>CM070526.1:19877733-20528055 GCA_036346145.1 Olyra latifolia | reverse complement strand
TAGATGAGGAGTACGCAGTCTCGGCTGCTGGAGGCGCCCTCGAGGTGCGCTCACCACCGCCCGCCGCAGGACTCTCGCGAACGTGTTCGCGCGCCGGGCGCAGGGCGGGCCGACGTCGCAGATCGAGAGACGCCAGGCGGAGGCGCCGGTGCCACGGCTGCGGTCAGGGAGGAGCGCGCTCGCGAGGGGCCCGGAGCGCGCAGAAACGCCGACTCCCCAACGTAAGTAGCGCCGGCGGAGGCCAACGAAAAAGCTGGCGAAGCGAGGTACAACGATTGCCGACAAAGAACCCAGCCTCACGGTTCTTCAAGACGAAGCCCGACCCAGAGGTATTTCCGGAAAGCGAGACAACCGTAAACGACGACGACCCCAACCCTCTTCGCACCAGTTCTCGCGAAAAAGGTGGCCTTCCCCAGAAACTTTAAGCTCCTCACCATCAAGCCGCATAACGGCAAGGCGGATCCTGAGAGCTCCGCTGGCATTTACATCGCCAGAGAAGCCGCAGGAGATGATGACATCAAGGCCAAGGGGTCCTCGCTCGAAGGTATCGCCTCTCGTGGTACTTTTTCTCGAGCCTGCCCATCGAAAGCCGCCCCAGCCCGCCACCAAGATGGAGAGCAACTTCCAAGGAAACTTCTGATGGATGAAAGAAGAGAATGATTTGTTCGGCCGTGAGGCAGCTGGCAAGGAATCCTCAAGAGTTATTTCCATTTTCCAAGATCAAATGCCAACCGGGTCACGACACCACCATCAATGCCGCACGACGCGGCCGGCGGAGGGACTGCTATGAGAGAGGCCGGTCGGGCGAGGTCCGTGACCGTAAGAGCTGTCGCCAATGAAAGAGTACGCCTAGTGAGGAGGATAACTCCCTGAGGAAGACAAACCACGGACTAATCCGCTGGCAATCTCTCACGAGGGACGGAGAAGGAGCCCACGTTAAAGGGAAGAAGGACCCGCCTAAGAGCCAAGGGAGAGACAAGGGGAAAAGGATCCACTACATTGATGAACGGGCCGAACGATGCGATGACGGGAAACACCTGAGCGTCATAGGAAGCTCGCCACGGCATGACAAGCATGACCGCCAAAGACTCAAGGGAGGAGGTAGTCGAGGAGGTACCATTGCAAGTACCATGGCGAAAATGGCACACACGACGGCCCATTGAAGGTGTTCAAGCGGCACCGGCTGAGGCCAAGAAAAGAGAAGGCGGCACTCTTCCGCCACCGCTTCGCCACTCCTCGAACACCGCCGACCGCCAGACGGAGCAATAAATCATATGCATCGCATTAACACCATCAATGGGTCCTTCGTGATATGCCCTCCAAAGGCGCCAAGAAGGCATACGCCAGCAGATCAACCACGCGGGTCAACCCGCCCTTCGTCTCTCAGCAAAAGAGCATGAGCCAATCATGTTCACCGACGAGGACGCTACGGGGTGCACTTTCCCATCAAGACTCCCGGTGGTCTCCGCCCGATCGCAGCCGCGAGGTGCGCAGAGTGTCAAGTTGACGGAGGAAGCGCCCGACATCCTCTCCATCGGTTCAGTGATGATGATCCCCGCGACCGCCTAAGGAGATCGGAGGTGTAGGTTTTTGAGGAAACCCCATTTACTATCTATCGCGCATTGGTTGAAGTAACCTTTGGCACCAGAGCCCGTGGTCACTGGCCTCGCTTTGATGTCGCCGACATGCTTTCCAAGACAACGCCATACGGTGCGGGGTCACGACCGCTTCAGAGCCATCATACACCATGGTTTTTGCATGAAGATGCCTTCGCCGGGTACCATTACGTCGGGGATAAAGCTCGTCAAGGATAGATTTGGAAGGCCCTCAGTCAAGCACGCCCACGCTGATGGAGGAAGACCTCCCACCGAACAACAGAAAGGGTGGCTCCCCAAACCGCGCCTCAAGGAGAAACGAAGAAGGGTCTTCGCACCGACGGTGACAAACGGTCACCCTTAGCGCTTCCACCTCGGGAGGAGCAGATCGCCGCAAATCCTTCAGAGTACGAAAACGGTTCGCTGGGGTCCGGGACATCCTGTGAGAATTACGATTGAAACGGCCGCCATCAGCCGACGCGGTTTAAAAGCAAAGCTCAGAAGCTCGCCACGGAGAGGCAAGACGAAGAAAGGCGAAGTGGAGAAGTTGCCTGCCGATCATACGCGAGGCCATCCACACCGAATGGCTCGCCAATGTGGTCCTCGTTAAAAATCCAAAGAGGCATGGAGGATGCATCGACTTCACCGACCAACAAGGCATGCCCGAAAGATGACTTCCTTCCGCTCGATCGACTAGCTCGCCGATTCCACCTCAGATCGGAGATGATGAGTTTTCGACGCGTATTCGGATACCATCGTGTATATGCGAGGAGGACGAAGACAAGATCAGATCCATCACACCCTTTCAAGACATACCGCTTGTGCGAATGCCGCTTGGCCTAAAAACGCCTGCCACCTTCGCCAGCTCGCTAATCTTCGCTACAACGCTAAATATTGAGTTTTATGTCGACGACATTGTCGTGAAAAGCGCCAAGAAAGAGGACCATGTCGCGACTACAAACCTTCAAATGCCTCATCGAAAAAAGGTGAAACTTAACCCCAAAAATGTGTTTTGCGCGCAGCAGAAAGTTACTTGATTCCTTGTGTCCGAGGGGTATCGAGGCCAACCCCGAAAAGATTAAAGCAATCCAAGACATGGCACCACCAAAAGCGCCAAGGACGCTCAAAGATCAAGGGCGGCCAGCTGCTCAAAGAGATTCTCGCCTGTCACGGAGCAAAGCCTCCCATTCTTCGTGAGCCTCGCGAACAAGCGAGGTTTTTTCTCGAAGTTAATGCTAAGCCGCTGCTCGATAACTCAAGCGGCCTCATGAAGCCGCACACGCAAAGCCCGGCAAGGCGAGGAGTTGCTTACTGCCGCCCTCCGCATGGGCCATTGTTCTTGTGCGAGAGGAAGCTCAAACAAAGAACGGGCCTTTGCTTCAGGCCCTGCAGGAAAAAACCGCGCACACGGAGATGGAAGAGCCGGGCGATGCACTATTGATGGCATCAAGGAAGCTCCCGACATTTCCAGGGAACCGGATCAAAGTACCCACGGCATCCGCTTAAGCTCCATGTCGCCGAACAAGCAAAGCTCGGCGCTGCCGCAAGTGGGCCCGAGCTCGCCTTCGAAGTCGACCATCGCCGCCAGACCGCGATCAAGAGCCAAGTCCTAGCCGATTTTGTCGCGAATGGACTTCGACACCGGCGAAGAACGACGACGCCGACGATGGCTCATCAATTCCGATGGATCCTAGGGGTGCATGGCGCAGAATAGCCATCATCACGGCCGGTGGAGAAGCAACACCACTACTGGCCGGAATTCCTTCGACAAACACACACAGAGTACGGCACCTCCCTGGCTTCGCAGAAGGCCAGGCTAGCGCCAGGCCATCCTAAGAACGGACTCAAACTCATCGAAGGACATATCTCTAAGGAGTATCAGAAGGACGAGCAACTTGAAACACAAGGTGGTAAGGGCGATGGAAAGAACATTCGATGGGTTCTCCATACGCAATTCCACTTCGCGAAACGAGCGGGCCGACGAGCTAGCCAGCGGGCGGGTCCGGAGGTGCTTTACCCCGATCAGATTCTTCGAGGTGCTCCCGACCTCCATCGCCTCCCGTGTCAACGCTATAACTCAAAGAACCAAAGAAATGATCGGCGAGAAGAGATACATACTACCTCTCGACGGACCCTCCCACAAGACGGCATGTGCCAAACGGCCGAGGCACGGCAAAAAGTACGCCATAATCGAGGGGCCTGCTCCACGGAGGGCTTGCGCCCGTTGCTTCACGATATACCAGAGGAGGATCAAACCTTGCGCGAGGCGATGAAGGGACTCATAGCACACCACCTCGAGGAACCTCGCAGTAAGGTGTTCGACGGGCCTTTATCGCTTACAAGACGCGAGCACCCGTCAAGCATTGCCTTGCTCGCTAATGGATGACTAAAGAAAGTTCGCCACGGACTACACCCAAGGCTCCTCGAGCATGCTCCTTTCGCAGTGGGAATCGACATCGCTGGTCCGCCGCCAGCTCGAGAAGCTCGCAATTCATAATCGCCGCCATCGACATTCTCCGGATTGAGGCGAGCCGCGGCAAAGATAACACCGGCCACCACCGTGTTCCTCCGAAAACGATTGTTTGTAGGTACGGTTCTCACGATCGTCCACCGACAATGGAACCCGCCGAGTCCAAAACGCTCCAAAAATATTGTGAAGGCATCGCACAAAACTGCTTTCGCCGACGGCACTCCGCAGCGAACGCCGCAGAAAGAGCTATGGCCGGCCGCTAGACGGCATCAAGAAAAGACTTACAACACAATAAGGGTGCATACGACAAGCTACCCAAAGTCCTGCCAAGACCTCCAAGGTCTCCGGCCCCACGGGCTTCTCCCCATTCAAAGCATCTTTCGGAGAGGAAGCCGCCTCACCGCGGAGATTCAAGCCAAATCCTCCAGCCATCAAGGGGTCTGACATAGACACCGGCAATACGACGACCTAATCGAGGAGGCGCGACTACGTGCCCCGATCACCATGAAAGCCTATGCCAAGGCTCGACGCGAACCTTCAAAGAAGAAGGTCAGAAAAGGACTTGGTGCCGGGGACGTGGTACTCAAATGATCACCGACGTCGCCAAGCTCGAATCCACAGGGAAGGCCCTACGCCATCAAGGAATCCACACCAAGGGGCACACAGCTCGCCACCGCAAGGCTAAGACGCACTAAGGACCTCAAACTCCGACGCGCCAAGAGGTTTTACCCGTAATGTCCCTATCAGATATACTTGTGGCACTCGAGCCCAAAAAAAAGCGCACACGTATGAATCAATGAATGAAAAGTTACAACCGGGGGCGTTGCCCCCATTGCGGGTTTTTTTCCCTGGGGTTTCCACGAAATTTCGTTGTCCCCTGCATGCAAGTGGTACAATTGAGAAAGCAAACGCGCGGTTAGCCACGCCAACACGCTACCTTCGCAAACGAAGCGCTGGCGGCTAACGCCCCACCCGCCTCGCCGACGAACCCGCGACAGCTAAATCTAACGCACCACCTCCGCGATGAGCGCTGGCGGGCTAACGCCCCACCTCCGCCGCTGCCGATTTAACCCGCGACAGCGCTTGTCGGGCTAACGCCCCACCCGCTGCCGATTTAACCCGCGACAGCTAAGTTCAACGCTACCTCTCGCGACGAAGCGCTATTCAAGCTAACGCCCCACCCGCTCGACGGTAACCCGCGATTAGCTAAGTCTAACGCGCGCGACGAAGCGCTGGTTGCTAACGCCCCACCCGCTTCTTGCGCCGACATTTAACCCGCGATTAGCTAAGTCTAACGCTACCTTTCAAACGAAGCGCTGGTCGGGCTAACGCCCCACCCGCTCCTGCCGACGATCCGCGACAGCTGTCTAACGCGCCACCCGCGACGAGCTTGGTTTGCTAACGCCCCACCCGCTTCTCGCCGACGAACCCGCGACGAAGCGCTTTTGCTAACATCCCACCCGCCTCGCCGACGTAACTCGAGCTAAGTCTAACGCTACCTCCGCGCGACGAAGCGCTTGGTTCGCTAACGCCCCACCCGCTTCCCTAGTGTCGATTTAACCCGTGATTAGCTAAGTTCATAGCGCCCGCGACAGAGCGCTGGTCGCTAACGCTCACCCGCTTCGCCGATTTAACCCGCGACAGCTAAGTCCAACGCGTTACCTCCGCGACGAGCGCTTGGTTTGCTAACCCCACCCGCTCGCGACGAACCGCCGACGAAGCGCTTGGTTTGCTAATCCCCCCGCCTCGCCGATTTAACCCGCGATAGCTAAGTTTAACGCTACTCTCGCGACGAAGCGCTTGGTCAAGCACGCCCCACCCGCTTCTCGCCGATTTAACCCGCGATTAGCTAAGTTTAACGCTACTCGCGACGAAGCGCTGGTTTCAAGCAACGCCCCACCTTCCTCGCCGATTTAACCCACGACAGCTAAGTCTAACGCTGCCACGCGACGGCGCTGGTTTAACGCCCCACCCGCCTCGGTCGATTTAACCCACGACGAAGCGCTATTCAAGCACCCACCCGCTTCCTCGCGGGACGAACCCGCGACATTAAGTCTAACGCTAACCTCCGCGACGCTTGGTTTCGCCACGTCCCACCTGCTCTTCATGCGTGACGAACCCGCGGTCGGTAAGCTCTAAGGCCACTCGCCTTTTCGCGGACAAACTCGCTGCTCGCGAGCCCGTCATTTTTCGCGGACGCTTCGTCCGTCTCCCCGCCCATCATCCAAACACGCCGACAAAGCGACATCCTTCGACACCAACTCCGGCAAAAGCAATGGCATTCTTTTCAGAGCTAGTGATACAAAGCCCTAGGGGCTACCCAGGCTATCGCTCAAACCGCCGCCACGGCTGGCCTTCCGCATGGCGCCCGGGCGAAGCGAGCATGCCCGAGGCGTCGGCCGCCACTAGCACGCCGTTGTTCTGGCGGAACTTGAGGGAGAGGCGGCGGCGAGGATTGGCGTCCATCTTCTCCGCGGAGATGACGACGGGTGCGAGGGCCGCCCGAAGAACATGCCCGCGATTCGCCCGCTGTCGCCGCAGCTGCCACGTACGACGACGCCCCCTTCACCTCTAAGCAGCCGAAGTCTTGCGCCGAGAGCCTCGCCACGGACCGCCGCCAAGGTCGAAGTGAAACGATCGAAGACAGGACGAAGCCGGAGAAGGACATGGCGCACTCAGTACCGGTCGAGTGCTTTCGGACGCTGGAGACGACGATGATAAAGAAGACCTGCCAATGAACCTACCGCCATTAAGGGACCTCGAAGCCGGGCGAAGCTCTCACGGGGAAAGGCGACACGGAGCCCCAAACGCATGCCACGAGCACGATCGCGGAATGGTGAAAACCGAGGCGCCACAGAGCGCCATTGGCCCGGAGCCCGAAGACGCGCCGCCACGCCGCGACTATCGTAAACGGACGGACAGAGAACAAGACGCCGCGAGAACACTACACCGAGACCGCGGATTCTTTTTGGCCCGAGGATTCGAGCAAAGCAACCAAAGAGAGATAAACGCCGGGCAGCTGCGCCGCAAGACACATCAAATAGACCGAACAGTCCTGCATGCATTTAAGGGTTTACGAAAAAGAGGTGAAATACAGGTCACGAGGAAGGCTATTTCTCCTTGCCCTTAGCCTCGCTGACGAGCCCGCTTTAGCCATGGCTTCGAGCGTTCACAGGGCTCGCCGTGACGGACTCTTGCCGCTGCGCCATGATGATTCCGAAGTCGGAGATGAAGCGAGAGGCTAGGCGAATCACGCAGAGAGCCTTTCCTCCCCGACGTGATGTCGAAAATCCCGGAGCTTGGTACCGCGAGGTAGCAATCGGCATTTCGATGCGGCACTCTTAGCTTCGGAGCCGCCGTTTTCAAAGACCCAGACGGTAATGGCCGCCAAAGGCCACGGCAGAGCTCCCAAAGAACGGCGGAGTTCGAGGAATTTGATGGCCTCATACGCGCAGAGCGCGCTCGACAAGGCCAATACCAAGACGAGGGAGTTGTTGGAAGGCGTCATCGCCTCAATCCGGGAGGTCAAGGCTCGAGCAGCTTCGGCTCGGGCACGCCTTCCGCCGGGCCAGCGATTGGCAAGGCTCATTCAGCCGGCTTTAGCCGGGCGAAGAAGGGTGTTTCCCATGCCTTCTTGAGCATCTTGGCGAAAGCCGCCACCTTCAGAGGTCCTTCAACTCGACGCGGTTCTCCTTCTTCTCGCTGCTCCGGCCACACGACGCGAGCTCGCTTCCGGGCGGCGAGACCGGCCTTCATGGAGGAACGAGGTCCTCCATCTGCTGCTCCGGCGGAAGGTCCCGGCCTGCCTCTTCCTGACCTTCGCTAGAGCCTCGGTGGAGGATAGCCCCTCCAGCGAAGCCTCAAGGCCCAACTCGGCCTTCCGGCCTGCCGAGCTCCTTGCTCACTCGACATAGCCGCTTGTTCGCTTGACCCTGCCAGACACCTCATGGGCCAAAGGCACCTCGAAGAAAGCAAAGCGCAGAATCCACCGGAGAGGCCCTCAGGGAGGACGGAGGAAGCGCGGGGACAGGAACCTTCATGAAGAAGTCGGTGATTTGCACACCCAACATGAGGTCGCTGATTCCGCTAAAGAGGCGCCGAGACTCCGCCGAGTAAGGCCTCCGATCCTCCTCACGGGGGCCACAGAGCACGGCTATGGAAGTCCAGTGGAGAGTCCCGAGGTGTCGAGCCCGAGGTAGGCTCAGATCACCCTGGACTCGACGGAGCCTCGAGGCAGGCTGGAGGTCCGGACGGTCGAGGTCGGGAGGAAGCGGAGGAGCCGGCCGAGCCCGACGACCTCCGGAACCGGCCCCGGAGGCAGAGACTTTCCTCTGGAAGTTCCGCCCCAGAGGCGCCGCCACAAGTAGGACTGCCTGGCGCCTGCATGAGTTCGGAGGTCCAGGTGCCCAACCCCGCAGCAGAGGTCCGGCTCGCCCGCCGCTGGCCCGCCATTTCCACCCCCCTCCTCGTAGCGCCATCGATCAAGCCCAGAAGATCGATGCCACCAGGAGCTCTGGGAAAGGTTTTCGGAGTCGACCTTCGCGCAGTGGAGTATCGTGGACGGCGGCAGCCACAGAATCGTGACGCTGCCCCTCGCCGCGAAGCCGGCTGGCGCCCCGGAGGATCTGGCTTCGTGGGAGGCATGGTTCCGTGGAAGGGACAGCGCCGCCCGAGCGGCTACTCGCCTCGCCGTCAGTTAAGGTCCACGAACTCCACCCCGGTTGTTCAGAAGGAAAGTCTGGAGCACCGGACGCCGCCCCACGGGAGGGGCGGCCATGCTGCCACACGGAGCAGAGGACATCGCCATGCGCCGAGACGGAGGAGCTCGCCTGCCTCCTCTTCCTCTTCCTCCTCCTCCCGGGCTTGTCAGTTATCATCGCCCGCCACGCCTCCTGTCCGGGGGGCACGCGCCTGCACAGGGCGAGATCACCCGGCCCGCTTTCCGGGAGAGCCCCCAGGTCTCCGAGGCGTGAGTCTGGCGGAGTTCCCATGAGCGACCCGGGATTACGCCCGCCTGCCTCCATGGCAGCCAGACCGCAGTACGACAGGCCTCAAGACCACGGCTCGCTCACGCCTCACGCCGAGGTTACGAGTCCCTGGGGCGGTAGACAATCGCAACAGCCGCCCCGGCCACCCAAGGTGACGGCGGGTCCTCGCTAGGGCTCGGTTAGCGCATTCTCCGCCATGTCGCAAGATGGTGCTCTGCAATGGGGCCTTCAAGTACACGAGGAGCGAGCTTTCCCATTGCCGCTTCTGTGTTAGCGATCGACGCTTCGCGACGGGCCCATGGTGGTGCGAGAGGAGAGTCCGGTTGTCGAGCCGTAATACTAACGCAGATCCACCGGCTTCCCACTTTGGCGTGGCGACGGAATCTCCTTCACCGGAGGACGCTTGCCTAGAAGTTCGCCGAAGGCAGATCATCGCCTCTGCCGCCGCTTCTTTCTGTTTGGGCCGCAAGAAAGCGCCCATGAGGAAAAACACGCGCCTGACAGCATGCCAGGGCGAGACGGAAGGTCTAATCCAAAGACCGCCATGCGGACGATGGCGTTAGGGCGCACCGTGAGAGCTCACCAAGAATCAGCAGCACTCTCCGCCACCGCCAGCCGCTGCCGGGAACGAGCCCCGCCCAAGAAAGGCAATAACAAAGACTAATTGCCGCCGAGGGCGGTGTTTCCGCCCGGAGTTCGTGACGAAGAACGGCAACACCGAACTCCGCCAGGCATCCAAATCGTTCGCTCAGGACGAGGCTACTTAACGCGACAAAAGGCAAAGATCTCTCATCAGACCGGCCACTTGAGGCAAGACGGCGGGCCATCGCAGTATGAAGAACGCAAGCCGCACAGCGCGCGGGCAGAGGAGACGAGAGAGAGCCGGCACGGAGCAAAGAGAACGGAACCCATTGCTCCCTGGCCTCGTAGCTGGGGGAGGGCGCTCGCCTCGACTCGATGCTTACACCGCGCCAATCCCGCAAAAGGGGAGGCATGCGCTATGCTTAAAGGACTTTCAGACGGGCCAAACCCTAAAAAGTCAGAATGAGTAACCGCGACATGCGAAGGACGGGCGACGCGACGCGCGGGGCTAACGGGCGCGTTTCGCCGGCAAGCGCCCCGAGGTCTTGGGAAGCGCAACCGCCGCGCCCGGTGAGGAAAAACTCGCCCACATGCCCAAGAGGGTATTGAGGCTCAAAGCCAATCTATGGCATGGCCAAGGGCATGATGGCAAGCCTCAACCATGAGGGGCTCTTGTTATAGGCCGAGATAGGTACCCCATCGGACTTGGGAGCGAAGGAAGGGTCCGTCTCACTGCATTCTCCGCCTCTTTTCTTCTTTTTTTCAGATCCGAACACGCTGGCGGAAGAGAGCGCGGAGGTCGGGAGTCATGAGCTAAGCTCATACAAGGCCCGCCGGTTAGGAAGAGAGGCTGAGGTCGGGAATCATGAGCAAAGCTCATACAAGGACCCGACTTAAGCCGAGGCGGAAGCACGGAGGCGAAGTTAAGTCAAGTAACGAAGACAGAGAAGAGAGACGGAAAGTGAGCAAATGAAGTTTTAACGAGGAGCAAGCCCAAACGGAAGCACGTGGGGATAGCGTGGACTAATCGGGAAGAGCGGCCAGCAAGGAGATTGCTAATCTCTCTACAATGGGCGAAAAGCAGACGCGTCGACAAGCTCGACGACTTGTCGTACCCAGTGGATGTCGAGGCGCAATCGGGTTCAGAATCGCCTAGGTGTAATCCTCATATGACTCAGAGGAAAGCCTCTAGGAGGGCAACAGAAGAATATGGTTAGGATGTTGGAATGACCCTAATACCCTCTTGCATGAGGGCAGGGGGGCAAAATGTGTAAAGTAGTTAGGGAATGACTCGCGTCCTTGGTCGATATGGGAGAAAGGAACCGCCATTGCATGGCGCCAGACACTCCCCGCCTATAATGTGAGGGAACGCAGATAATAGATGATTTTCTTCGCCCAAGCGTAGTGTTCTTCCATTCACGAAAGCATTACCAAAGGAGAGCACGAGAGTCTCATCGAAGCCGTCTTGCGCGCTGATCGCGATCGGGCAAAAAGCCGTTTCTCGCGGGTAACACCCACAACAATAAGCCAGTCTCGGGACTTGGCCACCCGATTGAAGTCTGTGATTGTATGTCATACACGCACATGGTACGGGCATAACGTCATCCCCACACGCAGGACGAGCAATTTGACTTAGGTCGAGGTACTTACACGGAGGAACCTATGAGGTCGAACTTTTCGCCCCGCAGCCTTAATCCAAGCAGGCTTTCTGCCTCCTGGCCACCTTGTCCGGACTCGATGATTCCCTTCCACGGATTTAATCCGCTCTATTTAGGGGAGGAAGTAATTTAAAACTTGGTTTTTCTCTAAAAAGCACCAAGTTCCTACAAAGAGGAAGGATAGTCACTATCCTAACTCAAGCTAAAGAAGATTCGCCCACAGTCAAAAGGCTTACCCGAGCCATTCTCCGCCACATTCAACCAAGATGTTCAAAGAAGGCCTTCCTCATCTCGTCTTTCGCCTGTCCAACAAGGGCCGGGCCCCTACCGTCTCCTCCAGCCTCGCCGAGCTTCTACCGCTCTCCTCCGTGAGGTAGGGTCAAGGAGGATCTCTACCATTGGCTCACCACGCCACTCTCGGACGGATTCGATCCGAGGTCATGCAGCTTGACCCCTTCCCGACGGCTCACGGCCATGAAGCGGTCACCGTGATCACATGGCTGAGGTGCTCGACTGCTCGAGGCCGAGATGTCGGCCACGAAGCGATCGGACCTCTGATGGCTTCCGAATAGGGATGTTTTCGAGGAAATGAAAAGAAGATCGTTAGCGTGGCGGAGTTGCGCGTTGGTGGTCTTAATTTTGATACCGCCCTTTCGAGAGGAAGCCCCGAAGAGGCGTGGGTGGCTCTCGCCTAGCCCGAGGGGTTGAATTCTTTCCCGCCAGACACCCAGATCCAGGTATGAGTCCCATGACTACGCCCGAGCCGGAGATGGTTGACTCGCCTCTCTTTGGGAGCCTCACCCACCTTTGGTCCCGAAGAGGCCATTCAGACCGGCGGGATTTTTCTCCATCGAGAAGCAGGGCCTGCCTTTCTTGGCGGCAGGTTTTTAGGTTCTCCCGGCGTGCTTTCGCTACTTGTCAGGGCATCGGAGTTGGAGCCACGGATACAAAAAGCCCTGCTGCGGAGAGCACGACGCCCCAAATAAGCATCAACACAGATTGTTCGACACAAGCAAAAAGAATACTCGATCCTTACCTCGGAGGTGGATTGTTGAGAAGCCACCGGGACTCTCTTGATTTGAAAAATAGTTTCAGAGCAGAGAGAAGAACTCGAGAGTCGATCGATGGCATCTGAGTTGGAGATCGACATCCGCTTTCGAGTAGAATCGGATGGTCTTGTACTCAACCCGAAGCCGGATCTCTCCTTGAGTGGTCGGACACGCGCTCGGAAGGAAACCGCTATAGCGACGCCGGTCACCCTCGTTTGAGATGTTGAATCAGCCGAGTAACCCTACACCGATCCATTTCAGAGGAAAGAGGAGAGAGTTCCAAGAGGAGGAAGCTCTGGGCTTTATCCCATCAAAACAAGGAAGACTGGAGGAGGATTGGAGCAAGAGAACTAATCTTGATTCCACCCTTCAAAGAAGTCCGGCTAAGATGGCAAAATACTCCTTCGAGGCCGCCACGAGCCGACTGCCCTACCAATGCCTTTGGGCAAGGTTTGTAGGGTAGGCCTTCAAGAAGAAGAGATGACAAAAAGGGCGAAATGGGGGTGATCCCCTAAAAGCCTCACAAAGATGAATGAAAATTGAAAGTTGAAGGATGGAATTGGGATTCAAATGGAAAAGCTCAATCCCATAATGGTGGAGTAAACTACAAGAAAGGAGGATCACGAGGAGTCAGAACAGCGGGAGAGCGAGGATTCGAAGACAACGATCTCCTCTTGATGAGGAGGGGAGGATTCACTTCATGGCGGTGCGCCAATCAATGAAACTCGGCGTTGGGAAACGCCGCGCGTCAACAAGAGACTTACAACCGCTCATCGGTGGTGTTTGAGGTCGTCCCAGCCCCGCCATTGGAATGTGGTGGATCTAGGGTTTGGCATGCTTGCTAGAAGTTGCTTAGAGGCGATGAAGCACAAAAACCCTAGCGGAGGATTTCGGGAGGCGAGCGATTTGGGCGTGCAAAAGTAAGCGTCTGAGTTCAAACTCCGCTGGGCTTCACTTAAAAAAAGCGAGCAACGCGTTGCTTCGCGTGCAAAGAAGAAGAAATGAAGCCCTAAAATTGTCGCTTTAAGATTTGGGCTCTGATTTAAGTCCACGAGACATGTCCTATAAGAATAGTAAGTCGCATGCCACGACTTACTCGGATGCATGTGTCACTCAGGTCGGCTTAGTCGGAAATAAGCGTGCCCCTGTTGGGCTCTTCGCTAGTCTTCAATTCGAGGATTAGGCGCTTCCCAAAGTCGCAACCCGGCTTTTGATGTGTGCCCACAGGGACGGTAGTCGGTTCGGCTTTAGCCGAACCGCACGATGGAAGTTCTTCTAAATTGTCCTGGTGGCACATCTCTGGGATCGCTTGTCATCAAAACCAAAGCACCACTGGTGAAATTTAACTCAGCTCTTGGCGCATGCCTCTCAGGGTCAATGGTCTGGTCGATTTTTTAATCAGTTAGGCATCGAAAGTTACCTCTTGGTTGAGTCTCGATGGCACATCTCAGGATGGTTTGTCGTCAAGACAAACACCACTAGAAGAACCTAAACTTGGAGGTGGGCGTATTCTCTGGAGATCACTAGCTTGACTCCACACTAGTCGGTCAGTATGTCCGAACACCCCACATGAGTTGTGGTATATCCCATCTTTGGATTGAATGTCGAGCTCTGCAAGCCGGACTTGAATGCCATAAGTTATAACAGGAGGATAGCGCTGGGTGGTACTTTCGCTCGATAAAAATCCACTTTTACTCGTATGCCTCTCAGTGGGGCCATCGACCAAAGATCTCGATCTATCGGGCCGGGTGCGAGCATCTTTAATGACTTGAGAATTTCTCAAGTTCTTTGCAACCGTGTTGTTTGATCGTGAGGTTACTCGTACAGCAGACTTCATCGGCCAGACGAAGAGTAGCGTCACTCGGGTAACATCGGAAGGACCGCAAAATTTGAACCCCGAATCAAGACAACCTGCCCGGCACTTTCGGGTGCTCTTGTGGAAAACATGGGCCTGGGTTTCCAAATATATATTCTTGGGCGTACCATCTCTTTGGGCCGAAGTCAATTGGGCCTTCCGTAGGTGAGGCTTGAGAGGTCGGGCGCTACGCGCATGATCTACAAGGAAGCGAATTTGTTTCCTACTCGAATCTATGGATATAGGCGTGGCGGATCAGTTATATCTCAGATCTTCCAAACGCGGATTAGGATTTCATTTGTAACCCGACCCTGCACTATATAAAGGGTTCAGGCCCCTAATTCGACATCCAATCCCACATCTTTTCATCATCGGATCCACCATAATACACGAGCACGCAGGTGATGAGGTATTACCTGCCCGAGGGCTTAACTCAGATAAATTCGACTCACGTGTTACCATCGTAGTTGTGATCTCTCGCATACCCCATAAAATACATTAGCGCAAATAAATCGTCAGCAGCCACTAATGGAGAGTTAGCACCTTTGAAAAAAAAACCATTAGCGGTGAACAACAGTCAAGAGATTGGAAAAAATTACAAAAAATACTTTCACTTCAATATAGTAGAGAGTATACTCGGGTAGAGGTGCAATGCTCGGTGCTGAGGTGTAAAACAATTTTGGGACATCTTAGCTTGTCCGTACTAAGGATTCATATTTAAACTTTGTAAAAATATCTACCAAATCAGGAATAAACAAAATTAGCGAAATTTACGTGAAATTCCATCGAAACAAAAATCAAGATTTTGAATTTTGGACAAAAACTAGTGACCAAATCCGGAATAAACAAAATTAAATTTCACCAAATTCCATTGAAACAAAAATCAAGATTTTGAATTTTGGACAAAACTGGTGATTCTAATGGAGCTCGTTGCTGGTCAGGTTTAGATCGACATCGCTTGATGAGGAGGATGGTGCCGCGCAGGCCGCGTGGGAGGAATGATGTGTGGGCATGGTAGTGTGGGATCGCGGTGCGCAAGTGCGGATCTACACAGGCGGGGAACCCTAGTTTTCCTCCAAGCATGAACATACTTGAACAGGTGACTCGGGGAAGGAAGGAAAGGAGATTTTGGGGGAGGAGTTCACTAAAGTGTTTAAGTGGGAAGGTGGGTTAATTTCCACCTCCAGTGATCTCAGCCGACGAATTTGATCTGAGCGTCCTAGCGGAGAGTTAGCACCTTAAGCAAAAAAAAAACCCATTGGCTCTAAGATATAGCTGAAATTAATTACTTCCAATGTCCTAAGTAATAGAAATATGATGCAGCTCCTGAATTCAGCAGTAGAGGAGCTAGCAAGACGAACAATTGAGCAATAGATGAGGCGGCGCGGTCGGGGAGGGCAGCAAGGCAGGGAAGGCGACGCGGCTGGAGAGGACGGAGGTGAACCGGCCGCAGAGGACGGCGCTAGGGGAGGACGGAGGCGCGGAGGAGGCGGCGCGTCCGGGGAGGACAGAGGCCGAGGAGGCGGCGCTTGGATTGAGGGAGCGGAGGAAGAAGACGACCGCGGGGGGCGCGTGGGCTCGGGGAGTTGAGCGAGTCTGCGAGTGGTGGTGAGTCGAGCAGGTGGGCGAGCCGCGCCCCGCGTCCCTCCACCATTCCTGCTGCCGCCTCCGCACACACACCGACACAAGTTCTTCTTCTCATGCTCGGTCTCCATCTCTCAATACTCACTAGCGCCGCATAGCTTTCCCGCCGATGGCTGGCGAGTGATGGGAAACGGTGTACGCGGCGTCAGGCGATCGGCCGGCCGTGGGTGGCCGGGCGAGTGGCCGGCGAGGCTAGCCGTGGCTGGCAAGACGAGCTGCAACGGAGGCGGACGAGCGAGCCGCGTCGACGGCGGACGAGCACAGCGGAGCGAGCGGACGGGCGGGCACGCAGTGATGCAGTGGCGGTCGACGTGCGAGCGGTTTGGGGCGCTCGACGACACCGCGGCAACTGTCAAGCCCGATTTCTACCCGGAAAAAACTCTGCCCTTCATAGGCTACCGGTCATCCAAGCAGGACGTTCGTTACCCTTTCCAAGTCAAATAGGAATTCAGCTTTTTTTTAAAAAACTTCGTTAAGTTTTCCCTGTCGAGTAGGAATTCATTTTCTTGGCGTATGAACAAGCCCTCCATATTATATGAGCTTTTTTTGCAGTACTCCTTGGTACCTCCTGATACCTCAAGGTACTATAAATCTTAGTTTGTTCATCCATTTAAATCCAATGGCCCATGATTGATGGTACCTGGTGGTCCTACCCCTTTCACCTACAAGCCCGACTCATGTGAGGGTAAAACGAAATTTAGTTCACTCCTCCGCCCACCGACCACTAACCCGACTACTCCACCGTCCCCTCAAAACCTATCCAGCCACCGCCACCGACGCCCAGGCTCCTCCCTCCCATACCGCTCTCGTGCCCCGAAGCTCCTCTACTGCTGCGGGATCCAGTGGCGGCCCGAGCTCCTCCGTCTCCCTCTCCGGAGCCCCTATCTAGGCCACCAACACCGCTCCTCCTCCCACGTGCCACTGCCCCGGCTCTCTCCGCCTCCTCTCTCCCATGACTCCTCTCCCGCAGCGAGATCCAGCCACGGCCCAGAGCTCCTCCTTGGAGCGGGATCAAGGTGCGAGGTCGACAGGCCTTGCAAGCAGAAGCGAGGAGGTGGCGGGCGTGGCAAGATCCATGGTTAAGGCGACCAGCGGCCAGGCAGCGAGGTATGCGTGGCGTGGCGGTGACATCGCGGCTAGAGCGAGTGACCTCGTGGGCGCTGAGCTAGGGTCACCTCACCCGATGAGGATCCCGATCACCCCCAAGTCAAGGTAAAATCCTCAAATCCGGTTCAATCTCTATCTTTATTTAGGTAAGGTTTGTTTTTGCCTGTTAGTTGGCATGTAGCCAAGCCTTGTTGGAGATAAGTTATTTCTACTCTTGTGTATTCAATTACTTGAGATATATGAGAACAAGAAATCAAGCCTTGCTGAAACATTACAATTGAAGCATAAATGTATTTGATTTGTGCAATTATGCAGGTAGTGGCCAATTAAACACTAGTAGTCTCATGTTGCTTTTGTATCCTTAGATTCTAGACGCCTTATATCTTCTTTGACTTGAAGCACATTATTTAGAGAAGAATTAATCAGTTCGGATGCTACCTTCCTCCTGAAAATATTATATTTGCCTGCATTGAAGTGTGAACAACATGGTTAGACAAAATAATAGTTTATGGAAATGATGCAATAAAGCTGGGTGAAACATACCATTGAGTAGTATTCTTTAGATAACGCTCTTCCATTCCAGTGTTCCATGAACAACAACACATGTAAGCCACATGACCAACTGCATTTATTTTGACCAGTTAATATTAATTGAAGGATGAAATTTCAAGAAAAATATGTCACGTGCATTGTACCCGTCATTTTGTTGAGGGACTTGGATTGGACAAAGTGGCCATGTGGTGACTCCCTTATTGCGCCAGTTTGTTTGTTTGCCCTCTTCTAGTTTAGCAATTTTCATGAACTTGTTCACACCTTTTAGCTGTGCCATAAGTGTGACATGTAAGAATACAATGGAATATATGAAAAAATAATTTAATGAGGAATCTTACAGCATTTTGGAGGTTATGTTCTGTAGAATAATATTCTCTTTTCATAATAATAGAGTCTAGAATTTGAATTTTCCTCTGTTTTGCATTCAACACAACAACATACCAATGGCTTTTGTTGCGATTTATCGGTAGGAAAACCTGCAGCAAGTCAACATGTAACAACATTATTGTATGTAGTTATAAAAATGACAATTTAAAAAATTACCATGTCGTACTGCGAATATCTTTCTGCAACTCTAGCACGCAATTCGCGATATCGTTTAGTGATTTTGCCTTTATCGAGACCATTTGATATCCATGTCTGGGATGCCATTTCATGCTCGAGAAAGACGGGACCATCTTCTCTAGGTTTGTCTTGCTGTCTATCGATTATCACTTCAATGTTTGCACCTATGACCTATTACACAATTACAATTACAGTTAGTAGCATTCTGAAGCTTAGAGAAGGAGCAGGCAGTGAAGAAGTGCTTACTCGGTCATCCAACCATTTATCTGCTGAAATTTCGTTATCTGGCTGACAGAGTGGCTATAGAAGGTTGCCATGTGGGAGGAGAGAATTCGCCAAGAGCCCAAGCCGCGGAATGAAAGAACAGTGCGTACAATTCTAATCATTGCTCTCTGGTCTATATGGCGGGAAAGAAACATACGAATCTTCCGAAACACTGCCATGCCGGTCCATCAACTATCGATCCACCTACAGGATGAGCTCAAGACGTGTGCTCTGGCACAGGCAGTTGCTCATCCTGTCGCCTAGCTCGGTGCGTCTGGACTCTGGAGATGGCTAACAGAGTAACACATGGGCAGGGGTATTATGGTCAATTCATGTGACTAGAAATGGTTATAGATAATTAAAATTAGACTAAATGGTTAGAGTGGCAAATTATTGATTGGATTTTCTCTAGTGGAGCAATTCCTGGGTCGCACTCTTTGGAGTGGTAAATCATGGTTTTTTCTTTTTTTTCTAAGTATTGCTGCGACAGTTGATTGGTGCTAACGTTGATGTGAGTTTGGATGAGTGGAGGCAACAGGTGGGTCGACACATTTTTTGTTGTGCGATAGGAAAATTAGGAATGCAACCTTCATACAAATCAAAGACTTTTTTTTAGGATGTAAATTAATTGTAGGACGCCTAGATATATTAGTTTTGATGTATTAGCTAACAAATTCTTCAAAATTCTTTGATCTCACTGACCTATTCTATTCTAGTTGTCATCGTATGGTCTGACAATAGTACTTTTATTTCTTGTGGACATATCTCCTCGCCCAGAAAGCATAGTTGATCGATGCCACCAGCTCAAAGGCCGCGAGCAGCAAGAAGAAGCGATCAAGACGCGTCCCGTTGAAGTTCACTCCATCCAACCATCCTCTTCTGTTGCCGCCATGCCTTGTCGCCATATTCACGAGCTGAACGAAGGCGCATGCTGACCAGGCAGCCAATCCAGCAAGAACGGACTGCGCTGCTGGTGCCATCAGCTTCATTTTGGAGGCGCCTCGCTCCTTACGAACTCAGCAAGACCACCAAATGATGCCAACTCCATGACGCTTAGCAAGAAAAACTGCATCACCAGCCAGAAAGCAGACATTGGGACACTAGCTCCTGTCGATATTGGTCCATGTTGTTCTGCAACCGTCAGTCTCTTCGTTTCCACCAATGTGGCAATGCATGCTGCTGCCGTCCCACACACACAGCCAATACCGATACGCTGCAGCGGGGTGATTCCTTGCGGATGGCCTGTGAATCTTCTCAGCAGCGGCGTCAAGACGCGAGTGTAGCATGGTTGCATCAACATGTGGAATGCTGTTGGGATTGCGATGAGGGAGGCGGGGGATATGTGGATCGCGCCTATGCCTGCATCCATCGTGCTGCCAACTTGTATGGTTAATGTCATCAGCAGTGTGAAGGGCAGATATGTGAGCAAGCAGCTGACGAAGATTGGAAGCATTCTGATTGTTGCGGTTGTTTCCTCCTCAACTCGAGTGGTGCTGCAGATGAACTAGATTGTTAAATCCATTATATAGATAAGATCTGTTCAAGAATTTTTGTTCTACAATAATTGTTTAGAATATGTAAGGGAGATTGCAGTTGCCATACTACTGCGATGTTGCAGTTTCCTACAATAAAAAAAAAAAATCAATTTTTAAAATTTTTTTTAATGTCGTGGATATTCAATTTTCAACTTCCATGAGTATTTTCTTTTAGCTCTGGACTCCAGGAATATTTGACCATTAAGGAACTTACCCAATGTTCATGCTTACAGAACCTACTATTCCAGTCTCTTGCAGCTCGATAGTATCTACAACGACAGCCTGCCTCTTCTTTGATGAAGCGATAAGAACCTGGGAGAGGTACCAGCGATGAGAACCATTGGTATGTTGAATTTTCTTGTTATATCTGGATAGAATGATAGATGCAAGATATTCAATACTATATGCTAGTTGATCTTTATAGGGATATAACATAGTGACTTTTCAGCATTAACGTCGGAAGAAGTAATGCAGTGCATTGTTTCACCAAGCTCAGTGGGGCCGGAGTAGGAAATATGAAGCAGGACTAATCGATTGGTATTCAAGCAGATTAATCACCGGAGAGTTTAATATTATTGTGCACACTAAATTATACTGGCAATTCTGCATGTTGTATGATTAATGTGCCATGGGAACTTTTACCTTCCATAATATAATTAGAGGACTTCCATTAGGCTTCTGCATTCTGTAGAAAGCACTCCACTGGCTGCCACAAGCAGCCCTACAAGAACAATAAGTGCAGATAACATAAAGCCAATGTTCCAGCCCAAATTATTCTGGATCCACGCTAAGAATACCAGTCCAATGAATGCTCCAAGAGAGTTTGCAAACTTGAGCCGCCTCAAGAACGTACTCTTGAGCTCTGATTCTTTGGTATCGTCGTTGCTGAATTGATCTCCACCAAGGGATGGTATGCAAGCACGCATGCAGCCCTCTCCAATGGCAAACAATAATAAGCTCAGGCATAGCAATGTTAAGTTCCCTTGAGCTGTTGTGCAGTTGTTTGGTTTTTTGTTTATCTCACAAATCGGAAGATGTAGTGAAGGCAAGTGTGCCTGCAATGCTAGCAACGCATAGCCCTGCATTGGCAAACAGAAAATATTTAGGATTCATAACCATTGCATCTTTTGTCTCATTTCTCAACCCTTGCATCTATTTTCTCATTTCTTGCAAGCATAAATAATCTGAAAGCGGCTATATACTATTATGTGCATGGGAGCATGGGCATCCACATAGCCGTTAGCACCGCTGCCCATAAAACCGTTAGGATTCTGTTAAATCTGAGGTGACCATTAGTTGCTTAGGTAGTTGCCATAGGTGTGGTTTGCTTAATGAGATGGCATCCACGTCTCTCTCTTTCTCTCTATTTGAAGAAACTCAACTTTGAAATTTTGAAAATTCAACAAGTTATGCATGCTATGCTTCAATACATCGATCATCTCTACTTCAACCAACGACCAAAACATAAACTTTTTGAGCGGATATATAATTTTTATTTTGTTTGATGGCACAAACTATAGTGACGAGCTTTTTTAAAATAATGCAACCTCTTCATCAGGTTTAGTTTTCATTTATTTTACAGGGAGGTAATTTGATCAGAAACAACTTACCAAGACCACAAAGGGGCCAAATACAAAGATAGCAGTGGCTCGCTTGATATATGCATCTGAGATAAAGTTCATCAGAGTAGCAAACACCCAGACTGCGCCGACCAGATAGGCGATCATAGTTGACGAGGTTACAATATCCAGATGCAATGTCCCATGAAAATAGGCCACAATACTGAAGTTTGCGCTGCTAGGGCAGCTTCGCAATATGGCCAGGACTGCAAATAAATGTAGAATTTCAGTTCCTACAGTTTCTTTATATCTGGTTCAACATGAATGCAAGTATAATATTCCAGGATCGGTAAGAGAGTCTCTCTCAAAAAAATATCAAGAAAGTAGAACAAATCCTATTTTGGGGTAAGGCCAAGTCATCTAACATGCGTGGAACAATTAGATTCACTCAGTTTAACAAGCATATTTGTACAAGACCCATCAAAAGATAGAAATACAAGGCTTAATTAAACAATCAACAAAGCTTTCTGAATCCTGCTGGTGCCAAACTTTTGCTTGGCCAAAACCGATTTGAGGAACAATGTAAGCATGTGTTTTCTCATAGCTGTTGCCATATTTTATAGGGATTTGGTGTGTGTTTATATATATGTGTGTGTGTGTGTGTACGTATATGGCAACATATTTAGTGCTAATGTCCATTGAGTGCTAACATGCTAACATTAAATCTGCTATCGATACATGATGAGTAGCTCAAATATGGAGAGATGAAACCCCATTAATTACTCCATTTCTTACTTAAATGCTTTCACACAACCCCTTTGACTTTGTAAGTAGGAAAGAGACCTCCACTCTTCATATTTAAGCCTCCTCCGGATCGATGGTCAGATTGATGTTAGATATTAACACCCAATGGGTATTATTATTAGATATATGTGTGTGTGTGTGTGTGTATATATATATATATATATAATACATAAGGCCTTATGTATTATTCCTATAGGAAGCTCCATGATTCAAAAACCTATGATGTGCATTGAGATTCGTGATGTTTTATGTGTATATCTTCACATATCCATTAAAAAAAGTATTTCAGATATGAAACTCCAAAAAACTAAATTCGAACTCAGTTTAAATTAGTTTGAAGTTAAGTTTGAACTTGTTTGAAGTATAGTTAAATGCGGTTCAAACTGAAGTTCAACTCAACTTTTTTCAGAGTTTGATGTCTCAAATATTTTCTTTAGTGGGTATATGAAGTATAATAACCAAACAACACGAATCTCAAAGCACATCTAGTAATAACGAATCATAGAGCCTAGGCTATATATATATATATATATATATGAAGCATATACAACATTCAGGAAAAAGGGTGAGTGTTCTGAGTTTGGATCAAACATTTTTTGTAGTGTGTTCTGAATTATGATCAATCATTTTTTTCATAGAATGTAATTGCTTGCTAGTTTCTCTACACCCTTACCAGCTGTTAATGTGCTGCAGAGTCCAAAGAAGAAGAAGAAAAACATGGTTGGAGTGTGGATGATCTGTCCTTAATACAGTAATATATATATATATATATATATATATATATATATATATATATATATATATATATATATATATATACTTTGTCAGATGTGGCGTCTTACTTGTTTATGACGCCAATATTTGTCGTGACATGCAAAGTGGTTGGTGCCTTGTGTAGTTGAGTTGCACTAAGTGTAAGATCTTCTGATGATCAGCCCTGAAGGAGGCAAAGAGAACATCGATACGCGTACATGATATCTCGTCAGATTCTGTCATTGTCATGAACTCATGATAAACAAAGTTTTGGCTGATTATTAAACTTTCTAGCCATATTCTCCGTTCGTGGGTTGGAAGTCATGGACTTGGATATTAAGGGAGATGATATATTATCATTTTGCTACATATTTCTTGGCTGGGAGTGAAAGAGCGGGAGAGAATTCTAGGCTCCTAGCTACTTCTCTCTCTATCACTCTCAGATTTTAGTCATGAGAAAGTAGTCTCTAGAGACTCTTCTAGTTTGAATACACCATACAAAGATTCCTCTTGGGACCTCACCAGGCGAAACGTGATTTCTTCACTTCCTTCGCGAACACTTCGACAAAAAAAAATAAAAAATAAAAAATATATATATAGTGAACACTAAACAGATCATCTAGCTTTTTTTAAAAAAAATGTTTTAAAAACTTTGAACTACTCATATATGGAGGAAAAGAAAGATAATTCTGCATCATAATAAATCCGAAACATAAAAGAAAAGGTTAAAGGCAAAAGAAAGAAAATAAAAAATTACGGCCTGATCACTATTTAGTGTCGCAAAACTTCTCTATGTATCCTCTTTGCGTGTGTGTATAATACATATTACACACCTAAAACTTCTTTCGGGGACTTGAAAACATTAAAAATGAATCACAGAGCACCACAAATGTGCCTCAGCCAGATAAAATTATGCATGCTACGTGGGTATCTCATGGTGCATATGTGTCGGGATTGGATAAAATATCCTACCAGTTAAATCCAAAACAAATAATATGCCCACGAAGTATGACGAAGAGACGGAAGCTCAAGTTTAACATGACAACACTCGGGTTTCAATTCCGCATATTCATGGACAGGCATCCGTGCTCGTGGGGCAGTATGCAAGATGACCATGAATTCTAAGGGACACGACTAGATATTCGGCCTGAGTCTAAGTCTTAAATCGCCTTGAGCTCTTTCTATATTTGCAGTATGAGATTTTCTATCTATGGAATTTCTTTAAACGCAAGTTAGCATGTTTTTAAGAATACATATATAATTATGGTAGGATTCGTAGTTATCATGAGCGTTTTCCTGATTGTAGGAACCAAGATTGCTTGTATCTTGTACTATAAATACCTCCCCCATAGGGGGAGAGGGTATCAGCATCAGATTAATCTCATCGCAATAACACAAATGCCCACGTGCGACTAGAGTAGGGTTATTATCTCCTTCTGAGATATCCGAATCAGGATAAATCCTTGTTTTAGTTTCGTTCCTTATCGGTGACTTGACACGTCTTTGACGCAATTACTTTATCAAAAGGGCCTGATTGATCTCTTAATCAACAAGTAAGCTCGGCATGGGATCGATTTTCTAATCGTCAACAATATGCATACATCCAAATTAGATAGAATTTGTAGCAATGTCGCACTCAGGGTCTATTTGGTCGCCCAAATCTAGGTTAGCCACAACGAGTGACCTGTTTAATGCAGGCACATATATATGTTCGAACGGCTTAATTTCAACTGTCTATGATTTCTGGATAGTAAAATTTAGACGGTTTCTCTAGACAAAATGCTTCAGCTCTCGAAGCCCGCCCGTTCAAAGAAGCTAAATTGATCATCTAGATAAAAAAGTGTGAAAACTAAATTGGTCATCTAGATAAAAAAATTGTTTTAAGAGTAAGTTTCAAATATAAATATATATATAGATAAAAATTGTTTTAAGAGTAAAATTTTTTATTCATCCAGAACAGAAAGGTCTCTCCTCTTTGATATCTGATTTTTACACCATAAAACCCCATGGAAGCTTATCAAGGCAATAAGCTAGATCCATCACAGTACTTTGCATGAAACAGAAGCCAAGACAAAATAGACATCAGTGCACCACAAGAGGCATGCATGCAACATGCAATATTACAATATACATATATATACACACATGTATGCATGCACCTATAGTAAGGTACAAATTAAAGGCTACGATCATGTTTCATGCTTACCGTAAAGAAAGAGCGTCGCCTTGACGCCTCCATGCTTCCTCGCATCCACAGCATCCCCTCTCCAATCTACAGACTCTTCAAGTGCCATAAACGTACGCTTACACTCCTGCAAAAACTAGCTTGTTTCCTTCTCATATACACACACACAATTGTTCTACCATTCCATGCCAGGCACAAATTAATCAGCAGCAGGATCAGAAGCTATATATAAAGCGATGGCTAATATATATTGGCTCTCTGATCACGTGGTCATGTCTCCGCGCACAGGATGGCCGCCATTTCTTCAGGTGACGCCGCGTATGGACTGCGCGGCCGGGACGTGGCAGGCAATTTCTTTATGGTCGTATATATAGCCAAGATCCAGATCTCGTGAGTCGTTTACTTTGTGATATGTGCGTGGATATTCGACAGATTGTTTGTCCTCTAGTCCAGGTTGATAGGGAGCACATTGGACTTTTAGAGTTGAGATTTTTTACGGTCCTTAAGAAGGTACTGTGAGATACTACAATTTTAGTGTTAATTTGTGGTATCTCCTAATATCTTAACATCGAGGATGACCGGAGTATCATAATTTATACTAGAAATTGTAGACCTTCCAGCTTTCTTCTTAAGGACCGTAAAAAGCTCTTTGGAGTTACCGCATCTTATACATAGATAGGTGGTATAGTGAGGTACAAAAGAAACGGAGGGACAGATGCCCAGGAGGTAACGAGGTACCACCTCTTGTGAGCAGCTGCCTGTTGGATTAAGCTGGCCGGATGGCTGGCTGGCCAAGATTCACGGTGTTTTAGTTTTGTATTTAATTGGTTGGTGTATCTTTTACAGCTAGCAGTGATAAGGTGATGAGTTCATTCTATAATTAATAAAAAATTTTGAGCACAAGGTATAGATATATATAATAATGCACACGTGCCGTTTTGATTGTTGATCGACTATCTTCTGTTTAGAAAACTCCCTGACACATGATCCTTATTTTAAAAAGTTTTCGAGCTGTGCTGTTATATTTCATTCAGAACATGTTATTAATTCATCTGCTAATTAATTGATTCTGCTTGCAGTGATGATAATATATTGAGTGCTACGAGTATTTTTCTTTTTGTATCAGAAGATTCAGAAGATCATCTGAATATCGCATGCCCCTGATTGTTCTTGTAAATCAGGGCAAGAAGGATATGCATGATCGCCCTAAAATTAAGGTGCAAGGTTCAACATATTATAATTTTTGTACAACCATGGACTTACTGATTTAATGGTTGTTTTGCCACGCAGGCAGAACTCCCGTATTACACAATATAACCTATTTGGAGCTGTGGCGTTACACTGAACAATCGCCATCCTAGAATTCGAACATTGTTACAGCAGTTGATTTTTTTTTGTGTGCGCGCGTTCAATTAGGTTATTTACCGTCTGCATGTCAACCACGGACTAAAAGTCTATACGAGGATGAATGTAATCGGCGGACTTAAAATGCAGGAAAAATACATATCAGCCAGGCTGAAATTCAGTGAATAGCAAACTTACAGTGCATGAACCATGCAGCTATGGCTCCCCCATATGAACCTTCTCTGCCATGGAGCCGACGACGAGCTCACATCTTCTCTCACCTTTCTGAATATCACTTGCTCACGTCTTCTGCCATTGCACAGGGGCCGTATAAGTAGGCATATGGGTATTCATTTTTTCTCCCGGAAGTCCAGGAGAAACTGGGTATCGTATACCATTCTATGGAGGAGGAGAGGCACTCAAATTCAATGGAGCGATTCGGGGCATGGCTGCTTAGAGAGAAAAAATGGGGAAACAAAGACCCTTGTCCAATTAACCAACGTACGTATGGCAACTGTCGACTTCATTGTTGGAGTTACTATATTCTTTTTAATCAATGTACACGGCCTCACTTACAACCCATACTGCAGCAAAAGCTGAGTACAAACTACTCAACTTCCCGCTCACAAAAAGTACAAATAAAATCACAATAAGGAAAAGACGACTAATATAAACATAGTCTCTTATTCATTTTCCATCCATAGTCGGAAAAGAAAGATATAGCCACCATCTCCAAAGATTGGCACGTCGCTACCATCTCTTTTTTTTTTGTCTTCCTCATGTTGAAGTAAGGTCTAATTTCACAACCAATAAGTTCCCTTGAAGATACCCTGCAAGAAAGGTGTATATTTGCATTTGTCAAAATCATCGTTTCGACAAAGCCAAATGGACCAAAATATAGCTGCAATGCCAAGCAAAGCTTGAAATTTCCTTGAAGATCTTACACCTAAGAGCCAACCTCCTCGTATATGAGGCAAACTCATAGAAGCATTCAAACCTAGTGTTATATGAATAACCCGCCAAATAGCTCTAGTAAAATTGCACTTAAATAATAAATGTTGAATAGATTCATTCTTGGCACAGAAACAACATTGCAAACTACCTGTCCACCCTCTCTTCGCTAAGTTGTCCTTGGTTAAGATAACTCCCTTATCTAAATACCAAAGAAAGGTTTTAATTTTCAACGGAATTCTTAATTTCCAGATGCGATTGCTAGGATAATAAACAGTGGTATTACTCTTTTTTGATACATAGATTGTACCAAAAAAAATACCATTTTATACGGATTCCAACAAAATTAATCTTGGCTAGGTTCTAGATGAATCGAGAAATTCTTGACAATAAATCATGCCAATTAGCAAGGTTTCGACCCACGAGTCCTCTGAAAGATATGTTGAGAGGATTGAAATAAGCACCTCTCGCAACAGATTGCATGTTTTTTCCTCACTATAGCGAAGAGATTGTGGTATTTTTTCATTTAAAGGTGTGTGTCCCAACCAACTGTCCTCTCAAAATCTGATTTGTAAGCCATCTTTTAATCTAAAATAACCCATTTAAAAAAATCTTTTTAAATTTTCAACAGACCCTTCCAGAAATGGGAGTCTCTCGACTGGATTTCTACTTGTGAGAGGGTTTAATTTGTCAGATATTTGTTTTAAGCAAACTTTGCTAAACTCCATCTTCATTTAGTAGTTTAAATAACCAGTTGCTAAGAAGACATTTAGTTTTTATATATGAATCTTGAATACCTAAACCCCCTTGATCCACACCCTAAATCCATGAGTGCAAAACAACATGGTAGTGTCATTAGCACGCTATATATGATCCTTTTAAAAGTACATGTTACCTCAATCTTGAATCAAAGCTATCATTATCAGTTAGATTTAAGGGCTAACAAGAGGATGTACAAGGCTCCAATCCATGTAGGTACTAAGGCACAAATGCCATTTACTGAATTTTCTCACCCGCATTATCTCTCCACTCTCTCTCTCACACACACCTTCCCTCTTCCACAACCACTCACTAGTCGGCTGCCCACCCCTAGCCTGGCTACTCGCTCGCCCATGCTGCGCTACCGCCTGGACATCGGCCCATGCCGCACCACCGCCTAGTCACTGAACCACGTCATCGCTCGCCCGCCCGCGCATGAGCATTGGGCAAGGCTCTGTGCGCCTCTGGTGGTGGCGTCTGGCGGCCAACGACAGCTAGGGCTAGAGAGAAGGTTTGGAGAGAGAAAAAACATGTAATTTCTAAAATACCAAAAATACTTCTCTTATGATACCTTGTACTGGTATCTCTTAATGGACTATAAAATTGCTCATTGATTATTTAAATTATCCGATCTTACACTATCTGTATTCGAATATGACTGGATCGATTAGAAATTATCCAATCTGTTGTCATCCCTAACTAGGAGGCACCATGTGAGGGGTATTTTAGTATTTTTCTCTCCTCTCTTTTTTCCTATCTCTCTCTGATAAGGCATTGAGGCGCACTACCATTGGTCAAGACCGGACGTCAGCCACCATAGCCTAATCAACGTGGCTGCTAAGGGGAGCATATTGGCCACCACTGCTGAGGGAAGTGCGCCAACGAAGAGGACAAGCTAGGTGGGGGAGCCCTTGGGAGAGCTAGAGTGGAAATGCGTCGAGGTCAAGGGAGAGTGTGAAGTCGAAGTCATGAGGCATGTCAAGGTTGGGCACCGCACAAAGGAAGAGGAGTAGGCGACTATGACTCGGCGCACCTCCATTGGAGATGATGAGGGATCATCTCCGAAGTTGGGGAGGAAGGGCATTGTGACAACAACCACATGTATTTAGATGTTTGGGTTTTGGCGGTACATGAAGCAGCGGTGCATAGAGAGGCTAGGCCGAGCGGAGGCGGCTAGCTGGCCAGCAATAGTAGGCTGCTAGTAGGGTGACAGAGAGGAAGAGAGAAAAATACCAAAATACCCATATGCATTAGTACCTATAGAAGATGAAAGGTTGATAACTCCTAGCACCTTCTCTTTGAGCCGTTGGATTTAGTCAGATAGATGGTTAAAATTAAGATGCCTAAAGTTATAGAGAGGTACAAAGGGTCATAGCATAGCTCGCTTAATAAACTTAATAAACATTGCACGAACAGCAATACATACTAGTCTTTTTCTTTTCTTTTTTTCTCTTTTCTGAGCGCAACATACTAAGCGAACACTTGTGCAGTTCTGCCGTTCTGCGAGGCACGATATATCAAGGTGAATCCTCCTGATGATCAACCGATGGCTCGACGATGCGCGGATCATGCCGGTACACATACTTGTTCGCCCAATAGAGGAAATTCAAGAAGCCAAGGAATCCGACAACAGCCACAGCCCAGTAAAACAAGTCAAGACGGCTACTGTTCAGGTTCGTCCCTCGAGCCAACCTCCCCGGCGCCCATGCCTTGTAGCCTTGTTCACCAGCTGCACCAGGAATGTGGCCAGCAATGACGCGAGCCCTAGCTCGCACCAGAACAGCGCGGCGGCGATCGACTTCATGCCCCGTGGTGCCTCGCTGCTGAAGAACTCGAGCAGCCCCACGAAGGACGTCACATCCGATACGCCGAGCAGCAAGAACTGCGGCGCGAGCCAGAAAAGGGACATCTCCACAGCGTCTTCCTTCCTCTTCCTCTCGACGACTGCGGCGACGACCGAAGCGGCTACCATGGAGGCGAAGCCGATGCCGATACGCTGCAGGTGGGTGATGCCACCGACGTAGCCCGTGCGCCTGCGCAGGAATGGCACGAGGAACCGGTCGTAGACGGCGAGCATCAGCATCTGGAACGTGATGGGGATGACAAAGAGCGTCGCGGGGGTTACGTGGATCTTGCCCAGCCTTGTGTCCGTCATGCTGCCTTGCTGCACGGTGAATGTGAGGATGAGAGGGTTCGAGATGTAGCCGACCATGGAGCTGACGAAGAGGGGCAGCATCCGGAGCACGATCTTTGTCTCCTCCACCTTCATCGCGCTGCAAACTGACCAGGCTCCATCTTCGCCGCGGTTGATGGAAGCTTTGTCGAGGAATCTGGCAAAAAATAAACCATGGAAGTGGAAGTTCATAGCATGAAACTGTACGCAAGGACTATGCTCTCTGCAGTCTGATGAAGACGAACTCTTTATGCCAATTGCCAGGTACCCACTACCCATACAGAAGAAGGTGTCTACTTCACTAGTTCATACTGAAGCTTACTTCAGACAATCTGTATGCAAGGGTACTTCAACTGAAGCCGGTCGATTACTGTCTGCCTGTGCTTCCTCCAGCTTCTCAGGAAGTTCAAGCTTCCTATTCTTGAATGCAACCACAAGAACCTGGAAGAAGAAATCTTGAGGTAGGTAGCTAGTAGATAATCAACGGTGATTCTGTTCATAGAGATGGAAATGTAAGTTCGGAACCTGCAGTATCCTAGTTAAAGGGCTTCCTTCCGGTACTTGGTTGCGGTAGAAAGGGAGGCCAGCAGCAACTACGAGCAATCCAAGCAGAACCAAGAGTGCACACAGCCCAAGTCCGATGTCCCAACCCTTGTAGTTCTGAAGCCAGACGATCAGAATCAGCCCTACAAAACCCCGAAGGAGATTCCGAAGGTGAACCAGTTGAAGAAGCTGGATTGCTGGCGGGATTCAGAGGGTCTTCATGGTCGAACTGGTCTGCTCCGAGGGACGGCATGCAAGCACGGATACAGCCCTCACTGAATGCCCATGTGTACAAGCCTGCATACAGTATGACAGCATTCCAGCCATGGACCTCTTTGCAGTTGCTTAGCTCTGCTTCACCGTTGCAAGGCGGTGGACGGAGCGAAGGAAGGTGGGCTTGCAGAGCGAGCAATCCAAAACCCTGTACGACTAGATGGTTTCATTATACAGGTAAAACTCTGTATGCCATTGTATCGCCCTTCAAACTCTTTCGGGTCGTCACAATAATGTTACTGTAACCTTACACGTCATTACAATAAGGTATTTTAACCTTATATATATATACACACACAAGAAAACAATAGGTTTTTGGTATAAACTTTATACATGGGTTGGCAAATGGATGGCTGGATCGGCTTAGGAAGCGTGATCGACAGCCAGCCACGCAAACAGGCGACACTGGACATCCTACGAAAGGCGTATTGCTTACCGCTATAGGATATAAGATAATGCCACTTCCGTTAACGCGTTACATGTCCACCATTTGGCAAATGGACGGCTGGATCGGCTCGAAAGCGTGATCGGACGGCCACGGCGAACAGGCGACCTGGACTACTCCTACGAAAGGCGCATTACTTACGGCTATAGGATATAAGATAATGCCACTTCCGTTAACGCGTTACGTGTCCGCGATCAGGACTCCCCGAAATGGTCGTCGTAATGGCCAAAATGCCCCTGCATCCCAAACCGTATACAGCCGGAGCCCGCTCGCGAGCCATGCAGGCTGCTGCGTCACTCAGCCGCCGTCGTCCTCGTCCATTGCCCGGGACGAACAGAGCCGCTCAAGGTGAAGATAAGCGCTGCTGTGGAAAACCTCTACCCGTCCTCACCTCTCACTGTCCACTTCATCGCCATCCTCCCAGGGAGCCGAAGAACTCGACGCCGTCGCCGGAATTGCACCGGCGAGCTCCCTCCACCATTTTTCCCCACATCGACCTAGACCTGTGATTTTCAAAACTCTCTTTACCAAGCGTGCTAGCTTCGATTTCATGTGACCTCAAGCTCCCAGGTACTCCGTAGAGTGCTTTGGGGCCACCATCGTGAGCCAATTTAGACCCGCCGCCGTGGCTGCCATGGGCACCGCCACCTAGAGCTTTGGCTCCCACGTCGCTAGCACAGCACAGCACGAACCAACCCAAACGGAGACCACCAATGGCATTATCGTGACCCATAGATGCTTCTAGAATCACGCAATAGAGCTCTAACATACCGGAGAGCCGTCGCCGCCGCTAGACAGATGCGACTGCCGTGGACAGCCTGCCCCGGCCACGACCGAGCTCGTCCAAGTGAACAAGCGTGATCAGGAAGACCCTATGAAGCTCCTACAAACACTAATTTAGCCCGAGGACAACTAGAACACAAACGCCCAAATTGTGCCCTAATTCCACTCCGGCAAGCAATCGCCGCCGCCACGTCCATTCCCGTGCCATGTCCATGCCTTGGAAGCGTTCCTTGTTGCCAAAACAGTGGACACGGGGGCAAAAGAGTCTTTCCACGCCCAAGTCACAGTTAGGTCACATTGCAATGGTGTACAAGGTTAGAGTGGCAATGCGATGATACGGATGCGGTTAGGGTGCAATGCGCATACAAAAATTTTACCATTCATTATACTGCATAAGATTTCCAATGAAGTTCATGCAAAAGGATGCCTCGCATCGGTTGTTTAGTACGTAACTGCATAATACTTGCAAGTTAAACTAGTTCCAGAGCAGGACATATTTTGCAAAAACATATCTCCAAAATTTCACTGGTTATTGCTGGTTATTAGTGTTATCGCTGGGAGCCGGTAAAAAAAAGTCTATCGGTGAATAAAATTGGTGCATTTAAATTCTAAAATAATTCATTTTTTCTGAAATTTTGACGATCAATAGAAATTTGGAAATTCCAATTTTGATTCGAAATTTCATTGAAAAAAGTCTAAGAAAACCGATAACATTTGCCTGCCGAATTCTTTCCCTAGGATATACTTGTTTTAATTGCTTTCAATTAGTATTTAACAAAAAAAACCACCGAAGCTGGTTATATGTAAACTATATGAAGGAGAATGGTGCCATTGTTAATTTTAGTTAACTACAGGCAAAAAAGGAGAGGCCAATACTGGGCATGGTCTTTGTACACCCAAAACAGAGGGTCTTTCATGTCTTACGTGGTCTTTCAATTCAAGGTTATGCCATGGTAGGTTGTCTTTCTTTTTCACACACAGAATCATATATAATGGGATATTATAGGCTAAAAAGTCGTAAGCTGGCTTGTTGAATTTGTGTGGATCTTCAAGATATTTTAGAAGGTTATCGCTGTTTTAGTTAGGAGAGTTTTGATAGCCACTCAAACCTAACCAGACGGCCCTAAACGAAGATAATTATTGTTCTCCCTTAGCTAATCCTAATAATGTCATTTTGTATTCCGAGTTCCCAACTACTTATGCTTTTGACACTGCAAACTTTCTACGGTTAGAACTAAAGCAACATTATGTAACAAGTGAAGTAATTTTTTTTTTGAACTAAACAAGTGAAGTAATTTTGATAGGTTTCTTTCAAGACGTGAAGTAATTTCGTAATTCTATCATTTTTCTATTTTTATATTCATTTCTGTGACTAACATAACTGTGAAAGTACTATTGTAAAGAGCAATAGAGCATGTGAAAGAGTAGTTTCCTGGAATCACACCAGGGATCTCTAGATAGTTGAATAGATTAAGAGGCAAATTACCAGAAACTCCAATGGACCAAAGAGGAGTATAGTTCTGGAGCGAGTAATGTAGGAGTCTGAGAGGAAAGCTCCTAGTAAAGCGAACCCAGATGTAGCGCCAATGAAGTTAGTAATTGTAGTTGAAGACCTTGAAACTCCCATATGCATGACTCCATGGAGGTAGGTAACCAGATTCAGCATGTTCGGAATATTCACCATGTTTGTAACCACGGAGAGAACTGCAGGAGAAGCAAGTAAGAAAATTCTTCAGTGATGTAAAATCCGAACGGTACTCCGTAAAACGAGAAAAAGAACATATTGCATGCCCCCTAATGTGCAGCTCAAATAAGCAATGACTGCAAATGGCGAGTAATTACACACATGATGCAGGAAAAATATATCAACAAAGGAGCTCAGGGTATAGCAACTTACAGCACATAAACCATGCAGCTCTGACTCCTCCATGAACCTTTCTGTCTATTGGGTTTCCTCTCCAGTCCACAAAGCCCCCAATCGTCATGGCGCCACCGATGAACTCACGTCTACTCAAACTGAATTACTACCTTCTTATTTCAACTCCCAACACAAGGAGTATAGATAGACACATGGGTACCCATTTTTCTCCCAAAGTGGCCCCAGTCTAAACTGGATGCCATTATTTTAAGGAGGAGAAGTAACCAAATTCAAAGGAGTGATAACAACAGCATGGCTTCTTCCAAAAAAAAAAGGAACAATAACAAGAAGTAAAAGATCCTTGCCAATTTTATGGCAAAGATAATGCCCCGATAAATCAACCACCATTCCACCAACACTTGTTGACTTCCGTCGTTCCTTCTTGCTACTAAGTACGTATGGAAAGTCTGCAAGTGGCCAGACAGCGGGTGGTGTTGTTGGCGTATTTTGTTTTTTTTAAAAGCTTGGCAGGAGCACTGGCTATTCTATTAGCAAGAAAAGCAAATTAGAAACACTAGCCAAGAGCTAGTTACAGGTTAAAGTTATGTTGTAGGGCAATGCATCCACCCCTACAGCATGATGGTCCTGAGCGAAGCAGAGGTGCCATTGGCAAAGTAGGGGCGAAGCAGAGATCGAGCTTCGCCCGACCTTCGCGCGCGTCCTCAAGAAGACGGAGGAGCAAAGCAGAGGCGTCATTGGCTAGAGTGGAAGTGAAGCAGAGACCGGGCTTTGCCAAACCCTCACACAACCAGACGAAGAAGATGCAAAGCTTCACCCTCTTCGCACGAGGAGCAAGGCCCTGAAGGAAGGATGAGACTTAGTGGCCAAAGCAGTCCAGGGGATAAGTAGTACAGGAGGGAGCCTGTGTGGTGTCAAGATGAGCATCATTGGGTTCTTTTGAGAGAAGACAGGATGTCACCGTCTCGAAGGCCCGAATTCCCTTTGATGCCTCCACTTTAGAATGACGGTGGGAGGGCGTTCCGGTTCAAAAGTCTCTACAGGAGAATTTATAAGACTTCCTTGTCCCTGCCTTAGTTGTTCGGCAACGGTAGCACTATCTTTTGACACTAAGGATCAAAATAACCCTGCTCTAGCAGATCTGTATGGGTATTGTCGTCCCTCTTGTGTATGAGTTTCCCTATAAATAGAAGGATCTGTGTACATGTAAGGGGTTCGAGTCGCCTAAAGGAAAAATATCAATACACATCACTAAATTTCTGTAGTCCTACCAAAGCCACCTGTTGAGTTCTCTTGGACATAGTCCCTCTACCGGATTGCACACTGCTTCGCTAGGCATGTTGTTCGGAGAAGGAATACCTTTGAAAATACTTGTTGCGGAGTTACAACAAAGAGAGCTAGGCAACAGAAAGCTATCCGATACCTAACTCAAATGAAAGCTAACTTAACTGAGTTCAATAGCTCGCCGACGAATGTTGGATATCTCTTGGGCTGATTTGGTATCATTTTGAAATATCATTCTCTTTCTTTCCTTCCAAATATTCCAAACAGTATAAATGATGATGTCGTTAATTTCCTTTCTTCTGCTTGCTGGTGTCTCATGCATTAATTCATCCTACCCATCATTTTTAAAAGAATAATAGAATTTCGATTAGATCATTAATCAAAAGATTACAACCATAGGAAAAACCATTACAACACACCTCTACTTATAGATCCAACACCTACCAAAAGCAATACTAAGATTAACTTGCATTCCTCTCGTTTGAATCAAGCATTTATAGCATATATCATACGGTGCTTGCACTAGTAATATCATACTATGAATTTTATGCATGTTCTAAAAGGCATACTTTTTTCTTGCCAAAGATGATGTACAAACATCCCAATCTAGCTTCTCCACCGTTCTTCTTTGGTTTGCCTCCGTCAACTGCATCTGCAAATCAATAAAAGCATCCAACGTCGTCGAGGAGAAAAACTCTGCACAACAAGCCAGCACAAAACACCCACCTTAGAGGAAGAAAAAAACCTAATAGTCTACGAACAGATTGGGAATCACGGGTACCAACCCTATCAAAACACACCATCGAGGAGGTCACCGAAGACAACCATCACGCCAAAAAATCTTACATAGGAGCTTATCCCACCAATCATCTAGGCAGGATGTTATTACCTGAATTTGCACATTCATCCCTAGAGTATCTTTTGCCACACTTGTCGAGCGAACATCCAGCCCAGAACGAGGTGTGTTGCTGACTCCAGGTGATTGGCACGTTGCTAACTAACATGCAGCCCCTAGCGAACAACCTGTTCGCAATTAGAATTCTTCTTTGAATGAGAAGCCGTAAAAAGATTTTGCATTTCTTCTCTGCCAATACCATCCAAATCCTATTGTAGTTATATATGGTCCGAAAAGGAACCACACCATTGAATGTCATAGGCCATCTTTGTAGAGTATTGTCCATTTGCCATCCATTTCCATAGGGCGCAATCCTGCTCATGTTCATTGAGTGAGGCCTTCCTCACCTTCAACTAAAACTCGATGAACTGCGTACTATTATTCTGAAGGTGACTATTTATAAATTTTAACAGAGTTGTCAATTCACTACCATGTTAAGAAAAGGCTTTCTTTTTATTTAGAGTAAATTACACTGTAGATCCCTAAAGTTATCTCTAGGGTTTGATTAGGTAACAGAAAGTAAAAACTGCATATTAATTAACATCACTAAAGTTGTTTGAGTGGTTCATTTAGGCCTAATCTGAGTTTAATTTTGCATTTGAGCCTTTGCTGCATGAAGCTTGTATACCATTAATTTTGCATAGCCTCATAAGGCAAGACACATAATGGGGAAAAAGGTTATGGATATGAAATTGGCATTTTGCTCATGGATACAGACAGGATTTTATCCAAAGTAAGCATGAACCATAAGGTAAATTGTTAAGTATATGTAAGCTGTAATCGGATGTACCTGCCATCTTATGAATATCTGCCAAGTCATACGCTTTTGTTTATGCAGAGGTACCAATATTTGCCATTGGATGTGAACGCCCAATACTAAAAATCAGCATAGTCATTGAAATCAATATCACACTGCTGGCCGGCTGCTGAAGAAAGTTTCCACCAACATCCGAGTGACACAACCACTGTCTTTTTCCAACTTAGGCCCGTTTGGCACAGCTCCAACTCCCAGCTCCACCTTAGAGCTGGAGTTTGTAGGTTAAAATAAAGCGACTTAAGTTTATATTTTTAGTTTAAAATGTAAATAAGATAACTCACCTAAACATTCTTAATATATCCACAACTTCAGCTCCATGAATTTATGGAGCTAGAAATAAGTCTTCCACCAACTCCACCAATTTGGTGGAGCTGGGCTAATAAAAGCAAACAGGGCCTTAGAGGCGGCGAGATTGAGCTTCTTGGTGATCTCTCTGCGTCCTTCACCAATTCACCAAACAGCTACAATTCAAACAATTTATCCGCGCAAAATAAAAGGTGATGCAGCCTAATGACATTGCTGATCCAGCAATCAAATAATTTGCGCCCTTGATGTTTGCCTCTTTCCAGCATGTAGTCAGCCATCCTCGTGTTCCACATCACAGTGAGCACCGAACAGCGTTGAGGAAAGGATCATGCGATGATTTCAGCTGTCATCCAAGTAACCAACCAAATATTTAAAAGATCATTATCTAAAAAGATAATTAAAAAGATCTTGGCGCACACACACCAGGCCTCCTCTTCATCCCATCCGCCATCCTCAAGACTTCCAACCCAGCAATGCCGCCTCCAGGCAAAGACAACTAAGAAAGACGCATTGCTGGCATTTTCTTGAACACACGCAGGCGTCCATCGAGGCTTGCGGATTACGGGCATGTTTGATTTGTAGCCTTAGATGGCCATGTCAATGTATTGGTTATGGCCAATTCAAGGCATAACTTTTTGTTGGCAAAAATTAAAGTGTTTGGTTCGTAACCTTCAAAATATGACCAATAAAAAATAAAAAAAATTAAAAAGTATTTAAAATAGGTTGCTTATAATTTTAGATGAATTATAAAAATTATTTTGTGCAATTTGAATAATGTATGAAATATCTATAAAAATGTGAAGTTTAATTGAGAAAAAAAGGAAACTGCCATGTTGTTGCTAGTCGCTGGTGCTAGTACATTTTAGGTGTCTGACAGTGGGCTCCATTGGATTTGCGCTGCAAAGGACGGCGAGGGCGGCCGATTTCGGCGCCCTTGCCGATGCTCCTTCCGCAGTACAAAAATGAGGATGAGCCAATGCAATGACAGGACGAGCTGAAGGACGGTTGTGAACCAAACACTAGCCAAAACGTGTTGGCACGACAAAAATTGGTAAAGTGGGCCACGGTGATAAACTAAACACACCCTATATGTACGCGGCAGCCACGCTGGGGAAGAACCGGAGAGGGGAATTCACACACCGCAAGCTTTACAGCGCACGGCACGCAGGCAGCCGCAGCTCAGCGCTGCCGGCCGTCGGTCGCATGTCAGCATGTGTGCCGTCTTCTGTCCCGTGGACGTGCGGCCACCAGACGGTTTCGCCGGCGAGCCCATCTGAGGCTCGCCGTGAGCCGTGCGCGCCGTAATCACAGCATTTTTTTTCTCCAACCGCAAGGGCAAGACCATACTTCCGTTCTGAAGTGCGACCAGTACGCCATGCCCATGCCTCCTTTCCGGTTGAAGTGACGTGAGTGTAGCTGCTAAGATTGCCGTGTTTGAAACGAACTTGCAATTCCTTTAAGCGAAAATTTTCGTTTCAACTTTCTCTACAGAAACAATGTAATTTTCGCTTCTCCAGCGCATCGAGAACCAGAAATCTGTACACTTCTTTGCCGGCACTGCACAACCCGGTTTGGTCGTACAAGATAGGACGTGAACACATTAAAGCTGATTCTTTTGCAACAGAATAGCGATCTAGGTAGTGTTTCTAGTGTTTCTTTCAACGTTTGCGTTTACTTATAAGCTAAAAATTTATTATTTTTGTACAAATCAAACGCTTTGACGTTTGGTAACCAATTTTTGTAGGTCTAAATTTTCTTCTCAAATCTCTCAAAACCATTTTTTCTATAATTTTTTGATCCCTCGGATGTCCTTATCGAGGGGCTACAAATTTCTAGCTTAAACACAACCGCAACCGCCGAAAGAAACACTACCCTAAACACCACCAAGTAATACAGTTTGCATAATTGTATCAGCACGACTGCACCCAATGCTTCTTCAACTTTCTTCCTACCTTAGACCACCGACGAACTCCAGCATGGCGCAGCCATCTTAAAAGGGGAAACGCCGCCGATCGCCGTGCAGGAGGAGAGCCAGCAGACGGTCTACCCTGCACCACCCAAAAGGCTCTGGCGGTTGCCCTGGTCTCCCCATGCTTTCTCCTTCCACAGGAGCTCAACCTGCTCGAAGCTCAAGCCCTTCGTCTCCGGCACGTACAGTGCCACAAAGATGAAGGCCAGCACCGCGATCCCCGCGATGACCAGGAACGTCGGCCCAGTCCCGACCAGCCCCACAATGGAGAGGAATGTCTGCGCCACGATCAGGTTCGAGACCCAATTGACAGTGGCTGACATGCCCCCGCACAGGCCACGGTAAGCCTCAGGGTAGATCTCTGAGTTCACTGCCCATGGGACTGGTCCCATGCCTGGGGAAAAGAAGGCCATGTATAATGCGAGGCCTGCCACTGCGAACCATCCCAGCACGCCTTGGCAGGACCCGGTGAGCGCACTCGCACAGAGGCTGAATGATGACTGCAGTATGAAGGCCATGGCGAGAATGACAAGCGAAAGCACCACACCAGCCAAACTTGTAAGGGCCAGGGGGCGGCGACCGCAGCGGTCGATGAGGTAGATCCCAACAATGGTTCCAGCGGCATTCATGGCAGCAACAATGAGGGAAAGGAGCAAGGCCAACTTGTTGGAAGTGAATCCAGCCATCTGGACAATCGTGGGGCTGTAGTACATGACAGTGTTGATACCAGTAAATTGCTGGAAGGCCTACATAGTTTGATTAGCACAAGTTATAAAAAAGGTCATGTGTCTGCCTACTTGATGCAAGAACTGTATAGGTCGAATAGCAAAGCAGACTATCTGCGTCACTGACTCACTGAAAACTGAATCACAGAAGCTTTTAAAACTTGACAGGAAACATTTCAGCTTTGAGCTTTCTTGCTTGACCTAGCAACACACTTCTTTTAACAAAGACCTAGCTACACTCAAAAGTATTTACGCAGAGCAAAAATCTCTACATGGTCTTACTGACGGTGCCCAAATATCCACTGTTCGAAGCATGACATATTCTTGAAAGGTGCATTTCCAGTGTACAGGACGATATGGGCATCTTAGTTAACAGTCCTCATTTATCAAACCAGAAATCATAAGGAGGCTGAACGTACCTGAAGGCCAGCTCCGGCAAAAATAGCTAGCCTTAGTTCCTTTGACTTAAAGATATCCGAATAGCTTCTAGTACTGTCAGACTGGAATTCATGCATGGAAGATGAAGCAAGCAGCTCTACCTCTTCCTCTAAACGATCGGAGTCATAAATCTTCTCCAGGACAGAAATAGCTTTTGCCTTCTCATCCTGTAAAGAAAATTAAGATAAGAACAGGATAGCAGATCAATTATATAATATATAACTGGATCAAAAGTCAATAACCTTCCAGTAAAGCCAACGGGGAGATTCTGGCAGAAAAAGCATCAGCACAAACTGAACAGCTGCAGGCACAGCAGCAACACCGAGCATCCAGCGCCATGTTCCAGGAACCTACGGCATGTGGCATGCATATTATTGCAACAATGTAGTGACGTACTGATAAAACAACAGCTTATGAATGAGTACCATATGATTCTGGAACTCTCTTAACAAAGATGTACCACATAACCATATCCCCTGCTTTAATGTATCGGACAAAAATAGTATATCATTTTCTTTAGGGTTAATGCAGGTACCTTTACTTAACAGTAGTCAAAGCATGACAGTTACAATCTTATCGCCCATTGCTATGAAAGTTGTGCTTTACTCCTCAACAACAAAAAGAAGGCACATAATTCAAATGTCTCGTCAATTTTCATCCTCCAGGTGCATTAAATAAGTAATACTTCAAGAACGGACGGTGAATAGGTCAAGAGATCATACAGTGTGCCAAGCAATTGTTAAATGTGCATTTGACAGAAATATATAGCAATGGTGCAGGTACTACAAAGAACTTCCATAGCATAAAGATGGAGAAATTCACCAGCACCAAAGTTGCTACGCACCAAACAAGTGAACAACACCTTCTTGGTAACAAGTCCATTGCTGCTGGTCGGGGAAGGCTGACTCTTATTCATTGATATTAACGAGTGTTATGCAACTAACTAGCACCAACAAGAATGTTAATGCCATAAAAGATATATGGACCAGATAATATATACATAGAAGGGTAAAGATTTGGACGAAGTTGTGAAATGATGCTGAAAAACCTTCTCAAGAGAGTTCATCTTATATAAACATGGCGGATGCATTGACATGGATCTTGTGCAGGGGCAACACACACCCCAAGTATCAGTACAGATCAGGAAATATCTTAATTTTTTAGTGTTGGTACAATTTAAACTCCCATCCATTAATATATTCAAGAGTCTCATATTCATCAAGATAGCTGGATCTTGCAAAGCAACTAAATTGAACAATAGTTGCGTCATTTTGTTGAATTTAAAGAAAACAGTCGAGCACATAAATAGAGGAGTTGTTATGTTCCTTAAAAATTGTACTCTGTAACTTGGTATATACAAGCACTTGAAACGAACCCATTTCCAGTCTTTTCTATGTGAAAGGAACTATGGCTGAAAACCATTCAAAGTACAAGAATAGGTAAAAAGAAGATGATTAAGTCGAGATTGATAATTACCTCAGTAAAGCCAAGGTTGATCAAGTAAGAGAAGAATTGGCCACCAGTAATCATGAGGACATTAGTTGAAACCAAACCTCCCCTAATTTCTGAAGGAGCTGCTTCAGCGATGTAAACTGGGGCCGTTACTGATGCTATACCCACACCCAATCCGACAAGGAGCCTTCCAAGAATCAGAATGTAAGGACCACTAGCAGCACACATAACAAGTGAACCAAGCACGAACATCATGTCAGCAAGAAGAGTAGATTTCTTCCGGCCATATGCATCATTTATCCAACCACCCCCAGCTGCACCAAGCATGGCTCCAACTAATGCCATGCTAACAATTGTCTCCTGAGGAAGATACCAAACTCAGTAGCTATGGAAGGAATACCATATTGTTAGTGGCCAGTGATCGTTTGATTTGACTGAACCTGTAAGATGTAATTGTCTTTGACCGTCGGAAATTCATCCCGAATATACAAAAGGGCTCCAGATATGACACCTGACAAAGAAATTTCTTAGCTAACCGTGCAAATTATTCTGTTATTTTAGCTCACAACCTCTGAGCTTTCCAAGTGTGTTGTACAGTAGGAGACTAGGTAGAAACTCAAAAGCATTATGCAAACATTAGCTTCCAGACCTTCAGCTCCACTGCAAAAATGTAATCTATTATGTTTCTAATTCATTGTGCATATTTGGAGTAACAACTTATTCTGAACCATGTCTAATATTCATAAAGTCCATTTCACTGCAAAGTTTATATATTTCCATCATCTATAAGGATCAAACAAACAAACCATTCCGAACAGCACATTCAACCAAATTTTATGCGAATGTTTTCATGTGTTACACAAAAGCAGGTCCAAAGCAACCACAAATCCACAAATCTGCCGCTTCCTACAAGGGGAATACTCAACGACATCAACCACGCTCCGCACAAGAACCTCTACACAGCATCCAATGTTCAACTAAAACTGTAAAAGTTGCAGGAGAAATAATGGATGCTTCCACCCTACCTGTGTCGTAGCCGAAGAGGAACCCGCCTATTCCAGCAGCGCCAGTGAGCGCAAGCACGTAGCGGTTGCTGAAGAAGTTCATGTCCCTCTTCCCCGCGGCTTCCAGAAGCCCGGAACTCCCGGGCATGGACAAATTAATCGTCATTCTCGCTCCCACCAAATCTCCTCGCAAAATCCGACCTCCGACCTTTAGCTCAACAGGTCACCAAGCAGGCAAGCAACCCCAAACCCACCCCCCACCCAAAGAAAAAGCCCACAAATCGTCCAAAACTCCAATCTTTGTCCGCCAAGACGCAGGTTGGAGTCCAAAATCTCACCTTTTACGCGACCACGATGAAGGTCCAGGCCAGTGGAACCACCAAACCGGAAGCAGAAAAACGCAAGAAATCTAGAACAAGGAAGAAATTCCAGGAGCTGGTCCCGATTCTCCCGAGCCAGAGGAATTGTTCGGGCAATGGAAGCAAGGAGAGACCAGCATTTCAAGCCAACGACGCGCGGCTTAAATAGGAAAGATTTGTTCCAACGGCTGGGTGGGTGGGCGACGATCGGAGGACGGGAGACGGCAGCTCGCTGCAAGCATGGAGGAAATTTTGCTGGGCAGGGTCTCAACTTGGCAAGGATGGATGAAGCCGAGACGCCTCGAGTTTTAGTGTTTTACTGCCAAAAGAAAATGATGGCCTCTTTCCACGGCTTTTCCTTTTTTGGCCTCCGTGGAAACCGGGAAGGACAACTCTCGGCATCAAACTTTTCCTCCCGCATTTTTTTTTTCGGCTCTTGCCTTAACGAAAATAGATCACCCCGTATTGGACTCTGTTTTCTTCGTTGTTTTTAAATGAGTGAGATTAAGAGCGAAAAAACATGGGCTAAACATGAACCAGTGAGAAAAATGTGCGACACATTAACCTTAGATTTTTTTATATAATGTAGGAATTCTCCAATATTTATACAGATATTGCTATGCAAATATATGTATGAGGCAACAAAAGAACACTAAAGTCCTGACCTCTGAGCCGCTCTCGTGGGCGACTCGGAGGGCATTCGCACCACCGCCTAGATCCCCTCCTCCGCCACCCTCCTCCTCGCCGCCACCGCCGCCATCCACATCGCCACCTAGGTCCCCTCCTCCGTCACCCTCCTCCTTGCCGCCGCCGCCGCCCCTACCTCTTCCTTCCTCCTCTCCTCTCCTCTCCCAGCTCCCCCTGCGTGCCCCCCCCCAGTCTTTCCCACGCCCCAGGACTGTTGGATCTGGTGGATCCCGCTGCGGATCGGCCGAGCTCTAGAGTTCAGCGGCGGCGACCATATTGAGGGTTTCACGGCGTGGTGCAGTGGTTGCGGCGGTCTCAACGGCAAGCTTATCGAGCTGGCTAGTGGTGACGCCCTTGGGTGCCAGCGCAGACCTTCTGGGGGACCAGGACGGGTGGCTCCTCGTTGGTGGCCTCCTCCTCGCCAGTAGCTCCTCGTCGATGGCCGCCGGTCGCTGGCCTCGGGCGCTACGGCCGTGGACAACCTTGGTTGGCGTGGCGCCCAACGCTGCAGGCCCTCGAGACGCCGCCACCGCGGTCTTCTTCGCTCTGTGGGGGCGGGGCAGATCCAGCCTTGGAAGGCGTTCCAAGCAGTAGGCCGAGGACGGAGGTTCTCGGCGTTGTCGTCGATGGGTGGCTCGCTTGCTACCGAGGTGCTTGTGCTTGCTGGACGGTCGAGAATGGCGGTTTCGGTCGGATCTAGGGTTTGTTAGTTGCAAAACACCTAGTGAAGCGTCGTCATCATCCCCCTCCTTTGTCGCAGTGACGTCTGCTCTTCTCTTGGTGGCTTGGGTTGAGGCGTCGTCATCGCTCCCTTCCCTTGTGGCGGCGGCGTCCGTTCCTCTCCTTAGCGATCTGCACTGATGGCTTCGGATTCGTCCTGATTCTGCTGGTGGCGGCGGTTTGCTCGCCTGTGGAGCGTCGAGGGAAGCGTCATCGCCATCCCTTCTCTTTGTTGGTGACGTCCGTTCTTCTCTTTGGCGGCAGCGTCGAAGCGTCACAGTTGCCCCCTCTCCCTATGGCGGAGATGTTCGTTCTTTGGCTTGGCAGTCCTCAGCTTTGGGATCTCCTCCCCCATTGGCTTCTAGTAGTGTTGGCATCCGGTAAGTGATCTTCGTTCGTAGCCCTATTCGGCCTCCTTCATGTGCGGCTTGCAGAGGTGTAGGTGCTCCGGGTGAAAGCCCTACCTAGCTTCTTGCTTGGGTCGACGATGGCGGCGCCCTCGAGTATCGCTTCCCTCCTTGGAGGCTTCGTTATGGTGTCCCCTACTCTCTGGAGTATCTTCGGCTGAAAACCTAGGTCTGGACAGGCGACGGCGGCGACTTAGTTGTCGCAACCTTGCTGAAGGAGTCGTCCTGAAGATCTTTTCGCGCTGTTGGTTGGCTGGCGGCTATGCATGCATGGCTACTGCGCGATCTCCCGGACCGAGCTTCACCTAGTGGTAGCGGCCTCCTTCGTCAGTCTCTGCGTGCATTGTGGTGCGGTTGGTGGCTGTGTCGCTGTAACGCCGCTGTCCTCTTCCTTTCGCGGCGGCATCCCTCTTGAGTGGCAGCGGCGCCATCCCTGGCAGTTCCAACTCATCGTGTCCTACTTCATGCCCTGCTCGGCCTTGTTGTTTCTTCCCGCTCGGCGGTGACAGCTGGAATCTCTGTTGTTTATCATCCTTTGTGGAGTTGGCTTGGGGGCAGGTCGAGCCTTGTCAAGCATCCCGTACGGTGGTGACGGCTGACGCCCTCCTTCTTGCGTCTTGGCCAAGCATCATCGGCGACGGTGACGACTGGTGGCAAGACCGGCCTTCCCTTGCCCCGTAATACGGCTACGATGGCCGCGGATGATCCGGACGAGCATCCCTTGCAACGGTGGCGATGGAGGCTTCCTCCAACAGCTCGGCATCATCTCTTGTGGCGATGGCGTCTGGAGTCTTCACTCTTCATCTCGCCTTTATGGTATGGTTGGCATTGGGGGTTGGTCGTGTCTCAATCAAGCATCTTGCGCGGCGGTGACGGCTGACGCCCTCCTTCTTGCGTCTTGGCCGAGCATCTCGTGCGGCGGTAACGATTGGTGGCTCGATCGGCCTTTCCTTGCCCCGCAGTGCATTCGACTTCGATGGCAATGGATGCTTCAAGCGAGCATCCCTTACTGTGGTGGTGCTGATGGGTTGGACCCTCGTGTGGCGGTCCAGCTGTAGTCTTCGCGGGGCAGGAGAGGTGTTCTTGGTGGTGTTGTGTGCGGACTCTGTCGGGCAACGACCACTCGGGTCATGTTCTTTCCCCTCCCCTCTTCTCTACCTCCGCCCCCTGTTTCTCTTGTATTTGTACAGTTCTCTCCTTCTTGAATGAAATGGCAGAGTGTCCGCCCTTTGCGTATAAAAAAAAAGAACACTAAAAATGGGTCTGGCCATAAAAATAAGTTGCCTGAGTTTCCCACCAAGAAATTTTACATACACAAAAATGAGACAAAGCACGCATTCCTCTCGATCTAACTTCTCAGATTGGTTTTGATTTTTTTTTATAATACCATGGTAGTATATATACCATAATCATAGTATATTTTGTGTAGGAGGCTTTGAATGTACGGTTGGATCGGAATTATACTGCCGTTATAATATATTTGCCAATGTGTACCTAAAAAAGCTATTGCTGCTACCCTGCTCTCGGGTTGTATCTAAAATGTAAATACCTTAGTTTCTCTAGTTCGTTTTTATTAATCTTGAAGCAACTTCTTAGATGTCTTATAAACAAGTTGAATGAGAGACCGAATCTTGAAGTCTTTTTAAGAAGCTCTTGAAGTCTAGCATTTTAGGCATTGTTTTTTTGGCTAAATCCAGGTGTGCATTATAATTTGAAAAATTCATGAGCCCTCTATCGAGGGCTTGGAGAGCCCAAAAATCGATTAAAAAAATGGTTTTGAGATCATTGAGAAGAACCACTAAAAGTCTTAAAAATGACTATAAAGTGATATAGCGTTTGGTTTTGTCGGGACCCCCTCTGGTGGAGGTGAGGTCCCACCTGTGCTTTACCTGTACTAGTCCCTGGATCAGTAGCTAGCACACACAGACTTGGATCACAACCATGTCGATTAATTTACATAAATTTACATCAGAGTGCGCCTCCTGCGCGTGGTTACATAAGATTGGCTCAAAGGCCTTACAAAAGCGGAAGTCTTAATTATACAACTAAAAACTCCCAAAGAAGAAAGCCGAGGCAGATCCCCACAGGCAGAGCTGGAGGAACGCAATCCTAGGCGTCGAGGTACTCTTCGTCTTGAATCCCGGCGGCGAATCCTTCGTCGTGGTACATCTCCTCTTGAGGTTCCCTTCTTTGTTAGCATCCTCGCTTTCGTTGGAATGAGCGACCCGCATAAAAAGCGAGGTGAGTATACTTTATACTCAACAAGCAAGGCCGACTACCATGCATCTAAGGCTTGACAAAGGAGAGTTAGGGTTCTTTTTGCATAAAGCCGCTTTTACAAAATTTTACCTAAGGTTTTATAAAATGATTTAAAAGCGTGTTGAGAAAAACAAACGTTTGAATCAATTTCTTTGAAGTTCGGCACCCACCGGTTTTGCCCAACTCGGCTACTCACGGCACCCACCGTGCAAACACCCTCATCGCCACAAAGCACCCATTGTGAGGAGAAAAACCAAAACACACCCATGCAATCGTGGTTTTCCTTTGAAACACCATTTTGAAAACAAATAGATAAGAAGTACCATTGAGGCGGCCCGTCGTCGTCAGTCCCTGACCGTGGACACGGCTATCATGATAGTTTTATACTCTGCAGAGATCATGACGCTTTACCCATGCGAGGTGATTTTTCCGAAGGTGCCCCAAAGGAAAAGATCACCACAAGGCCTTTTCAACCTCCTCCTAGCTAAGGCATTCCCGCTAAGGTTTCCACACCGATGCCCTCTTGCGTCAATAGAACGGCACTCTCGCCTACTCCACCGATTGGAATGCCAAAGCTAGAGGGTGAAGGATACTAAGCGAGGCCCGCCCATCTGACACCTGCAGTCGCCTTTGTTGTACTTAGCTCGTCTACCTCAAGGAATCGGTCCTTACGGACCGGGGTGGTTCCCACACTAGGCCCAAGTCTCGTGCTCGCGGCACCCACCTTGCATCCATCCACCCCGATCAGGTTTTGCAAAACAGTTTTGCCGATAGCACCCACTATCTTAACTATACCCATGACAGCACCCACTGTCTTTTTAAATCAATCATTTAAACAAGCATTTGATAATTGCAGATATCAAGAATGAACAACGACTTAGCACTGAGCATTTCTAAGCATTATTGCAAAACCTAATTCAAGGGTGATGTTAAATATTAGCAATTTTAATAACCTAGGGTAGCAAGGAGTATTTTAACAGAATAATTATTGATTGGGTGTTAACTAAGCAGCTAAGTGATTAGCATTTTTAGTTTTGAATATAACATGCATTTTGTAAACTTCTAAGAAATTTAGTTTCAAAACCATAGGACACAAGTTTCAGCACTTGCCTTGCTCAGCAAATTCCTGGTGATCCTCCGGGGGATGGGTCGCGAAACTATCGTTGTTAATACCTAATAACAAAATAACCAAAATAAACACAATAACAAAATTAAATATGAAATGCATGTGAATGGATATGCATAAATATGATGAAGGTACTTCAATCTGAAAATTGTATAAATTTTACTTGACTTCTTTTTATAAACTTTAGAAACCTTTATTTCATATAGAATTTAATTACTGTACATATGTAGCAACATATTTCTTTTTAATTAAGAAATGAAGAATTAAACTTATTTCCTAAAATAATTGTTTATGTTATTATATTTCACCATTTCAGAAATTGCCAATTTATTTTCATTTATCAAAATCATTTAAGGTTAATTGATTTATGTCTTTTCTTTTATTAAAACTAAATCTAAATCATGTATTAATATGCATCAAATTATTTAAATTATATTTTTAATCTAAAGTTAACATTTTTGTGAGTTTTTATAAATTTATTTCATAAATTTTGGACTTATATTTTAAAGATATAAAATTTACAACTTTTTATATTTATAAATCAAATTGAAAAAGAAAAGGAAAAAAGTAGTATTAGCTCATTTCCAATTAATCCCATACATGTATGTGGGGTGCCAACCATCTGTGGCGTGCACAGCCATGCATAAATGGTGCATGACGCATGGCGCATGCCATGACACGCTGACGCAGTCTGACCATGCATGTGTGGCACATGGCGGCATGTGTGGCAACCTGCAACAGACGCTGCTGGCGGCATGCAGCAGCGGCGGCATGTAAGGCCGTGGTTGACAATGGGGCGGTCCGTCACCACTTCGGGCGGTGACGACGGCAAGGCCGGCTGTCGGCGTCCTGAAAGAGGAGGAGGCGGGCGGTTCATGGGTGGCGATTCCATGAATGGCAACAGCTTCAGCCATGGAATGAGAAGAGAGAGAGGAGGAGGAAGTGGGGTGGGGTCGGGCGAAGGAGGCCGTGTGAGGTCGGCAGGCGGCGGCGTTGTCTGGGTCATGGTTATTCGGCAAGATGGCCAATGAAGGCCGGCGATGATGAGTAGTAGAGGTGGGTGGGTCGGCGAGAAGGAAGTGAGGAAGGCTCGGGGGTGGCTCGGGCTTAGAAGGCATGGCAAGTGGTCCCATGACGTGACCGTGGTTAAGCGATGGCATGGCTCATGGCCGAGGCTGGCGACGGCGAAGCAGCCGGTGGTGGGGTAGGCTCTGAGGAGCTAGGAAAGCTAGGAGGAAAGGAAGAGGGAGTTTACTGCCGACGAGCCTCGGCGGTGCATGGGGCAAGACGGGCCCGGTGACCTCCTCCGACGAGCTCGGCTCCGTGACGGCGGCGACTGGAGAAATGGGCGAGGAGGCGAGGTGAGGATGTGATGGAAGGAATCGGTGGGGAGGTCTCATCGGCGAGATCGAGGATGGCGATGGGGAGTGAGAGAGAGGAGAAAACGAGAGAGGGGAGGAGGCTGTCTCGGGCTGTCCGAGAGAGAGTGAGTGGGTGGGGGGATTAGATAGGATTAGGGAAAGGGTAGTTTAGGAAGGGCCCAAAATAGGGTATTCCCATTTTGGGAAAAAAGGGCAAAATGGGGATTTCTCAATTGGGAAGGATGACAAGTAGGGCCCACTTGTCATAGAGATGAGAGGGAATTAGTGTTAGGGCAAAATACATTTTTACTAAACCTAATTAGTTTGAAATTTGCTTATAAAGTTTTTATTTAAATTTTTAGTTTCAATTACTTGGCTATCTTCATTTTATTGTGAAATGGTTTAATCTAATAATTTGTAAAAATATATTTGTAGCTTTTGGACATTTTCAAATGAGATATATTTATATATACATAGTTATAAGTTAAATCCTTAAATAGATTTGTAAGAAAAATATATTTATAGTAACATGCACATTTTTTTTAAAAAAAATGATTTAAAAATTTTTGGATTTCACATGTGATGATGCCATGATGATGCATTTTCAATTTTTTTTTGAAAAATGGGGATGTTACAGGTTTGTATAAAAATGATAAATTTTTAGATGTATATTTTAATTTTAATTTAAGCTGAAGAAAACAAGGCCTTAGTAAATCAGCCACTTCAGTAATCCTACGATCCTGTTTGACATCATGGTTTTTTTATAGTCCAAGACAAAACTCTGGTTTATATAGCATGGTTTAAAAAACTTAGGATATGGATACAAAACTTTGATATAGTTTCATAACTTTGTTTTTGTTGAAACCATGGTTTTTTATGAGTTTTTGTAACTCCATTCTATATCTCTTTTTTCTAACTTTGATCGTTGACCGGTGTACGATTGTACTTCTCCGTTGTATTTGATCAAAGTTTTACATCCATAAAACCATACAAAAAATAGCTTATAGTTCCAAGAAAACCAAATTTAAGATGATGTTAATTAAAACCATGTTATAGAGATATATACACATTGTAAAACTCTATATATATTAAAACAGAATTTTCTCTAAATTTTGATGTCAATAAACCCTCACTTGGAGAGGCTTTATCGGGCACTCCCGTGACAGTTGGGCACGCAAGTGGCTCTAAAGTTCAGAAGCTCCTCGAGATGGATAGATGCATGGTCATGCATACCAATTACCAAATCGACGAGAACGGCCAGTTGTGTTTTCTGCTGCGCTTAATTAAATTAACTTGAGACATACACGTGGCGAGATGGGCTCGCCCCATCAGTTTCTGCTAATTCTTTATTCTGTTTCTCAGTGAAGTAATAAAGTGCACGAGCATCCTTGATCAGCTCAAGGGGGGCAAAAAAGCGAAAAGGCGACATGGCTGCGACCACCAAGGCGTTTCCCTCGCGCAATCCGATCTCTCTCACTACGCGTCAGCGTCAGGGTCAGGATGAGCACGCTGATGTGTCGCCGACCCGGCCGGGTCCCATCCAACCCCGTGGACAAACAAACCTGGTGGTTGGTAGTGTTCACGGGTGGGCCGCCTGATCGGGACGTTCAGCCTCTCGCAGGTTCGTGCCTGAAACCGTTCTAGGTGAAATGCTAGATTCCAGATTTTTCGAGAAATGATTTAAAAAAATTGAAAAGCTCTTCCATTACCGAAAGAAGGTCACGCCCCCTCCACAGTTGTAGGATACGCTCTAAGATTCAAACATGGCAGTCTTCTCTTTTCTCTTCGCCTCCTACAAAAACACACCCGAGTCTATTGAATTTGCTGCTCCAACTCTTCTTCCACCTCTAGTAGAGTTAGAGTTAAGGAAGGAGAGAAGAAGCGCACATAAAAATTTGAAAGAGGTAGGGGCTTTTTGTAAATGGGATTGAAGATGGGAAGATTGACAGGTTTATATCTCGGAGTAAAATAGAAGTGAAGGTAGTATGACCTTCTTGTAGCAGTGGGAAAGCCACTCTCTTTTAAAAAACTAGAATGTTTTTATTTGATCATGATTCGAGAGCTTTGAGAGTAACCTCTGAATCCTCAAAAAATTCCAAAAAGCAGAACATTTAGTTCAAAAAATGACTTTTCATTATAAAAGATATTTTAAGATGCACAAAAACTATTATAGGTCATTCATTTTGTTTGATCCAATAGTCTAGAGACCTCTTGCTTCGTAATGAGCAGGGCAAAGCCAAGTTGGACTAGCCGGTGTCACAGTACACCGGGTCACTGGCCCATGTGTGCACCACCTAGCTCAAAGTCGGTGAACCCCGGACAGAAACCATGCAGCCAATGGGGCTCTTAGCCGATTACCAAGCTTTGGCACGCAGTCTGAACGCAGGACCATGGAGATCGCACATCTTGGCTAGCCAATGGTTTCCTTGAAAAAATTGCACAATTGAACAAACCCTCCCCGTCATGTTGACTCTCGTCTAGTTGATGTCTCTCCTTGGCCCTCTCATTGAACAATGAGAACCTTGATTGCAAGCTTGCAGGGCATATTGCTATTTCTATCCGAATTCTTCCTTTTTTTTTTAGACAGAGAGTTTCACTGTGATGAATGATGATTGTTTTTTTTTCCCGAAATGGTATGGTTAAGAACTAGGGTTTCCCAATCAGTTTTTGTAATAATGGACTAGTTCGTTGCAAATCGGCAACTCGGAGGAAAAAATGTGAGTAATTGCTATCCATGTGTACATTAATCATTGATCGATCATTCTCATTGGTAAGCTTTTTATCTTTGTTTCTTTTTATTATTGTAGAGATGCTAAAAAAATTTGGAAGTTCTTATTAGCTAGCTAGAATTATTTGTTATGGATTATTATGGCCCTGTTTAGCACAGCTCCAGCTCTACCAAAATTAGTGGAGTTAGTGGAGCACCCTATTTTCCTAACTCTATAAATTCATGAAGCTGAAGTTGTGGGTACATTAAGAATGTTTAGGTGAGTCATCTTATTTATATTTTAAACTAAAAATATAAACTTAAGTCATTTTATTTTAACCTACAAACTTCATATCTGAGGTGGAGTTGGAAGCTGGAGCTATGCCAAACGGGGCTTATAATATAAAGTTCGAAAGCTTGGAAAAACCAAAACGTTATTTTCCACTTGGTTTTAAGAGCTTTGAATAGCGGCTTTGAGATTTTCGAGAAACGGTTTTGAGAAACCACAAAGTGTTTCGCCTTTAGAAACGACTAAGGATTATAAACTCATTTTCGTTGTAGTTCCACCCCGGCAGTGAGTGCTTCTAAATCGCATACGTTTGATCTAACAGTAGAGAGAACCCTTGTCATGGTAGAAGCACTCTTTATATATAAAAAAAGCTATAAATGGCTGAAATAAATTATATCAAACAGGTTTAAAACTCGTTTCCAAGAATCGTACGGTCATTCACTACTGTTTGCTGTGCTGTCAATCTGTGCCTGCCGGCTTCTTTCCTAGGATCGTGTGATCGTGCTGCCGGCGGAATGAGGCCATGCTTGGGACTTACTCCTTACGGTTTTCTATACGGGATGTATTTTGATTTGAGAAAATTTTTGAAGGATATTTTGACTATTAAAGTTCTTTTATTATATGTTATCAATTTATACAAAACAATATTGTATTAAAAGTAATTTAAAATATAAATCTATTGATACGTCTTTTGTACACTAAAGATGCATATAATTTGACTAATTGTTGATTAAAATTTAAAAAGTTTAACTTTTTAAAATCAAAATACGCCTAATAAAAATAAGGGAGGGAGTATGTATTTCTTTCCACTTGTAAATAATTGCTCGTGCTTTCTTGGACACGATAATACAACGGAATTCTTGTGCTTGTGCTTGTGTTTAAGTTTATGAGACACGTTTGGAGAAGGAAATCCTAGGCTTATCTCGGCTGTTGGTCACGTGCCAAGATGCGTGCACAACCCCACCATCTCTGACATGGTCTTTTGCAAAAAAAAAAAGACACACGATTTAAAAAAAAACAATCAGGTCCTTCTTCTTCCACCTCTCTCCTCTCTTCCTCTCCCTCTGGCCCGGGCCGAGCCGTCTGCCCTCCACGCCACTCGCCGTCGGCTAAGTTTAAGTGGCAAATAAGGAAATATCTCTTTTCATTAAGATTAATTGGATAGATGTCATTGTAGAATTTCGATATTCGAGATCTGCCATTGAAAGGACCGGGATGTCGCCTAGAGGGGGGTGAATAGGCGATTTCAAATTCTAAAACAATAAGCGAGTTAATTCGGAAGGCTGTGTCAGACGATCAGAGTAGTGCAGAGTCAGACGGTCAGATGGGTATCGGACTGTCCGGTCTGCACAGAAAACAGAGGACTTCGAATTCAATTCAAATCTCACAAATTCAAGGATACCACCTGCACCAAAGATAGTTCACAAGCAAGTATAGGTGTAGTAGTATCACACAAGATAGGATAATCAATTCAATTGTAACATAAGCAAGTAAATCAATCTTGAGAGTAAAAATATAAAACCATGAGTGGAGAGGAGACGCGTCGATATTTGTTTCCGAAGTTCGGATCCTTGAGGGGATCCTACGTCTCCGTTGAGGCGGCTCGGTCACACTTGAGCCGGGGTCTTTTTCAACCCTAATCCTCTCCAAGGTCCGCACCAAGCTCCCTTGGAATCCACTAGTTGACTCCTTCCCTCACGGAGGCGGAGTCCGGCCTTCACAAACTTGACACGGCGCACCACACAAAGCTCGGTGGCTTGTGACCAACTCCTAGCCGTCTAGGAGTCCTCAACCTCCAAGAGTAACAAATGCCACGAAGAACGAACTTGGAGATGAACTCAAGTGCTCAAATATCAAATTTTGCTCAATCCCTCCTCCCAACTCTTCTTAACCCTTCTCACTAAGAGGATCACTTAGATCAAAGAGTGGAGAGGTCACTAGGGCTCAAGAACACACTAATTCCACAAAGGAATCACCTCCCATGCTTTCTCCCAATTCTCCCTTAATCCCTCCTTCCAACTCTTCCAAACCCTTCTCCAAAGGGGATCACAAAGATCTAAGAGTAGAGGGGTGCTATGGGGGCTCAAGAACAAGAGGAGGCACTTCACACAGCCTTGGCACACAGCCTTCACAACGGCTATTTGGAGATGGGGGTTTTTAAATAGGAGCTTCCACGAATCGGCCGATTCTGAGACGATTCTGCGCAATATCAGACGATCAGATAGTCAATGGTCGGACATCCGATATGGGAAACAGAAAGACCCAAGGTCGTGAAAATCGGACGATCTGAAGGTTTACGTCGAGGGTATCGGACGGTCCGATAGTCAACTATCGGACGATCCGATAGAACACTCGGTGTGTGTGAGAAGCTCAAACTCTTAAAAATCGGACGGTCAGGGTAAATGTCCGAAAGGGTATCAGACGATCCGATAGTCAACTATCAGACGATCCGAGGCCTGAAAACAACCAACGCACACCCGGCGAAAATGGGCATAACTTTTGACTCCGGACTCCGTTTTGGGTGATCTTGGACTCTACGGAAAGCTAAGAACGAGAGCTACACAACCAACAAGGTCTCACTTCTCAAATATTAAAGGATAAATGCAGAACTCACAAAGAAGGTAAGGGAGACCTACAACTCTCGCTTTTCGACACCACCAATACCACACTCTCTCTAGGTTTCATTAGGATGGATCATTTGAGCACTTGACACATCTAGAAATCATTCTCCATCGCATCCCTCTTAATAGTATGGCAATCCTTAGACTCAAATTAAATCAAAGATAATATAAGTCTAGGATAGTCACTTGCCGTCTTTTTCTTCATTATGCATGATGACCTTCACCAAAAGATTGATGACGCCTTCACCTTATCCAACTTGACTCGATGCACCTCATGAGACTCTCGTCCTATCAACTTTGACTTGATCATCCTTCCTGATGATCTCCACGCCAAATTGATCTTGACATAGTCTTCAACTCTTGGTGACACCGCCGTCTTGTTAACCTTAGCTTAGCCGTCATCTTTTAACATACCTTGGTCATCACACATACTCACAGGACCTAATTCTTTTCAAATCACTCATGAAAGATATTAGTCCCAAAAGCTCAATGGATATGAATAAGTTGATATTTGTGAGCAATTAAGTACAACAAGCATTTCATATAAATAAGCACAACATTAAACGGAAACACTTGACATAGAAGAGATCTCTACTAGGTGCATCATGATAAATATGTAATGGAGCTAGATGCACTAGGAAGATAATTGCCAATATGATAAATCAATTAAACCATGGCAAGTACCACAATCTTCACTAAAATGGAGCACGTGATAGAATATACAAGAATTACACACGTGCAAATAATATTCAAGCTAGAGTGAAGTTATGGAACAATCTAGATTAAACTCCATTAAGTGATGTGCATTAGAAGATATATAAACAAGACAAGCATGCACTAAATAAATTTATAGCAATATGAAGTTTAACTCTAATTAAGACTAACATACTAGAAACAAGCCACATATTGAACTAAAGTGAATATATACACACAAATTAATATGACATAAACCAATGTGCATATATATAAGCAATATGTTACATGAAGTTCAATATGCACTTGCACAAGAGGATTGCAATAATAAATATAGAAGGGATACCGAGATTGCATACCTCATCTTTACTTATTCACTTGACCTAAAGAATTCCTCCATTTGGATGAGACTAAAATGATCTTATCAACAAACTTGTTAGTCTCATAGGATAAATAAATACTTACTAGAGGTTTGACATTAGGCAAGCACTAAGTTAAGCATTTACACATTTACTAATAGTTGTCATTATATGTGTTTGTCATTAATCACCAAAATCACTTATGTGCCTAGATGCACTTTCAGCCATCGTTTCATTTATATTTGTAAAGATGACATTATGAAACAGAGAAAATGGATATATGCCACTCTACGTGCCACATGGCACTTAGCATCGTATTTCAAATCCAGACAATTTTACCCTTGTCTTCATCATCTATTTTCACAAAAACGCCATTATCCACCTTCTCCTTCCTCCTCCCTCTCAAATCCAGATTGCCATGGATGCCCTGCCTCCTCCCTCCTCTCCGCATCGCCTCTCTCTTCGCCGGGCCGCCTCCTCCTTACGGCCGCGTCGTCCTTATCCCCTTCCTTCCTCTAGGCGTGCCACCCTTGAGAGGATTAATAGGTCGCCTAGAGGGGGTGAATAGGCGAAATTTTAAATAATTCAGAGATAAAACCTGCGGAAGACTTTTAACAGTATCAGACAGTCCGATAGTCAGAGCTCGGACAGTCCGATGATGTTCGGACAGTTCGATGGTGAGGCTCGGACAGTCCGAATGTCAATTTTACCTGTGAGTACAAAAACCAATCTAGAGCCTAACTGAAGCAAATTGGTTAGTTCCTTTGCAGTAAATAGCTGTAAAGACACTAGAGGAACTCAAGTAAACTCACAATCTACCACAAACCCTAAAGCACAAGTAGATCGAACAAGAATTGTAAACTAGGGTTTGCAAGAGCTCAAGTTTAGAGAGACAAACTAATTTATCCCGAAGTTCGGATTCTTGAGGGAATCCTACGTCTCCGTTGAGGGAGGCTCGGTCACACTTGAGCCCGAGTCACTCTTAACCCTAATCCTCTCCAAGGTCCGCACAAAGCTCTCTTAGTTCCACTAATCGGCTTCTTCCCTTGCGGAGGCGAAGTCCAGGCCTGCACAATCCTTCCCTCGACCACCACACACATCGGTGGCACAAGGTCAACTCCTAGACCATCTAGGAGCCCTCAAACTCCAAGAGAATAGAGTGGCAAAATGTGGGGAGAAGATGAACGAGTGCTCAAAGATGAACCCTAGAACGTCGGTGCACTTGAATCTTCTTCTTTTCTTCCCCTCAACCCTCACACTTGATTTGAATCAAGGAATGGAGGGGAGAGTTGGAGGAGTGAGCTTGGGAGCAAGAGAGAGAGCTAGGGCTTTGAATGCAGGAGTAAATGGTGGCCAACCTCTGTCCGAACGGGTTGGTGGGTATAAATACAAAGCCCTTAAAATCTGATCGTTACAATCAATTCTGTGTAATATCGGACAGTCCGATAGTCGAGGATCGGACAGTCCGATGGTAATGTTCAGCATGAAACAGAGAAGGCCAAAGTCGTGAAAATCGGACAAACTTGGATCACTGTCCGAGAAGTATCGGACAGTCCGATAGTAAACTATCGGACAGTCCGATAGAATTAAGCACTCTGGACAAAGAAACCTAAGGTTGCAAAAATCGGACAGTCCGAAGGTATCTGTCCGAGATGTATCGACGATCCGATAGTCAACTATCGGACGATCCGATAGAATTAACATTGCTAGACGAAACGCCTAGAGATCGAAAATTCGGACAATCCAAGGTCGTCTCGTCAGGAGTATCAGACGGTCGATAGTCGACTATCGGACGATCCGATATAATTAAACGCCGCCGACGAAAGACCCATGGATCGAAAAAGTCGGACAATGTCGAAAGGGTATCAGACAGTCCGATAGAAAATGATCGGACAGTCCGATACTAACATAGGTAGAACAGCTTGAAATGAGATGCTATGGATGTGAGTGTTCACTTACGCACTTTAATTCACACTTTGAGCACTATTTCTTCTAATCACCCTCATTTCGTCGCTCCCCCTTAATAGTACGGTCATCCTTAGGACTCAAATAAATTATAAAAACCTATGATCTAGTTAATCTTGATCATCTCTTCGCTTGGGTCATTAAGCCATCACCGGTCTTTATCCTCCTTTTATTTTTACCTTAGAGCTGAGGTAGTCCATACACACATTGTTCATTAATCACCAAAATTAGTTAAGTGCCTAGATGCACTTTCAACCCTGCCTCTTCCTTCCTAACCGCCTCCTTCCTCGCTGCGCCGCCTCCCTATGGCCGCGCCTTTCTCCTCTCTTCGGCCGCGTCGCACTACCTCCTCCCTCCGGTCGCGCCGCCCTCCTCCATCCGACCTACCAGACGATGATGACCTCACAAGCTAGAGGGAGGAGTTGAGCCCCTGAGCGTGGCGGCATCGAGCTCCTGGGTGTGTCGGCAACCTTGCAGGCAATGGTGAGCATGCAAGTGCGTCGGCGTTAAGCTCTTAGGTGCATCGGCGTCGAGCTCCCAAGCATGCGGGTAATGTGATGAGCTCAGTGTGGATGCAACCAAAGGGAGGAGGAGGGCGGCGGACCCATGGTGAGCTTGGTAGTGACAGGGAGCTTGGGATGGTCCCATCCATGGTGGCGGCAGTGACAGGTGAGATAGTGAGAGGATGAAGAGGGGAGGTAGATGATGAAGAGAAAATTGTCATAATACGCAAATATGAGTCAGAATACGAAAAGGGGATATGTGACGTGCGGAGTGGCATATATCCAATTTTCTTAGTTTCATAATAACATCTTTATAAATACAAAGAAACAATGACAGGTCTCCAATTTCAAAAGTTCTGTCAATTAACCCTTTCCTTGATGGGCCTGGCCTCCTGCTGTAGACATGTAGCACATAGTGTCTAACAGGCCAAATAGTGCTAGACAAATCGATATCGCGTGCGTAGACGGCCGAACAGAGATAAGGGTTTTTCTTCTTCTTTTTTGTGAAGATGAACATTTTGTTTCTTTGACGTATTTTGATGGAAATACGATATTCTTTTCTTTATAGCTTGCTCGATAACATGATAACATCTGAGTATGCTGCTTACTTTGCTGGTGCGTGCCATATCAGTCACCAAATTTTGGCTGTCACGGTCAAACAGTCGCAAGACATTAAGTGGTAAAAGCACGTAGGTGACGATCGATAATCCTCGCATCACGAGAGAAGTCAGTTTCACACTCACTGTCAATTGCCTCCGATAGATAATTAATCCTAGATGCAACTAACAACAGGAGAAAAAAAAACACAACACACGCTATCACGCTTATTGGAGACAAAGGAAAACTTGAAGGGGGATTTCAATTAAATGCTCTTAAAGTGAATGGCATTCTAAGAGTTGTTCTCTTCGCTTTATCTTCTTATCTTATCTAGTATTAATTTCTAAATTAAAAAGCTAAACGTTTTAACTTTTCCGGTCATTCTTTTTTTCTCGAAGGTGTATCTAAAACTCTTGGTAACAATTTAAATAAAGCACACCAGACTTTTAAACTATTCTGAAAATCTCTTGAAAGTCAGTTTATAATTAAATAACAAGATAAACAAATAACATAGCCCAAAGGAAATAATCCTCACGTGCGCCGTCCTAGATGTCTGCCATATGTGGCTCTACAATCGCACACACTTACACGTCATTTAACTTTAGGGTATTTAATTGTTTTTTCTCGAAACTTCAAACAGGTAAAAGCAACGTAGAGACGGGTCGCAGCGTGGGAAAGAAAAGGGTGGAAAAGCTGGCATTCGTTAGCTTCCCGCATTGCCGAGCCGAGCGAGCGAATCCAACCAACCCAACCCACCAATCCATCCTCCCCGCCCCGTTTCACCATCCCTACTCCTTCCTTCCAGTTCCAGAGCTCCACCCTTCCCTCCACGGTCCACACCCGTCAGCCCCCGCCCTCGAATCCGCGCGGGCGTTCCCCCCGACCCGGGCCCGATTGCTCCCTCCTCGTGGTGGGCGCCGCTCCGATCCGCCCGATCCGCGCTGCTCCTGGGGCTCCGGCGCGCGGCGTCGGGCGGCGGCGGAAGGGCGGGGATGGACTCCGAGGACGACATGCACGACGCGAACGACTCCGCCGACGACGACTTCTACAGCGGCGGGGAGGCCGGGCTCGCCGCCAGCGACGAGGGCGACGCCGACTACGACTTCGCCGACCACGACTCCGACGACCCCGCGGAGCTCCTCTCCCACCGGCCGCAGGTGATCTCGGTTGCCCGCCTGGGACGAGACGTGTGTCTGGAATTGCGGGGGTCTAGCTCTTTGATCCGTTTCGATGCTACAATGTGGGAATTGTAGGGTCTGTGAATCTAGGCATCTGTTTTGCATTGTTGTTTCTTCTATATGAACGTGTTCGAGCGAAATAGGTGCCTATAATCTTCCTGACAAATTATTTTTAGTAGGAGCAGTGGTGGATCCGGGGCAACAATGTTGATAAATTTAATATACGCTGGCCACTAGAAGCTGATACTTTATCATAGATGACTAAATGCTTAATGCATAAAATATATTTACAATAAATTACAAGAGTACTGAGAATGTTACTGTTGACAGAATGCTCAGCGACGGATATTTTCAGGGGTATCCCTTCTTCGGATCACATGCCTAGTGAAGCAACGTGCGACCCGGCGAAGGGACAACCTCAAAGGAAACTCAACACTTTGCTTTTTGGGGACTGTGAAACTCGAATGTATATTAATTTCTTGTCTTTTGGAGGGCTCGAGCCCCTTGCATGTACATAGGTCCCTCTATTTATAGAGGACGAATTTACACAGGGAGGACCAAAACACTCATTTAGATCCACAAATTTAGGAGCACTAAGACTTTTACATCAAATGACTAAACTATCCCCGCCGAACTCTTAAAGTAGGGGCGAAAGTGTCTCTTGGCCCCTGTCTTAGTAGCGCCCGGACGAGAGTGTCCTCCTACCGTCATATTAAAGTAGGGGCATATAAGGGATCCCCTCGACGCAGGTAGTTGCGGATGGTCCCCCCTTCGAGGGATCCAATGATGCTTGTCTTGACACGGCGTGGGCCCCTCTTGGTCCTTCCTTCGTCTGGCCCCATAACCTCGCGCAGGGTGAAGCATATAGACTTGTTCATTCGGGGCCCGCATGCGAAGGTCTGTGGGGGCCTGAGCCTCCATTTTGCTTCGCCTTAGAGGCTGGATAGGGACGTCTCTGCCATGCCTCGGCAGCCTAGGTGGAGCTAGGCGAAGGTTGGGTGAAGCAATGCGAAGCCTCTACACTGCTTTGTCTTGGTGATGATTTCGGGTCCTTGGGTTACCCTTCGCCCTGGCAGAGCTAGTGCTTTGCCTCGCCTCGCCCCGATTCGTTGAGTCATAGGGGATGGGTGTACTATCCCTACAACAGTTACAAGATTGCGAATTGTGCTGGGAATTTTGGTGGTAATGTAATCTATTACATTTCACGGAAGTTTATCCACTGGCAAGTGGCCGGTCAGGATGCACTAAAAGAGGGCAAGTTTCTACTTTACCAATTAAATGTAAAAATTATATAGTATTGAGTTGTCATGTAATTCTTGACAATGTGTAAAGTTTTTTTATGCCGTATGGACAACCAAAGAGAGAGATAGAGTCATCACGTACCCATCCCCCAGACCTGACATTTCACAAGGACAGTAAAAATTAATCACCATCTGTAACACAAGACCAGAATTGATTTGAACTCCTAGTTCTAAAGCAAAGTTGTTATGGAAAGACAAAAGAGATGATGGCATCATTTGTTTCTGTACTCATTTTTTCTTTGGGTTTGTTTCTTGTTCGGCATAATGTACAAATATTTTTTTTGGGTGTGTTGTCACACAGTAGATGTGCTGAAATGTACAACTAGTATTATGTGCCAAGTGACTTCACATTACAAATGGCACTGATGCTGCATGATGGGGAATAGCAATAGGGACCAGAGAGTTCAGTTCACGGTTCTGTACATCTTTGGATTAATGATATTTGATCTGGTTTTATGGAAATTCTTAAGGCAGTATGACAAAACAACAGTTAGGTCTATCTTGAAGGATGCACAAGGTTTCTCTTGTCTTGTAACTCTTGTTCATCAATTAATTGGGTACTATTTGGCATATTTGCTATGTTTATTTCATGGATCTTAGTGAACTTCAGTTATATTCAACTACAGAAGTATAGAAGTTCACATTTATTTGTAGACAAGGTGTTGCCTGGGGATTGCTTGACACTGACGACACAAATACTGTTTAAAGCAGGCTGCATGATCAGTTATTACTTGTTGATAACATGGTTTTTGTGTTGGTATATTGCCTATAAGTCTGTTTTAATTGACATACTTAATTGACCTGGTTTCCAATTGTTCCCAATCCTTTTTTCCCTCCACGCCACTGACTTCCTGATCACTTGTCATCATCCCCTCTATCGAACTCGATGTCATGTTCACTTCCTGTCATTGAGGCTGTGGCACACTGGCCTTGCTCTGCTTGTACAGAACTACATATAGACTAGTTGCAGCACTCTTGGAGTCTTGGGTGACCTATTGAGCTAGCCTTCTGTCTCTCAGTCTGTCATCATGATTAGCGGTCATGCAACCTGCTCATGGCCCATCCCATGTTGCCCACTGCCAACCAGGTTGTTGTGAAAGGAGTTTCTATGCCCTTCCCCAATTGATCTTTGCGTTGATTGACCTATGCACTGAGAGAGAAGGAATAGTTTTTGGTGAATAAAAGAATAATCAGGGAATTTGTTATTAATTCATGAAGTATATTGTTGTTTTATGTTTCTGGCTTTCCAAAGATGAGAACATACTGAAACAACTATTTACCATGAAAGCCAAATTGCCTACTAAATAGCTTTTAAGCTTTCTTACACAATCTGCCTTTACCAAAAATAAGCCTGGAAGCTGAAAAATGCCTTCTTGGAGAAGCTGGGCAGACAGACCAAACTTGGTCTATGTGTGATACAAGCATTGGAAAATGTAGATTCTTTGTCAGTCTCATAGGAATGTTCTCTCTCCAAATGTTGTATTAGAGTTTTTCTGGTAATCATGTAATTTAGATTTATTTCGAAACCAGAATTTGTTGCTATAGAAGTTTCATTTGATTCTTTTTGTGGCGCTTTGAAATTTATTTGTTTTTCACAGTAGACTAAGTGATCAGCTAGTTATGTTCAGTTTAGTTGTTGCTTATTCGACCTTCATGCCCTTCTGTTCTTACAGTCATTTGCTCATTTATGCCCCAGCAAAATTATTGTATATTAAGTGAAGCCAATATAAAGCAGCGCCAAGAGGATGACATAAATAGGGTTTCAACTGTACTGTCAATTTCAAAGTCAGAAGCATGCGTCCTTCTTCGCAACTACAACTGGTAATAACCATCACTACCCTTAAGGTTGCCACCTCGGTTTCTTTTTCATTTTATTTGGTGTCATATGATCGTCTCAAATCTTGTCACATATCTGGATTCTCATACTTGAGATAATTATCTTTGTATATGTTCTGTATTGACATAATTTGATCAGCCCCATTTTTAATTAAGCAAATAGAGGCAGGCTATTAATATGCGATCTTTGTAGGTCGTCAAGAACAGGATTGTGATTTATATGTAACTTGTATATTATCAAAGGGGTATGCATAATTATTTATGGAAGATTGTATCCAACTGCTTTGGCTCATTAATGACAGTACACTTGATATTCTATATGAAGTTCATTACGTCTTGCCCAAATATTCTACTTCATTGGTTCTTGCCATTTGGATGCAGTACACAAGGTGGTGATCTGTTATTTATGTTAGTTGTTAATTCCACTTTCTTGTTTAAATGCCCCCACAGGAGTGTCAGTAAGGTGCATGATGAATGGTTTGCTGATGAAGACCATGTTCGTAAGGTTGTTGGTTTACTAGAGAAGCACAGTGAATTGCCAAATAACAGAGAAGTATGCCTTTGCCTCATTATTTCAACTTATCCCTCCAGTTGCCGAAGCATATTTCCTCTTTGAATAACAAAATAATTTTTTGGGGGGAGTGGGGATGGTGTGGTACAATTCAGGCACCGTTTCTTTTGGTGTTTGGCGATGGTCGGTGGTTTGCTACAGTAAATTTGAAAAATTTTAATTACCTTTTTATGCTCATTACACTTTTTTCAAAGACTTATAAATTTGCTACAGTAAAACCGCCAACCGCCAATCGCCAGAAACCGCTGAAAGAAACAGAGCCTCAATCTTCAGCTGCAAAAAGTTTTTCATTTTTTTTCACTCACCAATGCGGCAATGCCCACTTGTATGATGAGCATGGGGCATACAATACAAATGCCTGTACCATAGACCATAGCCACTCATTAGTTTCTGCATTCAGGCTTCTACTTTTCGCCGCTGGCCAGAATCCTTAGTAATTACTTTTGTCAGTATGCATCAATGCCAGCTTGGATAGTTGGAAAAAAGGGCTGAGTCGTATGCATGCATTGTCGTGGGTTTGCAATGTATGTGCATTGGCACTCAATTTTGCATGTGCCATACATTGTGCGCTACATGTGCATCTGACGTTTCTTATCTTTCTTTCATGTTTCCAATTGCTTCCACTGAGCATTGCATAAAACGACTGCTACTCTTAAATAGTTTAATGTTTGTACATCTTGTTCACATAATAACAGTTGACATGCGGAATTTGTTTCGAAAGTTGCCCTCATGCGTCAATGAATGGTGCCGCATGTGGCCATCCTTTCTGCAGCACATGTTGGAGAGGTTTGTCAATCTGACCTTACATTCCTATGTATATCAACCTCGGGTACTCTTTTGTGTGGAATCACCATTTCCTCTTGACATTTTGTATTGAAACAAACCATGGCAACTGCTCGTTCTCTAGACCTGAACTGCGGTAGCGATAGTTACTAATACCATATTGTGTTGCAACTTTTCTTGTACAACCATGTTTGTTTCTGGTACGCTCATTTCTGCATTTGTTTTTCAAATTTTTTTGACTGGTGCTATGGTTATCTAACCTATAAGGCTTGCTTAAATGAAAAGATGACATGCTTAACTTCTTTGAAGGGATTGACATCAGTTACATCTTTGTTATAGCATTCCACACTAGGAACGTTACTGCCTGTTGTTTTTAATAATTTGTTGGATCTGTTAAAGATTTCTGTAGTTTAGCATTGTATGTTTTATGGTTGCAGTCTAATTGGCTGATCAACCCTTTAGGCCCCGTTTGGCACAGTTCCAGCACCCAGCTCCACCTTAGATATGGAGTTTGTAGGTTAAAATAAAGTGACTTAAGTTTATATTTTTAGTTTAAAATATAAATAAAATGACTCACCTAAACATCCTCGATGTACCCACAACTCCAGCTCCATGAATTTCTGGAGCTATAAATATAGTGCTCCACCAACTCCACCAATTTTGGTGGAGCTGGAGCTGTGCCAAACGGGTCCTTAGATTACTATGTGACCTGGTTGTGACTTTTGTTTCATTTGTCTACCCTTCATTTTACCCTTACATGTCTACATTGCTTGTGGATTTAGGCCTAATTGGAAAAATGGATAATTAATAGAGACACACCACAAAAGTAATTATCCAAAAAAAAAGAAAATTCACTGCATTTTTCTGTCAATGATACGTAGCAATTTATTATACAGGCTCAATGTGATAAACTGGCAGTGATTCTCTGTTCATTGATTGGTTGTTTTTGTGCTTTTGCACATCTTGTATTATTCCAACATCCATGGAAGGAATGTTTTGGAAAGAAGTTTAGCTGGCCTTCGATGTCACTGATTTTAACTTTTGCAGGTTACATTAGCACTGCCATCAACGATGGTCCAGGATGTTTGATGTTGAGATGTCCTGATCCGTCCTGTGCTGCTGCTGCTGGCCAAGATATGATCAGCTTGCTGGCTGATGACGAGGATAAGGAAAAATATGGGCGATATCTTCGCAGATCTTACATTGAAGATAATAGAAAGGTAAATTCATATAAATCGATAGATATTGACCTTGACCATAATACCATGAATAGAAAAGGTGTATGGCTCATTACGTGAGTAAACATATTTTACGTCTTTGTACCTCCTTTTTCTTTAAAAAAAAAAAAGACTCAACATTTCCTTTATTTTAAAATAATTAGACTTTGGTGCTTTTCATTGTTTCCTACAATAATGTTCCTTATGTGCAAAAAAAAAAAATTGAAATAGTGCTGCTGCTTGGTATTTGGTGTGAATGACACCACAGAATTGATAAACAGACTTACAGACATATTTAGCAAACTCTCATGCTATCCCGTGTTGATTGAAGTCTTTTCTATGTGGAACAGACCAAGTGGTGTCCTGCTCCTGGATGTGAATATGCTGTAGAATTCGTCATGGGCAGCGGCAGCTATGATGTTAGTTGCAAATGTTCATACAGTTTTTGTTGGAACGTGAGTATTTGTTTTTTAGATTTAATCCATATGGGCTTTTGTTGGACTATGAGTTATTCAGCAGAACATACAATATTTGAAAATTGAAACAAAATTTGCAGTGCACTGAAGAAGCTCATCGTCCAGTGGACTGTGCCACTGTTTCAAAGTGGATCCTCAAGAACAGCGCGGAGTCTGAGAATATGAACTGGTATAGTAGGGACGAGACACACCTTTTTTATTTACTCGTGCTAAGTTTTTGCTTATCCTCAATTTGGAACTACAATACTACAATATGCTTTCAACACTGACCATGTCAATCATCTTTGAAGTTTGGGTAGTTCCATATCATTCTTGACCTCCTGGTGGGATGCTCCTCGCCCTGCTGTGGTTATCAAGCCGGCCGGTCAGCTTGGAGACGATAGAGAGGGAACTTGGGATTTGGAAAATCTCTATTTCTGCTTAATCCTCAAGCATATCCACCCTCCTTTACATAGAGGAGTCTTAACCACCCAAACTAAGTCAAGTACAAGGGCTTTAAATAGGCTGTTTAAGTGTTTATCCAAACCAGCACTGGAATTTGTAAATATCGAAATATAACAAAAATAGCAAAACTTCCTAAATTAAATATGTAAATGAATATTGGTGGGCAGGGCTTCAAAAACCGGTCGGTTTTCCACGAAAACCCAGTGAGCAAAAACCGCCAAACGGTTCTGTTTCTTGATTCTAACGGTTTCCTGAACGGGTTTTAATGCTTTTGCCAGTTCACGGTTCTGTTTCTTGATTCTAACGGTTTCCTGAACGGTTTTTAATGCTTTTGCCAGTTAACCAGCAGGTTTCCGAACCCCCATTGGTTTTGGAAACCCTGCTGGTAGGCACAGGCACCGTTACAATGTTGAGCAGACAGCTCCCATTTTTTGTTTCTTCAATTGTGTTTTGTTTTTACTTATCAAAGTTCTCTATTTCACAACTTCTGCTTTTAGATGCATGATGGGCCATGCATAAGAAAACTAGCTTGGTTTGTTTGACATTCTTTTACTGGCATAATGATCTTCCAGAACCACCAATATTTGGGTGCTGTAATTTTTTTTAACAAAAAAATTGCTGTTGCATGATGGATCTGAAGAATTCGAAGTGTGTGTGTGTGATTGATATCAGCTATGCCAAATGTGAACTGTTTGTTGACTTCCCAACTCTTGGCCATATTTTCAGGATATTGGCTAATTCGAAGCCTTGTCCTAAGTGCAAACGGCCCATTGAGAAAAATCAGGGATGCATGCACATTACATGCACCCCTCCATGTAAATTTGAGTTTTGCTGGTATGCTATCCTACCTTCATGCCCAATTCCCTGTATATTTATAGTATTTGCAATCTCATATAGCTGACATTATACTTGCACTACTATAATCCAGGCTGTGTCTTGGTCCATGGTCGGAGCATGGAGAGAGGACTGGTGGATTTTATGCTTGTAACCGCTATGAGGCGGCAAGGCAAGAAGGAGCGGTAGCTGTTCTGATCCGAGATCTTTACTTAATTACCTACTATTGTAGATAATTTACTAATTGTGTTATTTTTTGTACTTCTTTGTTGTGGTTACAGTACGATGAGTCTGAGAGGAGAAGAGAGATGGCAAAGAACTCTCTAGAAAGATATACACATTATTATGAACGATGGGCTGCCAATCAGTCGGTAAGTTATTGGGTGTGAAGAAATCTGGCCTGAACAAACCATTAGATTATGAGAAGGATTTGGGGGGTCTCGCTTATTTGTTCTGTGCGAACCTGTAAGGACTTACAATGCTGGTCCGTAATGCTCATGTTTCAGCTAAGTAGGTTTGCTGTTTACATGCTGTTTCAATCAACCTGCTTGTCTTATAACATGCTAGAATGTATTTACTACCCGTTGCTTTAACATATTTTCTTCATGATTCAGTCGAGGCAAAAGGCATTAGGAGATCTGCAGAGTCTGCAGAATGACAAGGTATATGAGTTTTTTATTTTTCATTTCAAAGCATTTTAATATAGCTGCCTCAGTCTGCCTATCCAGAACTTGTGCTGACAGTGATTTTTACAAATCTTTCTTCAGCTTGAAAAGCTAAGTGATATACAAAGCCAACCAGAATCACAGCTTAAATTCATCATAGAAGCATGGTTACAGGTATTACTTCACAAGTGTTCTTATGTCAAGTTTAGATCTCTTATAGCCTTCCAGCTCTGTCATGACTGGGTTTTATTTCAACATGCAGATCGTTGAATGTAGGAGGGTATTGAAGTGGACTTATGCTTATGGTTATTACCTCCCAGAGTATGAGCTTGCCAAAAGACAATTCTTTGAATATCTGCAAGGTTTGTAGTTTTACTTACTTAAATTACATGTATAAGTGTCAGTTACTGATCTGATTGATTCTTGCTGTTTATTTATCTAGGTGAAGCGGAATCAGGTTTAGAGCGGTTGCATCAATGTGCAGAGAAAGAACTTCAAATATACCTCGAAGCAGAGTCCCCCTCAAAAGATTTCAACGACTTCCGTACAAAGTTGGCTGGATTAACTAGGTACTATAGACGCTGCTTCTATTTTTTTTTCCTGCTTTCTCCTTGCTGTGATGCTAAATTGCCCAATCATGCTATGCTGTGTCCTGTGGAAGTTTTTCTTTGCTTCATTTATTTTCTTTTGGCGACCTCATCACTGACTATGAACAAATTATTCCTTTGCTACTGTAACTTCATCTGTCATCTTCTCGTATTTTACAGTGTGACTCGCAATTATTTTGAGAATCTCGTCCGGGCTTTGGAGACTGGATTAAACGATGTTGGACCTTCTACTAGCCATGGCACATGCAGCAAGAGCACAAGTTCAAAGAGTCTTGGTGGTAAAAGCAAGAGTGGCAAGAACAGGGCATCCAGTACCAGCTCCAAATCAGGTGGCTCAAGCCGTGGTGTGGATGATAGTAACATCTGGACGTGTGATCAGTGCACATATGCAAACCCCAAATCCGCCAAAACCTGTCAGGCTTGTGATCACCAACATCGATAACACTAGTCAGTCCTTTTTTAATATCTGAACCCCATTGGATGAAAATCCGTGGTACGCAGCATAGCGAAATTGAATTTGTTAGGAATCTTTGGGGCTGGCTAGTGAAGAGGTATTAGCAGAGGTCGTGTATATCCAATTGTTTGTCTACTGACAGCACCCATGAAGCCTCGCCCCAGCATCAAGTTCATTGTGTATATAAACTATATGCGTATCTGCGACTGTTGTACAATCCAAGTAAGGCGCACTCCGAGATGTGCGCCACCAATGAACTGAGTTGTTGTAACGCTGTTGTAATCTTGTAATAATGTATTGACCAATTTTCAGGGAAATTTATTCTTCCTGCTCTTAAATGCCAATGAAAGTCTTGGGAGATAAAGGGACACTGAACTAGGGGACTTTTTGAAAGGTTGATTTATGTCGATCTGATTATTTGTCGTCTTAATAGTTTGCTTTGGCTCTCTGCGGTAAGGTTGTAGCATTTCTTGTTTTTATGAACTGTGCAATATTCATCAAGATGCAGCTGGTCTAAAAGGCCAAACTTTTATGTGGACCGTGAGCATTGTACACGCGTAGGTACCAAATTAGCGATATGTATTGTGCGTATATCAGATGACTCATCTGTCGACTGTACGGAGAGAGTTCTCTACAATTTACAGTGGAATACCGGAATCTATTCGTTTCTTTTCTTCAAAACGGAATTATTTCTCTCTGTTTGTGATAAGATTGAATGACGTCGATTTGTTTCCAACCAAGAGGCCCAGCTGTCAACTAGTGATCAGAAAACGAATCAATCAAATCAAAATACACTATCGCTCGCTACGAATCAGTCAAATCGAAGTTGGGCAGGCTGTACAGTCAACTCTGTAAACTGTGTTGAATTAGTGGTTCAAAACTTGAAGGCTTCAAAGGAGCACTTCACTTTGGATAGCTGACCATATAGTGTTTGTAAGCTCGATTGAACCAGATCCACGTCATGTGTTGTTCCCAAGCACCATAGGAGAGGACCATGCGATCAACTAATGTGCTTTACCAGGATCGCAGCGTTCGTTCGGTCATTTGTATGAGTGATTCGGTTCCCATGTCAGAAAACATCCTTGGTCTATGGCCAAAAACTTAGAGGTCACCAAGTGACCATGTCGCCTTCGCTGTGGAAGATTTCTGCTACTACTTAATTTTCCTCAAGGATAACTAGCTGCTGTAGTAAAAACAAGTCGCATAGCTTTGTTTGTTCCCCTTGGTTAAAACTTGACTCGTGTGCAAGCAATCAACGTTGGTCTGCGCCTAAATCGATCGTGGTCAGCGTAGGATCGTAAAACCTAACAATCATGTTTCATTAACTAGGGTTGACGTCGAGTTGGATCAATCCTTTGCCATTGCATTGTTTTGAACAGCACCTATTTTAATATTAGACCATCTTCAACCACGTCCCATCCCTTCCCTATTCCCATCAAGAAAGGAATAACGCTCTAACAGACTTTTTTTATTCATCGTTTCCTTTCGGAAGAGATTCTCTTTTCTATTTTCTTCAGAAGAGATTTTTTCTTCTTTCTCTGTATCATTCCCTTCCAAGAGATGCTGTTGGAGATGATGAAAAATGAAGAGAACGAATATGGAAAAGAGAACGAGAATAGAACGAAAAGAAAGGAAAATGGTCGGAGATGATCTTAGCCTTTCATTCTTCATCCACCGGTCGCAACACTTTAGCACCGTGACAATGCAAGGCAAAGTCAACGGATTTGCTATTGGCATGGTAGGGTCAGGATCGGAAGGATTCGATGGTTTGGAACAGGTGTCAGGTGTGTACTCCATCGACCAGTGGCCCCTTTTCTGTATCCTCGTTTCTGGCCTTGCCTTTGTCAACCACAGATGACAAAATTCGACAAGACAAAAGACGGTAGGGAGGAAAAAAAAAAAAGGGAACGCATCTAGAAGGGAGCTTTTCTGCCTTTGTTTTACTTCACCGAACGCGTGAGAAGTTGCATCCTCACCTACTCCGCTGCCCCCATCTGTCGAGATCTTGCACGACTTTGTCGCTCCCCTTCCTTGGCTGACAAGGGACCATGGAATGGGAGTGAGACTACACGGCAAGGCATATGCAGTTGCATTTGCATATGCCTCATGGATAAAAAAACAAGACATCCTTGTCCTATCGTCAAAAACTCTCAACCAATTCACATCGGAAAAAAGAGTTGGTTGGGTGCAATCGGATACGTTTTTTGTTTGCTCAGACGTAGACCTGGTCCCAGGGAATGGAAAGTTTAGGCTTGAGCCTTGAGAAGCTCCCGTTTGGTTAAGGGAAGTAGGAGGGAAGGGAAATTATTACTTAAACAAAGGGTAATCTTTTCTAGGAACTCAGGTAAGATTCTTACCGTGTACTCCCTCCGTCCACTTTTATAAGATGTATTTTAATTTAAAAAGGTTAAACTTTGTAAATTTTAACCAATAATTAGTCAAATTATATATATTTTTAGTGTATAAAAGTTATATCAATATGTTCATATTTCAAATTACTTTTGATACAATGTTATTTTGTGACAATCGATAATATATAATAGAGAAATTTAATGGTCAAAGTCTATCTTTAAAGACTTTCAAATCAAAATACGTCCTATAAAAATAGACAGGAAAGTACTTTCCACTTCTTTTTCCCCTTCCTAACCACGGCCAAACAAGTTGTGCCATAGAACTCAAAAATTAAGCAGGCCAGAACTCAAAAATTAAGGATCTTCACATCATCCCGAAGTGAGGAGGGGCTCATCACATCTACAGCTTTCTAGACAAGATATGTGTATGGTGTCTATGTTTTAGTAGAGCGCACTTTTATTATACATCAAATTGAGTGTGGTGGACCGTTTATTTCTTGTAATCCAATGATTCATATCTAAATATACTACATCTAAATGGCATGGTAGTATAATGCTCCTAATTGAGCGATTCCATCTAAATATGCTACCACTGTATACTAATTTCACGTAATGCATAGTAAAATATCTCTCTGTAGAATACGATTTGTGTATATTGTGCGTGCGTCCTTTGAGAACTACACATTTCTTGAAGCGGAACGGTGGACGAAACGGGGGCTACTGACTTTTTGATTCTGTAACATAACCAAAAATTTACCATAAAATTTTTTCGTAAAATATTCAATTATAATATTTAATTTCCTTAAAAACCTTTCTAAAACCAATTCTAAAGGTTTAAGTATTTTTTTTCATTCATTCATTAATTTTTCTCCTAAAAGAAAGAAGCTCATTTTAATTTTCTAAGGTACAAAATCCTATGAAATAATAATTTGAATCTCATATTTAGATTCTCCTCATTTTTCTGAGAATTTAGAAATTTATTTCATAATTTTTTGACTCTCCTATAATTTTCTACAAATTTCTAAATCTCTTCCCTTTTCTGGAAATTAGGAAATACGCTTTCCCTTTTGGGAATGCGCTTTCCTTCCTCAGCTCGGAGTCCACTTGGGCCTAAGGCCCAAGGCCGAAACAGCCCATTCCTACCTGACGGTGCTTTAAGTGGTATCCAACGGCCACAATTAAATCACATTGATCCGACGGCTAAGGATCATACCGCTTCAAACTTAAAATCTCGGCCACCCGAATTGATCCGATGGCCAAGACGTGTCCACGTCGCCTTCCCCGGCCTCAGCCCACAGGACCATCTTCCCGCCGGCGCCGCCAAGATCCGCCAAGAGCCGAAAACGACGCAATCGCCGTTGGAGCTCGCCGCCGCCCCTGATTTCGAGTTCTCTGGACTCCTCCCGACGCTGCAAGCCTTATCCACCACGTCGGCGACATCATCCGGCAGCCGAGCTCGACGAATCGCTCGCCGACACGCCTCCAGCGCCGCCGCCGCCATCCTTGCGATTTCGTGGCCGCCAAGCCACCCCGAGCCTATATAAGGCCACCCCCGACCCCGTAGTGGCTCAAGCAAGCCCTTCTGCCACTCCTCTACCTCCATATCCCGCCGGAGCACTTCCTCGCCGGAGCCCGAAGCTCCACCGCCGCCTTGTCTCTCCGCCAGCCCCTTCCCGTCCACCTCGGCCCCAACCAAGCTCACCTAGAGGTAGCTCACAACTCCTCTACTCCTCCCGACCGGCGGCCTCCTCCGGCCGGGCTGCCGCCGCTGGCCAGCCTAGATGAGCTTCACCATCCATCTCACTTTCTCTCACTGCACAATGGGGCTCGCCTGTCAGGCCGTCCCCGCGCACGGCTAGGCTGAGCCCACTTCGGCCCAATTAGCCCAACCCAGTTCAGTTCATTTCCTTTTTCTTTTTCTTTTTCCAGAATATTCTTTTGATTTTATTTACACATCAAATTACCTCCTAAAATTCTGCCAAAATTTTCAAAAATATAAAATAATACAAAGAATTTATTTAAATTATTAAATCTGACATTTTTATAATAAAATAATTAATAAAATTTCAAAAACCTCTTTTCTATGAGTTATTTAAAGTGGTAAAAAGAATAACTTTTAAAAAATCCCCTTTTTACCCTCAATTGGCTCTATCTCGGAACTCCAACAAGAGAAATGTTGTCGACCCCGATATCTAGAGCTCAATTGATCTAATTTTTAAAATAAACACAAAATTTAAATAACAAATTTTCTTGCTATCCGGAGGAATTTCCGAAACTCTGCCAAATTTTTTTCCTAATATCCCATTTTATAAAGAAAATAATTTTAAAACATAAAATAATAAAATTCATCATTTTCCTATCAATTTAAAAATCATATGCATATTTTATTTAAATTTATACCTTTTTGAATCTTTGTTATGTTTTGTTCTTATAGAAAACAACTTAGGACTTCTTGAAACTTCTGAGTCAGATTTTGTGAAAGAATTTTTTGATCTTGAACCGACAACCGAATAAGGCAGATTTTCTTATCCTTGACACATTTTGATATACCTAAATTTCTTACTTGTATTTATTGCATATACTTTTTAGTTACTTATTTATACACACCTAGTATAATTTTATCCAAGCCCCAATTACCCTAAAAAGCAACCTAAAAATACCCAACCTCTGATAAAACCCTAGAATAGGCAAAAATATTAAAATTTGATTATCTCATAAAAGATGAAGAATTGGTCTGTACAAATAAGTTGGATTAAATAACTTATTTGTTGTGGAAGAGTTGTAGTTTGGAAGGTTGATTGAATTTATATAGAGTAATTCGGAAACAGTGTTTTGTTATTTGGGGCCGTCGGTACGAGAAAGTACCAGCTCAATAACACCATGTAGAGAGTGTGAACTCCCTGGAAATCATTACTCTATAAACTATAGAAGCAAATTTGGAAACAGTGTTTTGCCGTCTTGGGTTAGAGGATCAAGAGTTTGATTGACACTTAAGGGCACTAGATATTTGCTCGATCTGTGGTATGAGAATATCTAGATATCGTTTGCTTCTATAAAAACTTGGGCTTAATAAATAAGAATGACACAAATTTTTCTCCCATCCATGTAGTAGGCCACTATATGGGTAAAGCTGGGTAGGTTCTGCAGAGCTAATAATCAATTCATCGATGGACCTTACTTTGGGTATATGAAGTTATGTCAATTGGGTGATGCCTCTCTTATTTATCAAAATCCATGAATTTATTCTATGAAAAATATTGTCTGAATTGTAAATGAATAAGGATGGAGAAAGTTGATAGAATTTGTATTACTATGAAAAATTGTTTTAGAAATAAATAAGACTTTTAAAAATTCAAAATTTGCATAATCACCATAAAGCCTTAACTATTCCTTGAATATTGTCTACATATAATAATACTATTTTCTCAAGAAACCTGCTGGTATAATTTTTATACTTACCCATTATTTGGAAACTGTTCATTTAAAATGAACAGATCCTTCTTACGTTGCAGATATTGATTTTTCTCAAGAAGAAATGCATCTCTTCGATCAAGAATATTAAGTTTTCGTGTACACTCAAACAAGATGTAAAATAGGAGAAATAAAACTGTAAATTACTTCGTTTTGGTATTGTAAAAACTCTAATATAATAAAGTTATTATTGTATCAATTCTGAGGTTTTGCAACTTCAGGGTGATTAATTTTCAATATAAAAATATTGAAAATTGGTCGCCCATAGATTTTCCTTGTGTTAGGATGGGTGTTCTCGGTGTTTTGAGTTTATCTTCATGGCGATGCTGGATGCTCTAGCTAAACTGCCAGTGCGGTTTTGTTGCATCCTCCAGGGCTAAATTTGTCTTCGATTCCGTGTTCATACGGTCGGAGGGAATGATGGCGCAGATTGTACCCTGCAAGTAGAGAGCAGAGAAAAAGAAGCCGATATGTGTTGATTTATAATTTTTGTGTTGAGTGATTTGCCAAGAAAATGCATGGTGTTGTGTGTGCTGTGCTGCAGGAAAGTGTGTGTGCTATGTTGCAGGAAAATGGAAAGTGCATGTGTGTTGCGTGTGCTAGTGCGTGCTGTGTGCGTGGTGCTGCGTGCGTGCGTTGTGTTGCAGGTGTGCAGGAGCGCAGATGGCAGCAGGAAGCGGCGCAACGCAGGAGGCCAGGTGTGCAGGAGCGCGGGTGGCCAGGCGGGCCGGACCGAACCGGACTTCGGTATAAAAAGAAGACCAACAGCATGTTGCATACGTATATTCGTGCGAGGGTTTCCAGAAAGTAACAGGCGGCGGTGGCGGCCGTCCTGAAGAGAAAAACACATAGAATTAGAGAAAAGATTAGAGAAAGATTAGTGGTGATTTTGAGAGGATTAGTGCTTCCATGTAAAGGAATCATGTACTTTCAACGTGCAATAAAGAGCAATGGTTCCGGTATTTAATTTCTCTCATCTCTTGATTAATTTATGTGATTTCATTACTGTTTCGCATTGGTTTAGTACTGTTTAGTATATTATTCCACTGTGCTTAGACTATTTAGGGGTATTTAGCGTCAACGATCCTTCAATATGCTTTCATAGGCTTCTAATTTACGGCAAAAATTTTTTAAAAAAAGGGCCTTCATCTCCATCTTGGCTATGCTCATTGATCCAAGTCTCTTCATGTGTCTTCTCCTTGCTAATGGCAGCTAACGACACATCGAGTAATGGATCCAAAGAGTTCCATGTGTCAGATCTATATATTCCAACATACAGTTATTTCTTCAATGTAATACAGTTATTCCTTCAATGTATTTTTGGTCTTTGAGTGGTATTTGGATTGGTCCTCACATGGGCTTGTATCAACGTTTGTACTGTACCGATTCAGCCATCTCTTCTCAATGGAATTGAGGATTCCAGTTTCAAAGAAAAAAAAATCTAATACTCCCTCCCGTTCTCAAAAAACATGATGCTTTGGATATGATCTAAGTCAAAGTTTTCAAACTTTATCTATGAACATCTTTTGAACTATTTAGATTGGGCACATAAAAAATTATACTTATAGATTTATCTCGAAAAGTACTTCATATCATAATTTTTTGGATTGTATGGATAAATTGCAATAGTAATTAGTAGTTAAAGTTGTATTTTGAAAACTATATCGATGTCTAAAATGTCAGGTTTTTAAGAATCGGAGGGAGTAGTTCAATAATGTTACCCTCACCTGGTCTGTCTAAAAAAGTGAAACAAAGATTCAACGGACAAAAGGGGCAAAGTTTTCGATCACGTTTCTATCTGCTTGCTTTGTCTTTCTGGAAAAAAAAGAAAAATTTGTGCTTGCTTTCTGCTTTTCGTGCTCTTCAGGAAAAAAAAAAATTTCTGCTTGCTTTGTGTTATTGGAAAATATCTTTCCGTTTGCTTCGCGTTCATAAAAAATTCATCTGCTTAATTTGGGATCACGGTCTTCCATGTTCTATTAGTCGGTATCATGTCATTTTGGAACGGAGCTTCGGCAGAGAACGAAGTCATTTTGGGTGCCCCAGGATGGAGACCGAGAGCTCCTTACCCGAGACCAGACCTGTTGGTTATCACATGATCGCATCTCAAGTCAACAAACGCATATGGCAAAAATGTGTAGGACTTAATAACCAAAAAGCACGTGCCATATATAATTCCATCCCAATGCTACCTCAAAACCGAAAAGAGCATGGATACAATGGGTACGGTATTTTTTTCGACAAGGGAAAGCCCAGATTTCTATCATGGGTAACCAGAACACAACTGGTTCCGACACAGACATATGCTACGTGTGATAAAGAAACCAACCGGTTTGACAAAATAGCTAAGAGCATCCCAACAGGTTCTTTGTAAGGGCATGTTCAATGCTAGCTCCATCCTGAATCTGTCCCATCCTGACCCTATTTCATTCCTAACACAATGATGATCCTATTTCATATCTTTTATATTTTGCTCCCAATCTCAACGCTAGCCCTATTCTGACCCTATTTCATATCTCTCTTATATTTTACTCCCAACTCCATTTTTCACTAATCACAGCCTTATTTCTATAGTGATGTGGTTAGGATAGGGCAAGACAGGGCTACCATTGCACATGCCCTAATTCCATTCTTTATAACATTATTCACCACATTTCTGAGATGATTCCCTCCATTCTTCACAATTTCTTCACACTTTACATTGTATTTTTCGAAACAGTCATTCCTGTGGCGGCTTTCATATTCCAAAAAAGTTAAATGAACAATAAAATGGAGAACCTCCTAGAAATGCCATAATAAGGATCCATTTAAATAAAGCTAGCTTTAAGCACAATCTGCATGCAGTGAATCTTCCAACTCCATCCCAACCTGGTGAGAAACAGACATTCTCCAAGCCGGATCTTCTCGCGGCACCCTTTCCATTATATCTGGGACCATCTGGCTACTTTGGCTTGAGCGGAACAACAGGATTTTCCGCTCCTCCGAACGGCCGTCGCTTCCCTTCCTTCACCACCTCCTAGATGAGTTGAGATTGTGGGCGGCCGCAGGGGCCGAGTTCGTTATTTTGTAGTTTACTAAAGGAGATAATGCCCCATGGGGGAGGGGCCCTGTCCCCCCCCTAATTTGTACTTCTTCTCCTACTTTTAATCAATAGATGGCAGTTCTCCTGCCCTTTGCCCAAAAAAATCTCTAGAGATTTGATCAACCGTACGTCTACGTGCCTCTTGGTTGCCGATTTGATGACTTAGATAATCCAAATACACTTAGGTATTGTTCAAAATAGCTTAGGCTTATGCTTAAAACTTATGGCTTATGACCTTTTTTTTTAAAGTAAACGCTTTGGTTTCTCAAATTTGTTTCCTCAAAATATCAAGGGAAAATTGATTTAAAGATATTGAAAGATGACGTCTTTCCATTAATTGTCATTCTGTCCAGATTGTTGTTTCATTTCCCATTTGCCCTCAACTCTTTGTCTCTACTCCTCGATCTCTTCGGCCACTGCTTAAGCTTGCTGCCACCGCCACCTTGCCAGCTTGCCATTACAAATTGGGAGGGAGAAGAAAGAGAGGGAGAGGCCAGAGGAAGAGAGTACTAGTGGTGGCGGGCCACCAAGTGGTGACGTTGATAGCATCGCGCAACGGCAACAACACAGTAGAGAGAGATGGAAGAGAGATTGAAAGAGAGGGGAGGGGAGGAGCCGCCAGTTACCTCAGTGCCACCGACATCACCGCTCATAGTCAGCGTGGGCTAGATCTACCACCATTGCGCAGCCATCCACTGATCTTGGATATCTTCACCATGACGCCATCCCACAACTCTGCCTCATCGCGCCACCCAGTCAGCTCTGCTCCGTCGTGTATCCACGAGCTCGCTGCCTTGCCTTCCTCATTACGTTGCCCGGTCGGCTTTGCTCTACCATCCCGGAGCTCCGCCTCATCACGCCGCCCAGCCGGCCCATGCTTGCCGCTACTGCGAGTAGGAGGAGGCGAAGCAGGCGACAGCTTTGCTCCGCCGTCCCGGAGCTCCGTCTCATTGCATCGCTTGGCCGACCTATTCTCGCCGCCATTGCGGTGGGAGGAGGCGCCGCCGATGGAGGCTTGTGGGGAGGGCAGGGGTAGGGAGAGGAAGGACTAGGGGTGGAAAAGGGAAATAGGGGCTAATTTGGTCTTTTCACATGATTTATTTGGGAGAAAAAGAGAAAATGAACAAAACCTAACAATAGTGGATGGAATGTAAGTAATGGAACGATGATATCTCTCAGTGCTATTAAAGTGTATCATGCTATAAAGTGTATCATTTTGCTTTGATGGTAGAAAGTAAAAATTGCTATCTTTCGGTGTCGCCAACCAGGACCGTTTAATTCCCTTGCTAGCTTAGAAGTTTCCTTGCCCAGCATTGCTAGCTCAGTATAGGCGTTTGGATCTTTTGCCTGGCTCTCCCGGGCCAGGAAGGTTTGGTTGCAAGAGCATCGCCCCAATGCAAGCCTCGTTCTAGTCCTTTTAGCATCGATCTGATTGTAGCAAACCCTAGTTTGCTCACTGTTGACCTCAATCCGGTCCCTGCCGCCGTCGATCCCGTCCTTTCCGCCGTCGATCTCGTCCTTGCTGCCATCGATTTGGTCCCCATCGACCTCGTCGTTGTCGATCCTGTGGCCGCCGGTGCCGATTCGGTCTCCACTGGCTCGTCGGCGGCGGCGGGTCGGGACTCGGGAGCTCATCATCGGGGTGGCTCCAAGTCGAGTTGGGCAGGGCTCCCATCTCTGTAGCACCAGCTGGTCAAGCGACACGGCCGGCGGGACAGCGCCAAGCTAGCTAGGCGGCGCTGTTCGTAAGCAATGCACAGGAGATGGGAAAGAAAAGCTTATTTATCTTCTATAACACTATTCTATACGCACTTTATTTATTCTCCAAAATTTCTCTCCTATAACACTATTCTATACACACTTTATTTATTCTTCAAAATTTATTCACATTTTACACCACACTTTAAAAGATTTTTTTTCTTCGGCAGACATTCTTTCCTAAAAAGTTAGACAAATAGTATTTTATAGCCTCCGCTAAATAAGTAAATATGCTCTGACGGGCTGGGCAACAACAACCAAACGGCTGGCATGCTAACCTTGCCATGCCCACGAGTAAAGTTAAGCAAGGACGAAACCAAATAGGCATTTAGGGCCTCTTCTCCTCAACTTATCAGTCTCATTTCTCATCTACTAATTTGATTTATCTCGTAACTTCGAGAATATCCTGAGGTGGCCTCGAGAGTCGGATGCCCTTGATTTTTAGGATTTAGGGAGCTTTAGACACGCCTACGAGATAAAAAAGTCGGATGCCCTAATGGATAGGTCTAGCTAGCTAGCTTAGCTAATGGCACAGCCTGTCTTTACCCTCTCTGGCTGATTAATTACTCTTGTTTATAGTAGTTCTAGGACATAATAGTCTTCTCGATCGGCCGTGTGCTTCTGATTGATTAATCTTCATTCTCGCACTATTGTGGCGTGGGAGCTTTTGGGTAATTGTCAGTAAAAAACAAAAGGAAAATGCTTTGAGAGCTTCTATGGGATTAGAAGGGTCCATGCGCAGAACCCGTGCCAGTCCTGTCTTATAGCTTTTTTCGCATATAGTTTGTACATAGTTCTGCTATACAGCGTACTTATAACCTAAACTAAAATAAGTAAACAACTAATAGTTGGCATAAGGTAACAACCAAATAAAAATTTGAAAAGATTATTGGCAATAGTATTTCATTACTTTCATATTATTCATGACAATAAGTGGTTCGAGACCAAATATTTGGAATTTTTAAACGGTTTAAAAAAAGAAATAGAAGAGAAAAAAAGAGAGCGGAATTTTTTTTAAATTCAAAATTTTGCTAATCTCAAAAAAATTGGGAAAACAAACTTTTTGGGACCTTCCTTGTGCAACTATGATTTCATTTTTTTTGCAAACTTTCTTTGTTTTAAGAATTTTTAAACGACCTAGGAGAAAGAAAATAGAATAGGGAGAAGTTTGAAATTCAAAATCCAAGAAAGTTCAAACCTTTTATGGATTTTTTTCGTCAAACCATGGTTCTGTTTTTGGAAGGTTTTTTAGAATGTTTAAACAGCCTGTAAAAAAGGAAATAGAAAAGAAAAAAAAGAGATCGAAAACATTTTTTAAAACTCAAAGTTGTTCTAATTTTAAAAATTTTCAAAAAAACTAAGTTTTTATGGACCTTTTTTCGGAGCCATGGCTCCATTTTTTTAAACTTTCTTTTTTCTATATTTTGTAAACGACCTACAAAAAGAAATAGAAGAGAGAAAGAAAGAGCGAAAAAGTTTTTTAAAATGGAAAGTTTTCTAACTTGGAAATTTTTTCCAAAAAAATCAAGGTTTCTTGGAACCTCCTTCATCCAAGTAGGGCTTCATTTTTGAAAACAAATTCCGTGATTTTTAAAACGGCCTAGAATTTAAAAATAGAAGACAAGAAAGTTCAGAATTCTTTTTTTATTATTTTAAAATTGAAAAAAATCAAACTTTTTTAGACTTTCTTCGTGGAACTATGGTTCCTTATTTGTAATTTTTAAAAAAATTTTAAACAGCTTGCAAAAACAAAAATACAAGGGAAAAAAGAGCGAAAGCATTTTTTAAATTAAAAATTGTTCTAACTTCAAAATTTTGGAAAATATCCAAACTTTTTATTGACCCTCTTTTTGCAGCTATGGTTCTATTTTTTACAAACTTTCTATTTTTGGATTTTTTGATGGCATAGAAAAAGAAAATAGAATAGAAAAAAAGAAAATAAACAGGTAGGAAGCTAGACAGGCGCTGGGAAAAGGTGGTGGGGGGGGTACCAGGATTCGAACGCTGGTTGCGTCATTGAGTGAGGGCGCAAATGACCAAACGACCATCCATTACACTACGTTGAAAACAACAGGAAGAAACTTTTTTATATATAATGTGCGAACGGACGGCCGGATTTTACTTGGACAGACAATCGGACAGCCCGTGTTTTCCGGGCGACGTGGCCATCAGTGGGGGCAGAGAAAATCATGAAGCGCTACACGCTATAATGTAGGGTAAATAACTTTCATTATTATTCATGACAATAAGTGGTTCGAGTCCAAATATTTGGAATTTTTAAATGGTCTAAAAAAGGAAATAGAAGAGAAAAAAAGAGAGCAGAAAAGTTTTTTAAATTCAAAATTTTGCTAATCTCAAAAAAATTGGGAAAAACAAACTTTTTGGGACCTTCTTCGTGCAACTATGATTTCATTTTTGCAAATTTTCTTTATTTTAAGAATTTTTAAACGACCTAGGTGAAAGAAAATAGAAGAGGGAGAAGTTTGAAATTCAAAATTTTTCCAAGAAAGTTCAAACCTTTTATGGATTTTTTCCTCAAACTATGGTTCTATTTTTGGAAGGTGTTTTTAAAATGTTTAAATAGCCTGTAAAAAAGAAAATAGAAGAGAAAAAAGAGCGAAAACATTTTTTAAAACTCAAAGTTGTTCTAATTTAAATTTTTTTGAAAAAACTAAGTTTTTATGAACCTCCTTTGTGGCGCTATGGCTCCATTTTTTAAACTTTCTTTTTTCTGTATTTTGTAAATGACCTACAAAAAAGGAAATAGAAGAGAGAAAAAGAAAGAGTGAAAAAGTTTTTTAAAATGGAAAAGTTTTCTAATTTGGGAATTTTTTCAAAAAATCAAGGTTTCTTGGGACCTCCTTCATCCAAGTAAGGCTCCATTTTTTTTAAAAAAAATCCGTGAATTTTAAAACGGCCTAGAATTAAAAAAAATAGAAGGGAACAAAGTTTAGAATTCTTTTTTTTCTCATTTTAAAAATTCAAAAAAATTTAAAATTTTATAGAATTTCTTCGTGGGACTATGGTTCCTTATTTGTAATTTTTTTAAAATTTTTAAACAGCTTGCAAAGACAAAACAGAAGAGGAAAAATAGAGCGAAAGCATTTTTTTTAAATTAAAAATTGTTCTAACTTAAAAATTTTTGAAAAAATCCGAACTTTTTATTGACCCTCCTTTTGCAGCCATGGTTCTATTTTTGTAAACTTTCTATTTTTTGGATTTTTTGAAGGCATAGAAAAAGTAAAAGAAAAAAGAAAAGAAACAGGCGCTGGGAAAAGGTGGGAGGGTACCAGGATTCGAACGCTGGTTGCCTCACTGACTGAGGGCGTGGATAACTAAACGGCCGTCCATTCCACCTCGTTGAAAACAACATGAAGAAATGTTTTTATATATAATGTGCGAACGGACAGTCGGATCTTACTTGGACAGACAATCGGACAGCCCGCGTTTTTCGGGTAACGTGGTCATTGGCGGGGCCGAGAAAATCACGAAGCGCTACGCGCTATAATGTTGGGTAAATGGGTAAAAATGCTGAAATTGTTGGCCGCCTAAGATGTGTTTTTTATGAGCCTTTTATGTTACATAACAATAATATAAGTATTGGACTTTGAGATCTTAATTGGCTTCAAGAAGCCGACCTTCACTACTGCAGAAAAGCATTTATGAGATGGTTATTTTTTGTTATTTGAGACGGTTTTGAAATGACTTATCTGACACCAGTCGTAAAAGACTTCATTCATATGAGACGGTTTACAACCATCTTATATAAGCAAGTATATACGATATTTTTTATACAGAACCGTCTTATATATCATACTGCAGGAAATACTAAAATAGGTGCAAAAAAACACTAAAAATTGGTGCAAAAATTTTTAAAAAATATACTTTTTGACCTCGAACCTATACTATAGCCTCCTAAGGTATTCTACACAATCAGGATAATTTATCAAATGAAATACAATTATATGTTCTATATAGGATTTGAACCCATGACCTCTTGAATCTAACCCACCCCACCTAACCAGCACACCTCAAGTAATTTGTTGTCTTATATATGATGTGCAGCCCTTTGTATTCTTGTTGTTCAAATCTTTCGATAATTTTTATACATGTAAATGGCTTCAAATAAAACATTTTTCAACTACAAAGTTGTAGATCTTGTTGAGAGCTACAATTTACATGTAAAAGTTGTTTCCATCTAATTTTGCATGAATAAATTAAAAATTTCTAAACTAACGGCTCGCTTATGGAGACATGTTGTCCCCATACCTCTATTTACCTTCCTTTATATGAAAAAATTACAAAAATTGAGTAACATATCTTAACACCGAATATGTAACTGATCCAAATCTGAATATTTAGTAGATCAAATAGGTTGTTTCAGGCGATAAACAAACCATCACATCTAATTAAATATAACATATATGAGTTAGTTAATAAGTAGACATCTTTGATGGCACAATAAAATATGGTAGTTTTGTTTTAATAACAGTTTTTAATGATTTTATATGAAACAAACATCACATATGATAGCTTCATAAGAGTCGGTTTTAGATATCCATATGTCTAATTAGTAGTTCAACATAACAGACGGTCCTTTAACTAAAAAGCGTCTCATAATATGTACCATAAAAGTCACTCCCTAGTAAGAAAATGACTCTTATTCCCTAGTCTTATTAGAGACATTTATTGTTTGAAAACCGTCTCCAAAACATCCAACATATGAGACATTTCTTTCAAAACCGTCTTCAAAACATCTAACATATGAGACACTTCTTTTGAAACCGCCTCTTTCCTTGTGTCACCACATAACAAGAGACGATTTTAGAACAAGTACGTAAAAACCGTCTTAAAATGTGCGTCTTATATTACTCATTCTGTAGTAGTGCTTTTTCATTCGACTTAAAGATCTTTGAGATGTTAATAGAAAAAGGACTCGAGACACAGAAAAATGTCTGCTTTTAAAAACAGGTCTGGCTTATAAGCCCTAATGTACAACGCGGGCCCTATTTCACTATTTACCCATTATTCACCTCCTTTCACAACCTAATTTTACTATTCATCTCTGCAACACTGATTCTATTTTTTCAATTCTTATATATGTCTCTATTATATTTTATTCTCTATCCTATTTTTATTATTCACACTTATTTATATAGTAATAGGACCAGCTACAGTAAAAACATACGATCACCATTAAACATGTCCTAAGACCATGTATTTACATGCCTTCATGCGTAGATGAGATAGGGAGTTCATACATCATTTTTTTTCTTAACTACGTCAGGCATTCTCTTGATCCCTTCTTATTACGCACCACGGGGCAAGTTGTCACGTTTGCGTGAGATGGAACGTACCAGGGCATGTGAACGGTACCACATCTGTACATGCATCAGGTCAACAGATCAAAAAAAGAAAAGAAAAGAAAAATCTGCAAAGAATCCATCGCACGCTTGGCACCAAACTTTAACCAAACGGCTCGTACCGTCTGCTGCCTGCCACGCGTTGCGCGTAGACCAAACACAGTCACACGTGGCGAGCATCTCCCAACACATATTTTAGTCACATGCATTTTCTTCTTTTTCTTTTCTCCTTGTATAGCTTCTGACTTGTCTTCACGTGCTGATTTATGTGGATCAATCACATATACATGAATCGTAACATGCTGTAGTATTACTTACGTGTTCTGGACTGCGGGTTCATGATCCAATATGTGAGATCATGTGATGAGAAGCCTGGTCCACCGTAGCTCTACGTCCACCGTGCACTATGGGCTGGATCGACATGCGCAGCTCGTCATTTTTATATTTTTTTAGATCATCCCATGCTCAAAAAATTAAGTGTATATATAAAAATTATAGAGAATTTCATGACACATCTTTTTTATGTTGATAACTTTTTCATTTGAGTAACGAAAAATTCATAAAAATTGTTGAAGAGAACTGTTGTGTAGGGACTTATGTGCTTGCGGTCATTTATGTTAGAGTTGCTAAATGATTTGGTTTGACATGTATTTTATGCCATTTTCATGATGGTTTGATATAATGTAGGTTTTCATAGACTAATGTGGATCAAGTTGAGATATACTTGTTTCTGGAAAAATAGTTTGTTTGTCTCATGTGCGTAGATGACCGGAGTGGGTCAATGTCGGTGAAGGGGATAGAGGACATAGATGGGTGATCCACGGTCTAGGTGATCAAGGCCATTGCCTAGCGCCTAGGGGAACACTGCACGTATTATTGTCACATGAGTGATATTTTTATAAGGCTAAATTGCACCATATGTCCTTAAAGTTGTTCAATGTTTTTGCTTAGGTCCAAAATTTCCAAAACTGGATATTTGGTACACGAAGTTGCCATAGAGCATCTTCAGTATTAGCTGAAAACACTGTTCATATGACTTTTTAGGGATAGAAGAGATGATGGAGGGAAGAAATCTTTTAGAGTGTAGTGTAAAGTGTGAAAATTTTAGAGATGGATAGAGTGTGTAGAGAATAGTGTTATAGAGGAGCAATTTGAAGTGTTTGCTGGAGATGGTCTTACCGTTTCAACTAGGTTCAAAGTGGTATGAAAAAGATAGTTTTGATGACATGATCTGCCTAACCAGCATAATACGTGGTAAAAATATCTACTTGTCATCCTAAATCAATTAAAAATGAATTCAAATTAAAAATTTGTAAAAATCCTAAAAACTCTAAAAACCCTCTAAATTATTAAAAATTTTAAAAACCTAAAATTCGTAAAAAAAATCAACAATTTGAAAATTCATAAAAAAGAAATAAATTCTAAAACTCGTTTAAAAAACTTAGAAAATCTTAAGAAATATTGAAACTTTCTAAAATTTGTAAAAAGAAATAAATCTGAAAAAATAAAGAGAGAGAGAGAGCAATGGCGGAGATTTAGGATTTTATTTAGATTTTATATTTTTTACGAATTTTAGAAAAGTTTTACGGTTTCTTAGGATTTTCTAAGTTTTATAAACAAGTTTTAGAATTTTTATTTTGTACACATTTTTAAAAATTTTAAGTTTTATTTACGGATTTATGGATTTTTTTAATGATTTTTAAAAATTTTAATTTTTTTTAGAATTTTAGTACTTTTATGACTTTTTAATTTGAATTCATTTTTTTTATTGATTTAGCATGACAAGTAGCTATTTATTATTAGACAGCGCATGCTATCAAAACCACCTTGTCCATATCACTTCAGACCTACATAAAACAGTAACGCAACTTCGTGTATCGAAATATCTAGTTTTGAAAATTTTGAACATAAATAAAAATACGGACAACTTTAAATATCTACGATGCAATTTACTCTTTTCTTAACCATGAACATTATAATAGTGTGATGTAAAAATCTTTTCACAACCAGGTGAAGTCGGATCAAATCAAACTCTGCAAGTTCTGCGCGAAACCCGACCGTGCGGCCACAGCGGGGCTGGACCTGGAATCTGAGGGAAGCCAGTGTACTGGACCAGAGGCAACCACCCTGCAAGGCGAAACAACAGTTGACCCGAGGAACCGGCGGCCGGCCGGCACAGAGGCCACGATAGCACAGAAGGAAGGAGAAAAAAAATGGCCTTTTTGATCGTGTAAAAGCGAGCCTCGGCATTCACACCCTCCTCCCCGGCTCCCCCCCACACGGCGCGGCGCCGCGCGGTATATTCCACTCCACCACCCGGCCGGGGCCAATCCGGTAATTGCGCCCGCCGCGGTGTCCGCGGAGAGAGATTTCTTGGAGCACTGCACACGAGCAGCCATGGCAGAATCAGCGAAGCTTCTTGACACCATCTCATCCGTCCCCATCTCCGTCTCCGCCTATATATACCCCACCCGCGCCTTCCTGAGTCCGAGCTGTTCCGGTCTAGCCGTGGCGGTTTGACTTTTTGACTCGAGAACCGAAGGCGTCTTCTCCTCGTTGGGAAGATTTCGGGTTGGACGGCCGATTCGTCGCTGTTCCTGGAGAAGAAATCAAGGGCGACCTGTTGCCGCTGAGGCAGAGTTGGGGTTTTTGTTTCCCGGGCTCCGATCGGAGGAGGTAATCTCCGCCGTCGCTCCCCTCCGTGGCTCGGTTTCTTGGAGCTTTGATTTGGGCGCGATTAATATGGGGTTTGGTCGGGCTGCGGAATTTTGGTGGTTGTCAGGTTCAGGTTTAGGCTTGGAGTGGGGGGAAAGGAGGGATTTTTTAACTTGGAGATCTTTGCTCGCTTGTTTGGGGTCTTGGTCTGATTCCTTCTCGTCCGTCGTGCGTGGTCCTTCGTTTTGTTTGTTTGGCGGTTTGATCTGAAGGAAATCGGCTAGATTAGCTTTGATGTTTAGTGTGGTATCGCCCCTGATGTTGGCGTTCTGGCTGGAAACTTGTAGTTTAGTTAAGGGCTTTCTGCAGGTAGCTTCAGAGTGATGCAGAGAAGCAGCGGATTTGGTACAAAATCGATAAGACGCCAGTTTTTCATTGGGGATTTGGCGATCAGTGTTGTGCTTTAGCTGTACTGGTTATCTAAATTTCGGGTAGATTTAGTTTGTGCATTGTAGAATTGTCAATCTTGTTTCTTTTCTCTCTGCAAGGCTACAGATTTGCGCAGGAAGGTCTAGTACTTTTGGTTACGTATGCGTGGTGCTTAAATTTTGATTTTTAAGAAAGATGATAGGAGTAGCTTTTCAGTTGGGTATTTAAAAATTGCAAAGTTTCCAGATAGTTGTTCAATTGCTATTGTACTTGAGAGTTGAGACACTACCATTATGTTTTATCCTACTCAAGGAAGATTGGTTGCAGAGTAGAGGAAGTTCCATTTTGTTGGTGCATCTGTTTCGATTTGAGTACTACTGATTTTGGTGGTTCTTGAAAATTTAGGAGCCTGAAACGCCTTCCTACAGCTGAACCATTAGTTATTACTACCACAGAGGCACAGAGCATGGAGATTCCTGTTTGTAAATGCATCGTTGTTCAAATGACTCAGTTATCTGCTTGATTAATATAGCTTTACTTCGCATCACGAGTTGCAATGGAGAAGTTGTAGAATGGTTAATAGTATGGTGTGTATTGTTGTTAGCTGTCTTCTGGTTTCTGGTCACTCTGTGTGATGTTATATTGTTATCGGTAAAGAAATGAGTTGCTTAATCTTTTTAACTTAGGGAAATTTTTTTTTACTGGAGTAACAATGTAGATAAAGTTTTCTTCAGAAATCATAAGTATGAAAACATTAAAGGCAAGGGAATGCCAGCTCCATCGCATGTATCTAAAACATTGCAAGTTGTCACTTCCTTATGGAATAATCTTTGTTCATGTTGAAGAGCTGTGGTTTTTTGTATGCTTTTTCATTTTATTGTAGGCAATCATCTATTTTTCTTTCAAGGCAACACTTTTTTTCAGCTTTGTTAACATCTGAAGTTAACAGGTAGCACAATGAAGGCACCGTCGCTGCTTATTCAGTGTTTCCCTGGCTTGCTTCCCAGCAAGGCGAATAGTTGTGTGCCAATTGCATCAGAGAGGGATTTGCACTTATCATCACCAGCTGTTGAAATAATCCCATCAAAGGTATGGTTGATTGATCCTTCACATATGGAACTCCAAATGGATATACCTTTTACTTTCTGCAGAGAGTCTGCTGAACTGTTGATTGTCATTTTTTTGTATAATTTTTTGTGGATAAATACAAAGTATTTTGTGAACCTTTTTTCAGAGTGCTCATCCTTACAAATATGCTGGAGAGAAGGTTGATGTGCAAGGCTTTGATATTTTCAAGGTGAGCAGTTCAAGCTAATTGCTTAGTTTTCTGTCTGGCACTAAATTTTGTTGATTCTGCTAGCAATTGTTTAAATTACTCAAGTTTTTAATTCTAAATCTCAACACATTAATATGTGTTTATTGTGTTTCAGGGGAAGGTGAGTGTGGCAGATATGATAGCATATTCCCCTTCTGAAGTAGCATCATCAAAACATGATGGTAACCACCTAGTATAGTAAATAAGCTTGCACTACTTTTTTCCTCTGAATAGTTTATAAATGGAGAAACTTATTCATCATTTTTTTTCGTTTTCTCAGGGGCTATGAAATATTGGGAGAGTTCCATTACTCTTGTCAACATTCTTAAAAATGAGATCCGGGATGGACAATTGAGTTTCAGGGGCAAGCGAGTTCTAGAGGTAACTTCCCATGTTGAAACTTGCCTCTTTAGCTAATTGTTACAGCCTTACAGATTGCATCTAGAAAGTGTTCTGTACCTTCGTGATAGGTGTCTGGCCCTGCTTTCTTGCTTTTGCTACCATAGAAGTAGAATGTATGCCGGGCAATCTAGATTCCTGCATAACACTAGTGTTTTGTACTTAAAGTTTTTTTTTAGATTTTTAATGGAAAATTAATTTTGACTTGCCATCTATCAACACAAAGAAGCTGCTAAGTAAGTTGTGGTCATATAGCTCCATATCTATCTACGCAATGATACTACTGCAGCCATTAAGTTTCATGTAGTTCTATGAGCTTGTACACTTCTTAATTTATTAATGCCTTCACGAATATTAATTTCTTTTTGGCAAATGATGCAGCTTGGATGTGGATCTGGTCTGGCTGGGATTTTTGCCTGCTTGAAGGTGTGGTCATCTTTCATTGCTTATGATGTTTATATAATATCATGGACTGCTTATTTCAAAATAGAATACAATTCTCTTCGTTTTTGGAAACTATGTGTTCTTCATTTATATTGTCATGTGCCTGCCGAAGTGCCAGTGGACTGATTCTTTCTTAAATGCTGCTACAGGGTGCATGGACAGTTCACTTTCAGGACACAAATGCGGAAACCATAAGATGCAGAACAGTACCCAATGTGCTTGCAAATCTTGAGCAGGCTCGGGACAGGCAGAACAGACCATCTGAGAGCCCTGTTACACCATCTCGACAGCTGTTAGCTCCCAATGTCCATTTCTATGCTGGGGAGTGGGAGGAGCTGCCCACAATTCTTTCAGTTGTGCATCCACCTGCACCACCAACAAACCTTAGCTTCTCTGAGGATGATTTCATGGATGGCTGCAGTAGCCATGATGGGAGCAGTATAGTTGGTCATGACTATTGCCCCAGGCGATCGAGGAAGCTATCTGGTAGCCGTGCATGGGAAAGAGCCAGTGAGACAGACCAGGCAGATGGAGGCTATGATGTAATCTTGATTTCCGAGGTCCCTTATGCTGTGAACTCTCTAAAGAAGCTATATGCCCTTATCACAAAGGTCAGTTCCTCACTCCTTATCACCTTATCGGCTTGTCATGTGTCATATTTCCCCATGCATGTTACCAAAATTGTGGTGGGAGCCCAAAATTTGTGCTGCTTAACATCTTAGCTTCCTTCATTGACTAGGATAATAGATGAGTAATATTCTCCTTGGTGCTTTTACATGTTTAATGACACTGTTGAACATCCATGTGTCCTAATATGAAGCAGCAGCAGTTTCTACGATAACAGTGACTTTTTTCTGAAATGGTGATCCCTCTTTCTGACTGTTTAGCTGTGCATTTTACTCTTGCAGTGCCTCCGCCCTCCATATGGAGTTCTGTACTTAGCTTCAAAGAAGAACTTGGTCAGTTCCAACGGCGGCGCAAGGCAACTTAGAGCTTTGATGGAGGAGGAAGGTGTCCTTGGTGGCCACTTTTTAACTGAGGTATCTGACCGGGAGATATGGAAATTCTTTTTCAAGTAGATGAGCAAATCCGGGAATTGAGAAGATGAGCCCTGGCCAGTGGCTTTATACACAATTTTTTTATGTCTACGCGCAGCGCTGTACATACCGTGAAGCTTAGTTCCATTAATTCTTTGGTATTAGGTTCAAAATATGTGTCTCAGTTGTTGAGGTTGCAATTCTGTTGGAATTTTTACCCTTCCATAGATCTATCTTGTGCGAAGTACAGAATTTAATTGTATTGGGCTTTTGTATACCGAATTTATGGTGATGGCATTCTAGTCACAACATGTTATCAGAAATATTTACAAATTGTTACTAGTTGCCTGTGCATCTTGAATCATGTAACTTGCAAAATTATCTTCTAGCGGTCCCAGATTTGAGCTAATATTTACTGGCAGAAAGAAAAAATATTTGAGCGAATATGGAAGTATCTTAACCTTAACGTGATTTAGTGGCATGTAAATTCTGGCTATCTATTTGCTAAAAAAAAATTGGGCAATCTATTTTTTAAAACACTAAACTTCATTTCACTCTGTTTGGAACGTATGATTTGTAAAGAAACCAAAAGAAAATTGGATTGATTCGTGTAAAATCGTTTTGTATGTCTGTATCTGATACACCAAACACGAGAAACTTTCAAAAACAGAATTTGAAAGCAAAGCTAGCGAGATTTTCAGAATTACATATTTAATTTGGAGCGATGGATGATTTGCCAACCCAAAGATTGAGGTTTGATGACACGTGAAGTGATAAATCTTTAGATGCTTATAGTTGGAGTGGTGAATCATCGGTTATTCCACTTAAATTTTCTCTTCGCATCGGAACACTTTCTAAGAAAAAAGAGTTAATTGGATACATATTATTGGGCTAACATCGGTTTCAAAAAATGCTATTATAAAGTCTAAAACCTACCTAGTGCCACTCGAGCATACTCAACGATGACCAATTCCCTCTCAAACCCCATTACTGTAGAAAAAGATTCCGGTAGCTATGTTGTGGTACAATGATGGGGAGGGACAGTTAGCTCCCAAAATAAATTTGACATCACATGGCAGGCTCCCCATTCACCATGCGTTGTCCCCTCTCCCAACGGTTGTCCCTTCGCACACCCGCAAGGAAGAGTACGCCCGCTTAGGGTCACCTCCATTGGACGCTGCTCGAGGATGTCCGCTCGGGGACGCTCGCTTGGGAGGCCGTCGGACATCATGGGGATGCTCCAAACCACCGCAGCCGCCCTCCCACTCGCCTCCTCAAATCCGTGCGGAGGAAAGAAAAAGAAAGAATAGAGAAGGAAATAGAGGGGAAAAGGAAAAGAAATAAAAAAAATGGAATAGAAAATTTAGGAAATTAGAAAAAAACCACAAGTTTAATTTTTATTTTCTATCATTGTATTCACATCTGGTATGTTAAATTGAGATTACATAGTGATTACGATCGAGCATGTCATACAAATTACGCATGAAAAAAATTACTATTTGGTATATATGACGGTATGTATGCCGGTTACGATTTATGATTTAAGAATAGAATATATGTGAGAGAAGATAGGGAGTGGAATTGATTTAGGGATTGCTGCTGAAGAAGGTTGAAATATAGAGAGTGGAATAGTGACAGGGAAAGGTGTAATAATGGACATAGGGAGTGAAAAACGGGGGTGCTGGTGGAGATAAGTGTCATTTCTTCGAAAAATGTCATTATGCAGGTGAGAGAAACTTTCCTAGACCAAAATAAATAGCCCTAGGCTTTTTCTTCCTTACTTTCTTCACCCTTTATCCCCTTCCTCCTCTCTCTCTCTAGCCATCCACCGAAGCAGTCATCTCCATGGCCACCTCCCTACCCACCCTCCTCCCCCTTTGGCCTCCTTCCCCGACCTCCTCCTACCTTCTCTCTTATCACTAACTCTCGTGTAGCTTCCACCTTCCCCTAGAGTTGGAGAAGAGAAGACGCTACCGCTGTCCGCTACCGTTGCCGTTATCGCTCCTCCAGCATACTTTGTGTTTTGTTACCATGATCCTCCTCCATATAACGCCCACACCACATCATCGTCAGAGCGTCATTGCCAGCCAAACGCAGTTCCGTTGTTCTACCTCTATATGATTGTGTTGCGTCAAGCCACGTTGACTAGATCTAGGTTGATCACAAGCAACGTTGTGCCATTTTGCTCCTTGGATAGTTGCCCTTCATCGTCGCGCCGTCTAGCACTACCTTCCCGCCGCCACTCCGTGGTTGTGCTGCTGCTCACACTTGGCTTGGGGATGGGATCACAAGCTCCAATGTTGTAGGCGACTAGTGTGTGGTGCTTGAGATGCCAGAGTTAGAGGTGGGAGATAAAAGAAGAAAGATTGGAGAGGTGGCTGGACGTGAAGAATTTTGGTCCAAATAGTATTTTTCCTAAGAAATAACACTTAAAAGTGGTGCAGTGTAGGTTTTAAGTCTTTATAATGACCTATTAATTAGGTGTTAACATATTGACATGTACCTTATTAACCTGGATAAAAAAACTCCTCCCACTGCGTGGCTCCGTAGCCTGTAGCATAGCTGCCGGTGAATGAAATTTTTTTTTAACCCTTTATAAATAATTATTTTAATATTAACCTTCGCGAAAAAATATTTTCACATCTAACCCTTTTGGCCGCCTAATCGCGGTTGGCGCTAATATATCTATCGCCGCCAAAGACACGCCGCACCGAGGAACGTGGTTCAGATGGTCGCCACATGGGTTAACTCTCGCCAGGCCAGTCGCTGGCGCGAGCAACTGATCTTGTTGCTGCATTGGCATCTGGCGCTGAAGTATTATTTACCGCACCAGGCGGGGTGGCGCGGCCAAAAGGGCTAGATCTGAAAATATTTTTTAATATTAAAATAATTAATTACAAAGGGTTAAAAAAAAAAATTTCGCTGCCGGTTCAGTCGATGACAAAAATCTAGCCGCCTCTGCACGCCGACTCGAAGACAGTCTGGACTCGAGTCGACGCGCCCCTTCATTCCACGTCAAAACCTCCAATCCAACCCCTCCTCGCCCGGCGCAAACACAAATCCGAAGTATATCTGATCTGATCGAGAGTTCGAGATCGTCCCCTCCCCTTGGTGTCCGATCGTCGCCGCCGCCGCTGTCATTTTGGTTCGGCGTGGCCACCACCGGGACGCGCGTGCGGTGCGGTGGCTGAGATCGCGCTGTCCTCCGACGATGGGGCACAGCGCCAGGAAGAAGAAGAAGAGGGGCGGCGCCGGGCGCAAGGCGGCCAAGGACCACGCCGCGCAGCTCGAGGGCGACCAGACTGCGCTCACCGAGGAGCTCACCGCCCTGTAAGCCCCCATTCCACCTCACCCTGCTTGGCAAAATTTTGGTGGCGCATTGATTGCTGTGCAGCTGTACCGTGTTTCCAACGAGCAATCTGCGAATCCAGTGTCCTTGCTTGGTTTGGTACTTGGTGGTGTGTGAGGCGTGAAGAGAAACGTGGGTATACTACCTTACCACATAATCAAATTCTACCGCGAAAACCCAGAAAATTCTGCAAGTAGATGATCATAGATTGTTACCGATAGACGCGAAGTGCAGCGGAAAAAGAGTCGATGAAGCCGGTTCAATCGATCTACACGTAGTCGTACGGAAATAGTCGATCAATGCCGATCAACGCCGACGTGTAGTAGATTGTCTCCGATCGACGCCACAAACATAGCGCCTCTACGTAGTCCACACGTACGGGGAGAGGGATCCGTCCGCGTGGGAGATGATGGATATAGTTCGGTGAAGGAGGAAAACCTAATGCTGGTCTCTCCTTCCAGCCTCCACCGCCTCCCTTTATATAGCCCATAGTGGGCCCTTACGCTAGAGGCATAAAGGTCTATTAGGACTCTAATCCTACACGGATCAGTATCCGCGAAGCCTACGCCATACGTGGCCCATCACCATTGAGTCCACATCTCATGTGGCCCATAATTGCTACTGGGCATAAAACCCAACAATCTCCTACTTGCACAATAGACAATTATGCAATGATTAATTTCAATCCCTTAAGTGTGTGACCCTAAGATTCATATATACTCAGCCATAACCCAAAAACTCTTTTTTTGCCACAAGTCAGCAGTGGTCCCTAGCAGAACGTAGCAACCCCTGAGTACACACAAAGATCCAATCTTATGAACCAATAGTGTTAAAGTACCGATTCCCTTGCCAAACGATACCGGTCAAGCTCAAGGCAAGAAACGTGTCATCCCTGTGATAGCTCGACTATTCACTTGATCTTGTAGTGGATTTCAATCCGTGATTAACACATTAATCACTGTGATTAATTCTTTAATCACATTGGCATGACCATGCACCTTTTCAAATCCAACTACATCAAGGGGCCCAGAGATATCTCTCCCGTTATAAAGGAGGGGCAAATTCTATCTTGATCGCTCACACCCCACGACATGTTTCATGGCATACTCGAAAACTGCCTTTATAACTATCCAATTACGGTGTAGCGTTTTGCAGTCCCAAAGTAAACCACTACGCATTCAAGGAATCAATGACGTTCTCAAGTCTAAGGATCCCAGAGTCACTATATGAGACCAACTTATGACACTTAAGAATATAACAATTCTCGCAGCATCTCATTGTGGGTTAGTCCAACCCCATGTTCTTTAATATGTGCCCACATTATTGATTTGATATCTCTATATCCATGATCCACAACGTGATCATAAATCAATACATGTGTTGATCTTTGAAATCACAATTGTTTCAGATTACGATGTAAGATCAGGGACGATTTTAGAATAACATCATAATAGTAAAGAGTTCCACGAACAAGTCGTTCTTGTTAATCAATACAAATTATGTTTATTCAAGGAACCAGGATAACCTATTATCCAAATATCATAAACATAGAAGTGATACAATCATCTCTATGATTGCCGGATAGGCTTATCACCAATAATTCCTACTTGCACTAGAGTGTACTAATTAGATATTCAATATCCATTGCTCATGCGCGTCTTATAGAGGTTGTGGTAAATATTTGTCTAGTCTGGAACACTTCTAGCTCAATACACCTCCATTAAGTATCGGTTTGGAAACTAGCGCGGGATGTAACCATTACATGTCGCCTTTACTCATCACCAATAAACAAAGAACACATTCGCAATACTTCTCAAGTATTTCATAATGTTCCTTTAAAACTATCCAGTGACATTCACCCGAATTTTGTTGATATCTGCATGCTCGGTGACATTCACCTTAATGCATAGGGTATAAAAACCCTTTTTTGGCACGTATAAAGCTTATCAAGTATATAAATACACTGAATCTTGCTATTGAATGTGACATATACAAGAACTAATTCTTGCACGGTGAACCAATCAACGTCTTGTCAACACACATTTTAGGCTTAAACCAATTAGCCTTTTAGACCTATCCATATAGATCTTTATGCCAAAATTTCTAGTTTGTCCTAAGTCTTTCATAGAGAAACTATTTCTTAATTAAGACTTGACAATTCAACCATAGGAATATTATTTCCGATCAACGATATGCCAAACATATATAAGATCAGAAAAGTAAGTGCACTCCCACTAGCCCTTGATGAATTAGCCAAACTTTTAACTTTGCGCCAAATAAATATTCCAACTCCGAGATGCGTGTTTCAATCCACAGTTGGATATTTGAAACTTGCACACCTCTCTAGCGTTATATGGATCATCTAGATTGCATATCAAAATATGTAATAGTAGCTAGATAGATCCAGACAGACTTAACCATAGTGATGAATAAGAGAATTTCATAAAATTCAACATCTTGAACTTATTTGAAAACTCTTGTTACCAATCACTTTCCACGCATATGAACACTTTCATCCAAGTCTATCTTTTCAAAAACCATCGAGTGGATCAATTATGTTCAAAACTTAATTTTTGCACACGGCTCTCTTTTGGATCTCATGGTTTTAAGCCATCTCTCAGAGTCTAGGCCTATCATCACTTCTGTATAAGTCTAAGCTTATCATTGTCCGACGACAAGTGTCACACCTATACGATATAGGCGATTGATATGGCCTTTAAACTATGTAAGGTTGGTTCTGCTTCCATTAAACGTACAACATCTTGTATATTATGTCAAAGTTTAGTAGGAAAAAACTTTTTCTGATGATTTCCAAATTACTTCGAGTCACATCGTGCTCCCACTAACTATTTTGAATAAACATTTTCTCCAAAATAAACCATTCTGAGTAACAAACATTTTGTAATTCTCACCCCTTTTGAAATGTACAAACAATTTATACCTCACAAAGAAACATTTATCTTATTTGAGTGTGAGCTTTTCGGACGTCAAATGCCCTACATATGCCTCATATTCCAAATTTAGATAAAAGATAGCACGGAACATCTTCCGATCTATATAGGATAGCTCTGATACCACCGAAGGAAAACGCGAGTATGCTACCTTAGCACAGAATCAAATTCTACCGCGAAAACCCAGGAAATCCTGCAAGTTGATGATCATAGATTGTTACCGATTGACGTGCAGTGCAACGAAAAAATAGTCGATGAAGCCGGTTCAATCGATCTACGCGTAGTCGTACGGAAGTAGTCGATCGTCCAACGCCGACGTGTAGTAGATTGTCTCCGATCAGCGCCACAAACATAGCGCTTCTACGTAGTCCACACGTATGGGAGAGGGATCCGTCCGCACGCCGTGACCTAGGAGATGATGGATAGAGTTCGGCGGAGGAGGAAAACCTAATGCTAGTCTCTTCTTCCAGCCTCCACCGCCTCCCTTTATATAGCCCCATAGTGGGCCCCTATGCTAGAGGCCCAAAAAGGTCCATTAGGACTCTAATCCTACACAGATCAGTATCCACGAGGCCCACGTCATACGTGGCCCATCACCACTGAGTCCACATTTCATGTGGCCCATAATTGCTATTGGACATAAAACCCAACAAGGCGTGCGTCGAGTTAATCGGTGGTACTGCCTGGCTAGTTGGTTGGAAGTTTCGAATTGTGCAAGGCGTGTTTGATACTGACGTGTTCCTACTGCTGTTCGGAATTCCGGAGCGGTATTGGTTCATCGTATTGTATTGTTTGCCTTGCTTTGCTATTTTTGGATTGAATTTGCTGTACTGACAGTGACATGTGTTTCACACTCGTCGCTGATGATCTCGTGCTGTGTGTAAATCTGTAATACACTTAGTCACTATTCCGAGGCCTTCTCGCGTTGCCCCATATGTTGATGTTAGCACTGTGCGTTTTGGAGATTTCAGAGCTATGGTTCGTGTAGAGTTTTGCTGGTTGCATACAGTTAGTTGTTGGATAGGTTGCGACAGTATCGTTTAGTTGTCTCCCTTTGAAAAATGTTAAACCAAAACACTCAGAAGTCTCTTTAAAGTCTATCTTCTTTGTTTTTGCCTTGTTTTTATATGTATGATCTTAATGGCACATTTGGATACATCATTTAGGGCTTCAATTTTTCTCGAGGACTTCAAGGTGACATCAGAATCACCTCACACCCGGTTTAGCATATCTATCAGGTACTTCTAATGTGAGCTCAAGCATACTCCTAAATGTACATCTATACAGTTTTTACCAAATAAAGTTTCTACATCAACGAAAAATGTAAACAGGCCTTACTCTGACGGCATGGGCTTTGGAGATTTGAATATTTTGGCTATTCTTGATGTAATGTAAGTCTGTTTTGTTTAAACAGTTACTTCTAGTTGTTTGTTGTTTGCACTAGTTGACATCCACCTTTTGATTATGACATAGTTGCTTTCCTGGTTACCCCCACAAGTGCCCAAAGTTGCGGATCATACCTGAAAAAAACTTGTCTAATGAAGATGCTGATAGGCTACTTTCCCTTCTTGTTGACCAGGTACATTTTGTTAAAGAGTATTGTAGTTAATTGTGTTGTAGGGGTAGGATAGTCTTTTCCCATTTTAGGGTCCCCTTTGTAATGTATATATTGCCCTATTGGGCTGTGCAATGCAATTATCCAATTCAAACACTCTTCCCCTCTCCATCTTTACATGGTATCAGAGCATGGGTTCAAACCCTAGCTCGCCGCCACCTTGTGCTGCCGCTCGCCCCTGGGAGGAGCTCACCTCCTCACCCGGGGGCAGGGCCCCTGGTCTCCTCCGACCTACTTCCTCGGAGCCCCTTCTTCCTAGTGCAGCAGCAGCAAAGTAGCAGCGGCGGCGGCGGCGGCTTTTCCTCTACCGCCTCGCGGCCAGCCACGGCCAGATCCGACATCGCCTCCCGCCGCGTCGCGTTGCCGCTTAGCCGCTTCACAAGATCCTCCGGCCTTCCTAGGCATGCGCCGCCCTTCGTCTGGCCGGATCCGGTTGAGCCTGCTGCCGCTTCCGGCCGGCCATGCTAGATCCGTCGCTTCCAAAGCCGTCACGCCATCCTCGGCCTGCTGGTGCCTGGCGCCTTCTCTCGACCCGAGCTCGCCGCCACCTCCTCTCTCGGCTCGATCCAACGATGTTCGGCAGCCCATGCCGCCACCTCCTCCCGGCGGTCTTCGGCCACAGATTCGGTGCCGCCGGTCTCCCGAGCCGCGCCGCCTCATGGCCTCTCGCCAGGTGCGCGTGGTCCACAACCCGGCCGCCGTTGTTGAGGTTGCCGCTGATCCGGCATTGTAGAGATGGTTCGCTTGGATCCACCACCATGAGCTCTTCAACCAGATCCGGCCGCCATGAGCTCGTCCCGCTGGATCCGGCCATCTGCGAGGTGGTTTCGTCCGGTTCCGCCGAGGCTGGATCTTGTCGGAGCTCCCCCACGCCGTGGCCGAGCTCGTCTCGGTCGGATCCACCACCGCCGGTGCTCGTCGGAGCTCCCCCGCGCAGTAGCCGAGCTTGTCTCGCCCGAATCCGCCGCCCCTGGTGCTCGTTGGAGCTGCTCGCCCACTCGTACCTCTTGGTGCTGCCACTGTGACACTGCCTTCTTGGTTGTCGCCGTCTGGCCATCCACAGCGCCCATTAGCATCTTTGCCATATATTAGCATTTCAACTAGCACCACAGCGCCCATCTTTGACCCACTATCCATGACCTTTTTCACTCCCGAGCAAGAGCCATGCCGTTGCAGCCTATCATCCATTTCTGTGGGTCTTCTCATAAGCCAGTCTCCTTTCTCCTTTTCCACCGGTTCGGCATCTTCCGACATTGTTGGCCTTGCCATCATCAGTTCCTTTGCCACCTTCGGTCATTCTGGCTTCTTTTCTATCTTGACATTCGCCAGCATCGCCATCGTCGGGTCCTATGGTGCACGTCTGCTCTTTGCCGTCCTTGGGTCCTTTCATGTCATTGCTACGGTGCTACTTTTGCGTGTCTCCTTGTGCTCGCTGCCCTCGCTGCTTATATCTTGCTGCTTGCTGTTTATATCCTTGAGTCGTTTTCTTTTCTAGATTCCGTTGTGTCCATCCAAGTTCGCTACTCCGTTGCCTCTCAGTTCGTCGATGTCCGTGCTAGTGCTTCATTCCTCGTCAATCAGCCGATTGCTTTGCTCTCCTTTCTTTTTCCACCATGATAGCTGTCGTCGCTCCTTGATCTCGGCCGTCACGATCTCCCTCCTTTGTGACGCATCACGTTCTTCTCTCCGTGATGATGCCTTCCAAGGATGCGATCGACATTGCCATGATTCTAGCCTCCTTCCTTCCTCGGCTTGATTTGATGACCTTCTCACTTGCCAATTTCATTACTCCACTCATACTCGATCCTCCTGGTTGTCCTTTCTTGACATGGCTAGCTCCATCGGAGTTTCCTGCAGTTCGTGGAAGTCTTTATCTTCACAAAGACTTAGCGTTGGCTTCTCAATCGCCGCTCCTTGGTCCTCCTTGGCCGTCGCGTCTCTCCCTCCGTCGTGACGCATCACGCTCTCCTTCGTGATGATGCCTTCAAGGCTGCGATCTGCGCTACTTTCTCCTTTAGGCTCGTGCCTCGTCACCGTCAGTTACACCGGATGGATGAGGTCTTTATGGAGTTTGACATATTTTCCTAGAGCTACACGCTTCGACGACATCGACAAGACTCGGACTTTGGATCTTCCTTTTATTAAAGTGTGTGTTTTCCTCCAAATGCAAAGCTATTGCATATGCCTTGCATTTGAGGGGGGTGTTAAAGAGTATTGTAGTTAATTGTGTTGTAGGGGTAGGATAGTCTTTTTCCATTTTAGGGTCTCCTTTGTACTCTATATATTGCCCTATTGGGCTGTGCAATGCAATTATCCAATTCAAACACTCTTCCCCTCTCCATCTTTACACATTTGACTTATCTGACTTTATCGCAAATCACTTTTGGATGAATCATTTCCAAAGAAACTAGTTGAATGCATCATGTTGCAATGGATATGAAAAATATCAGGACTATGATAAATATGGGGACAAATTTAGGGGGATTGGGCAGAGAAGCTCAAGGGATACATTTTCTGTTTGCTTTAGATGGAGATAGGGTTTTGCTTGGAGTTTGATTTTATCTGGTGTATCCTTTTGTTAGGGTGTTTGTGTTCAAACATTAAAACAGCTTCTGCCCCTATCTGGGCAAGTACTGTATATGCATATCTTTTTTGTTGTCCATAACTGAAATAATTGTCCAAGTGTCTTCATATTCAATAAAAGGCTTAGTACCATAGAATAGTATGACTGTAAATAAAATCTATATAGGACTATATAGGATATTTTGAGAAGCATTCTACTATCAATAATTTAATATTGCAAAAGTTAAAATTTATGTTTCAAGAGTACCTTATTTAAATTCAGTTTCAGTTTATATATCAACAATGCCAAGTGTGATTATTCTGCTTCCCTAGTATATTTGTTGTGCATAGGTTAAGCACCTTTGGCTCATCTGTTGCTGCTTGTTATTAGGCAAACATTTATTCTCGAGAAGGGCGTGTTATGATTTTCAATTTGGTAGAGGGTGCCCAAGAGTTCCTGTCAGAAATTTCTCCAGCTAATGATTCAGCAAGCACTGTAAGTCAATTTCTTTATGGCATTTGATAGAATGTATGACATGAACTTTTTTCCTCTGTTTTCAGTGTGCAATAGTGAAACTAAGGATGCAAACTTCTTTTTGCCATTACAAACTTTTTGTTTCATGGAGAATTCGTGATTTATCCTTTGTGCTGAGCCTTTTCATTGGCATATGACTCCATGATATCCAATTTCCTAGTGCTCCTCACATGCTTCAGAAAGTAGACCAGTTGACTTTTCTGGTTTAGTGCTATCAGGTTAGCTGCAATTTAACATTGGCTTATAAGTTATGTGGACATTCACTGGTTGATTTACCACAATCTTTTTATTTGTTGCTCTTTTACTTTTAACTCATTTGTTCAGCTAATATCCTTATGGTTACCGCAGATGTTACTGGTAGTTGGCACACCATTTTTTATCATATGTATTGTGAACTGTGATGAACCTTGGGGCAGTGGTAATGTTCTGTTAAATACAGTGTAATCTTGGCCTCATGTGTCAGCTTAGTAGTATTAGAGTACTTTGAAACTGCAGTTGTAATTTCTAATTTATTATTACCTCTGCACCAATGCGACTTGGAATGACTAGGCCTAGGATTTCATGCATGCAACAGATTACTTATCCTTCAGTTCCATCAGTGGATAAATTTTATTTTGTATTGTTCCTGAGCTTTAGTGCGAAGGAACATATCTAAAAAGGCTTATTATCTTGTAATGTAGGCTCCTTGCTTGGGTTCAACCACAATACAGCAAACAGCTGATGTAGATGTGGAAGTCAGGCTTGATAATGCTCCTTACCCAGGAGTCTCTTACATATATAAAACATTTGATCTGTATAGTCAATTATATGATGATAGTAGTTGGAGCGGGCTAGGTCCAGATCCAGCAACTGATAGTGCAAAGAAAAATATTGGATTTCAAGTCAAATCTGATGCTAGAAGCAAGAGGAAAACTGAAAAATTCCATGTTTCAGCTGATAAGGTTAATGCTGCAAAAAGCACATCTCAGGATAATGCTGAACAACATGTCACAAGGCATGGTGTTGTACGGGAGGCAGTTCCAAATCTACATTCTGTTGCAGAGGAAACTGAAAATGACAACAAGACTTTGTCTACAAGCAATGGAGAAAATACATCGGTTACTCCAGGAAGGAGTTTCAGCAGTGTACATGAACCTGAGGTAATAAAACAGAACTCCTATAGGTTCTCAGTGTTCTCAGTGTTTTGGTTGAAGGACAGATTTATATATTAAGGGATGCTGTTATGGAAGAGCCAAAAAATGTAAAATAATATGATATTCTTGAAGGAACAGTTTATGGTCTGAGTTGTATGTGAATTTTTAGTGCTTTTTTTTTTTTTGCAAGAGTTGCTTGTTCTATTTTTCCTTATGGATTTAAATTCTTGGTCATTATGTTTAGTTTAATGATTCTGCGCAAATAATTTATATTCTGCTTTGTGTCACCTTCCCGGCTACGAAGGTCATAGCTACAGGTAGGGATGTAGACTCGATGGCGTCTGCGGGGTGCCAGGCGAACCTACATGGACTCGTGGAGATGGTCGACGGCAGCAAGTGCTGCCGGTGCTAGAGCTTGGAGGAAGAAAGGGGATGAGAAGCAACAATATATGATATTATTGCTTAAACCATTCTGTTGCCGACTTAGGCCCCTTTAAAGACTGTGGCTTACAACCAACTAAGGATAACAATGAAAGGACAAAGACTTAACAAACTAACATGTTATTTAGCTAACCAACTCTATCCTTATCTCTTCTAGGCGCTAGGCTGCTGGCCTTCCTGCGCCATGCTGCGGTTCTTGTGCCTGTAGGTGGAGCCGAACATGACACTTTGCATCTTAGTTCTTGTTTCCAGTATTTTAGATGTGAATACGTGATTATGTTTAGCCATTTGATTGATTGCACCGGCATACTTTTTTTGTCCAGTGTTAACTTTTGTTCCTAAAATTCTGAAATATTTCTTTGATGGTTTGCTAGAAGTGGATCTTTGATGTGGGGTTTATATGCATTTTACTGACTGTACAGTTTCTTGTTTTATGGGCGGTTGGCATATTTCCATGTTAATCGCACTGAGACCTATTTGTCTGTGCACATTATACCATGTCATTTAAACTCTGTTCCTGCTTTACATTTTACACAGTGTTACTGCTTTTGAATATCACATCTACAATTGATTTAAATAAAAAAGCGCACATACTCAGACAAAATGCTTAACCTGACTGTATAATTGTCAATCTTGGTAGGACTCTGACGTTGCAGACAAAACTTGGAATGATGAAGATTGTGGCTCAAACTCTGGCTCTTCATCTTATGTTTCAGACATGTTAGATGATGCTTCACGAAATAAGAAAAGGGACTTGATTATGGTATATATTTTCTTCAGACATGTTAGTTCAGATGAGATTCCCTCCTTAAATGGTGAATCATGTTTGGTATATAGGTACATTTGCTTCGGCTAGCCTGTGCATCAAAGGATTTTCTTTCAGCTGCTTTGCCAGTGATATCATCAGAGTTATGCAGCATAGGGGTGTGGCCATCGGATTTTCATCATGTTTCCTCTTCTATTTTTCTGTCACATTATCAAATGAATGATCTACATATTATTTTGTTAACCAGGTTCTTTCTGAATGGGCTAAAGATTTAATTTCTGAATCTCCTGCTGTTTTTGGGGAAACTTTTGGTCATGTTTTCGGGCAACAAATGGTAAGCCAGGCTTGACAATGTTTTGCTAACTTGTGATTTATCTCAAACAAGACAGATATATTGTTGCCATCTCTAATTGTTGGCTTTCTGACGATATTGAATAGATCTCTTCAGACTGCTCTCTATTCTGGAGAGCCGATGATTCATCATCTAGGCCAAATTCCCGTTATTTGAATGATTTTGAAGAGCTCCGTTCACTTGGTGAGTATCTTACTTCTATTTGATATTTATTACTGTACGATTATCGTTGTCTCAGCTAGTACCTTCCAGTTCTACATTATACAGATGAAGTTATACTACATGATTGTTTCTGATAAGTTCCAATCTTGACCTAGACTCAAAAGAATTTATGAAAGGTTCTGACGCTAACTGAGCGTGATTATTCTAGGCCTTCTGGCAGTAGCTCTTGGCCTCATGTTAACCCTTTTGTTCAATCATTGAACAATTTTGGTGTTGGTTTTTTTATTTGATGTGGCAATCAAAATAGGAAACTAAAGATAATTGATAATTGTACAAGTTATGGATTGTTGCTGTTCTGTATCTGCAAGTATTGTTCATAGTAGAATGGATAAGTATATGTTAACATGACTTCTAACTTGCATAATCTATTCATCCGTGAAAGGTCAGGGGGGCTTTGGTCATGTTGCATTGTGCAAAAACAAGCTAGATGGACGCCAATATGCTGTAAAAAGGATACGCCTGAAGGACAGAAGTCCTCAAGTGAATGAAAAGATTCTAAGGTTTGTATATCTCCATTCTTGTTCGTTTAATTAAAATGTGCTGTGGCTTTATGTTGCTGTTCTATCTTTTCTATTTACATGTTTGGAAATCACCTGTGGTGTAAACAATGTAAAGATAAATGCTTGAACTTAACTGTCAAGCCTTTGTTTGTTTGCTACTTGATGCATCTTTTACTTGTGTAATATCGATGACTTAAGCCAATCAATTCTGCAATACGTCATTGTTTTCTTGAAATACACTTTTGAAGGGGCTTCTACAATGTGAGTCTTAACGTGTTCTAAACCTTTTTGATATAGCACATACTATATACTATAATACTATATAGTCACCAGTGGTATCTTTTCTGAAAAATACACTGCAAGTCCATGTAGCTGTAGATAAGTTCATGTCACTTTCGTGATGCTGATAATTAGCCAGTAATTCAGTAACTGTCATGTTGGTTTATTGTTATTAAAATAATTTCAGCATTATGACTCCTTTTTATTATTTTGAGCTTTGGTGTCAATTTTATGAATGCCCTAGTTACCACTAGTTAATATTTAGTATACCTGTTTTTCAATGAGTTCTTTTTTTATGTTTCTACCTAGGAGTTTTCACCAGCGCTTGTGCCATGTTTTTTTATGTATGTCATTAATATTTTGACAAGGTTCTCAGAGAGGTAGCCACACTTTCACGATTGCAACACCAGCATGTTGTTCGTTACTACCAGGTGAATATTTCTGCATACATGGCTCTTTCTTGGAAAATTAATTGATATTATGCTCAAGTTCATGAGCTCAACAAATCATATCTCACCTCCGCCGTTGAGACAGGCATGGGTTGAAACTGAATATGGTCATCATAATGTTCTGAATACCGGGGGGTCATGCACTGCGGAGAGCTCTATGTATAGTTATGACGACATCAGCTTATCAGATGCAGGTGCTGGAAATAAGCAGGAATCCACATACTTGTACATCCAAATGGAGTATTGTCCTAGGTATGTTTCGATTCACAGTTATGCATGAAGGAAAGTTTTATAGGAGTGTAAATATTCTAAAACTGGTCCCATTTTATTAAAATGAAAACAATGGACTGTTTAGCATCTGACAACTGAAAGAAACTTGAAAATTTTCGAGGAGCAACATGGCAACATCTCTGACATTGCCTTCAACTAAGCTGTGCCATGGGCCTGATCTTTGGCCTGAGAATTCTGATTGTTTGGACTTTAAGACAATAGAATCTCTGTTACTATTTTTTAGCCATTGAATGCGACAATATGATTAACTAGGATATTAATGATGGTTGATGGTTGCTCTTTTTATCTAACTTCATTTGGTGTGTTGTTTGAAGAACCCTGCGACAGGATTTTGAGACGTATAGTTCATCTTTCGATGTTGACCATGCATGGCACCTATTTCGACAAATTGTGGAAGGCTTAGCACATGTTCATAGTCAAGGAATCATACACCGAGACTTGACGCCTAGCAACATATTTTTCGATGTTCGCAATGATATCAAAATTGGGGATTTTGGTCTTGGTAAGAGAACTTCATGATGATATCCAGAAACTGACATTTATTTTCAATTGGTTAAATTTTTTATTTTAATTTTCATCAGTATGTGCTAGTTGTTAAACAACAAATCATACAGTTCTGTAGAAGATTTAATTATTGCTGATCTTTAGTTTCTTCCCTGAGTTGCGATGCTGTGAATTATCTGGTTTCTCTGTATACACTATCAAGCACTATTCTTATTTTATCATCTGTTTATTACACCTGATAGCTTGGAAAATATCCTCTAAGGATGATGTATTAAATTAAAATGTCATACAAAGCTACCAGAGTACCAGCTTCAGTTATTTCACTATAATATTTTTTTAGAACTTTCACTATAATATATTAGCATATAAAATATTGAATGGACCCGTTGATGTACTTCTGGTGTTTCAAATGTCTTTCTTTACTTTGTTATTGTTTCTAAGGCATATCCTGAATAGCGGGAGTTGCTATTTAGTTGCTTTTTTATATATATTCTATTTGAAGCTTAATTTCTGGTGCTTGAGGAAAATTTCAACTGAACATTTCTATGATTATTCTCAGCCAAATTTCTAAAGCTGGAGCAGCTGGATCATGACCAATACCTTCCTACTGAAGCAATGGGTGTTTCAATGGATGGAACAGGTCAAGTTGGCACATATTTTTATACCTCACCTGAAGTAGAGCAGAAGTGGCCACAGATAAATGAAAAGGTCATAATAGAGTTATAATTCGTTTATTTTACTAAAATGAATAAAGAAACTTATCTATTTAGTGAAAAAAGTTTTTTCTTTCTTTGTAACATGATTGCAACTTGATACTGATTTCTGAACTTATTTTGAGTCTTATATATATCATTTTCAGGTTGACATGTACAGTTTGGGAGTTATATTCTTTGAGCTTTGGCATCCATTTACAACAGCAATGGAAAGGCATCTCGTTCTTTCTGATCTTAAACAGAAGGGTGATCCTCCACTATCATGGGCAACACAATTTCCTGGTCAGTCAATCCTATTAAAGCGCTTACTGTGTCCAATCCCCTCTGACCGCCCATCTGCTGTTGAGATTTTGCAAAATGAACTGCCTCCTCGGATGGAAGACGAGTGGCTAAATGGTAAGCTTTTGCCTTTTCTGCATTAACAGTGCATCATTACCACTTAAAGAAGAGATCATGAGCTGATGGTTGATTTATGATGACTACCAAAAATTAAATTAATGAGTTTGAAGTTTGCACTCTTTTGATATGGCCCCACTGTATAAATACCAGGGGACCATTTGTCTGCATATGCCTTTATGGTGCTCATGTGGTGCTAACTTTGTGTGCTCACTGTATTCGTTGAATAAATTGGTGCTTGTATCTCTTATTTATCTTGGACCTTTTAAGGCAATTGTCGGTCTCTTCTTTGTGAATAAATATTGCAACTTCCTTAAACTGAATAGATTTGAAGTGGAACTGTGGCAGTTCAATTTGTTTGACAGATTTATGCCACTGTCTCTGTGCATTTGATGCAGATGTACTTAGAATGATACAGACACCAGAAGATACGTATGTTTATGACCGAGTTATATCTACAATATTCAACGAGAACAGGATGTTTGCCAAAATGCAATGCCAGCATGAAAGCAGCAAAAAATCCACTGGTAAAAATGATAATAGTGAACTTCTGGACTCCATCATTGAGGTTAGCAAGGAGGTTTTTAAGCGACATTGTGCTAAAAGGTTCCAGATATCACCCTTGCATACACTCGAAGGGAAATTTACTGAAAATAGGTTTGTTTGATTTCTAGACTACTTAGCTGGTGATATTTGATCTGAAATAGGGGAGAAATTAATAATTGTTCTATAAGCATGATCAATACTCTGTAATGAAATCTTATATTATCATTTATGTATTTCTAGGGGAAAGACAGTGAAGATATTAACTCAGGGAGGAGAGATGCTAGAACTTTGTTACGAGCTACGAACTCCATTTGTTATGTCAGTTGCTGCTAACCGGGTCTGTGCTTTTTTTTTTGTAACGAGTATGATAGTTCTTAGTTCTTTTATACTTGTGAATGTGTATGCCCTTGTTTTATTTTATCACGTTTTATTTATTACCGATTTCTGTACCAATTTAATTTATATTCGTTTTTTCCTTCAACTATCATAGTTGTTAGATTGGAGATGTTCCTAATTGATGTTGTTAACTTTTTTTGCTTTTATCTGTATTAGTTGGTGTTGAATGTAATACTAGCCTAGTTGTAAATTATGTAGGAAAATTTTCTGTGGTACTTATTCATGTTCATGTGCTAATTGATTGCTATTTATGCTACATAAAGCGCTAATAAGGATGAGATCTTATTATTTAGACATACATACTGCAGTTTGTGATGATTTATGCCAGTCGAAAATTTAGTAAATTCGAATGTTCATCTTGTTTAACCACATTTGCTAATTTTGCCTTCTAAGGGGTTTAATACTGTAGTGCACCATAGAAAATTTATTCGATGGCGGTCAAGTCAACTGGCCATTAATTGAGCTGTTCATAAGCATGGAGATTTTTTGCTTCCTTTTCTGGTTTTAATCCCTTAAAAGAGATCGCTGATAAGTACAACGATGATCAGCTACTATTTATCAATTCGTTTACAGGTGTCATCATTTAAGCGTTACGAAATATCATGGGTTCATAGAAGAGCAGTTGGCCATGCAACTCCTTATCGCTTTCTTCAGGTAAATGTTTATTATATTTTTTGAAAAGCAGATGTTTGTTTATACTAAATTGTCATTTTATGTAAAACAAAACGTTGCATGCTTCTTTGTACTGTTTTCCTCTTACCAAATCATTTCAATAATTCCTTCTCTAAAGATTGTGTTGATATCCTTTTACTCGTTCAGGGTGATTTTGACATTATCGGAGGTGCTTCACCGATACCAGAGGCTGAAATTATTAAGGTAATTTATTTCCATGTAGCATCTTTATCCTTTCTATTACTGCATCTTCTGTCCATATTTCATATTATTTTCTTTCATGTTGCAACAATTTATTTGGGAGAAGGAAAACTATATCGGATGGTGCTTTTTTTTTAATATAAAAGTGCTGTTTTGTTCTGTCACTTAAAACAATTACTTCCATTCAATGATAGGTGGCTTTGGACCTTGGGACTCGTTTTTATGATTCGAAGGCTATAGTTATTCGTCTGAATCACAGCAAACTCGCTGAAGCAGTTTGCTCCTGGGCAGGAGTCCCTCAGGAACGAAGACAGAATGTTGCTGAGGTATGATGTGTTTCCTTACCTGTTTCTGAAATTAGTGGAATTGTCTTAGCTGATACCTTTTTTCTGTTCTTCAGTTTCTATCTTCTACTCTTGTTCAATATTGGCCAAATAAGGCCGACCGCAAGTCACAATGGAGCTTGATTCGGGGGCAACTATTACAGGTATAAGAAAACCTATCATCTTATACACAACAGTAGCAGTAACAGGTGCATTTTTCAGAGCGTGACCCTCACTCTGCCTCTCCTAGTTTGCACTATCATGGAGGATCTTTCCCTTTGGGAGAGTGCACATTCGTAACATCCCCTGCCAGTAGCGGCCCTGCAGTCGGGGCTGCTCGTGGTATCCTGTAATCCCCTGTACATTTTGTTCACCCCTTCCTTAATAGAATAGGCAGTGCTCCTGCCCTTTGCTCAAAAAAAAAAAAATAGAGCAGCAATTTCATATTTTGTTGCTTTGTTGATAGGAGCATTCTTAAATCTTAATAGCACTATGGACTTCAGTACTTCCTATACTTTGCATTGTACAAGCAATATAATATATTACTTTACAAAATAGGAAAATATAATTTTGTTCATGCTTCATACACTTTGAAACGTTCCATACCAAATGGTTTCCATATATAGACTGATTTATTGGGTGCTCCAGGATCTTCGTCTTTCTGAAGAAGTTGTTGAGAAGCTACATAAGGCAGATCAGCGGTTTTGTGGTTCTGCAGATATAGTACTCGCTAGATTAAGAGGAACCCTCTTCTATGGTAGTGACTCCTATCATTTTCTATTAGCTTACATTGCGATATCTGAGATGTCATCAGTCATCACTCATCTTTTTGTGTTTTATTTTGTAGATAAATCTGCTTGCAAGGCGCTTGATGATCTTTCCGCATTCCTCAAATGTTTGAGAGTATGGTCAATTGAAGAGCATATTACTATTGATGTACTCATGCCTCCTTCAGAATATTACTACACAGATCTGTTTTTTCAGGTGATGAATTATAAACTTACATCTCTTTTTCTTTGAGATTTTAAATCGTTGGTGAATAGTCCATTCTTTAATCTTTGGAGAGCACCCAACCATTTTTTTTGGAGATAATCCTATTTCATTTCTCATCTTATACCTTTAGTGTAATCTGTATAGCATTCTAATGTTAAATTCTTCATTTGGTTAAATAAATATTTAAAATATTAAAACTGAACAAAAAAATGTTGTGCTTTTCTTCTTAGCCTTGAGGTTTTCAAAGTTCAGTGATATGATATGATTTAAAATAAGATAACATAATGAGCAATTCATATTTTTACTTAATGTCGTAATATCTTCTCTGAAATTCAACATATATCTTGTTACTGTGGCACATGAAATTTATGATGTCTCAATACAGGTCTACGCAAAAGAAGGTAATACTGGGTCAAGTTCCCATGAAAAGTTGCTAGCTGCTGGGGGACGATATGACTGGTTGATGGAACAAGCTTGGGATAAGGCATATGTAAGTCGTACTTGATGCCTATTTTATGCTTGAGGGAACCTTACAGTGTTTGTACTTTGTTTTCACAAGTAACTACCAAACCTGCCTGGTAACAATACAATGACCTCTTTCATACCCTTTCTATTCCCTAATTGAATATAGAAGTAGATTTTGCAAGAGAACGAATGAACCAAGCAGAAGAGTGCATGCCACTATACTAGGTTGAGTACACAGCACAGGCTTTATCAAGCTGTTCTGTACAGCAGCACTTTCACCAGCAATGTGGTGGAAGGCGCACATGTTTCGAATTCTTTCTTTTAGACCGAGGTCCTGAGAAAGTCAAAGGCAGATCGATAATGTACCACCACAGGATTTAGAACTGGATATGAAAATGGAAATTTTCAGGATTTAGAACCAAAGAATTGGGGAAATTTAATTTTATAACCCTCAATTGGTGTGCATATTTCCATTAGACATTAAATTTGACCTCAATTACTGTATGACACCATGGCTGCGAATTCTTTTATTTCATGACGTTCCTCCCGTTTCCCCTCATTTCCATTTTCTTTTCTATTTTCTTTGACCAAAGTGCCCCTAATTCCATGGCTTGAGTTCAAATTTCAAATACGAGTTCAAATTTCCAAAATTCAAAATAAAAGAGTTTGAACTGATATTTGAACTTTAAAATTTCAATATCGATATTTGACCTCATATTTTGAATTTTCGAAATATGAACTCACATTTGAAATTCGAAAATTTAAAATCATATTTGAAATTTAAACCCTTATATCGAATTTTAGAAATTTGCACTCACATTTGAAACCATAATTCATATTTTAAAATTAAAAAATTTGAAATCATATTTGAAATTTGAACCCTTATATCAAATTTCAGAAAAATTTGAACTCATATTTTGACATCGAAAATTTGAACTCAGATTTGAAATTTTAATCTTGATATTTGAACTTGTATTTGAAATTTGAACTCAAGCCATGGAACTAGGGGTACTTTGGTCAAAGAAAATAGAAATGAAGGGAAATGGGAGGAATGTCATGAAATAAAAAAATTCGCAGCCACGATGTCATATGGTAATTGAGGTCAAACTTAATGCCTAATGGAAATGTGCACACCAATTGAGGGTTATAAAATTAAATTTCCCAAAGAATTGACTATGATACATGTGTTTGTATCTATACACTATTCATAGTGGGGAATGGGTAGAAGAGTCAAAATATGGAAGAGAAGTTTCAGGCAGCACTTGGAATATTATAGTCTCACTTCCTTAGCTTACTATTCAGTCATCTGTTTTGATTTTTAGACATTCACAGTCTTGGCAGGTTCTCAAAATGAGAGAATCAGACAACTTATATAATTGTTGTTACCACAATTTTTTCTGGACAGAAAACCAAACCCCCAGGTGCTGTTGGTGTGAGCATTGCACTTGAGAAATTCATTCCTATTAACCCTTCATCTGAAGCTGGGTTGCCAAGGTTACTACATCGGTAATCATATAGGTTTCTGTATTGCTTTTCACATTTGCGCACTAATAATTTTTCTGGATTTCAGGATTGAACCTAGCATCAGTGTACTTGTCTGTTCAAAGGGCGGGGGTGGACTCCTAAACAAGCGCATGGAGATTGCTGCAGACCTTTGGGAAGCTAACATAAAGGTAAGTTCTACAGAAGTATTGCAAGCAAGGGTCAGTAAAGAGTGCCCCTTTTTCGGTATGCGCTAATAGATTTACTATTATCAGGCTCAGTTTCTTCCTCAGGACGACCCAAGTCTTCAAGAACAATATGAATATGCCAACGATCACGACATCAAATGTCTTGTATTTATCACAGAAGCAGGTCTCTCACAAACAGATCTTGTGAAGGTAAATATTCATGTATTGTCTTTTGATGCTGTCAATAAGTTGCAATTTCAACCATCTTTTCATATGGAGAACACTGGATTTATTTTCTTTATTAGGATTAATGATTGAGTTGCTGGCTCCATCAGTCTTGGCCATCTGAAAAATGTATCATATAATTTTATTGTCTGCTATCCTTCTATTCTAACAACAGAGAGAAAATGTTTTCAAGAAAAATAGTAAAAATATTTGGGATAGATGCAAACTTGAAAATTTCTCATTTTGTGGTTCTGTTTGTGTATTTTGATGAGGAAAATGAACATCAAGGAAAATTTCCGATTGCTCTAGAAAATTCTAAAAGTAGAGCTTTTCCATGTGTACGTGTGGGTATATGTACTATCACCACCATGAAATGTGCTCCTAGAGTTTGAGATTGATGCTAATTTTGAAAACTCAAACCAACACCCCATCTTCTAAGCATTGTAGCTAATACCCCTTGCATGAATCTTGAGGCACTTTGGAGGGCTAAGATAGTATTTATACCTACATGGTCATGTGGTTGCATTTTGAATGTTCAAAACCTATGGTTGGTATACAGAAATTTTTTAACTCTGTTTTTTTATTTGTTAAGGTTCGACATCTTGATACAAAGAAGGAGAAAGAAGTCAGAAGGGAAGAAATTGTAAAGTTCTTATCTGATGCAATATGCTTACAATTCAAAAATCCTGCAATCTGGAGCTGATCAGCATCTTGCTTTTAGTTACTTTTTCACACAGGTTTGTTCTAGCAAAGGATCAAACAAGTACCAAACTTGATCTACCTTCGTTGAGTAGAATGTTTGCTATTGTTGGATTAACTCTTGTATTTCTGGAGTTCCATTCTTTTCTAGAACTGATCCTATCTGTGGTTACTAATATTCTACTTTTGTAAACTTCCAGCAGAAAGCGCAATAGCCTGTTCAAACATTAAATACACAAAATCATTTATGATTTCGACAATACAAGAAAGCGAGGTGATGGATGGCTTTGTGCGATCTTGGCTGTCCTGTGGATGAAGATTATTCGCGGTGACCTCGGTTCAGACAGAGAGGTGATGGTTGTCCTCCCAGTATTATGCATGGTGGCTTCAATACAAGGTGACAGCTGGTTGGTGTAATGCAATGGTGGCTGCACTTTTGTGGCCTTGCTATTATTGGATGTAGGGAGAGTTGCTCCTGCAAGACGGGTGCAGAACTTTCTTGTTGGTAGCTGAACTGCTATGCAACAGATTCACCCAGTTTTGCCCTTTTCGTTTTTTGCTTCTCATTTTTCTGCAACACAGTCCTGTAAATATTTCAGGTTGCTTTCCGCTATGTATAGGCCAAAAAAGTTTCCTACTTCGGGTTGTTTATAAGAAATGCCCCAATTTTGCAACTAGCTGAGCTGGGAGAAAACTAGTCAGTGTAGTTTTGCAAGTTCATGTCGTTGTCGACGTGGAAATTGCACGAGCCATGGCGCCGTATGTTGCCCTTCAGCGTGAATGCACCAGGTTACGAAGGTCAGTCCAAAGTTCTTTTTTCTCCCCTTTATTTTTTTCAAACGTTACACACTGCTGCATTGGCGCTACAATGCCAGCATTCCAGCACCACTTGCTTGCGAGTGATACTGATCTTAGCTCCCGAAATTGCTCCTTTTCTCCCTTTTTTTTTTTTCCTCTTTTTCATTATTGTATAACCAAGCGCCAACTAACTAGCCAGCACGACAGGCCGGTGTCGTGGTGCAGCTCTCTGGGGCTGTCACATCGGTTCGAGCTCTTTTGTCAAACTCCTTGACACCACATTGATTTAAGCCATTTAGGTGAGGCTACTGTCCTTCTGCAACCATTCTTTTCGCATTAGATGAGCGCTGCTGGCCTGTCTTAAGTGTATTTTGAGCGGGAGCCGCAAAATACTGTTTATTTAATTTTTTAGATATAGAAAATAAATTTTTTAAGTGTAATATAAAATGTGAAGAAATTTTACACGATAGATAGAGTTTATATAAAATAGTGTTATATAGAAGAAGTTTAAAGTTTTTCGTGAAGATGCTATAAGAATTTACACCGTACACCAGTAATACGAGACGCACATGGAATGACTCTCAAGAAGGAACCTCTATTGCCCTCTCCTTCCGTTAAGGTAATCCAAGATGTCCAAAAGATTCTTAGCACGGGGATTAATCTACCCAAATCCATGCACCGATGCACGCACGCCATAGCTCAGATCCAGTGAGTGCCACCCTTTCCGATTCTTCAAGTTGTCCCATCATACTACGCTGTTATCCTTCCATCTAGGGGTGCAACTGAAACGGATATTTTCCGACCGACCGACCGACCGAATCAATTCGGATAGCGATTTGAATAGTTTTTCGGATATTCGAAGAATTTTCTGGATACGGATACGGATAAGGATAGTTGTCTCAGATAAGGATACGGATACGGATAGTAATTATCCGACGGATACAGGAATATCCGAGTATATAATCGGATAATATCCGGATATAAAATATGGATATTATCCGAAAACTTTAAAGACTTCTCCAAGACTCTGAGTCTGAACTCTCCAATCAAAGAGCACCAGTCACCGAGTCTTGGACTCTGGAGGCACTAGTACCAGTGTACCAATACCACTCTTGGTACTCTACCAGAGACCAGCGCCAATGGCCAAGTGCCAAGTACCACTACCATTCTACCAAGTGCCACTGCCAAAGTGCCAACGCCAAGTGCACCACAGCGCCAGTGCGGTGCCAAACCAAAAATTTACCGCGTGTTTCGTACTTCCTGTCTTGTTCATCGGCACCAAAGCCAAAATCGAAGGCAATGCGACATCGCCACGCCGCGCGAACCAAAACCAAAAACATAAAATCCCCAATCCGGTCTGTCAATAATTTTTTTCTTCACATTTTGTCATAAATCATAACAAATAAAAACATAAATAAAACTATTTTCTTCACATTTTGTCAATAATTATTCATAACTCATAAGTAATCTACCATTCAGTATGTTACATGTACAATAAATGATCTATATTTTCGTGTATTATCCGGCTAAAAATATTCGTACCCGTATTGAATCCGGTCTGTATTCGCTTCGTATTCGTAAGTGATAGTATCCGGTATTATTCGCATTCGTATTCACATCCGACACCATTCGTATCCGACTTCGTATCCGATAAAAAATATGAATACGGATACGGGATGAACAATATCCGACCGTATCCGATCCGATTACATCCCTACTTCCATCACATAGATATATAGATTTCAGCTCAGGCCAGCTGCACCTCTTTCTGCAAGAGAAATAGCAGCGTGTCGGCACGTGCGGCCCCACGTGCAGCTGTGCGTACACCTGTCGCGCCGACGGCCGTCGATGAGGGATCGGGCGGTGCACCTGCCGGCGACGATCCACGACCGAGATCCGCATCCGACGGTCCCATGGAAGTTTAATGGTCGCCGGTCGACGCGGTTTTGGTTGACCTACAGCTTTCCTTGCCTTCCTTTACTTCCTATCAGCATCTTAGCTATTTAAAGAGTGCAGACCAGCCACCTGCAATGACGCGTTTGCAAGCGGCACGACGGGGGCCAGTGGCTACACTGAGATTCCATCGGTATCTTAGATAGGTTTCTTTCGGCTTATCTTATCAGTTTATTTGACTTATTTCGTAATTTTAAGAATTTTTCGAGGTGATCTTAAAAGCTAGGTGTTCTTTGTGTTTAGGGTTTAGAAAGATTTTAGACATGTCTACGAGATAAAAAAAAAATGAATTCAAAATTAATAAAAAAAAGTGACATAAGACTTATCTCACTTTTTTTTATCTCGTAGGCGTAAAAGTGAGATTAATTTTTGAATTCTTTTTTATCTTGTAGACGTAAATTAATAAAAAAAGTGATTTATAAATCATTGATTTACCTCACTTTTTTTATTAATTTTAAAATCTGTTTTTTTATTTCGTAGGCTTGTCTAAAAGCTCGCTAAACCCTAAACACAAAGGGCACCCAGCTCGTTGACTTATCTCACTTTTTTTATTAATTTTTTAATATGTTTTTTTATCTCGTAGGCGTGTAAAAAAGCTCGCTAAACCCTAAACACAAAGGGCACCTGGCTCTCGAGGCCACCTCGAGAAATTACGAGATAAGTCAATTAAGCTGATAAGATAAGCTAAAAAGAACCACACCTTAGGCCATATGCAAGCTGCCCTATTACCTCATACTATTTCACTATTCATCTACTATTTATGTTCTATTCATAATTCTATTTTACTATTCACCTCTAACCCTAGTCCTATTTTTCCAATCCATATATATATATATATATATATATATATATATATATATATATATATATATATATATATATATATATATATATCTCTTATTGTTGTGACAGGAGGTGAACCTTCGCGGTCGATGAGCAAGGAGAAGGTGGGTCGCGAGACCGGGCTGCCCCGCTTCGGACCGAAGCCCAACCGCGTGGCCGGACGTCGCCGAGGGAAAGGACTTAGGTCCCGACGCGGTCAGACGTGTCGAGACCAGATGGTGATGATGGTGACACGAGTGTTTTTATCCTGGTTCAGGCCTCCACTGTCGGATAACAGCCCTACGTCCAATCTTCGTTTAATGCCTGAGCTTAAACGAGTACAAGGGGGTGAAGTCCGGGTTTTGAGAAGCCCGGGCCTCGAGTACAATAAGTGCTCAAGGCACTGTGTGTGTTCCTACAGTTACCTGGGCGCGCAGAACTACCGCCGGGAACTAGAGCTCCTACGAGAGTGCAAGTGCTCCTATTCTACAGTGGCTATCCTCCGAGTGTGTTGTGTGTCTCCAGAAGCAGGTGTCCGTTGTTGTGGCCTGTATGCCTCTTTTATAGGCGGCCTCCGGCCACTGTAGTTTGCGCCGGTTCGTTGAATAGTCGTCTCTTTTTTGCCATGCCGGGGCGCGCAAGATCTGCCTGGTAATCGAGTGTATCTCCCGATCGCCGCGCCGGACCGCTACCGGTCAGCACGTGTCCTTGCCCATGCGGGCGGTTGACGGGACCTGCCGCCAACCCGCCAGTAGTCTTTGCCAGCGCCTCCGACAAGGCACGATTTAATTCTTGATGACCTTGGGGACCCGGCGTATCTGTCATGGCGCGGCATGATTTGCCTCGGGTCCTGAGCCCTGAGCTTCGGAAGCCCGAGGGAAATCGGAGGCTCGATTCTCCAAGACGGGAAAGCTCGGGCGTGAGCCTGCCAAGCTCGAACGCGAGCTTGCCAAGCCCGGGCTTACTTCCCGTGGAGCCGAGGGCAAGTCATGTGGGGCGTATTTCCATGGGCCACGTACTTTCCCCAACACTTATATTTTACACTTAACCCTATTTTACTATTCACAACCCTATTTATACAGTAATATAGCAAGTTATATAAAGCCACCATTAAACATGCCCTTATGGTTCTCACTCATTTCAAATGTAAAGATCGAAGTACTACTATGGGGAATATCCATCGTGCAATCACTCTATAATCAAGCTAACACAAGTAATGAAAACTTCTAAAAAATTATAAGTGTATTTCATTGTTTACTCCACCTAACTTTTTCGATTGGGCATGGCTTCAACCAGTCCTGAGGCTCGGCAATTAGTTATATATAAAATTTCAACATCAAATTCATTCTATGTTAAAATTAACAAAAAAAAAATATTTTGATACATTTGAACGGTTCAAATTTGTAAGAAGTTTCCATTTTTTTTTGTAACTCTAAACATACAATGAATATGATCTTACAGTTTTATACATAGGTAGAGTAGATTGAGAAGTACACTTACAAATGTTTTTTGAATTTTTTACAACTTTGTTAGTAGGAGCTCAACATTTTTATTCCTGTAACCATAAAGGAGGGTGTTCGAGACATATCTGCTCAATTTATCTGATTTATCTACTTATTTGAGTTATCTTTGTTTTGGAAAGGCAAACATTTTTTATTTTTAAATTCATTTTTTCTATCTTAGAGACGTATCTTAAAGATCTAAAAAACAAGTCAAACAAATAGACCCAACTCTCAATAACATCTTGGGAAGCTCTCTAAGTTAGAAAATAAGTGATAAGTCAGATAAGGAAGTTAGGGTAACAGGGTTAAAATTTACTTATTTGTTTATCTTCTAAACTTCTAGAGCTTTTGGAGGTGGCCTCAAGAGCCAGATCTAGTTCATTTGACTTATTTTTAGAGCTTTGAAACTTGCCTTTGAGATAAAAAAAAATATTTAAAAAGCAAATTGTTTCTATTTTATAAACAAATAAGTAGATGAGTAGACCATTTGTTACTTCTTTTTGGATTGTGCCATTGTATTGGGGTGAAGAAGGAAAGTAGCTAGTTCATTGAATTATTGCGCAGAAACTGAAAGGTCGAGAGGCGCATGCCCCCTTTTTATTTCTTGTATTTGCTACATGACTCATACGTGAAAGCAAGTCTTTCGAGTATGAAATATAAGCATATATAGATAGCCTGATCAGGTTGTATTTTTTGAAAAATAAAGTCAAATAGGTATTATTTTCTTACTCGGATGCTCCCTGCAGTGTTTGGTTCCATGTATTTCAACGTGACAGCAAGTTTCCTTTCTTTTGAAGTACAGTTCTCCATCTGCTGATTTTGGTAAGACACACATTCTGTGATTCCAAGTTTCCAACAATATATAGATTACGTGATCCAAAAGTGATCGATATTGTTGGATTTGTATTTATTATGATTTTATAGCTGTGAACAAAGCATCATAAAAAATTATATCAGCCGTCAAAGTTCAATTTAGAAAATCAAACTCCAAGCACGTCTCCCTCCTGTTAGATATTGTTGGAGACCCGTGCACTACCCTAAACCCTCTCTCTCTCTTGCACTTTTTACAAAAATGCCTTGGCAAATTTTCAAGTTCTTATGGATTGGTACTTCCTTCTCTTCTTCTTCCTATTCCTCTCCTTCCCTCTCCTCCTCTGGTGGTTGGGCCTAGCCAGCTCCACCCTGATCATCGCCCTTGAGAGCAACCATAGCGGCACCAGGCCACAACCACTGCACCATTCTCTGGGTCATTACATGAGAGTGAGAGCAAAAAGAAGGACCTATCCATGAGAATTTGAAATCTGCGAGAGTTGATTTGCAAAAGGTGCATGAGAGAGAGGAGGAGTGCATAGATCTTAGAGCAAGATCACCAACGAGAGGAGACGTGCCTTGCGACCGCTGCTAGCTACACGTGGATTTACATTTTTTGGTCCTATTAAAAGTAATACAATGTGCTTTCATGGTAAAACATGATGCCTGCCTTAAAATCACAAGACCACGAATAGGAACAGGGCATTCCTAACAGTCTCTCCATAATCTCATTCTCTGTAATACTATTCACCATGTTTCCTAATAGATTTCCTCCGTTCCCTAAAATTTCTTTTACGCTTTACACTACTATAAAATGAATAATAAAATAAACAATAATATGCTCACTGAAATTTACACCTGGCATGTTGCTCTCCTTCCCTCCAACCGAAAGGTTGCAACACTCGCCACCCACAATTCAGTCAGGCACGCATGTACACCATTTTTGTTGGAACACACCAACTAGGTATGTCATATAAAAACAAAATCTTACTTTATTCTAAAGTCAAATCAAGGCGTAGATTCCAAAAAAAAAGTCACCCTTCATCCACTCTTTTGACCTCAAGTGCAGTCCATTTGTCAAGAAAGAAGAAATAGGCAGTATAAATATAACCATGGACCATAGCGGTGATGGTCCAGGACTGGCTTGCAGCACCCCCACCACCACCAACCTCTCCTCACCACCTAAGCGATCGAATGCGTTGCCAAGCCCCCACGGCAACAGTTCCCTCCATGCCCATGTCCGCCTCCGCGCCGCTCCTCTCTCGCGGCCTCCTCTCCTACCCTCCCACTAGCCTCCCCTCCATCCTTCCGCGCGGCCGCGACCTCGCCGCCCCGGCCAACGCAGCCTTGCCGGCGCCACCGCCTGCGACAGCGTCATCGTCGTCGCCCAAGAAGATGTCTTCGGGACAGAAGACGAGGAGGGGGAGCAGCAGGCCCGCCGGCGCCGACCCGGCGGAGTTGGCGCGCTTGTTCGAGCTGTTCGACCGGAACGGCGACGGGCGCATCACGCGGGAGGAGCTCGAGGACTCACTGCGCAAGATGGGCATCCCCGTGCCGAGCGACGAGCTCGCGGCCATGATCGCGCGCATCGACGCCAACGGCGACGGGTGCGTGGACGTGGAGGAGTTCGGGGAGCTCTACCGCGCGATCATGTCCGGCGACAAGGATGGCAACGACGATGGCGGCGAGGAGGAGGAGGAGAAGGACATGAGGGAGGCGTTCCGGGTGTTCGACGCCAACGGCGACGGCTACATCACGGTGGACGAGCTTGGCGCGGTGCTGTCGTCGTTGGGGCTGAAGCAGGGCCGCACGGCGGAGGAGTGCCGCCGCATGATCGGCGAGGTCGACCGCGACGGCGACGGCCGGGTGGACTTCCACGAGTTCCTCCAGATGATGCGCGGCGGCGGGTTCGCTGCGCTCAGCTAATCTATCTCCGAATGCTCCTATGCTTGATACTTTAGGGGGGTGTAGATATTGGCTTGAAGGGAATTCACGTAACCACGCTCGAAATTTCCCCCACTTTTTTTTGGTTTTTTCGTTCGTTAAGATTGATGGGCTTGCTGATTAATTACTGTACTGCATTTGTTGCTCCCAGCCCCCAAGAATCGCTTGGGGAAGAAAAGGTTTCTATCGATGCACTGAAAGTCGTAGCTAGGCATGCATGTGCATGCATGGGCGCATGGGCGCATGGGCAGCCCACGTTTGCTAGTGAAAGAAAGGGCTCCGATCTGTTCACTTCAAAGCCGTGTACATACACTTGTTCTGGATCCGCTGCTTCTGCTTAGTTACTTGTGAACATTTCGTCGGTCTCGCTGTTGGCATGCCTGTTTGATGCCATTTTTCTCTCTCTTACCATAACATGTACTCCAAGGTATCTTGCCTGTGAGAATGACCCAATGGTCGGCATGAGATAGATAGCACGTCTTGGATTAACAAGAGTCATAATTCCTTCTCTCTTAAAAAAAAGAAAAGAAAGTTGTCTCGAGATGACAGTGTACACAGAGAAGTGGAAAGACAGAGGATACAAATCTATACAAACATGATCAAGCTGCGCGCCGCTCGGCTCCCCCCGCCCCCTGGCCCCAAGCGCAACAACGCGTGAGCCACTCGTGCACTCACGGCCGCGAGCGCGCGCGCGTGGCTTGATGGCACGGCACCCGTAGGCCATAAGGACGTGGACCTCAAGCCCACCGTGCGAACGCCTTCCATGCGAGCGGTTAGCCAGCTAGCCCACATGCTCGTGCCACGACCGACGGTACAAAGGGAAAGCGGATCTAACGGTTTTTCACATGTACTTGCACCGCCGCGGCTCATCTTATGGCCGTATTCTCATGCGGTAGAATAGATTTTAACATGCACATACATATCGGTCGTGTACATAAATACATAGTGGACCACACGAGAATCCATACGGCGGTCCATGGGCGTTCAACGGTCGACACCCATGCACCGCGGCACACGATGTGGGTGTAGATTCGATGCACACTGTCTGCACCACGCTAGCGTGCACAAGTTTCTGTATGCCGCGCACCGCTAATCTGACCCGTTTTCCTGGCCAGTCAGATAAGCTCAGGCCGCTCCTATCCCTGCTTGGTGAGAGCGGATTGGACTGGATCTTTCCTGCACTCTCGGTTACTGTTTCATTGGCCTGCCACTCTGCGTCGCTACTAATGGCTAAATAGCGACTTCAAGAGGCGCATCCTGAGTGAGAAAGAGCTCTAGCTTTTACGGTATATCAATTATGTTAGTGTATAATGATAGAATATTTTAGAACTAATTAACCGTGTGGTGCCTTGTAGTTAATCATTCAACTCTTGTGCGACCTTTGAACGGATCTCAACCTCTTCTCGCTTTACCTATTCAAGGTGGCCTGGCTTTGATTGGGATGTTGATGTTCCCCTCGGTCATGGGTTGGACGATCGATGCCGGCCCTTCCTGTGTACGTACATGTCAACATGGAGACATGACAGCCGCCGTCGCCGGAGACGGATGCATTTCAGGCTTTCAGCCTTTGCTCGGTCGTGCTGCCAGTGTCTGATTAGAGAATTCAACATCATGTACGCAGTCAGCTCAGTTGGTCGTCGAGCGAAATTCGCACTGCATACAGTAGGCTAAAATCGTGGTCAGTGAAGGTATATAGCATGTTTGGAGTGGCGGAGCTGAATGAATTAATAAGCTGGTCATATTGAATATTAAGCTGAACTTTAAAAGATTTTCTAAATCTATTTCTTGAATCTCATTCGCTTCATTTATGTTATTTTTAAGAACTTTCGATGGTAGTTTTATGATAAAAAAAAAAAGTTGAGCTAAAGGTCAAACATCCAGGTTTTGAATTTAGCTAAGCTTAAGCTAAGCCTACTCAAATGGTTTACCTTCGTGGCTGACTTTCTTGATTGAGCGCTGAAATTTTGTTCGACGTGTCCTTCTGCTAGCTGCAATGGTTTTTCACAGTCGTACCTCCGTTCTCCAGGCTTGGTCAGAATCATCTGCTTCGTAGAGTGTGGACAACAACGTACTGGTACAGCCAAACGGACTAGTACACGTACGGGAAAATAAGTTATTCTGTTTTACTGAACAAGGTTTATTCTAAATTGACAACTAGCAGAATAACATCGGACATATCACAGTGAATAATTGAACATACATTATATCAGTAACAAAAGAGTAATAAAGTAAAGTGCTTACAGACAATGTGATGACCGTCTTCATTCATATTGATTCCCGCTCTGCCATCTTTCACGAGAAATGACAAGGCAAAGATATTCTCCACCGTTTGGGCAAAGAACATTCTGTTGAAAACAAGGTTTTCTAGCCTTGTGTTTTTCTTCTCTCTCGCTCTCGGTCTGCTCTGCAGTCAAGGCCAAATTTCGCCCGTTGGACGCGTGGGATTTCAAATATCGCCCGTTGGGCGGGCGGATTTTTTTGGGCCTCCAAAACTCGCCCATTCAGCGGGCGTTTTATTTAGATCGCCCTCCCGTCGGGCGGTATTTGACCCACCGCCCGCGCGGGCCGGCGCGAGCAAAGCCCACCCATTTGTCGGGCGGATTTTTAAAATCTCGCCCGACCGACGGGCGGTTCGAACTTCTCGCCCAACGGGCTGGCGACGGGAGTCTATTTATTTATTTTTTTAAAATTGAATATCATTTATTTATTTCCGAAAAAAAATAAATATATAAAAAAAATAAAATTCACACCCACACACCCCTTAAGGCCTTAACCAGCTAACCCTTCCCTCAGTCTGAACTCGAGGAAGGCGAGATTCCTATGCGAGCCCACGGAGCCAATCTAGCGGGCCGGCTACCAGGCCCACCATCTCGCTCAGTCGCTCAAGCACGCACAATTTTTCCACGGCCCACGTAAGCGAGACGTCGTCCGCCTGCCCAGTTCGTCCCCGCACGCCCGTCTCCCCGTCGGGCGCCGGCACGACGCGGCACCGGCACGTCGTTTCTGCATCTCAGTCAGCCGGCTCATGCGCTACCTCGCAGCTCCCAGCCTCCCACCACGCATACGCACGCGTTCGTGCGTAAAGCTCGCTGTTCGCTGTAGTGCGCGGCCATGGCCAGCCGGCTCGTCTTGCTCCGGCGGCCCGCGAGGAGGTGGCACCCGCAGCACTCACGACCTCTGCCGCCATGCCCCACGTCGGATAGTGTGAATGCGGCCCCTTCCCATGGGAAGCTGGAGCTGCGCGCGCCTCCTCGGAGCTCACCGTCATCGTAAGAGGCAAACCCACCGATCCCTCTTCTCCTCTCTTGATTCTTGCTTTGAGCTGTCCATGGAACGTACCTTGTCTATACCATGCTGGAAGGTTTGGGTTCCAGGGCTCGTGCTTTGAATTGTTGCAGCAGTAAAAATTTGCTGATTCCTACGTGGTTGCCCAGAAAATAGAGTGAGTGTCAACCGTTCGATGAAATGCCGGAGACGAGAACTTTCGGCACAATTGTACTGCTTTCAGGATTATGTTTTTACATTTGTGTGTTCCAATACATTGCTGATTGATTTGTTCTGTGCACACGTGGATGAGCCCATTCTGCTCCTTAGCGGTGGCTCATTCATGAAGCAATCATGGAATGTTTTAGTTTTCTTGTTTCAAAGTTCTGATGCTGTTTTAGCTATACTTTCCACAAGGTTTTTCACCAAGATGCTGGGTCCTTCAGTTGGAGGCAAAGTTATAACCGTCAAACGTACCATTGCATCCATACAAGTCAACCAGTTAATAGTGGAAATCAGGCTATGGGAGGGCCTCAACAAAATCAAGGAGCTGTCGTGTCTGTTGATGAATCTGGCGAGCGAAAAGCCAAGAGGAAAAAGCTAAAAGGAAAGAGGGCTGTGGCAAGATTTTTAAAATCCTTGAGATGGCAAAAGAAAAGGGAGTTTCAAAGAATGACTGCGGAGGAGAAGATTTTGTACAAACTGAAGCTAGTAAGTTGTATGTTATAGATTTATTTATTAGATTTGTTATCTCTTAGTTTGTGAATAAAGTTCCAAGCATAAAAGAATGAAGTCTGCTTGACATTCAATTGACACATAGCTAGCACTTCTATTTATATTATTCCATGTAAGAAATACCCAGGAAAGCTGAGCCTTCATTTGTGCTAGAACTAGCTTTATTCATATTCCTAAGCATACCGTTACAGCAAATATTGTAAGTGCTGGTACTCTTATAAGATGTTGACTGTCTTCTGTATGCTGCATGCACTACAACTAAGCATCTATTCACATTGCAATTATAGTATATTTCTTTATTTGATGTCTTTTATCGTGGAATTTTCACTCCTAAATATATTTTTGTACAGATAAATAACTCTCTTGTAAATTTTGTTTTCTTTTTTTGGGATTGCTCTAAAAGGCTCGAAGGAAAGAAGAACGACTTGTTGCAGCATTGAAGAAAATTGAACCAGATGATCCATCAGAACCTACACATGATCCTGAGGTGCTTACACCTGAAGAGCACTTCTATTTTCTCAAGATGGGCCAAAAATGTAAAAACTATGTGCCTGTTGGAAGACGTGGAATTTACCAGGGAGTGATCTTGAACATGCACTTGCACTGGAAGAAGCATCAAACACTGCAGGTTATTGTGAAGACATTTACAGCGGAAGAGGTTAAGGAAATTGCCTTAGAGTTAGCCAGACTAAGTGGTGGGATTGTGCTCGATATTCAAGAAGGGAATACAATTATTATGTACAGAGGAAAAAACTATGCACAACCACCACCAGAAATAATGTCTCCAAAAGTTTCGCTTTCTAGAAAAAAGGTACGTTCTCTTTCTGTTTCGTGGTACAAGAATTAAGATATCGATATCTTTAGTATAGGCTGTGAATTAGGATGGATGATTGGAAGAAAGAAAAAACCAAAAAAACCACTAACAGAATGATTCCAAGATTTTGATGCAATACAAGTCACACAAGACCCTCCTAATTTGTGGAAAGTGCTTCAGTAAATTTTCAATTGATTATTAAACATTTTAGTTTAGAACATAAGAACAAGAGACATAGCCAAACCAATTTTATTTAAGGGGAGGCAATAGAATTCTACACTGTGTCAATTAGAAAATATTCCAATCTAGACAAACACGTGAAATGTGAAGACAATCTTGTCCTTTTGTACCTCCTACTGTAGACGCTCTGTTGTCTCTTCATCATTTGTAATTTCAAATTTTGCAATCAGGCACTGGATAAATCAAAATACAGGGATCGCCTCCGAGCTCTTAGGCGGTATATTCCCAGGCTTGATCAGGAGCTTGAAGATCTTCACGCGCAGATGAAGTTGGCTGGAGAGTATAAAAGACAAAGTGCAGCACAAGACAATGTTTTTATTTCAGAGAGTGCAAACAGTTTGTCTGTGAGAAAAGATTCTTCTAGTGTTTGCTCGGTTCACATGAGAAGTGTATCTGACCTCCTGTCAGAAAGTATAGAAGGGCAAGAGAAGCTAGAGGATGGAAATTCTGATGTTGATGATGATTCAGCGTTGGAGTCTATCACATGCTCTGAATCCGAGGATCTCTCTGACATTTTTGAGACAGACTCAGAGGAGCAGGTAGAAGACAGCAAGGAGCGCCCTTTGTATTTAGATAGGCTGGATAAGTTTCCCTCGGAAAATAATGACAATGAGCCAGATGATTTTGAGGAGCATCTACGGAAGATTGCTTCACTTTCTGATAAGACTGATTCACCTGCAAAAGAACTGAAAGTGTCTGATCTTGATGAGATTGATAAAATCTTCCTGAGAGCTAGTGTATTACTGAAGAAACGGTGAGTCGGTGACGGTTTGGAATATGTATACAGCATGCTTGATTTTTATTTGCATTACAAAACATTGCTACACAGTTTACTGGCATCTTTCAGAAGAACTTGAGATCTGCTGGCAACAGACCGGGCAAATCATAAATTGATTCACAAATCTTACTGAAGAGCAGCCAGGATTTTTGTGACAATAATCTTACTAGAATTTAGTGAGCTCATTTGAAGTCATAAAATGGGTGACTTGAAATGTCATAATCAGGTTATGCTGCGTTTGCATGCTTTTGTTTGACGCCATATCATTTTTCGGTTGGTGATAGACTGTAGCACCCTTATGCACCCGTTGATTTTTGCTGAAGCATTGCTGAAGAAGTGTCATTATCACTGGCCGTTTTTAGTGCAAGGTACTGTGTGGTATGGCTGTTTGGCGGGATATGAAATGACGGCCATTGGTGAAGTCCTTTCCAGAGATCGATTGCTTCTCTTATTCAGGTACTAAATTTTGTTTTTAGTTCAGCCGGAGTATGTCCGGTCGATGTTCCTACTGTATTCTGAGCCTCATGTTTTCGAAGATATCAGTTCTGTGGTTACTGGTATTGCTTGTAACCTGTTTTCAAGTGGTTCGTTGTACGATAATTGCATGCAATGAAAGGATAAATTTTGCATGCTGCAATTTCAACTTTTAAGCCTCCTGAACGATCTCTTATATAGTACTATTCGACTTCATGGGTGAAGCTCCGTTTGCTAACTTCAGGAAACTTCAGGACCGGTCGATGCATTCATCCATTTCAAGACGTTCAGTTGGTTCCTCAAAGCTTTTACATCGCTGCTAATGTTCTTACAAGAAATCTATGAGACAGCGTGCTCGCAACAAGCAAATTCATGGCATACATCATACCCTAATCTTATGCTGAAAGTATTGGCTCCAAATTGCCTTACAAATTACATTTGTCCACAGTAAGTGATTAGTACAAGAAGATGGCACAATCATGCATAAGCATGTATTACAGGTTACAGCACACACAGCTACTATGCAATACATCTCATCCAAGATCAGGAACGATGAAGTAGTCCTCCTCGTCATCAGGCAGCTCCACCCGTTGCTTCTTGCTCTGGCGCGCGCCGCTGGTCTTGTAGAAACCCGCGTTGTTCGCTGGCTGCGGCGAGGCAAAGAGCTCAGGGACCTCCGCCGCCGTGCTGCCCCCCTTGGCCGGCGCATGGTCATGGAACAGGTCGATGTCCGCGAACCACTCCAGCTCCCTGAACCCAAGAGGAGACTCCTTCTGCAACGCCAAACATAACACAAAAAGATACGAGACCGTGAGGCGAAGATTTGTGGGAGACAACTTCATGATCTATTCTGTAACTAGGCTATGTTGTGATCAAGAACGGTTTGCTTGTTGATTGCGTGCCTTGTCGCTGGATTCGTAGTCGGAGAGCTGCAGGAGGTCCTCGACGGCCCAGCCCGACGGCGCCAAGAACGGCGACGACGGCACCTCCTGCGCGGCGGCCGGGACTGGCTTGGGGACCCCGCCAGCAGCGGCGGCGCTCGGCGGCTTGGAGCCGCCCTTGGGCGGGAGGTGGTCCGCGTGGGTGCCGACGTTGGCGCTGCAGACGGAGCCGAAGCCGACGCGGATGCCAGTGGCGAGGTAGCGCTGGTGGTTGCCGGAAAGCGTCCCGGGGACGTGGATGGGCTCGTCGCAGTCGCGGCAGAAGAGCGCCCTGTCCTCCACGCAGAATATGAAGGCCGCCTTCTCCTGCGCGCGCACGTACAGATTTGAGCCGCTTTGCGCACTGCACGTGTCGGCGTGTGGTGCGGTGGTTCCTACACTACGAGACGAACCTGGCAGACGTCGCAGCGCGGGAGGGCGGCGGGGAGCGCGGCGTCGAGCGGGAGGCGGTGGTGCTTGCTGGCGAGCTTGTTGGCGGCGTGGATCTCGACGTCGCAGCGCGCGCACAGCGCGGCCTCGTCGGCGCAGCACACCACCGTGGCCGCCGCGCCCTCGCACGCGTCGCACTGGATCCTCATGCTTCCGCGCGGCGCCCTCAGCTCAGACCGCACGCCGATTACTGCTCTGCCCAACGGTGGAGACGGCGGGCAAGCTGACAGGAGCAGTCGGGAGGGAGAGGAAAGGGTGCAACAACAGCAGGCAGCGGTGCGACCGGCGCGTATAAATCGCGCGACGTGCGTCGTGACGCACGGGCGCGCGCACGGCGGATTGTGTGGACGAGAGGGGGCGGCCAGTTGTTCCTTGGCGGCTTAACAACTCGGAGCGGTGAAGTATCTCGCTGAGCTGCAGCTGAGGCCTGCGGGCCAAGATTTTGATTTGGTCCGAGTGAACGGGATGGGCTAATCTCCCGTGCATTCAAGACGAGGAAATTATGGCCACTTGTCACGTTGCATCATGCATTGGAGGAGAGTTTTTTTTTCCTTTTGGACTTTGCGAGTACACCTCGTAAACTAGAAGGTTCATTTTCTTTTTTACTTACTACATGTTGGGTAGGGATAGAAAAATACCCATGGATTCTGACCCACCAGTATTCTGTTTTGGGTTCGGGTCTAAGATCAGATCTTATTTTGGATACGTAGATATCTAAAATAATTAAAAGAAAAATCCTACCCGACCCGCCGACCTACCTTATTCTAGCCTACCTTTTCCCGCACGCCCCAACTCCCTAACCCTAACCCACTCCCGGCCTCCTCTCTGAATCCCACTCTTTCTCTCCATCTCTCACTAATCGCCGCTACCCCGTACTACTGGCCCTCTCTCTCCCCACGTCCTTAGCATGCAGCCTTCTCAATCCATGGTGCGGCCTTCTCCATCCTTGACGTGGCTGGGGCAGCGCGACCCCCCTCCCCCCCTCCCTGTTTTGGAAGCGATGATGCCTTCCATCCTCACATGACCTGTCCATAGCAATGCCCTCTTCTCCACGACACGGCCCTTCCTCCCTTCCTGATGACATCCTCTCTCTAGATTTAGGATGTTGGTACAACGTAGAGGTCAGACCCGATAGGTACCTGTTCGGGTTCGAGTACTCGTCGAGTCTAGGTCAAGGTTTATACCCATAATGTAGTTCAGATATGGGCCCGAAACGGTTGGACCCATAGGTACCCAACCTAATTACCAGATCTATTGATGCGATGGGGTTCCAAATTTCGTTACCCTCCTCCTCCCCTGCCCAAAAAAATAGAGATTTAAAAATTTGAGCATACCTAGGCAGGTTTGAGTGAAAAGTTGAAATATAAAATTAAAATCAGCAGTGGGATGTTATGTTTGAAAACAGAATTTTGTTAGGGTTTACCAAAAAACCGAGCAAAATATTTGAAATTTCATTTTTCATATATTTTCATTTTCATTTGATTTTTTTAATTTAGAGTGGTTTGGGGTCGGGAATTACGTCAAAAACCTGCACATTGTGACCTTGCAAATCTAGGATATGCTGCATTGATGTTGACGATCATCGGACTGATTTGATTTGAATCCCCTTACATTGTATATGAAGATAAATGCTAGAGTGCTACGATGTCGTGATTTTGTCGTCTAGCCGACTAGCCGTTGGATAAAAAATCGAATGCTATTGTTAATCAGGTTTTGTATACAAACTGTTGTACTACTATAACTAAAACACTGTGGCACAATCTTTGTACCATCGGACCTGGACTGTTTATTCTTAATCTAACGGTGAAGAATCGAGCACCCGCGTCAGTGGATATTAGTCAAACCGTCCTTCGAACTCGACAATAATGGAAAGCTAAAGTTCTGGTCTTAGGTATCTTCAGCGAGAGCTCTATTCTTTTCCATTATTTTTTCCTAAACTTTCTTCTCTATATTCTCTCTCGTATATTTACAGCATGTTTCTTCAGCAGACAGCAGCACCTTTATATTCTGAGCACTATATTCTCTCTCTAATATTATATTCCCATACTTCAATAGTCATATTAACCGTCCTATTTTCGCATGCAGAATTTTCTTGGTGTATTTTGCCCGCGCGAGAGCAATAATGTACAAAAAAAAATAAATTTTTTATTTTGTAGTGCAATACAGTTGGGCCGTACTTTATTACTCCCTCCGTTCCAAAATACAGGACGTGCATGTATTTGAAAAAGTCAATGTTTGAAAGTTTTGACTAATAATTAAGCTAAAAACATATATGTTTAGTGTTATGCATGTGATATAGTTATATTCGTATTTAAAAGTACTTTGATATGATGTTAATTTTGTAGTTGATGATATATTGTGAAAGAAATTAGTTATGGTCAAAGTTCTATGTTGGAGACCACGTCAAAAACTTATGTGCCTTATATTTTGGAATGGAGGGAGTATTTATTATTTCATACGTTTTGGACGAGTTGACGTGTGGCAGATCCGGCGTATTTGGACATTTATTTGTACATGCTTGCTTCCAACGAGTTTGTGTAATTCATCGTCTGAGTTTTCAAATTTTCGTAATTTTCCCCTTTTCTTTTCTTTTCTTTTCTTTCCTCCTCCCCTCCCCTTCTCCCGGCTAGGGTTCCTCCTCCCCTCCTCACGGCGATGGCAGGGCTGGCCAGGGCGCCTTCTCCAACAGCGGCGGCGGTGGCTTCGGCGACAAGAAGCTCCCGGCCTCCTCGGGTTCATCCTCCTCCTCCTCCTCTTGAGCTCCTGTTCAGGCGGCCGCCAGCGTCCTTCCTCCTCCATCTCTAGATCTGGCTCCATCTTCTTCCTTGCGTCCCCTACAGGCGGCGGCCTCCTCCCATCTCCACTTCCGGATATAGCGGCCGTGGTGCGTCATCAAAGTGGCTCGGGCGTGGGAATGGGTGACCATTGGCTATGGCTCCGATAGCGTCCCCCCTCGGCTGCGCCAAATATGGCGTCGCTGAGCCCCGGCGCTATCCGCTAATCGCCCGATGACGTCGCTGCTCGAGCGAACCATTGTAGCCAAATCCACCCTCTTTCGCTGGTAATGTTATGTGCACAGTGCTCTGAAGCTTTTTCTGGAGTTGCTCTTACGTGCAGAAATAATTAGCGACAACATAGTTAAAAACAGTAATAAAAGTCAAATAACCGCTGTCTCAAAGGATCTCATTAGCCGTCCTTCCAAGCTGTAGCTCAATTAGTAGCTGGGCGATCTGGAGTCCACGGTTTGCCGGCGCAAGATGGGACGGGGAATCAGCCAATCTGGGATACCCAGCTTCTTAGGGCGTGTTTGGATACCTGCTCTAGCGCTGGCCAGGCCCACTGAAGCAACGGGGCGCATGTTTGGATGCTTGGACAGCCGAACGAGCCATGCTCGAGACATGCAAAATCATCTGCGGCTTTGGCTCGCGGAAAGCGCGTCTTTGCGGCCGTTCCGTGACGAGCCAAAGACTGATGACCGCCACGCGCCACCGCCTTTCAGCGTACTAACATCGACTAACAACTATTCCAGTTCAATACACTTCAACTTTTCATTCTTTGAAAAAATTTTAAAAATTCAAATGACTTCCAAATTCGGTGAAACAAAAAAATAGAACCGTAGACTCAAGCACAAGGTATTGAAAAAATTTCAGAATTTCAGAATTTTTATTTTTGTTTTCAAATTTATTGATTTTTCTATTTTTTGAATTTATATTTTTTTGTTTTGAATTTATTTTTGTTCTAGTATTTTAAAAAATTTTATTTTCACTTTTGATTTTATTTTCTTTGTTTTTAATTTTTCTCATTTGAATTTGTTCATTCCGCTTCCCTCCTAGTACAGCCCACCAAACAACATCTCTGCACAGCCTGTTCAATCTCATACAATCAACCAAACAACATCCCCTTGCATCACCTTAGTCTGCCTCCCACCAGCCTGGCTGAGTTCATACAGCCTGGCTAAGCTCATACGGCAACCAAACAACCCCTTAAATTATCAACATCAGCTATTTCAAATTTCTACTCTATAACACTATTCCCTACACACTCTATCCATCTCTCTAAAATTTCTTTATATTTTACACTACACTCTAAAGATTTCTTCTTTAAGAGCATCTCCAGGAGAGACTCTAAAATAGAATTTTTATCTATATTTAGAGTCTCTCGTTCTCCAGCAGAGTCTCTATCTCAGCCTCTAAATTTAGAGTTTCTCTCTTTCAGCCTCTAAATTTGGAGGCTCTCTATATCATCCTCTATAGTTTTTTCAGATAGAGCCTTCTTTGGAGATGATAGAAATATAGAGAAGCGAATAGTGATTTAGAGGGGTATATAGAGCTCGATTTTAGAAACTTCACGGAAATGCTTATAAAGCATTCTTCTATCTAGATAAACATAGTATTATAGAGTACCTGTTACGTTACGGATGCTCTTAAAAGCGAAAGCCGAAGGTCCGGGGCGCGCAACCTGGGAGAGTTCGAGCCTCGAGCCGTCCGCGTCCGGCGACGGCCGGGGTCCGGTTTTCTGCTGAGCGGTGCGGCGATGAAACGCGATGGATGGATGGATGGACGGGCGGATGCTTCGCGAATCGCGACCGGTATCCGTTTGATCTCGCGACACATGTAAGCCGACGTGTCTGAGCTGCCGCTTTGGCTGCGTTCCAGCCATTCGTTGGGTACGATATTTTCTTTACACCGGTGAGGCACAGCCGTGACGTCGGTGCGAGCGACGCGCACGTAGAATGATTCCGACGCCAAAAAAAGGCGCGATTTCCGTACCAATATCTGGTGTCCATCACAGTGGCGTTCAACGGATTATTTGCTTATATTATTTATTTATTTTTAAAGCTTTAATTTTTTGACGATGTTGGTTGAAAATCTTGAAACCATAGTGTATTGTTTTTAAATTCAGCTTCAAATTATCTGTTTCAGCATTTATTATTAAAAACAGTGACAGTTCAGTTTTAGCGGATAAATTACCGAAGAACAGCCACTTGGTCGCCTCGCTGTGCCTGTTCCTGTTGCGAACAGCTGGTAACTGTACTGCTCATCTCATGGTCCGAAACCTGCAAGGAAAAGAAAAGGATTTTAGAGAAAAATTCTGAACAGGCAAGCCATTATACACAGGCCCGCGACAAGGAGCATCTCAGAATTTTCAGAAGGAAAGCCGAACAGGGACGCACGGGGCACGATGTTGCCGCACGGTTCATGGACCGGCGAGTCGCTGTGCGCCATTCGCCATTTTACATGGAGGAGCTGTGCTTTTTCTTTCAGCTCTTGAAGGCGAGCAGATGATTTCTCTGACTGATTTTTCGGGGACTCTGTGGCGAGATGGCCACCCCTGTCTCTCGCCGCATTGATGAACAGATGTCGACGACGAGTTAGACAGCGGAATTTCACCTTGTGGCACGACGCAGCTAAGTGCTCTGATCTAACCCTCCCAGCGGAAAATCTAGCCTGGCTCTTGAGTTGGCCATCGTGTGCCATGAATGATTGAGCCGGTGAACAAAACGGCTCCGGTACGTTTCGTCCGGAGTTGTTCAGGATTTGGACCTGGGAACAGTGGCTGGCTCCCGGGCTTGGCCGGTCCGAAATCGTGGTATCGATTTTTTTTATATTGTTTAAAATAAAAAATAATATACCGTTTTAAAACTTTTAAAAATAGCCACCGCCTCTTGTTGGTCGGGCAGGAACCGCCGCCGCCCGTTGGTCGGGCGGTACCAGTCTTGCTGGTCTGGCGAGATAAATCCTGCCCGTTGGTTGGGCGAGGGTGGTTTTTTCCTCTCGCCCAATCAACAGACGGAATTTATATTCCGCCCATCCGACAAGCTGGATTTATATCCTCCACCTCATTGCGATGTGTCTCAACCATGACTCACGCGTCTCCTCTGCCTCCAAATGTCGCGTCACACTGAGAGATGGACCTGTGCGACCTGTCGGCTGTGGTGCCACCTGTCGCCACTACTCCCTATGTCATCAGCTTGGTTTTGATTCTCGGTCTATATAACAAGCATGAGTTTTGAATTTGGCTTGTGACACTCCCCTAGAGAAATGACCGAGCCCACCACAATTGTAATAAGTGTCATTCTTCCTGTTGCAAGTTGACACATGACGTGGAGGAATTTTTGGTGTTGCTTATAGGGGACGACATGCGAGACTTTCATTCCTGGACTATTAGTGTGGTGAAGTCGACGAGCTTTGCATGCTCTACGGTTGGTGTAGGAATGAATTACACATGTCGGTCGTGACATATTGAAATGTTGGCATTATTTTTGACATAGACTTCACGCAGAGTTCAAGACCAGTACATATGGCACATAACAGACATGATGTAGGGATACATAAGAAAGCACAGATGACACATATGGTGTGATAACTGGCATGGTTGTTCATCATGGCTATGTGAAGGGGTTGTGGCACTGGCATGAACACCAAGTGGCCGAACAACAAGCAGTCATTTTCCATTTCGTATCGTAGTACACAGGGTAGGCCTCTTGCATGATCACTCGTCGATGGAGTACTTCGGTGTTGGGTGTGGTAGGGTAGTGACAGCCACAAAGGCATGTAAGGTTTTGACAAGCATGGTTCGAATAATAGTGTTGGTCTAAGACCGGCTGGTTGTGTGTTTGACGCGCTGGCATGGCCTGCCTAGGAGGTCTGGGGGGCCTCGCAGCCCTCTCCTAGCTTTTTTGATGCGCCGACCTTCCTGTTGCATCCAGTCTAGCCTGCAACTGGTTGGTTCTTGTGTGGAGGTATGCTCTGTAGACGTACGCTGCTGCTGGGTATGGCTCATCTATCCAGCAAGTCCAATAGCATGTAACATCTCGTATCTAGAGGTAGAACAATGTGCAAGTCCAACAAGTCCGTGTGAACCATCCATCCAACAAGTCCAACAAGTCCATAGTACCGATGATAGCGTAATATGCAAAGGCACCAACTTGCGTAGTAATCAGGACATCGGTAGAACCTGCGACCTGTGAACCCCGTGTACATGGTCAAACCACTGGACAACTGAGGGGTTCCCATAGGCGCATCTTGGCCAGTCGAAAACCGATTGAAAATGACGATCTCTTAGAAAAGGGGCCCATGTTTCCATTCCGCATAATCTATGGCCCGCATATCGTCGGCAGGAGAACGAGCATGGTCTCTAGGGCTAGATGACTCTCACCAACTATCAGGCACATATGGCCGTGAAGAGACTCCTGAGCTGGCCATGAAAGTGGTGTGTGGTGACCCGATGGTGCTTTCGTGATCATTTTATAGCTGAGCAGAGGAGGGGACTTGTTGTTAGTTCATGTACGGGACGCATTGGATGCCCCGTATAGTTGAGCAGATTGCAGTCCTACTCGAATTGATGGCTCCTATTCCTGTACAATTGAGCTTTGGATGTCTTGCGTAATTGAGCAAGTTGTAGTCGTACTCAAAATAATGGGTCATGCAGCGGTACGCTTGATTCGATATGGCTTTACAACTTTGCAACGAGGGGTCGTTGGGTCGCGAAAATAAAATGTAACGAGAGGGACGCGAAAACGATGGGACGTAGAATGAGAAGTGACACAATGTACAAACAAATATTGAATAGTACGAACGTAGGGACATAACATGAGAAGTGGAATGCGACATAAACAGTAGTACATGAGGTTCACAAAAGATACAAAGGCAGTATTACATGGTGTAACTACCGACGCCCCTCCTGGGGGTGATCCCTCGAATTGCTCGCTCATCTGACGCTTGCGTCGTTTGCCTCTCACTTGTCCACTAGGGGCTGTGATCCATGAGAGGCCGTCCAATGGCGATGACCACAACTAGAGTAGTAAAGGGCACCCACCGAGCATGGGCTGTGCCTCCGTCTTGACTCAGGCGTCACATAGGCCTCTGTACGTTGCTGCTAGGACTGCGGAGGCCCAACTGTAGGGAGGCACCTCGTACGGCGCTGCGTCCATGATCTTCCTAGCGTACAGGAGGAGGTGCTTTCCACTGCGTGGCCATCGGTGCTGGTGAATATCACCCACCCAAACAGCCAGAGGAGGTACGCCTCGAGGTGCCTCGAGATGGTAGCATCGTTGGCCTCAGGGTGCATGTGCTCAGCCTGTGAAAGCAAAATAAAAGTCATGTCAGCACATAATGAAAGTGAGCACTAAGGGTTGACATTTCTTATCGTGAACTCTAGAATCCACCTCTTCGGCGGACCATGTGTCTCAGACTGAGTGAAGGGGCTATACATCCCAGCCCCCAGGTGACATACAATCCCTGCGAAGTGGGAAAGGAGGTCGTCATGCCAAGCTGGGGAGAAGTCCATGGCCACCACTAGGGCACCCGCGCACGGGAGGCTGAGCAGGAACGACACATCCTGCACTGTCGGTGTCATCTCCCCGCAAGGAAAGTGGAAGGTGTACGTCTCGGACCTCCACCGGTCGACGAGGGTTGCAAGCAGCGACTGGTCGTACTCGAAACGCCTCAGGGGGTCGTTAGCCGTCACCTCAATCATTCGGCACAGTAGAAGCAGGGCGGACACTCGCAACTTGCAATGCAATTGGAGTTAGTACAAAATCACGAAAAGGAAACATACTACATAATGTCATATCAATGAGTACCTGGCAACCCAACGGGGGTCGAGGTTGAACACCTCGTTCGGGGTCCTAGTGCGGAGCACCCCGAACTGCATGTTGGACACGGCACTCATGTATGACTGGTGTCTCCGGTCGAGTGAGGGGTCTAGAAGCTCACGCTGCTGCTGCTAGTCGCCATCGTCGTTTGCCATAACAGTGTGAACCTGCAAGTTCGAACCATTAGTGATGTTGAAATGCAGAAATACACATGAATAAATTACGCATGACATAAAATAAAATGTGATACAAATATATTTTTTACATTACATAAAACGTGATACAAATACTATCGACGGTTGGGAGCACGGAGCTCCCACGTGCCGAGCTTACTTGTTGAATATGAGGATCAACCGGCCTCTTTCCTGCAGCCTCAGAGTTGTTCAAAAGAGCGAACTCAATCAGACAACCATAAACGGAGAGAGGGGATTTTTAGCCTGGTTCGAGCCCCTTGGAGGGGGTAATAGCCCTACGTCCAGTGATCTGTATTCGAGGGAACGCATGAAGAGAATACAACGGCGCTCCCGAGCCTCCCTAGCAAGGAAAGCTCAGGCTTCTCGAGGAGGGAGGAAACGGAGGCTTCGACTCTCTCTGGGCTTGGCCGAAGCTCTCGCGTGTGTCTATCTATGCCCAGAAAAAATCTTCCTCTTATGTACAGCAATCGTAACTTATATATACATGGTTGTGAACCCTATACTAATGCGTGTACAGCCCAATATCCAACGGTCCGAAGGCTGTCCTTGGGTGCGTCGTACGAGAACAGTCCTCACCGTCATTCGCGATGACGGAAAAGGGGAACGGAAACAGTAGAACAAGACCCGGGCAGGTAGCCACGGTCTTCGATATTAGCGATGAGACACAATAGTCGTGCATTTATTATAGGGACGGAAAGCAAGGTACTTGCGGGGTAGCCGCATGTCGCCACGTAATCGGTGCCCGACCGAAAGGGGGCGTGACCCGTCCTTTGCCCGGGCGAGGTAGACCCTTGCCCGGGCCCCTAGCGAGGATGGCTTGCTCGGGGAGGTAACCAGGTCCGAGCCACGAGAGCGAGCGAAGGGGAGAGGGTATTCGCGGAAGTGCCCCCCAACCCCCGTCAAATACATTTCAGAAATTTTATAAAACATGATGCAAGTACATTTCAGAAATGTCATAAAATGAGACGCAAGTACATTTCACAAAGTACATTAAACCTGACAAAATGATGACGATACAACACTAAGTACATGACATCAGTTCATTAGCACATAGCATGTTACAAAAAGTGATATCAAATTACCACATATTACGTAATTTATGCCGCACGACTACATGAATGTTCAACAACCATCAGGACGTCGCCCATCGGCACCTGAGCCAGAAGGCCCCACACCCAAATTGTAGTTCCCTGCTGCAGTAGGCTTGTTGCAATTTTTGTAAGTGTGCCTGGACTCGTTGCACCTGTTGCATCTCTTCTGGGGCCGACCTGCCTCGGACTGATCCATGTCGTTTCGAATCCGGCAGTGCTGTTAGCAGCCAAGATTGCACTTAAGTATTTCCCAATCTAGGACATGACAGCTGCCTGCAGCTGGTGGTTCAGTAGATGTCCTGAAAATGGCATACCCATATATCTCTCCATGCCATGTGTTCAGCACCGCTTTCTTCAGGAAGTACTCCGACACGTACGGGAGTGTGGAATGATTTGTCATCGTTACAACATCAAGTACATGAGAGCAGAGCTTTGTGTAGAAGCTCGGGTTTGCGGCACGAGCAGATGGATGTGTGGGCACGAAGAATGCACTCCTGCCTTGCCCTATCCCGTCTCCCACCCTGGCATCCCCTATCTCTGCAGATTACCTGATACCTGAGCTCCTCAGTTCCCATCGATGATGTTATGTGTCTCTCTGCTCCTCAGTTCCCATCGATGATGTTATATGTCTCTCTGTCTTCCTCATCCTGTCTTCTATGTACTTTGTCATGACAGCATAGTTGATCAACCGATTGTCGGCCATAGCATTACACGCCGCATGGTACCGGTTGTCGACAATTTGCGTTGGCAATGTATTTTATAGGGCTACACGAGAGATCACAACTTGATGGTAGCACAGGGGGCAGGATTTATATATGTTCGGGCCCTTTGTAAGAGGTAATACCCTACTCCTATGCTCGTGGATTGTATTGTGGATGTCGATTACAATGTATGTTCTCGTCAGGATGGCACGAGAACAGACAATGATCTTGGATGTGTATATCTCTAACTAGGGACCCCCGACCCCCTTTATATATTGCAAGGGGTCGGGTTACAGATAGGTTCCCTAATCCATATAAGGGAGGTAAAGATATAATCGGGTGGTCATATCTATCTCCACGTATTCGAGTAGAATACGAATTCGCTTCCTTGTAGAACAAGTCGAGCCGCACCATCCTCCAGGCCTGTCTTCTCGAAGATCCATGCGATTTGACCCAAGGAGGTGGTACGTCTACCCGCCTATCTTGTATCCGGGGCCCATGTTGTCCACAGTAGCCCCCGAGTGCTTCGCGGCTGAGTTATCTTGATTCTGGGTTCAGCTTGCAACCCATCAAATGTAGCCCGAGTGACGTCACTCTTTGTTTGGTTAATGAAGTTCCGCTTGCCGAGTAACCTGCTGATCAAACAACACAGTTGCAAAGGACTCAAGAGAAAATCTCAAGTCTCAAAAAGATGCTTGGTATCCAGTCTGACTGGTCGGTATGTTGGCTATTGGCCCCACGAAGAGGCATACCAAAAAGTGGATGTAGCCGAGTGATCAAAGTCACCCTGCATTATCCTCCCTGTTATCAATTATGACATTCGGATCTGACTGGCAGAACTCGACATTCGGTCCAACAGGGGACATGTCACAACTCGTGTAGGGCATTCAGGCGCCCCGACCCGACTAGTGCGGAGTCAAGCTGGTGATTCTCAGAAGAATACGCCCGTCTCTAAGTTATGGTCATCCGAGTGGTGTCCGTCTAATGACGAACGATCCGGAGATGTGCCACTGAGACCCAACTGAAGAGGTAACTCTTGACGTCCAATCTGATTAAGAAATCAGACCGACCATTGATCCCAGGAGATACATCAAGAGCTGAGTTGCAATTTGGGAAGTGCCCAATCCTCAAAGGCTGATGACCGGCATAAGGCCCGACTGGGGCACGCTATCTTTCCTAGCTGGGTATAATCCGAGTGGCACCTGTACCCGAGCAATACCGTGTATAGCTCGCGACCCACATAGGGCATGCTACTCGGAACCCAAGGCAATCAGGCGCCCTGACCCGACTAGTGCGGAGTCAAGATAGTGATTCTCGGATGAATACACCTGTCTCCAAGTTAAGGTTACCCGAGTGGTGTCCGTCTTGATAATGAACGATCTGGAGATATTCCACCAAGACCCAACTGAAAAGGTAACCTTTGATGCCCGGTCTGGCTAAAGCCAAACCGACTACTGTCCCCAGGAGGCACATCAAAAGGCTACATTAATTATCCAGGAAGCGCCCAGTCCTCAAAGATTGACGACTAGCATAAGGCCCAACTGGGGGCACGCCCTTTTCCTGACTAGGTTCGGTCCGAGTGTCACCTGTACCCGAACAATGTCGTGTACAACTTGCGGCCCACATGGGGCGTGCTCTCTGGAACCTAAGTCCAGGCCTGAATCTTGAAGCGATGATTCTAGGACTTCATTCTTTCCCGCCCAACGCGGAAACGAATCGTCGCCCATTTCCTTTTAATGAGAGCGCGCCCTACTCCCACCGCAACGGGGCATCCCTAGCGCCGCCTATTGGAATGCCACTCGTCGCTTCGACTGTTGCATCATGTTTCAAGAGACATCCGCGTCAAATCTTGGGAACAGTTCTTATCGGAGTTGCTTCCCGATGCCATTACTCCTGGAATCGGTTCAACTCCTCGATTTTGGCTATAAAAAGAGGCCAATGCGGCGGCCTCTTTTCATCCCAAACTTCTTCCTACCGTCCCTCCTCCTCCGCCTGCTCCCATGGATCACGAAGAATTCATGGCGGATCATTGGGCGGAGTACGATCTCGCGCTTGTCGAGGTTGCCGAGGAAGAAGCCCGTGCCCGCGACGTCGCCATCGTCGCGGTCCTGATCAAGGTCGTCCCGGCCCTTGCCGAGGTGGCCGATGTGATCGTCGAGGCGCTAGTCCGCGCTCGCCGACATCTCCTGTAATTGGCTTGTGAGCCATCTAGGCTTAGATTCCCTCTAAATGTAGGGACTTGCTGTAAATTATCAATGTAAATGATTTATTTCCTGATATAATATACTAATCGGTTTTTCTTAATTCGATTCATGCTTTTTGCTCGAGTAGGTTAGATTCCTTTTACTAAGCACTCTGCCAAGCGCATCAAATTCCTTAGCGTTAGGAGTTGGCGCGGAGCTCTATCTCCGAGAACGCAGTCGGGAAGTATGAGTGTTGTTAGGAAACAAGAGTTTCGTTACTCGGAACAACTAACACTTAGGCTCGGCACGGACTTGAAAAGACAAAGATCGATTAAGTATTGATTAGGTGCAGACTGCACCTAATTAGGTGTAGCCCCCGACTTACTGGCTAGTCGGGATCCGACTAGGGAGCAAGTCAGGTTAGATTCTAGATAAAAGAGATTAGGTGTGCGATTGCGCACCTAATTAGGTGTAGCCCCCCGACTTACTACTTAATTGAAACACAAATAAGTAGCAAGTCAGAAGCTGAATTGCATAAACGTAAAGATAATGTGAACGAAAACTTATCTTTATTTAATTGTAAATATGTGTACAACGGTCGTCAGGTATAGAACCGACGCAATTGCTCGATGTTCCACGAGTTGTCCATGAGAGTGCCGTCTTCTCGCCTCAATCGGTAAGGCCCCGGACGTGTCACCGAGTTAATAATGTATGGTCCTTCCTAGAGTGGAGAGAGTTTGTGGCCACTCGATTGATTGACTCGAAGGACCAAATCTCCAACCGAGAAGGCACGATCCCGTACATTACGATCGTGGTAGCGACGCAAACCCTGGAGGTACTTGGCCGACCGAATTGTTGGAGCGTCCCGAGCTTCCTCCGATCGGTCGAGTTCGTCGATCCGACTGGCCTCTGACTCGTCCTCATTAAACCTTTGAACTCGTGGCGACCCGAATTGTAGCTCCGTTGGAAGGACCGTCCCGGACCCATATACGAGGAAGAAGGGAGACTGCCCCGTAGCTCGGTTAGGGCTCGTACGGAGCCCCCAGAGTGCGGCAGGCAATTCCTTCATCCAATTTGCCGCGTATGGTCTGAGCTGATTGAAAATGCGCGCCTTGATGTCTTGTAGAAGCATGCTGTTCGCGCGCTCGACCTGCCCGTTGCTTCGTGGGTGTGCCACTGAAGCAAAACAAATCTTTATGCCCACATCTTCGCACCAGCTTTGAAACTCGACGCTTCTGAACTAAGAGCCGTTATCAGTAATGATCCGAGATGGTACGCCAAACCGACCGATGATCTCCTGGAAGAACTCGGTGGCTTTGGCCGCCGTAATCTTGGTCACAAACTTGGCTTCGATTCATTTAGTGAACTTGTCAATGGCGACGAAGATGTGTTCAAAACCACCCGGGGCCTTCTTGAAGGGTCCGACAATGTCGAGCCCCCAGATTGCGAACGGCCGGGTGATAGGGATCGTTTGAAGTTCCTGGGCTGGCACATGGATCTGCCGCGCGAAGAACTGACAACCCTCGCACTTGCGTATGATCTCCTTTGAGTCGGAGACCGCAGTTAGCCAGTAAAATCCCTGCCGGAAGGCTTTTTCGACCAACGTAACTGATGCGGCGCGGTGGCCACACATGACCGAGTGAATTTCGCGCAACAGGGCGCGTCTTTCGGACTCGGGTATGCACTTTTGAAGTATGCCAGATGCGCTTCGGTGGTACAGAATTTCTTCATGCACCACGTATGCATGACTCCGATGTTGAATTTGCTCAGCGGCCCCCCGATCGCCGGGAAGCTTTCTTCTCGCAGATACTCCAAGAACGGTTGTGTCCAATCCGAGTCGAGGGTAAGCACCTCTGACTCGGGTTGTTGTTCATCTGGTTGGGGTCGTTGCTCTTGTAGTGTGATGGAGGGAGAGTGAAGCTCTTGGACGAAGATCCCAGCTGGGACTGGTGCCCGACTGGAGCCCATGTTCGCGAGCTCATCTGCCGCCTCGTTGTCTCGTCGCAGGATATGTATGAGCTCCAACCCATCGAACTTGTCCTCCAACTTTCTGACCTCCTGACAGTAGGCGGTCATATTGTCGTTGACACAAGTCCAATCCTTCTGTACTTGGCTCACCACGAGCTGGGAATCTCTGCGAACCACCAATCGCCGGATGCCGAGCGATATGGCAATACGGAGGCCGTGGATGAGTGCCTCGTACTCGGCTGCGTTATTTGAAGCTGGAAAATGAATCTGGAGGACGTACTTGAGTCGCTCGCCTCTAGGTGATATAAGAACGATACCAGCCCCTGCGCCCTGTCGTCGGAGAGAGCAGTTGAAATACATGTTCTAGTACTCGGCCTCTTCGACGGCTGGGGGAGCCTGCATCTCCGTCCACTCGGCAACAAAGTCGGTGAGTGTTTGTGACTTTATGGCGCTGCGTGGTTTGAACGAGAGCTCGAAAGCCCCAAGTTCCACCGACCATTTAGCGATCCTCCTAGTGGCTTCCCGATTATGGAGAATTTCTCCAATAGGGAAAGAAGTGATCACCGAAATTGGATGTTCTTGAAAGTAGTGTTTCAGCTTCCGAGAGGCGATCAGTACCGCATACAGAAGCTTCTGCACCTACGGATAGCGTACCATGGACTCGCCCAATACTTCGCTGACGAAATAGACCGGGCGTTGAGCCATATAGACACATCCTTGTTCTTCTCGTTCCACTACCACGGCGGCACTCACTACATGAGTGGTGGCCGCAATGTATAGCAGAAGCGGTTCCTGTGGCATAGGAGATGCCAAGACAGGTGGCGAGGTGACGAACAATTTGAGGTTCTCAAAAGCCTTCTGTGTCTCAGGTGTCCAGACGAACTTGTCGTGTTGCTTCTTCAATAGCTTGAAGAAGGGCGACCCACGCTCGCTGAGTCGCGAGATGAATCGGCCGAGTGCAACCATGCACCCATTTAGACACTGGACGTCCCTTTAGCACGTTGGGGGATCCATCTCCATGATAGCTTTTATCTTTTCCGGGTTAGCTTCAATTCCGCGGTGAGATTCCACAAAACCGAGAAGCTTTCCTGAGGGACCCCGAAGACATACTTCTCTAGGTTCAACTTCATGTTGCATGCCGACAGGCTCTCGAATGTCTCCGATAGGTCAGTGACCAAGTCGAAGGTTACCCGAGACTTGACGACAACGTCATCAACGTATGCCTCCATGTTGCGCCCAAGCTGGTTGTGGAAACATCGCTGAATGCAACGCTGGTACGTTGCTCCGGCGTTCTTCAGCCCGAAGGGCATAGTCACGTAACAGAAAGCCCCGAACGGAGTGATGAACGAAGTCTTGATACAATCTTCTTTCTTTAAGCTAATCTGATGATAGCCTGAGTAGGCATCCAGAAAGCTCAAAAGTTCACAACCGGCAGTGGAGTCAACCACCTGGTCGATGCGAGGAAGTCCGAACGGATCCTTAGGTTATACTTTATTTAAGTCGGTGTAATCGACACAAATACGCCAAGTACCGTTCTTCTTTTGTATAAGCACCGGATTTGCCAACCAATCAGGGTGGAGCACCTCCCTTATAAAGTCGGCGGCTAAAAGTTTGGTGATCTCCGTCTTGATGGCTTCCTTCCGATCTTGTGCGAACCGACGCAGCCGCTGCTTGATCGACTTGGCCTTGTCGTGTACATTCAAAGAGTGCTCGATCACCTCCCTTGGGACACCTGGCATGTCGGACGGCTTCTAAGCAAAGATGTCCCGGTTCGCTTGGAGGAAGGTGACGAGCGTCTCTTCCTATTTCGGATCGAGCCCTATCCCGATAAGAGCCGTTTTGGCTGAATCGGACGGGTCGAGCGAAATACGCTTGATATCTTCGTCTGGCTTGATGCCTGATTTAGATGGCTTTTTGTTCGGCAGGTCGCCCTCGTCGCGAAGAGTGGTGGCTGCCTGCCGGATCTTATCCAACTCGATACCGCCGGCCGATCATTGGTAGTCGCGATTTTCCTTATCAAGGAGATAGGGAAACTTGACATCTCCGCGGACCGTGATGACGCTCCGCGGACCCGGCATCTTCATGGCCAGATAGGCGTAGTGAGGAACGGCCATGAGTTTGGCTAGGCCCGGCCTTCCCAAGATTGCGTGATACGCAGTCTCGAAATCGGCCACCTCAAAGCTGAGGTTTTCCGTCCGGTAGTTATCCCGAGTGCCAAAAGTGACCGGAAGAGTGATTTTCCTGATCGGCACTGATGACGTTCCGGAATTATGCCGTGAAACGGTGCATCCGTCCTCTAGAGCGCTGACCTCGGGATCTGCATCTCGTCAAAAGTCTTGGCGAAAAGGATATTTAATCCACTTCCGTCATCGACTAAGACCTTGCGCAGTCGGACGCCCCGTATCATAGGATCCACGATGAGTTGATATCTTCCTGCGCAGGGGATGTGATCAGGATGATCCGATCGGTCGAATTTAATTGGAACCTCAGACCACCGAAGGTATTCGGGGGTCACCGGATCAGCTGCATTGACTTTCGAGTGGTAAGCTTTTGCTTACGTCTGGACTCATATGCATCCGATCCCCCGAATATGTAGTTGAGCTCGCGCTCGGTTTCTTGGTAAGCGTCACCCTGAGGTGGGTCACGCTTGTCGTCTTGTTTGGCGTCATTCGGAGCGTCCTTGTTGTGCTCCTTAGCAAATCTTTTCAAGAAATTGCAATTTTTACCGCATGCTTTCCATCCGGATGGAAAGGACACGGCGCTTCCATGACTTTGTTGTAGTCATTGGACCGGGACAGCTTTTATCGACCATGATCTGCAACTGCTACCAGCTCCTCACCCTTGCGCTTCTTGTCCTTCTTGGAGGACGATTCGGGCTTGTCCTTCTTGCCTTCGTTCTTGCTCGGGTGATCCTCTTGACGCTCAGCGAGAGCATCTGAGGCGGTAGCATATTGATCCGCCAGGGCGAACATCTCCTTGACGGTGTTCGGGGGCTTCCGAAACATCTTCTTGATTAGATCAGGGTCGCGAACTCCCTTCTGGAAGGCTGCGACGACGACTGCCTCCAAAATCTCCCGGATTGTATTCTTCTTCTTGGTGAAACGCCGAATGAAATACCTTAACAACTCATCTTTTTTCTGATGAATCTGATAAAGGTCCCGCTGGGTCCCGGGCTTCTCGTAAGTGCCCTGGATATTGGCGACGAATTAGTCGCAAAGCTCTCCCCAGGAACCGATTGAGTTCTCTGGAAGGCCTGCGAGCCAACTCTGAGCCGGAGGGGTCAACATGACAGGCAAACAGTTTGCCATCACGTCGTATCCTCCGCCTGCAGTCTTGATTGCCAGAGAGTAAATCTGCAACCAAGCTTCTGGGTCCCGCTCCCGGTCAAATTTCACTATTCCCTTGGGTTGAACCCTTCGGGCCAGTTTACCTAACGAAGTCGGGGTGTGAATGTCTTGATCCCATCAATCAATCCATCCCCAGGGGGAGGAGACTGGCGGGAAGAATCCGACGTGGTGCAGTACGGCGCCGGTCTTCATCTCGCTTCCTCCGCCGAAGCCGATGTCGGCGAAGGTCGCATAACTTGTGCCGGTGGGCATCACGCGCGAGTTGGCGTGTCGATCGCGCCGAAAGTGCTACTGTGGCGGTCGGCTTCGCCGAAGTTGGCTGTTGATCCCGAGTACCCTGGACAGCCGCTGCCATTACCATGGCTTTGATCTGTTCCATGATCGGCGTTGCAGGGCTGTTTTCTCCAAGTAAAGGACCAACATTGTCCAGAAGGGTCTTACATGCGAGGATGTTCTGCTGTAGCGTACGGAAGACCGAGTGATCTCCCATGCGGACTTGAAGCAGTTCCTCGTGGACTTCTCGTGCACGACCGCGTAATTTGTCGCGCAGATCTTCTCCACCTTCGCGGTTATGTTCGACTCCTGCCTCTTCCATGGGGCGCCGAGTCGATCCGGAGGCTTGTCCATCCAGCACATAGATGCCGCGAAAGTCGGGGAACTCGTTGATGCTCTCCTCCGACTCGGACTTCGAGTAAGAGAGGCTCAATCTGATCCCGATTTGTTGGCTCGTCGATGGGAGTGATTATAACTCCCACTTCTCGTGCCGGATTGTTTGGCAGAAGAGAATCCGGCTGAGATTTGGCAGAACTGATCTGCTAAAATCTTACAGCCGAATTGACCAATCCGAGTGGTATGCCCACTCGGGAAGTTGATCTGGTCAGAGTTGTCCTTGAGCCAGGACTCAGAAAACTCATCCCAGTGTGCATTTGTTGTACTGCGTTCCTTGGCCCAGATTGAAAAAGACGACATGTTATCTTATGGAAAACAGTGGCCGAGTTTCTTAATCCGAATGGGACGTCAGACAACCGAAGAGTCGCAATTCCCAATTGGATTCGAACGCGATCCAGATTAGGAACAGCATCGCCGATTGGTTCATTACCAGCAGAGGATGCTGGTAGAACCATGAGCTCGTAACCTCGACTGGGATCGAAGGGAGTTCCTATGGTGAGGCAGTCGAAATCATTATCGTCAGATCGGATCTCCTTCGGATCAGAGTCCGCAAGAGGCAAGCTGACGTGGTGTGGCTTGGCTGAAGTCGCATTCAGCCTTCCCCGGACGTCGTCCGGCTAAGATAGCCGGAGTTCCCCGGAGTCATTGGCGAGGAAGCCAAGATCCCCGAAGACGAAGCTTTGGCCGGGGGCGTAGATGAAAATGAATCCGCCGATGGAGGCCATCGAAGTTGATGAAGTTGATCGTGACGCTAGCCCCTACCTGGCGCGCCAACTATCGACGATTTGCGTCGGCAATGTATTTTATAGGGCTATGCGAGAGATCACAACTTGATGGTAGCACAGGGGGCAGGATTTATACAGGTTCGGGGCCCTCTGTGAGAGGTAATACCCTACTGCTGTGCTCGTGGATTGTATTATGGATGTCGATTACAATGTATGTTCTCGTCGGGATGGCACGAGAACCGATAATGATCTTGGATGTGTATATCTCTAACTAGGGACCCCCGACCCCCTTTATATAGTGCAAGGGGTTGGGTTACAGATAGGTTCCCTAATCCGTATAAGGGAGGTAAAGATATAACCGGAATGGTCACATCTATCTCCACGTATTCGAGTAGAATACGAATTCGCTTCCTTGTAGAACAAGTTGAGTCGCACCATCCTCCAGGCCTGTCTTCTCGAAGATCCATGCAATTTGGCCCAAGGAGGTGGTACGTCTACCGCCTATCTTCATGTACTCGAGGCCCATGTTGTCTACACCGGTCCATGAAATACTTGTATGTACCATGAAGAATCCCCTCCACGATTGCCATCAGAGACAATGCCCTCATCCCTCACATCACCCAATTGTACACCTCAGCTAAGTTGGTGGTCATGATGCCATATCTTGCCCCTTCGTTGTTGTACAACGGAGTCCACTTCTCTTTCGGATCATCTTTAATCCAGTCCAAAACGCATTGCCAGAGTACCTCTACCCCTTGGCTGCCGAGTGCTGGCTGTTTCTGTGGTCTGCTTCGTGGTCAGCTCATTAAGAGTCTTCCATAGTCTATTGAACTTCCTTTGTTGATTCTACTGGCATAGCCTTTTAAAAGATTAAAGATTCATCAAGTGTTTGTTCTTGAAGTGCCTGCAAAATTAGCACCCATGTGTCTCATGCACCACCTGCTCTGTATGTCTCCCTACTACGCATTCCCATGGTAGTTCGAACCATTCTTTATGCCTTCAATTGCCCGCAGCAAACCTGCATGCCTGCCGTGTATGACACACATGTTTGGCCTCTCTAAGACAACTGCATGCTTCACATGCTCTAGGAACCACTACCGGCTATCAGTATTCTCACCTTCCACAAAAGCAAACGCTACTGGTAGAATCTGATTGTTGCCATCCACCGCAATTGCTGTCAATATCTGTCCCTTATACTTGCCGGTGAGGAATGTACCATCCACACATAGCACAGGAGGACAATGCCTGAAGGCATTTATGCATAGTCCCAAAGCAAAGAATGATCGCTGCAGCACCTACTTGCCGGTGTCTGGCCGAACGCGAGGTACTCCTTAATATCATAGTACGTTACCGGATTCCTTCTGTTTATAGTCTCTAACAGGGCAAGGAGGTTCGCGTACGATGCTTCATAAGTCCCGAACCTCATCTCTAAAGCCTTTTACCCTGCATCCTCCATGCTGTTGCATACTTGATCTTGTACTGAAATTGCTCCTTGATGTCCCGAATTATGGACCGAGGCTTATAGTTGATGTTATCCACTATCTGTGAGTATATTACCATCGCTACAAAAGTTAAACTCAGGTTCCTGTGCCTTTACTGTGTTTGTTCCAACTGACAGTTGTGTTCTGTCATGATCGAACACAACAAGTAATCCATCCATTTCTCTTTGAAGGCATGGACCCGTCAAGGGCAATTGGGCACCACACACTTCACATCGTACATACTTTTACTAGACTTGCCAACCCTGAATTCCCTCTTGAGAGACAACGCACAATACTTCACAGCATCCATAACAGCCTCCTTATTGGGGTACATGGATCCTTAGGACACCTCGTTCTCGTGGTAATCTCATGCCGTTTGTGTGCCTTAAGGACAGATAAATCTTCAGAGTTATAGGAGTTCACTCAGCCGGCACAGGATTGTCTCTATCGCTTCTCTTACCATCTGACATGCCCTCGTCAGGGACCTACTCGTGCTCTGCTTCCTCCGCCTCTATCTATTCTACTATTGCCTCAATATGTTCTCCTTCGTCAGCAGCACCCATCAGCTCATATGTTGCTGGGTGCTCACTTCCTCCTTCCTCTATGTCCTAGCATTCCCCTGCATCCTCCTTTGCCCCTGTTGCCATCTCTGACCCCTTTGGCCCCTTTACCTCCTCTGCCCCTTCTACACCGGTGGTTGCCCACGTCTCTTCGTCCCCTGTCTCATTTGAGCCACCATGTTCTTTCAACTTCACCTGAGCAAACAACGCTAGAGGGAGACCGTATGTAGTCGCAATCTCCACGTAGCGCCTCCAATTCCGGGTGCCCTTGATCGGAAGCAACTCCTAAAAGAACCCTTCCTTAGCACGGCTGACCACAAACACTTACATTTATTACATGTTCTTGCGGGTTTAATTGGAACGTCTACAATAACCAATTTTCCAAACCACTGAAAGACCTCTCTAGGGGGCCTCGATATCCCTAGCGTAATTGACTAGAACAAAGAAAGATCTACCCCACTTAGACCATGCATAATCTCTCCCTCTCCATAATAAATATGAAAATATACCTGGTCTGACATTCCTCCTCGACAAAAAAAAATCGCATACGAATTATTTTCAAATAATGTTCGTCTCCCATATGTATCCTACAAATTACCCTAAAAATAACTCGCACCTGTGATGCATAAAAAAAATTTCACTAAACCTTAAATCCTAAACCCGAAATTTCACTACACCATAAATTTCACTAAACTCTAAATCCCCTCATATGGCTAACATACTATGTTTTCTGTAAATTGCACTAAACCCTAAATTGCGCTAAACCTTAAACGTTCTGGCATTTCATTAACTACAATCATTTCATGTGGTTAACCTACCATGGTTTAACTAATTCAAAATTATAAAATAAAAATATTACCTCCCAACTAGCGTGCAACCCATAGCCCCTCTCCCCCTTCTTCCTCTCTCCCTTTCTTCTCCCTCCTCTCTCCCTTTCTTCTCTTCTTCCTCTTCTTCTGTTCTGCCCGGCACGGGCGAGGGCAGGCAGCACGCTGCCATATATATAGGGACAAATCCCGCTCGTCCATCGGGCGGATTTTTCCCTCGCACGGAATTGCGTCTAATGGTAGGCAGGTTTTTTTAAATCCCGTCCAAGGACGGGATTTGCCTTCACTAATAAATGTTCAACGTTTGGACGGTCTACGCAAAAACTGGGTTGGACGGTTTTCAGTTCTATCTGACTAACGGACAACGGCGGCTATTTTTTTTAAAAAAATTTTGAATTTTAAACAGTATAACAAAAATTCCTCGGTTGCTTTAGGTTCAACCCCCATGCGTGCGCGTAGCGTCAGAGGCCATAACTTATGGGGCCCCGGTTAGGTTCGTCCGGTCGGCCCCCATAACTGCGGCACAGTGCGCCAGTACCGAGATGAAACATACCTCTGTGCTGATTCCATTCGATTCGATTCGATTTGATTTTGATTTTGATTGAACAGAACATCTAACGTCCGAAAGGACATGGTTCGCTGCAACAAGCAACAGCCCAAAACAATGTGCTTATACGGGCACTCATGGTAACAGCCCAGTGTTCTTTATTTTTTTTTTCCATTAGAGGTAAGCCCAACCAAGATGGGTTCTGTTTTGCACTAAGGCCATGAGGCCACTTTCGGGGAGCTCCATGGCTTCAGGAATCAGCGGCGTATCGGGGAGCTCCGAAGGTTCCCGAGCTTCCTTTTGTTTTGTGGCAGGCGAATTGGTTGGGCGCTGATTTTTCTCGCTTTACCTAGGAAATTTGATGGGCATTTAGGGCACTCCCGTACACAGTCTTTTTAAATTTTTTTAGGAGGTGGAAGAAAACATTAAATATTATATAAGTCACTTCTAAGAACCCGTTTGGCACAGCCCAACTCCCAGCTCCACCTCAGAGCTGGAGTTTGTAAGTTAAAATAAAGTGACTTAAGTTTATATTTTTAGTTTAAAATGTAAATAAGATGACTAACCTAAGCATCCTCAATTTATCCACAACTCCAGCTCCATGAATTTCTGGAGCTAGGAATAGGGTGCTCCACCAACTCCATCAATTTGGTGGAGCTGGAGCTGTGCCAAACAAGGCCTAGGTTAGATAAGACGTAACTTATTTGACTTATCTTATTTTTTATTAATTTTTGAATCTTTTTTTTATCTGGTAGACGTGTCTAAAAGCTCCCTAAACCCTAAACATAAAGGGCACTCGGCTCTCGAAACCACATCGAAAAATTCTCGAAGTTAAGAGATAAGTCAAATAAGCAAATACGATAAGCTGAAAAGAACGGCCCCTTAATTATATTCTATTTTGGTTGTCTCTCTTTCTAGAGTAGCTTCTTGGAGTGTTTGTCTCCTTGGTGGTGTTTGGTGTGCATAGCAAGACAACTCACATATTATTGACATATAGAGTGACAAATCATTGGTGGCAATTCATCTATATCCTCTTTCTTTGGTTGAGTCATTAGTCATTTCTTTTTGTGGGCTAAACAAACTTATGTCGTAAACTCCCTAAAAGATTTGATGTTTGTATTTTTTTTAAAGTGAAATGACAGGCTCCTCCTCAATTAAAAAAAACTCGTGCACCGACACAAGAAAAAGACAGGTAGCTAGGCTGCCTGAAGGTGCCTGCCGTGCAGTGCAGAGTTTCAGCACACCAGAAGCACCTAGAGACTAATGCACACAATGACACAAATGCATGCTAAATCCAAGGTTGAGCACTACTAAGAGCTGGCATTAAACCGCTGTTTTAATTAGTTGCTGAAAGCAACAGGTAGGTTTCTGGGATGTCAAAACACATAGTTACATACCACATGGAGATTGACGGTACTGAACTACTAATACTACCTCACTATGTACGATTACACAGATGCCCAGCCGGCGCCTAGACAGAGATCAAGATCACTAGGCAGGGGTCGCTATAACACAAGCCGAGGCTACAGAGGAATGCTTGCTTAGTTGCTTGCTTGTTAGGAGATCGAATCGGGTCAGACACCTGGAATTCTACACCCCATCCACAGTACAGTACCGCCGTCTTCTTGGACCAACCTCCGGCGGGGCGGCCGGGCGGCTCTTGGTCCGTGGTGAAGCGGGCTTCTCTTCACCTGCGCTTGGTCGTGTTCGCCGGCGCCCACAGGTCAGCCCCGTTGCTCTGGGTGAACTGCAGTGTCAGGTCCACCGGCACGAGGCAGAGGCCGCGGTTCCGCAGGCTGCAGTGGCCGGGATCCTGAACCACAGCAAGCGAGCGCCGTGTTATCAAACTGCCACACATTATACATCTCCTGAATGAAGAATGGTGTGTGTTCTTGCATTTTACTTCTGTCAAGTGTTTGTCAGGTTCAGTGTTTCCAGGAACTTTCAGAGTAGTGGGGTACGACGGTGGGTTCAAAAGCTGTAACTTTGGTGATCAGGGAGTGTAAGCTCACCTCAGGCACGGCGCCGGCCACCGGAGGAGCACGCATGTACGGGGAGCTAAGAACCTGCGAGAGAATTCCGTGCATTGTGATCAACAGAGAAGCCAAGGATAAGGTAACCAAACGTCAATCACAATGCGACGTGCAGTGGCCGAGAATAAGAACCTCGAGTTGCTGGTGCAGGAACTTGATGTACCCTGAGGCCTCCTGAAGAACAGAAGCTGTATCCGTCTGCCAGGAGAGAGATTTTGCAAAAACCAAAATATGATTAAGCTTTCTAGATGGCAATCACAAAGTTGAAAGGTGAGGCGAAATTGCAGAAGTAAATACCTTCCCAAATGGTGACACTAGCTGCTGCAGCGCTGCCACTCTCTCGCCAATCTTGTCCTTCTTCTCCTGATCAATCGCAACAGAATCACTTCAGCATAACAGCTGATTAACAAGCAAGAGATGTGCAGCAGACTTAAACAGCATGCCTTTGGGGATATGGGGGCGCTTCTTGGGCTTGTGTTCCTTGGCTTCTTCGACGTCATGCCTCCAAACTCCTCCGAGCTGCTGGCTACCGCTTTCCCGCTGAAGTAGCCGTCAATGTGGTTCCTTTTGCTGTGGTTGGCGACTTCAGTCATCATCATCATCTTCCTCTTCTGCTCTCTACCTCCTTGCCCTTGTTTCCTGCTGAAATTCAGGAGGAAAGTGTCGATGAGATCACTCCAAAGTTTCCACTTGCTCGGTACTTCTTTTTTTGGTTTTGCTACGAGCCTTCAGTTTACAAGGTAAAAAAGCTGACTTTTACAGCTGTGCGTTGGTTCATAAGTCGGTTTCATGGAAATCACTGTCACTCTATTCAGAACTGCTGGTCTTACACAAACAAGCTTAGTTTATGAGTTAGCACTCAACTGCTTCACAAGTAACAATAATAGAACGATCTGACAAGACAAGGTCAAAGGTATCATGCATCTCAAGAACACTTTTCTTTATTTCTGGAGAGAAACTTTGTGCTAGGAATGTAGTCCAAATAGTGCCAAACAATTGCCTCTTAACTAATCCCCATCAAAGCCTGCCAGTTAGGTCTGATGTACAGGTGGCCTAGCACTCTTTAGCTGGCCTTTATTTTCCTCTCTCTGAAGCAGCCGTGCTATCTTTTATCAATTTAGACACTGTTCAACTGTTCAAGTTGTTAATTGACAACTTTGTTTGTTTCTATTGCTGGAAGATGGGCCTTATCCAAAGTTTCTCATTTGTAAGGTACTCCAGAAAAAAAAAATTGTTAGAAGCCATTACATGGAGTAAGAGATGATTAGGCAAGGATCCAAATATTGTAAAGAAACTGATATCTTGTCTTCCCAGTTGAGCCAGCCAAAAAAATAATTACAGAACAGATTGGGTCAGAGCAAGTATTCTACTGTAATCCTTATCTATCAACATTAGAAACGTGTGGGTTCCAAACACTTGCAGTTGCAGGACATCAGGAGCCAATGGTTTAGTGATACTTTTGTAACCGTGCCGTGTATAGTAGTATATATAATGCGCAAAGTACATGGTGTGATAAAGAAAAGGTACCTAGATTATACAATTACAATATTTAATCTTTTTAAATAAGGAATCACTGTTCTTAATCCATATTAAGATAGCCATAAGAAACAATTATTTCAATGTGTTAAATAAGCTGGTGCGCATCCAAACCATGCTGTTACTCGGTTCATTTCAGAGTCATTAGTGCATATAATAAGTCGAGCTATATATATCAAAACCTCGTGTCCGACAGTATAGTACTCCATGCATATAACATGATGTCCTCATGTATATGTATGTATTGTGGCCTGTGATTGTGATGATCAACAGCCAACCACACAGTCTAGTCATTACATCCCAGCAGTTAGGAGGCCCCATCCTTTGGTTGGGAAGACAACAAGGTGCCAGCTATATATTATATCGTTCAGGCTAGCTAGCAATGACATCGGCGTACCTGCTTTCCTCCATCTGTGCATCATCCCGGGGATTCAGACAGCAGGTCCATTGACTACGTACGTACTATGGGGAAGAAAGAGGTTTGGACTGTGTCAAGTTAGCAGCTAGCTAGCTAGCTAGGCCACACACGCCTGGCTAATTAATCCACTCGGAAAGGATTAAGCCAACACAGCTACTAGTACTTTCAAGCACCACACCTTACGCTTTACACCAGCGTTTCAAGTGCTATCTTTTGTTTTCATTTCTGCTAAGAAAGAAATGTTGAGTCTCATATATGTGCATGGCTTAACCGTGGCAAGAACCAGAGAGTTTATCTAGAAAAAAGGGGGTCATGGCGTAGAACAGAACTGGGGAGAGAAAAATGGACAAAAACGCTTCACTCTGATGATGCATGTTGGTAACAGAAGCCATGATTGACAAGTTTGTCAAGTAGCAGCATGCAAACGAACAACCAGGAGGTGGTTTCACAGCCCCGGTCATGTCTCGTGTCTCCACACACGCACTGATACCGTGCCAGTACGTTTGCTCCTATTTTGCCGTCTATTGCCCCGGCCCCCGTGTTCACCCTCTGCCCGTTTGAACCCCAGAAAATTTCACAATAATTTTACATGAAAATAATTTTTTTTAGAAATTCAGAAAATCCAAACAGACCCTTAGAGCATCTCTAACAATGTCGTCTCAGCTAGCTATAAGGTTTTCAACTCAGCATTTTATTTATGTAGAGAAAAAAGAAGAAAAAAAGAGAGACAGGAGCTAGCTATTAAGAAGTTTATAACGTTTTTCAAAACAAATGAAGACTATTACATATAGACTCATATTTAATTTTAATAGTGGAGTATGTTATAGCTAGCTCATTAAAAAATGTCTATATACTATCTATAAATGGTATGAAATTTGTTTATAGCTAGTAGTTGACTTTTCTATTATCATAGATGTTTCAGTGAGAGTGCTAGCTTTGGTGACGCTTTCGCCAGCCATGATTAATACCCTCGTCGCGGCGTAATTAGCATCCGGGGATGGTTAATTGATGCCCAGACCCCGCTCCAAACCCCTCTCGGCTCGCTCATCAGCGGTTCGGCGAGCTAATTAATCCGGCATTCTGGCGCTTAATTAATCAGGATTAATTAAAAGCTGCACGTCGGGTCATGTCTAATTAATCCGGTCTTCGACGTAGCCGCTTATCCACCCATGAACCAGCTGTACCGAACGGCGGTACGCGCGCCAAACGAGGCTCGCTGCGGCCGCTGACACGTACGTACGTACGAACCTTGCATCGCTCCATACAGACGCCACGCCACGCCACCTCCTCCTCCTCCTCCTCCTCCATGCCTTCTCTCTCCCCCCCTTCCTCTCTCTCTCTAGACGTAAAAGAAGGCAGGAAGAAGACCATGGCCGGCCTGTCGATGTACGTATGCGCTTACGCCGGCGCCATGGTTGAACTCAAGAGGAAAAAAACAGGCAAAAAAAAGTCACTATAGCTAAACTGCAGTGTAGGCTGTGCACAACTGCTAGAGTTACAGGAGATCGATCGAAGAAAGAGAAGGGAAAGAGCTCGAGAAGATGCATGTCTTACCAAGTTAACAGGACGGACGAGAGAAACCGGGGTGGCAGCAGAGGCTGGGACTGGGCTCCGACGGCAGTGGCGCAGAGAGGTAGATAGCTAAGCTAGCCTAAGCTAGCCGCGCGCTCATGTCCATGTCCACGTCGTCTTCCCCGTGCAGCTGCGCTCGCTGCCTCCACGAGCCGGCCAGGAAGGAGGAGAAGGGGGAGCTCGGCTTGTTAGCTAGGTGGAGGCTTATGGAGGGTTTAAGGGTGGATGATGCAGAGGCCGGGGCCGGGGCCGGGGACATTTGGGGATCAGGGAGCTCCCTGGCATTTATATGCACGCGGAGGGGGTCGCTGGGCAGCGGCCGGTGCTGCACTGCAGATAGATTTTCTCTTTTCTCAAGACAAGGAAACCGATACTTTATTACGGGGGCAGGCAGCTCTCCTTGCACTGGAAAATGGATTTTTTGCTTTCTTGGACGAAATGCTTCATCGTTAGCTGCACGCCCCAAACTGCACGAACACCAGTGGGTGGAGCAGCCAGTATTGGCAATTTGGCATTTTGGCGTGGAGCTGAGAGACCGTGAAGCGTGTGCGCGCGGTGCACCGTGTCGCGTCGCCTCCGCGCGTGCCCAGACTCCCAGAGCCGAGCTCGGTATGTGCGTGCGCCTAGCAGTTTGATTCCTCTTCTTTTTCGTCTGCCTTTTTTGTTTTCTGGTCGCATCGGTTTCCATGACAGCTAATATCCAGAGGAGAGGAGAGGGAGGCCCAGGAGAGGACAGGAGGTGACGCCACATGCTTAACCCACAGGCAGCGGCAGCGACAGCGACAAACGGGCTCTGTTCGCGCCGCGCCAAGTCGTCCGTTCGCGCGCGCGCTGCCTCCGCCTCGACCGAATCACGTACCACCAGGCCGAACCGGCGCCTGGTATCCGCGTGTGGCGCGGCCGCGCGCGCGAGCGCTGCATGCCGGGGCCGTGCGGTGCGGTGCGGTGCGGGCGTGGGTGCGCGTGGCATCGATCGAGGCGGATGGATGGGGATTGACTCCCTTGCGGCACAGCGAGCGAGGTGTGGACGAGGATGCTACCAGATAGTAGATCGGTGTCGTTGCGTGCCGGTTTCGTCAGAGTTTGCGGCACGTAGGCGTGTCGCTGGTTTGGACTGGTTCTGACGAGGGAAATTTGGCTTACATGCACGTTCTCTCTATCTCGTTCGAAGGCATGTGCGTTTTCCGTGTTTCCTTTTTTTAAAAAATGATTTTTTTAATTGTTATAGAGATCCGACGATTTGGTCCATGGTTGTAATAAAGAATGAGATCGAAAAAAATAAATTGCAAAACTGAGAAAAACATTATCGCTATATTACAGTGGGTTGTACCGCACGTACATAGGCCCGCTAATATTTGGAACAGCTTATTACAACTATTTTCAAGTTTTGCGCAATAATAAACCACAAACTGAACTGAACATTTTATTTTATTTTCAAAAACAGTTCCTTAAAGCGCTCAAGTCCAATGAAACCAAAACTGTTCAAATTCTGGAAGCCCTCGTTGCTTCGTGAAGTCACGGTTGTTCCAAACAGGTCTAGACGGAGCTATTTCCGTTACAGTGTCTAGTTTGCCTGAATGTAAAGATAGATTTAGGTCATAGCATGAGGGTGCATAAGAACAGAGTAAAAAAAATAGCAAGAATTTGCTCGTATGTACCATTTGTGCATCCTTAAAGCATTCACAGCAGCTATTTCAAATTTTAACTTTATAGTACTATTCCCCACATACTCTATCTATTATTCTAAAATTTCTTCACACTTTACACTACACTCTAAAAAATTTCTTTTTTCTAACAGCTACTCTATCCCTAAAAAGTCAAATAAATAATATTATATAGTACCTGCTACCGATGCTCTAGCGTGCTAGTCTAAACATCTGATAGTGGTGAACCAGGTAGTTTATTTTCTAGCTCGATGCTAGGCGGCCACCGGACACAGCCTGCAGGTTGCATCGCGAACACGAAATGCCATCGGTAATTTATTATCGGGTCAGCCTTCCCCGCTCCATTTCAAACATCTAGAACCGGTCAGCGAACCGGCCAGCAGGAGACGCTCATCCTGACGAGACCGACGGGCCGGGATCCGTCCCGTTGCCATGTCCATCCGTTCACCGCGCGCGACCTCTCCCTCTCCCTCTCCCTCTCCACACTCCAGTCTCGACCTGCAGCTCATCACGCAGAACAATATAGCTTTTGACGATGCGGCCCACGGTGGAGCGCGCCGCCGCTAAACTCCACCGCGCATCAGGGGAAGATCTCACGTCACTTCTAGCTACCTTTGGGCCTCTCATCACATGATCCAACAGTGCCCGGAATCGCGACGTCGCGCTCCGCCGCGACGGCGACGCGGATCGTTTTCGCGCACCGCGCCGTGGGCCTGCGCCCATGCACGCAGCCACGCACCGGCCGGACGGGGTCCACGCGCTTTCATCTCTGCCCCCAGGCCAGCGCCTCGTCCTACCATCCGGGCTTGCTGCTCGTCGATTTTTTTTTTAGGCAAAGATATCTCCGGAACGTAGTGAAGTCTTCGGGACGTACGTTGCTTGTGCTGCTTGTGTATGGTTCGATACGGTCGACAAGACGTTAACCAGGCCGGGTTTGCTGCAATTTTTACGTGCGAATCATGCGTGAAACGGTCCTGTGGACTGAGCGGGTATGTGTCAGCGCTTTTCCAGAACCACGATAAAACTAATCGAACAACAGCCGAAAGGTATCCGGTCAACGGCCAACGGCCATACGCAAGTGGTCTCGTTGAGCTCCACCCCTACTAATCGAAAACCATGTACAGTTGCGCAACGCCGTGTCGTGAAAAAGCCCGAACCTGTTGGGCCCTTCATTTTATTTTGTTAAACGGATCCAATGTTCTCTTGTCCGCTGCAGGATAAGAGTCATAAGACGAACTATCACAGTTGGATTATGCACATCTCATAATTTTGATCCAATAATCTAGAGATCCTTTACTCTCTGGAGTATTCTAGAATAGTATTTCCTAGTAAGAGAATTAGGGTGGATTAGGGTGGGTTCTTTTCGGCTTATCTTATCCGACTTATTTGTCTTATCTCGTCTCTTGGAGAATTTTTCGAGATAGCCTCGAGAGCCGGTTGACCTTTGTGTTTAGGGTTTAGGGAGATTTTAGACACGCCTACGTGATTAAAAAAAACAGACTCAAAAAGTAATAAAAAAGTGAGATAAGTCAAATAAGACACGAGATGTGTCTTATTTGACTTATCTCACTTTTTTTTTTGAGTTCTTTTTATCTTGTAGGCGTGTCTAAAAGCTCTCTAAACCCTAAACACAAAGGCCAACCGGCTCTCGAGGCTATCTCGGAAAATTCTCGAAGCGACGAGATAAAGCAAATAAGTCGGATAAGATAAGATCAAAAGAACTCACCCTTAGTTGATGGGTCTATCCTTCCTGGTGACGTATCCTCAGGAGAGGTCGCCGGGTTTTTCGCCGGTGGCGAGCACTTCGGTGACGAGCCATCAAAAAGGGCAGGCGGTGTTGGTCTGGTCCAGCCATGTCGCAGGTGTGAGGTTAAATGATTTACATGGTGGCCCAGGAAAAGGAGAGATGAGTTTGGGGCTAGGGTTTGGGGAGTTCCCCATGTTGTCCCCCCGAGCTCCCTTGGCGGAAACAGTGGTGTGACAGGTTTGCCCCCGAAACCTAGTTTATATCACCTTTTGGTCGTATTTGTGCTTATACTGATGTGGCGTCAGCGACTCTTCCTTTTTCCCCTTCATGATCGTCCTGGAGAGGAACCCTAGGTAGGGATTCGAAATCCTTTGCGGAGGTAGTGAAATCACCTATGAGGATGGATCATAGAGAGGGATGGGGAGGGAGAGGAGGAAGATGACTGGATTATAGTTGGGGAAGAGGAGGTAGGGGATTCGACAAAGGCGGGGGGCGAGGAAAATGGATTTATCTTTCAAGGCTAAAAATTTATTTTTGTTACAATCTATTTTCAAAGCTTTTAAAAAATCTCTCTTTGTTAGAAATGCTTCAAATAATATTTTTATTGGTTTTCTTAAAAATTTGGAGTCATGTACAACTTCTCTAGATATCATTTAACTCTCCTTTGCTAAGTACCACTTTGGCCCTCATTCACCAAAAATTTTCAAGCGGTATTCATTCTCAAAGTCAATTCCAACTACCTCTTTTTCCATCTCAAATGTCATTTGGTTCTTCCAAGTTGTGTCTCTAAGGTAGTTAATGTCTTGATCTTGATCTCGATATTTAGCCACTCTTATCTATTCCTTCTTGCCGAGATCATCTTACTTTGATCTTGATCTTATCTCCTATCTTGCTTTTAGTAGTATTTTCACCTTTCTACTCTCATTCCAAAATGCTTTATGAAGAAGATTCTTAATGAAGATAGCTTTCATGCAAGAGTGTCAAGAATAAGTCTTTTAAAGAAGAGATCTCTTGAGTGACCTTTTAGAGGACCCTTTGTGTTAGGGAGAGCTCACTTTATTAAATACTTAGACTCCATATGTAAAGGGCATAGTAATTGGCTTTGTGTCTGTTGTAGGGGCAACCACCCTATCTCCGAGAAAGGTGGATGTCCACGAAGATGCACTGAGTCCTTCGTGAGGATTTTTAACCCGAAGGGGTAAATGGAGAAGCACGCTTAAGATGACCTCAAGACCCCTTAGGTTGCGAGCCGAAGACTCAAACATACGCGAAGGGTCAGGCGTTCCGAGGGAACTTCGAGCAAGGAGAGTCCTCGGGATGTTTACCGAAGGGTGGCTGAGGAGCGAAGACTCACCGAGGAATTCACGAGGACCCTTCGTGAAGACCGAGATTGATCTTGGACAAGTTTCGGGCCAGGAGACGAAGACCTCGAGACAGTTCCTGACAAGGACTGACCAGATCAACTACCTTGTCAGAATGTGCCCTCCTAAGGGCACATTAGGGAGTAGAAAAGCTTAGATTGCAAGAAAGCTAGTCTAGCCGTTGATCGCAGGATCAACGACTCAGAGGCCAGGGCAATTTGGGTGTTTCCCTTGGGCCAGGGTAATTTGGGTATTTCCCATGCATGTAAACCTGGACCATAGAGTTGTATAAATTAATAAACTCATCAACGAAAGAGGGACAAGCATTCTGATCACAAACTAGCGTTTTGGTACTATTCACCTGGCGTTCGCTCTCTAACCACAAAATCTATCAGCGTCCTCTCCAGCACCGGGGAGGGGCGCTGAACCTCACCGTCGGCGGGGAATCCCGACGACAGTGTCCCATATTTATTCTTCTGTGGAATTGTCTTTAATTCTTTTCTCTTAGGCCACATTAGGATATTTTCTCATTTTATTTTTCATTTGGATTGGTTTTTGTGAGCATTGTTGGTGTTATCTAATTAAGGGGGAGCAAATTATTTTCGATATGACTTTGCAATCCAAGGTGTGTACAAATGAATATCTTGCTAGTTGGCATGATTTGAAAGATCTATCTATTGTCCAAGTAAGTTCATGCCGATGATGTTTCATGCTATTTTTCTTCTTATTTCAAGGTTTCATATTACTCTCGCTATGTGCTTTCACTTGTGAAAATTGAAACCAATACCTCTTGCATGAAAATATTTTCAAATAAACTGTTGATCAAAAGTTGATAATCTTGATCAAAAAGGGTTAAATATGATTACTTATGTATTATAAATGTTTTCTAGCAAATATATCTTTGTTAGACACTCAAGAGCACATTTGGTTTTAGAAGAATCTTGTGTGATCTTGTTTTTCAATTAAATTGCATATTTCCATAAAACAAGATCTTCTAAGGTTTTGGAAAAATAATTCATGCCAAAATTTTGATGTTGGTAATTTCAAACATTTCTCTAGTTTAAAGTTTTTCTAAAATACAAACCATTCAAAAGTTATGACCACATCAAACTCATCCGAACCACTCTTTCGACCAAAATTAGCATATTCTTGCATAGAGTTGATTTTGGTGATTTGATTGGATTTCATTGTGCACAATGGCTTTAATGTGTATATCTAATTCATATGAAGCCATAAAAGTACAAATCTCCATTGAAACGTACTTGGATGTGTTTCAAGGTTTTGAGCAAAAATCACTTTCTTTCTGTACCTACAGAGCGCATTTTGACATATCTTTTGATTGGAGACTCCTTTCTAAAAAATTCTTTTTTGGAAAAGTTTTTTGGGAGTTCAAAATTTCTTTTTGTAAAATTTCGGCCCCATATAATTATTTTTGAGCAAATTATGGAAGTATATCTCTTGTATCAGCTTGCTGAAATTTTGGTTTTTGATTGATTTTTTTGAGCTGATTTGTGAATTTTTCATCTCCTAATTGATTTATAATATGAGGAAGTCATTATAATGAGATTTTCTTCTCTATAGCTGGTCCACATTGACAAAGTTTTTCATAATTTCTGAACCATGTTTTGGCACTGTTTCATTCCTGTTTTGAAGCTCATATTAATTGTCAAAATCTGAATTTTTCAGCTTGCCGCAAGTTTGTCAATTTTCATATTTTTGAGTAGATTGCGACTTTGGTGAGGCTTTTAAGATGAAAATTGAGAGAACTTATAAGGCTTACCTCCGTGCGACATCTCACTTCTTTTGGGAGCATATTTACTCAAATTTTTCATTTGATTGAAAGTGCCTATATGCATGTTATCTTGGATTTGGCTTTCATGTCTTATTCTGACTCCAAGCGTTAGCTCTCTTGACTTTGTTGATTTTATCTAATAAGAGAAAGAAACTTCCATTATAAGTTCAAGAGCTTATTTGAATACGTTTCAACTCTTGTCTTCTCTTACAAAATGATGTCAAGTGTTTGTTTGAATATGTTTTAAAATTTGCCATTGCTTTCAATTAACAACCCACTTATTTCTTAATCCACTTGCTTCTTCAAGTAACAATTTCCAAGTGGTGTTATCTCATTTTGTTATAAGTGGTATTACTCTAATGGTTAATTGCATATCTTTTATACAAATATCATCTAACATGTCTTGTGGGTTAACCTTCAAGTGGTTAATTTATTGAGTTAACTTGCAAGTGGTATCATTACTTTTCATGATGATTGATATGGATGATACTTCACATTGAGGTATACCCATGTCCATTGCTTATACTATTTGATCATGAGCTTGCACTTCATTTATATCTTTTGCTATATGATCTTGAGGCCTTCTAATTGCTTATATTGCTTTGTCATGCTTGTACTTCACTTATATTCTTGAGACATGACATATTTGCCCAATGACTATTGCTTTCATATCATGCCTAAATCTTATATATTAATGCCTTTGTATCTTGCCTACATTTAGGGGGAGCTTAATCGCTTTGATCTGTCTATTGCTCCCATGAGTTATGTTTTGCTTTCCATAATTCTTGATTTATATCCTATAGCAAGGAGGAGAATCATAACAAGCGTGATATTTCTTTTTGGTTGATTAATGCCAAAAGGGGAAGAATTTTAAGTGTTATCGGTTGCCCCTTTATCTTGTCAAAATGGATGTGCCCTATGATTATTTGTTGCTTATCCTGTTATTTTGTCATTTGTTGCAATTGATAAGAAGTTTGTCATAATCACTAAAAAGGGAAAGATTGTAAGTCAAAGATAGCCCTTGTGTGATTTTGGTGATTAATAACAAACACTAATTAATGACAAATATTGTTTTATAACAATCATTTATTGACTAATTCTTTTGAGACTAATATGCCTTATTTGATGCTATCTTTTAGTCTGTGTTCAGATATAAAGAATTGTTCATCCAAGCAAGGTATGCATTGTAAATCTATTGAATTCTTGATTTAGTTCTTGATTGAGACTAACAATTTAATTAATGAATGATTCAAATAGAAGTATGTAATTTGCTCTTATTGTACATATTGATGTGATCCATAATTTGCTACTTGAGCTAAACTTCACTCCAAGTTACTCATTATCTTTGTACATATTTCATTCCCTTGTATATTTTCATATGCACCTATTAAGTGGTGTTTATTGTTTGTAATATGTTTTTGAGGACTTAGGCCCTGTTTCTTTCAGCGGTTTCTGGCGGTTGGCGGTTTTACTGTAACAAATTTATAAGTCTTTGAAAAATAGTTTAAATGAGCCTAAAAAGACAATCCAAAAAAAAAAATTTACTGTAGCAAACCGCTAACCGCCGACCGCCACGAAATGGAACGGAGCCTTAGTTGCTTTCGGCCAGACTGTCACATTCTGGGCCTACCGGACCGCTGCCTAGACCGAGTGGCAGTAGCACTTAGGGCAGGCTGCCGGAGTTATGTAGCCAGACCTCACTGGTTTGGGTGGCAGGATCACCGCCTAGACCGAGTCAGTGGCTGGACCGGCTCGGTCCGGCTGTGTAACCTCCTATGATAGTTGTCTGAAATTATTATTTTTGGAGGTCTTCCTCAGCTCGGATAGAAAATGTTTACACATAAAAGTTGTAGAGATTTTTGAGCGCATCTTTTCTATATTATGAAAATTTTCATTTGAGTTCTGTATAATTTTATTTAAATTAATTGGTGTGCTGCTGTGTTGTAAAAGAAGCTAAAAATTGTATTTTTTATGTTAGGTTGTTAGGTTGCTTTAAGCTCCTGTTTAGCATTGTGTTAATTGTTGACTCATTGATGCTTTGTAATACCAGAGGTGGTTTTTGAACCAATGTGTCGAGACCCCAAATCTAAGATCCGGTATTCCTCATGCATCACTAGTCCAGGATCAATTCTAGCGAGCACAAGTGACTTCATCAGTGGATATCATCACAGCACATCGAAAGAAAAGTACTAGATATAACTCCCCATATTACAAATAAGATCCAAATGCCACGCAAGGCTAAATTACAAGTTCATCAGAGTAATTTATTGCAGCTAATAAGTAAAATTAAATAAGATAGATGTCCCATCAAGAGCCACAGGCTTCTGACTGGGAAGCACGTCCAGCTACTCACCTCCAGGTAGATCGTCCTCAAACAGCAGAGATGATTCTTCAGCTTCTTGTCCTACCGGGATGAATAGGCAGCCCATAAACAAAGGTTTGTAAGAATGAGCATAGACGAATACTCAGCAAATTCCACATAGTAGATTAATGCAATTCTATCATTTATATGCAATCTTAATACAAATGATAGGTCACATGGTTATTTTGCATAAACAATATTTAAAAAATACTTAGCAACATAATAGATTTGAAAGCGAGTAAGTAAATCATTTAATAAGCATCATTTGATCAATAAACATTGGCACACAGCCTAACCATAGCACAAAGCTCGATAATCTACACCAGTAGTAACCACAATGACAACCCACCGCTGCATTTGAAAACGCTATATGTTGCTCAATACAACCAAATATTTGTTCATAACTGAGAACACGGCTATTCTAGTAGTTTTTAACACTCTGCAGAGGTTGCACATATTTAAACATAAGATATTCATATCTCAACCTCTGGCCAGGAAGGAGACACTCGTAACCTAACCATTATGGAACTAAACACAAACAAGTAGCCCTCTCGATGACTAATGTACCACCCAGAGTCAAACATCTGGACCACTGGGCTACACACAGTTAGTACAGCAACATCGAATGGATGATGGCCCTCATAAGCAACACATCTCCCCAGATGCCCCAACATATGATCACATCTCCTAGCCTGCCATGAGGTGCCATAAACTCACACTTAGTAACTTAACTGCTAGACTTAACCGAAGTCAAGCTCATGGTATGTACTATATTTTGCCTGGTGTGGTTTTATAAGATTAAGTCCTTAGGGTAACTAAGACAAGATTTTCTTCTAGATTCGCCTCTTAGCCTAGCCACACAGGCTCCACCGACACACAGTACCACTTGCCTTAGTCAAAACACCCCCAAGTTGTGAATAATTTACAACACATGCAACGATCGCATAAGAGCAACACATGCTTAACCAATATGGAGCAACATATATCTCCCTCACGTAAAAGCAACACATGCCTTTACTCTCAGTTTAATATCTCTCATTAATCAATATTAATTAAACCAAACCCAGGTAACATGCATGACTAAGCTAAAACTAACTACAACTGCCATCCCAAATGACATCATCATTGCCCAACTAAAATGATGACACGTCTAGGTTACAAAGGATAACTAGTAATACGACATTTCAAAGGATGGATATAAATCAAATTAGAATAACTAAATTCCCAATAAAATAAATTAAACATATTAATGCAAAATTTAAATCAAATTCATTTTATTTACAAATGGGATCAACATGATCAAGGACTGTGTGTAACTTGCTTTGCTGCCACTCCCACTCTGGTCCTGTACCAAAGTCTTCTACTGGAACACCTTCCGAAGTACACGTTTCTATGTAAAAGAATCATAAAGAAAATCTAAATAAATAAAACAGTACAATAAAATATTTTAAAATCAAATAAAATTCATAAATAAATGGATCTCATTTTTCTGAATTTTTAGAGACTTGAATGGTAATTTTTAGACTTCTGGAACAAAAGATATGAATTTTACAAGTTTAAATCAATTTATAAACTAATTAAATAATTTTCAGAATTTATTTTTGATTTAATATTCCACCGCGCACTGCTCTGACCAGTGGCCCCCCACGCCAGCCTTACGGCCCACGGTGAACTCGGCCCTCGCTCTCGCGCACGCGCTCTCGAGCGAGCCTGACACGTGGGCCCCACACATCAACGACTTAGACCCGATCCCGGATCGACCCGACCCGAATCGGTCTGTCCCGACCCAAACCAGACCGGAATCGATCTGATCTAACCCGATCATCTCGGATTTGACGGATCCCGACGTTCCACGTTGACACACCACCCCGGCGACCTTATTGCACGCCGGTGACCTCGCCGGAGTTCCCCAACTGGGCAATCCCGTGCCCCAAATCGCACACGACCAAGTCCTATGGTTAGTTCTCACCTTCGCGACCCCTCTGGACCTCTGGCCCCTCATCGGCGACTACCGGCGGCGAGGTGCGACGGTGCGAAGCGGCGGCGACAACCTGCCTATGCCCTAAATGCATCTGTGCTCCATCCCGAGCCAAACCAAGCCCAGATTCGACATCTACGAAACCAGTGGGTGCTTACCGAGGCAACGTGTGGCATCGAAGTCCCCCGGTTAGCTCCAATGGCGAGCAATGGCAACAGTGGCGGCAACTAGGGGTGGGCAAAAAAAACCAAAAACCGAAAAACCGAACTGGACTGAAATAACCTAAATTATTGGTTATTTTAGGTTTTCGGGTATTGTTTGGTTTTTTTCTTGTGCTATTGGGTTTATTCGGTTTGGTTCGGTTTTTGAAATCCAAAAACCAAAAAAACCAAAATTAAAGGTTATGCTAGAACCCTAGGACAACAATGACAATGAAATCTAAACTTTCATGCAATGTGTGTTCGATTTATTTTTTGATTTGATGTTTACTCGTTTAATATCTTATTCGATTTGTCTTTTTTTGCAATGAGCATGTGATGGTGTAGTTCATGGCGAGATATTAAGATGATATGCCACTTTGCGGTATGAATTCAATATTTCGGGTAAAAACCAAAAACCAAAAAAAATTGAACCAAAATATTTCAGTTAAAATGGTTCGGTTTTCTATATTCCATTGATAATTTTGGTTCCTATTTTTCAAAAACCAAAATTTTAGAAAACCGAATGCCAACCCCTAGTGGCAACCTAAGCAACGGCGGCTATCCGATGCTCCTCTGGCTAAACCAAAGCTACGGTGAGGTTCGCGACATCCTACTATGGTTATGGACCAAGAATCGCGGGCTAGAACTCACTTGCGGCGGCAGAATTCCTCGCCAAAGTTCCACGACACCGATTCGCCCCCTTTGACCTCGCCGGCGACTCACCGCTCCCCGAGGCAAACCAACAGCGACTATGAACCCTAGGGGCTAGGGCGCACCCCCGAGGGTTCAAATAGCATCGGGGAACCCTAGAACGGCACGGACGCCTAGGCCCAGCCCGCGGCAGTGCTGCCACCCTGTCCTACTCCGGCGCGGGTTCGGAGATGACGACCACGGCATCCAGCGGCTGCCGTCACGCCACGTTGGCCCATCCAACGGACCAGGCACACACGTACCCCTTCGGTGCGATTACACAGATCTGACGGGCCACAACGCGCACGTGGTGAGGCCAATGGCCCAGATTGAGCCATGTCGCCACTTATTAAAACTATGTTATTGTTTTCTAGTTATTAAAATACCAAAACACTTTAGAAAATTATGAGAAAAATCTCAAAAATACCCTAGAGCATCTGGAACCTGGGAAATTTTATAAAGCATTGTTCACCAATATATTAGTCTATTTAATTGCTTTAGTGCTAGGTGTTAATTATAACAAATGATTCTGAGGGGTTTTTGATTATGGAAAAAATCATAGAATGGATTTTCACTATTAATTAGGTTAAAAAAAATATTTGGGGCTTACCAAAAATCAGGATGTTACAAATGTGGATCTAGTTGAAATCAATATAACTTGAATCAATAGCTATATGCATTGGATTATAATATAAACATATTTCGGCATCTTTCTATCTTGTGCGTTGTGATCTAGTGTTCTCTCATAAGATGCACTTATTTGTGGTCTTATACTATAGCAAGTGTTTCCCATGCATGATGATCTTTATTTCATAACAGTTGTATTGCTTAAATGGTAAAACCTATTAAACTTACCCATCTTCTATTGAGCTTTTGAGACTAATAACTTTCATGAGTGATGTCAACAAAATTAGGTTCCATGAAGGTGAATGACGATTAGGTGACACCAAGGGATGACGGTCAAGTCAATGTCAACAAGACGAAAGTCACTGAAGGTTGATGCTCAAGTCAGAGTCGATAGGATGAGAGGATCATCAGGTGGATGGTCAAGTCAAGGTCGACGGGATGGAGAAGTCATCAAGGATTGGTGATAGTCAAGTTTGATTAAACGAAGGTATCATTGTGTGTGGAACGTCATCAAGAAAAGGATGCGATGTGTGAAGGTATGGCTAGTATAGGGCCAAGGATTTTTCCTAGTGTTTTACCGGTCTCGGTATTGGTTGAAAGACCGGATTGGTAGGGTAGACTGCTGTATTATTAAGAGGGGATCAAAGTATTTGGATCACCTTGGATCATTTCTACCTAGTTGCACACTCTCAACTTTGTTTTTCGTCGATCTCTTGTGAATCGTAGTGAGGTGACGTTAGTAGGGTTGCTGGCGTATGTCGCCGGACCGCCCTTTGCCACCGGACCACGATGGTCCTGGCCGGCTGGACCTTTGTCTAGTAGGGGTGGTGGTGTGTGCCATTGGACCGCTCCTAAGCTGATAGACCACGGTGGTCTAGGCTAGCCGGACCGTTGTCCAGTAGGTTTTTCAGGTGTATGCGAACCGGACCTCCTAACTATTCACTCGATCTTGTGATGGATTCTAAACCATGATTAACTCTTTGATCTCATTAGCATGGCTATGTACTTTTTAATCCAATCACATCGAGGGGCCCACAGATATCTATCCTGTTATTAAGGATGGACAAATTTTATCTTGATCACTCATACCCTATGCCATGTTTCATAGCATATATAAAAACTATCTTTATAACTATCCTGTTACGGTGTAGTAGTTGATAACCCCAGAATATATAACTACGCATGTTAGGACTCAACGACGATCTCAGGTCTAAGGATCATATAGGTGTACCACTCGAAAATACAAGTTGATGGCACATGTAAGATAACAATGTCAGTAGTGTCTCAGAGTAGGTCTATCCTATACCATGTTGTCTAACATGTGTCCATATTATTGATTTGATATTTCTCTATCTATGGTATGTGAAACATTGCCATCAATCAATATATGTGGTGATCAAATCATTACTGTCACACATAATGATATGAGACCAAAGATCATTTAGAATACGATCATATAAACAATGTGTCTCACAATAGAGTCGTACTTGATAAACAATGTGAACGATGTTTATTTATGAAACTGATAACATATTATGTAAGAGTACATAAAAATAGACGTGATACAGTCAGCTTGCATGATCGCCTCTAGGGCTTATTAATAACACTATCAGCTATGTTTCAGAGAGCACAGAGAAATGGTTTGATTAAGGGATTAGCTGCAGATCTGATTGTAGATGGTATTACTATATTACAATATGGTGATGATACTATCATGTGTTTGGAGGACAACTATGAGCAAACCAAAAATACTAAATTGTTGCTTTGTTTGCTTGAAATGATGTCTGGTTTAAAAATAAATTTCCTCAAAAGTGAATGCATAATTCTAAATGGGGGTATGGATAAAGGGAAGCTGTATTTAGATCTCTTTACTTGTAACCTTGGATCCTTCCCTATGAAATATTTGGGTGTGCCTATGGGGTTTAAGAGGAACATGGTCAAACATTGGGAAAATTTAGTCTTTAAAGTACAAAAAAAGGCTCAGTGCTTGGAAAGGAAAAAATTTGTCCATGGAAGGTAGAGTCACTCTGATTAATGCTTGCTCATCCAGTATTCCCATTTATATTATGTCTATGTTCTTACTACCAAAAGCAGTAATTGAGAGAATTGATAGAATCAGAAGTAAATTCCTATAGCAAGGAGGTGATAAAAAAGTATTTTTTTGGTATAATGGGGATTGGTGACTAAACCCAAGAACTTGAGGGGATTGCGGGTGCAAGATCTAAGAACCCTTAATGTGAGCCTTTTTTGTAAATGGTGGTGGAAGTTAGAACATGATAAGGGCTTGTGGCAGAAAGTAATAGAGAAGAAATGCTTGGGTTGAAACCCAATTTTAGTGATGAAACACAAAATCTCAGACTGTTAATTGGTCTGATTTGCTTAAGGTTAGAGATATCTATATGAGACATAGAAAAATGAAGGTGAATTCTAGGGGCGGACTAGTTTTTGGCACGATGCATGACTGTATGATACAACACTGAAATGTAGATACCTAGAGATTTATAACATCTATAATGATGGGGGTGTGAAAGTTGATCGAGCCTTATCTAGAAATTGGAACCCTAATTTCAGAAGATGGTTGGATCTTGTCTTACAGGAGGCTTGGAAAAAAATCCTTTCTGATATTGACAAGCTGACTCTCTTTACAAAATGATGTGTGTGTGTGGTTGTCTAGTAAGCATGGGTGTTTTTATGTTTCATCCCTTTACTCAGTTTGTCATTCTCATATGGGGAATACTTTATACAAAGGTTTGTGGAAAAATAAAATCCCTTTGAAGATCAAGATCTTTTTTGGTTATTGCTTAACAATGTTGTGCTAACCAAGAACAATACAAGGAGGTGGGGATGACAGGGAGATCCTACATGCGCTTTTTGTCAGGAGGTCAGACCTTGCATTCGATCGTTTGTGGATTGGATTGGAAGATGAGGGATGACATTCTAAGCCAAGTGATCCTGTTTGGTGGACTCAAAGATTAGTTTGTTTTTCTTTGCATGGGAATAAGGAGAGTAGTGCTTTTGTGACTTTAATGGGTGATTTTGTAATCTGGGAAGGTTGTTTGCGTTGAGATTCAAAGTTTGTGGTGTTGATATTGTGCTGGTGACACAGGGTGTGAAAGTTTCCCTATGTGTCAGCTGTTGTGGTTTTTGCTAGAGGAGCTGGTCAGTGGTATGTAAAACTTGGATGTTTATTTTCGTTTTCGATTGAAAATGGAAATCGGGGCATGCCCCCTTTGCAAAAAAAAAAAAACCTTCTTAGTAAAAAAAACAGAAGTATTGTCATTCTATTAAGAACTTAATTGTATGTAATTACAACAAAAACAGGGAAAGAAGAGCAAGGGAGAGAGGGAAAGATGGGCTACAAACAGGCGTTACTACGCGTTTGTGACTAGCATGGCGACACGCTTCTAAGTTTGGACGTTCTCCATAACCTTGGAAACGGTACAAGAGCAAGGAAGAGAGGATCGTTGGAAGATGCGATAATTTCTCTCTTTCGACACATTCCAAATGGTACATAGAACCAACCCGCTAAAATCTTGTCTTGCAGAATTTGAAGTTGCGGCTGATTTTGAAGTTGCGGCTATCATCTAGGTCCACCACTCTCGGAAGCGAGGGGGCAATTGACCGTGGCTAAGGGCTTTGTGGTGTGGCTCTGGAGTATTCTAGAAGATTTGGAAAAGTATCTGGGCAAGAGGGGTATGACCGAATCTTTAGAGTGGAAGACAAGGGAAGCAGGACGAGAACGACCGATCGGGCTACTAATTTCTGCGTCATGTGCCGCGAATCGTGTTGCGGTGGGCCTTGCCTTGCCGCCGGAGGCGATGAACAATCTCTCTTTTGGCGCCGGACTGAGGACACTACTCGTGCCGGTGGCTAATCATGTCCAGCCCGAGTCACAAAAGCCTACGCGTCTACGCAAATCAAGTGTTTCGTTTGAGTCAATTCTGAGGTGATCCATGTGCTTACCTCTTTTCTTTTGGCTAACCCGTCTGGTCGCCGTCCTCACTCCTCAGGCTCCTGGCTTTCGGCCACATCATTCCACCGGAAATCGCGGTGTTAAGAACCTAGCCTAACCTACTGTTTTTGTTAGGAGAAGCTTGATTGATGCAACCCAGGAACGGTTTGTTCCTTCCTGTTCCCAGTTTATTATGGAATAACGCGAACTGCTGGGCTAATTATGCGTTCCTGATCATAGTACTCCCCCAACAACCGCCAAAATGCCTGATCAAGAATGTATAGGTATGTAATCAGATTTAGGTTTTAGTTAACCGAGTTATTTTATGGCGTCGGCAAAACCGCAAAACCAAGAGTGGGGCCAAAACAGAGTATGGTGACCAGTTACCCCATTAGAAAGCTTGTTACGCAGTCAACTCGACAATGTCGGCGAACGAACGGATTTTCCAGCTGAAAAGAAGTTGATATTGTAGATCACTGTAGTTAACTCAGATAGGCCAACCAAAGCTCTGTGAACTGAACTACCATGGGGGAGGAAAAGAATCCAACAAAAGAGCCTGGACAACACTGCAGTACTGATGAATAAGAAATTCACAATGCTCAGCGAACACTTCTAACTTTTTAGGTTACATTTTCTTGCTGCATTGATTCAGCAGTAGTACTTGGCACCCTTTGCACTTATGATCCATCAGATTCAGCATTCAAGCTGTCACCAGCACTGCGCCCCCATTGACCGGCGGACGATCGCAGCAGCAAGGTCTCATAAGTCACGAACTACAAAAATGACCAGAAGAACCCCCTCCCCTCCTTTCTGTTCTGCAGTTAATACAGACCAGAGAGATAGCATGTGTGCATCCCCAGGAAAACCTACGGTGTGATTGGTTGACTGCACGCACGCTGGCAAACGCGTCGTGCACTGCTGGCCTTCGCTGCATGCGTCGAGCCAGGCCGTGGGCTCGCGATGCAGTGAACCAAACGCGAGCTCGCGCGGTCAATGCATGCTGCGAGCCTGGCCGCGTGCATGCAGCGAACCAAACAAACCGCATCAATGTATTTCACTTAACACCAGTTACACCACGCAACTAGCTAGCACTGACCTATACATAATTACAGCGAGCAACTTCAGAGGCAAAAAAAAAAAAAACTGATGTTGAGCATCTCTAGTAGAGCTTGCATCAATGTATCTCACTCAACACCAGTTACACCACGCAACTAGCTAGCACTGACCTATACATAATACAGCAAGCAGCATCAGAGGCAAAAAAAAAAAAAAAACTGATGTTGAGCATCTCTAGTAGAGCTATAAAATACTGTTTATTTGACTTTTTAGGAATAGTGTCTCTGCTAGATAGAAGGAATCTTTTAGAGTATAACGTAAAATGTGAAGGAATTTTAGTTTAAGAATAGAGTTTGTAGAGAACATGTTATAAGGGAGAAATTTGGAGTCTCTGGACATGAGCTAAGGTTCTTGGGTGCGTGGGCGCGAATAGCCCCCGCAGAGTTCCTCCATCCGATGAACAAACTTTTGGGGCTGTTCCCACCACATGGCTCCAGAAGCAATTGGTCCTTCGTTCGAGCCTTCTTGTGCAGTATCCTTCTTCTTGACGCCCTCAGAGAAATCCCGCCAGTTAAGCATGGCGCGCTTCAGTCGGGCTGTTCTCTTACCAGTAACCAGATATCTAGTGTAGTCCCTGGCAAGGCGGTACAGCTCCTCTCCTCTTATTATATGTATATACTGCACAATGAAGCAAACAAAGGGGTGGTTTAGAAAATGAACATGGGGAGTCCGGGGAGTCCGTAATGCTGATGACCAAGATAAGCAAATAAATATACTATTGCCATGCATGTTATAAAGGAAATGGATTTATGCACAAGCCTTGTCTCTGGCAGACAGAAGGATAGTTTTCCATGTATTTACAACAGCTCCAGTAATGTGGTAAATCCAAAAAACAGTGGCAGGGATAATATATATATGAGATGAGCATTTTTTTCTGACAGAAGTACAACACTGAATCAAATGGATGGTTTTGAAAAAACTTTAAAGTGTGCACGCATCACTTAGTTAATGGAGAAGAAATTTCACCATTCTGTTCTCCAATCATCCATGTTATTGCTTCTGACTTATCTAATTTACAGAGGGAGAAAAGGATACTCAAAGCAATGCAAATATAATATTTATCTAGATGCATCCATACTATCCCCTCTGGACCGACATACAGCATTTTTATTTTGGACAAACAACCTAACTGCTTTCTCAACATTGTAAACCTAGCCATGATAAGATGTTAGGATGGAGTACGCCAACAAAGAACTCCATTTATGTCAATCACCATCACAGCACAGCATTTTCAGAATGATGGACAATGACAAGGAACACATGAAGCAATGAGATTACCATGAGTATAAAAGCGACAGTTGCTAACAAAATTTGGACCATTTCATATAATGATTCCTTGAAAGATCCGTCCTCTGGGCCATCAGAACCACCACCGCTGCCTCCATAACGGTTTTTACCACCGTTTCCACCAGATCCTTGTCCTCTAATCTTAGCCATTTGTTCTAACAGAAAGTCTTGTATAGACCACGGTTTTTTTGCTCCAGCCATTGCTTTGTTCAAAGATTCCATAGAGAACGGCTGAAAGAAAAGTAACAATAAATTCAGCAGATGGTTCTACACTCTACTTGTACAAAACAAGCGTGTGCAGAACAACCTTAATGTACTAATATCTAATAGATCATATATAATTCATGAAACTCAACCAAAAGTAAGTCACTTCCATTTTATACTAAATGTATGCCTATTTGTTATCATCCTTTCCTGACGAAACCATTTATTTCCTTCAATATCTATCTATAAAAAGAACTCCAACAGAGTGCAAACCAAGTTAAACTTGACAATTTTGCTAAGTTCAAAATAAGTCAACAAGTTTTCAATAGAACTATCCCCTCTTTGTCATTTGTGACAACATGGTTGGAACAAAAGCTTTGTAGGAGCAACTAAGAATTTTGATACGAAATAAAAAACAATAGGAAAATGACGAGACAGATCCTTATTTCTCATTATATCAACTTTAATACAATGTAATGGCCATAACTAAAATGAGGAAAACTAGAAAGATACATTCCCAGGACAAAGAAGTGATTAATAATAAAGGCAACAAAAGCTACTCACATCATTGACAAGTTTACGGCTTTCATTCCCACTTGAGGCATATACAGGACCAAGCCTTTTATGGCAAGCAGCAATAAGAAGAACCCTTGGATATACTTGCTCTTGCAGCTTGCAAGATCCAGAAGAATGTGAGCATAGGGAATGTCGATGAAGTAATTTGCAGATCCTCTCAAGACCTGCTATTGGTCTGTCCACAGTAAGCCCACCATGAGGCTTGTGTGTTGTAGCCTGGAAGTAGCTCATGTGATCTTAATTGTTGAGTTGTAGAATCGACTATATCAAAATCTGTAAGTTTAAAATAGGAAATGTGAGCACACACCAAATTAGAAAGAAAGGATGTTGTATATCCAAAGCAGTATCAACTGGACTGATGATAACAAAATAACAAAGCTTCTCTGTTTCACATAACAACGCAATCACTGCTCAAGATGATTAATCAGAAGTCACACACCTGCTGTAACAAAAAGGGCCCTCTTTCCCGATCTCCTAATGCTAGGAAGTAAATTTACCCAGCAGAGTATGTTTTCAACCACTTGTTTCCAATCCAAGAATTGAGAATTGTGCAAAGATTTTTGGAATAAAAACTCCGGTTACTCAGTCAAATTCCAAATGATAGATGGAATCATGGAAGATTATGGCGGACATTGCGCGCAACTGTGAGCTCCACGGGAAGCCAGGAAGTAAATTCTAGGGGATCCCAACCAACCAAACTACCCTGAAAGCCAAGCAAAGCATATAGAACAGCAAACGAGCGCAAGACCACACGCCGGTGCGCCTGGGTGCGCGCGCACCGGCTCTGGCCGCCGCTCCCCAGTACACCCCCTCTTGATGGCGCAGATGTCATCCCTAACATGGGGCGCCGGGCGCGCAACAGCAGGGGCAGGAGCCGGGACCGGGGTGCTCACCAGGGGAAGTGGCAGAGGAAGGAGCCGGGGTCGGTGAGTGACTTCTTCTCTTCTCTGGGTTAATTGCAAGTTGCGCCACATGCGAGGCTCCTCCGTGGGCGCAACCCTAGCTGAGCGCCATAGCAACCGGAAGCGAGGATCAGATCGAGGAGATACGGATCAGTCGAGCGGGGAAGAGGAGGCCGTCCGCAGTCCAGAGGGATTAAAGGGGAAATTCTCTATTTGCCATTAAAACGCTATAATTTTATACTTCTCTATTTGCCACTTCAAAGTAGTATTATGAATTCCCAATATATTATTATGGTCATTCTAGCCTTATGAATCGATCAAACTGGCCACTCCTCCACGCACTCCTAGAGCTAGCCATCTGGTGGTTTGAATAGAAGGAACCGTTCTGGCCCATACCGTTCATCAAACTGGACTGGCCTGATTCATTAAACCGAACCTTTAACGAACCGAATCTGGACCGAGTCTTTAGCCTACCGAACCGGTCTAGTTCGGTTCGTATAGTGACGGCTAGATTTGGCCCGATTTATATGTATATATAATTAAATATATATTTATATGTTTATTTTTTTATGATATATAATTTATTTCTTCATTTTATAATACATATTTATTAAATATAATTATTTTTTTATTTTTATATATTATTTTTGGCTAAACCGGACTGGCCCGGTTTCGGCCCGATTCACTATGCAGTGAAATGGCCCAAATGAGCCCGAACCAGACCGGCCTAATTCGTTCGTTGGCTAGGTACGCGTACTCCTGCGGTAGGGTGCCTAACTTGGCCCCTTCAGAGAACCAATGCACCCACCAGATGGCTAGCATGAGAAGCAGGGCCAGGGAAATAGGGCTGTAAATAAAACAAGCACAGGTCACAAATTTGAACTCGGCTCGCGCTAAGCTCGATTCAGGCTCGACTTGAGTTTAAAACGAGCTGAGCTCGAGCTTGATCCTAATATCGTGAGTATTTAAGCTTGACTCAAGCCTACTCGAACTTTTTTAGTACCTTAAAATTCTAGATAAAATTATATTTTATTGAGTCTACTCGACCTTGTGCTTCATGCGAGCCTACTCAACTTCGTTAAATCTAATCAAGCTTTATTTTTTTAATTAAAAAAGTCATATCTTACCAAATCTACTCAAACCCGAGCTTGAGCCTACCTCTAGACTCGAGTTTTGATCTGAGCTTGGCTTGAGCCCCGTCGAATTTGAGCTTGGCAGGACAATTTCGCTTAAGCTTGGCTCATTTACAGCCCTAACGGGAAAGTACAACAGTGGGGGCCATCACTAGCGACACATGGTGGTCGGATGGGAGTAGGGGTGTAAACGGAGCGGGTAATTTCCGACCGACCGACCGACCGAACCAGTTTAGATAGTGATTTGGATAATTATATGGATATCCGGTTGTTTTTTGCGGATATGGATACGGATATGGATATTGGGTGCTGGATACGGATAATACGGATATTATCCGACGGATAATATCAGAAGAAAAATATGGATAATATCCGATGGATATTATCCGAATCCATTCTAGGGGTTATGGCGCTTGCCCATCATCGAACGCCCACAAAAGTCCAAAGAAACCACGATACTCTCCGAGCCAAGCCACCGCACCAATCACCAAATTTCATTAACACCAAGAACATGAACAAAACTCAAGAAGCAAGACTGATGTGTGTGATCCTTGTTTTGCCATGTTAACTGATATTACTACATGCTTTCAAAATTATTTTCTTAAACTTAATTAGCGAAGACGCAGTGGTAGCGCTTATATCTCGCTATATCTCTTCATTGGTGAAATTATTCACTCCAAGACATATATTGATTCTTTTTTTCTAGCATGTGTTTTCGAATAAGCGTATTATCCGAGGAAATATCCGTTCCGACCAATATCCGATCTTATATTATCCATATTCAGATCCGACACTATCCCAGATTCAGTATCCGACACTATCCGTGTCCGTATCCGTATCCGGCACTATCCGTATCCGATCCATATCCGACAAAAAAATATGGATACGGATACAATATTAGTGATATCCGACCGTATCCGATCCGTTTACATCCCTAGATGGGGGCCTAGCTCACCAACTGCCAGTACCTCTACCGCAGACCTTGTCATCGAGAGAGTGTGGAGTGAAAGAGGAGAAGAGGAGAGGAGTTAGTGAAGTGGGAGACGAGATAAGAGATCATGAGGAGAAAAAAGCCTCATTCACCCTCTATTTTATAGCGAAAAAAAAAAGCCTCATGCACCCGAACTGTTGTGTGTATTATATACCTTCGATCGATCCATCCTACGCACTGATGTTAACAAGCTTCTAGTGCATTTGGGTCACCATAATTTCCAACTCTAGTCGAACACAATATGCTTACTTTCTTTGCCATTCTTGCCTTAATATTCAGTACTGTTGACATCCTGAATGCACCACGGACTTTGAACCAGGCTAAGTACCAAATGCATTATGTAGTATCCTGATTACACGTGCCTATTAAACTTACAGGGTTGATCTCGTTTCTCTAACCAACAACTACTGCATAAGTTCCATTTATTGATTAATTTGAATAGATATGGGTGGATTTTGGATACGAGAGAACAAGGGAAGAGAGGAAGAACAACACTGGATTTGGGGGAATTTTCCTTCTTCCTAATGCTTCCTTCACTGTGTACATTCGGTACAATATCTATCTATTAGATCTTGTGGAGGTTTTCATATAGTGATGAGTATATATGATTTGATTTGATGTAGTTGAGGAGTTTGTGTTTGAGACTTGTTTAGAGCCATGCAGATTTATGTTTTAGCAAGCACAGTTTTCACCGTTTGAACTATTTCGTGGTGCTTCTTTGCTCGGATGATTTTCTGGTCTTCATAGTTCTTGTAGAGCATTTTAAGATGAAGGTTTTTTGTTTTGAGTGAAAAGTCATTTGATGCACGGATTAATTGATATAATATTCGTAATTTGCTATGTATTTGAGGTGCAGTTTTGACTAGTTGTGATTAGTGCTAATTTTGGGTTAATTAGGATTATTGTGTGATTAGGAATGGTAATGTGCTAACTTGCAGGGAGATGAGTGAAATAATAGTGGAAATTGTGTTGGTCCATTTGAGTGTAGGTTTGGAGGCAATTGTGGTTGTTGGCGGGTACCGGGACTAGGCTAGGAGAATCGAGGTCCAAAACAATCGAGTATGCCAGTGGGACAGTTGGGCTTAAACTGAGCTCACGTGGATGTCATTGAGATAAAATTGAGGCTGCTCAAGATTTCCGGTTCGGGTTGGAGGCCTGGAGGCGTGGAAAATAAGCGATCAAGTCAAATGACAAAGACCCGTTGTATCGGGTTGACTGAGCTTTGTGTAAAGTTCATGTAGACCTTGTGTGGCCCATGTAAAACCCATGCGTAGGGCTGGTTGTTGGTAGTTGAGTGAGTGAATCCTAACTCTTGATAGGTTAGTTTAGAAGCTAAGCAACCCTTGAATGGTGAAGATGCACTCAAAAGGCCTATATAAGAAGGGGTGGATGGATGCCTCCACACGAGTCTTGCTTAGGGTTTATTTCAGAATTATATGCTTCTTGGGATCTCTGCCCACTCTTGTGTGGCTGTGGAAAACCAACCAAGTAATAGAAAAAAATTCCATAAAAAGTTTTTACTTTGTTCTTCTTATGTTATATGTGTTTAATCTAATTTGTTTCTTTATTTCTTTTACAACTAGTTTCTTTGCCTCCCCTCCTACATGCTAAAAACTTGTTGATCCAGGAGGTGTTGTGGTTGCCTATATCAGTTATCCTCATCTTGCAGCTCATCAAGAACATCGAGATCAAGTTTTCATCTTTTTGCTTGTTTTGGTAGATTTGGTTTCTCCGCACAACAACCCTTGTTATTTTTGTAGAAAATTCATCTGACGTGATTCTGAGGAGATTCTTGCTGGAAAGTTGCGTGACTCATATATCTACCATTCCTCCAAGTGGCAATTGCATAGGAGTCACTATTTGGGTGTTATGAAGATTTTACCAATGCCCAAATGTTCTGTCCGAAATTTCTGAGCAGCAGTGCTTGTTATTTTTGCTCTATTTTTTTTCTACTCTTGATCTTGAGATGGATTTTGGTGCATAGCTTCATGACTTACTATTCCCTCCAAGAAAAAATTTGAATATTACCTCTTGATCAAGATGCTTCTCTGTTGAAAGTTCACTTTTGCTTTCCAAAAGCAGCTGAGCTTGTACTAATATTTTTTCTTTTTCTAAAATTGCTTTGGATTTGACTCTTTTTTTGTTGGACCTTCATCAATAAAGAGCACCTATGAAAAAAATCCCCATGGCCATATGACCCGCGAATTTTTATTCATGACGTTTTTATCAGGGGTATGTGCTTCTGTCTCGAGAATGATCCATGGGTGATCATTTTTCTTGAGGGCCACCTGCTTGTATTTATCATTTTCTTGATTTTTGGGGCACATTGTTGAAGAAAGCGGTAGGATCAATTTGGCGTCTATTGAACCCTCCTTCTAGCTGTCTAGTCTGGTCTTACAACTGGTATCAGAGCAAAAAGGAAGTGTTGAGCATTTCTGAGTCAGAATATCCGGTATCAACTTCTCGAAGCTTGCTCAAAATCTTGGTAAAGCGACTAAAACACAAATCCAAACATTCTCCAGATTTTTGCACAAATCTGTTGTACTCTCTCTTGAACTGGTCCTGCCTTACAATCTTGATCTGGTTTATCCCCTCATGGTAAGTAATAAGGGTAGTCTAGATCATGTGGGTAGACTTGATATGTGCAATCCGCTCATATTCATTGCGGCTCAAACCCTGAATGATCAGGTTTCTTGCTTTAGCATTGGTTTCAACCTCAGACTGATTAGAGGCATTGATGTCCTCATCCTTAGGCACCATATAGGGATTCTGAACTTTCAACCAAATAGGATATCCATGTGCCATAATGTAGGACTCCATCCGAGTATTTCAAAAAGGAAAATCAGATGCAGAAAAAACAGGGGACTTGGTGGAGTACCTATCATCCGCCATAGCACGAGAAATAGGAAAGGCTCAAAGATCAGTGAGGATAAAAACAAGAGCACAACCCTGCTTTAATACCAGTTGTAAGACTAGACTAGACGGCTAGAAGGGGGGTTGAATAGACACCAAATTGATCTTACACTATCTATCCTTTTTCAATTAGGACCTTGTACTATTAGCTATTTACACCCCTCTACACCAACAACCCCTCAAAATGGGCTGAATACATTGTATACGCCTATCTTGCTACAAAATATAGAGAAAGACTTCTTCGGTAGCCCTTTAGTATGAATATCAGCTTTTTGACCGACGGATGTTACATAAGCTAAACAAATTATCCTCTATCAAGTTTCTCCTTGTTGAAATGGCGATCAATCTCAATATGTTTTGTCCTGCCATCTTGAATCGGATAGTTGGCTATGTCAATGGCTACTTTGTTATCACATTAGAGCATTATGGGCTTTTTGGTTGCTTTCTCAGCTTAGCCAGGCTGGTGGGAGTCAGGTTGAGGTGATACAAGGGGATGTTGCTTGGTTGGCTGCACTGGGAGGAGAATGGGATGGACAAATTCAAGAGAGAAAAATCAAAAACAAATACTACAATGAAAATAAATTCAAAAATAAAATAATTTTTTTTTAAAAAAAATGGAAATCAATAAATTCAAAAATAAAAATAATTTTGTTAAAAAATAGAAAATCAATAAATTCAAAAACAAAAATAAAAATTCAAAAAATCTGAATTTTTTTAAGACCTTGTACTTGAACCTACGGTTCTATTTTTTTTTGTCTCATTGAATTTGGATGTCGTTTGAATTTTTAAACATTTTTGAAAGTTTGAAAATAAACTGCAAAGTTTCTGGTTTCCTTGTTAGTCTGGCTTTGCTGTTAGTCTGGTAGTGGAAGTGCAGCGCGTAGAGCGTAGCGCGCCTACATGCACGGAAACGGCCGGAATCGGCGCTTCCGCGCGTGCAGGCTACGGAGCGGGAATTGCATCTGAAGAGCCAGGCCGGATTTGTTGGGAAGGAAACCAAACATCATCTTTGAGGGTATAGTTGTATCTACAGAGCCAAATCTCTCTAGATGCAGCCAACCAAACAGCCCCTTAATGGCTTCCACCTGTACAATTTTAGCTCATTATTAAGATATGCAACCACAATAGCTCATACACCCTTGAGCCATAGCATGATACTCCGCCTCCGTAGTAGATCAGGCTACAACACTTTGTTTCTTTCTATGCCATGACACCAAATTACCTGCAACAAATAAACAATGTATTACCTGCAACAAATAAACAATGTGCTATTGTTGAGCATCGATCACCCAATGTACGGGCCAAATTAGCATCGGTGTAACACTCCACTTGGAGGTTACCTTAGCGTGTGTACAAGAGCCCTTTTCCTTGTCTACCTTTAAGGTAGCATAAGATCCTATTCATAACATTCATATGAATTGACCTAGGGTCATGCATAAATTGGCTCATCATACTCGCTGCAAATGCAATATCTGACCGAGTATGTGAGAGAGATATAAATCTCTCAACAAGTCTTTGACAACACCCTCGCTTCACTGGTCTTCCTATATCACAACTCAAGCGGAGATTTTGGTGAATGGATGTAGTTGCATGGCAAGATCCAAGCATACCTATCTTCTTCAGCGGATCCAAAGTATACTTTTGTTGTGAGAGAAATATACCCTTAGTCCCTCGAGAAACTTCCATCCCTAGGAAGTATCTTAGTTGTTACAAGTCATTCACTTCAAACTCCTGTGCAAAATAGTTATTTAGACAAAAAATTTCTTCAGAATCATCTCTAGTAAACACAATATTATCTACATACACTATGAGGATTGCTATTTTGCCTAGGTTATACTTGTAGAATAGTGTATGACAATCATTGCTTTGAAAATATCCCCTTTTGAGCATTGCCTGTTTGAACCGATCAAACCAAACTCATGGTGATCACCTTCGGTTTAACCATTAGGGTCAATGCAACAACTATATCTCCTTGTTCTTCCACACGTGTACGCGTATCTAAAGATGCTACATGACTGATGCTTTAGCCAAGATATCACCTGAAGTGCATCCAATTTGGACACATGCTGATTCGGCAGAAATATCCTCGGAATCTTGAGAGCACTCTTCGGAAGTGTCATCACTAGATATCCTGGTTTGTAAGTTTGATTGATGAATGCTTGCCACAAGAAAATCATTGTCAATTGCGTTCAATACAAAAGAATTATTGCTGGTCCGGTCAAAAGACATCAGTAGTTCTGTCATGGACCCTCCATTGACACCATTTACGAAGAACCAAATAAACATTAAATGCACAAGTACGCATATAGTTGAATATATAAATTCGTACTAACCCATGCCAGACAACAGAACGGCGTGCGATGAACTTGCACCATCAGTATGTGGCTGACCATTCCAGCTGAACGTATCTACAAGATATATAGATTGCACAAATTAACAAAAACAGCTATGGTGGTTAGCACCCCAAATTTTGATTTGGTAGAATGCATTCGTAACTTTTGAAGTGTGGGATGCCCTACAAATCCTAATCTAGCTAGTTCCTATACTAAAAATATATATTTGAGTCGTTAGCATTAACTACCATAGCAGGATCCGTTGAGCAACAAAGTGTACGTTCCAGATTTTTGCGTACCCCTCAAAATGATCCTCCAACGGATAATTTCACTTCTCCAATGAATCAGCCAGGTGTGATGTCGATCACCTGCTCAACTGTTAAAATCTTGTTATGAACAAGCAATCACTATCGCTGAATGTACTTGATAATATCATAGATGGTCTTACGTGGGGATCGTTTATGATAAGCCCATATGATTTTTCTTAAAACCCGTGCATGATAACTTTTCAGGGACTTCGTTGTAACGTGGAAGAAATAGGATCAGGACCAGCTCGGTTTTTCTTAGTTTTGCGAGCAGGGAAGAGTTTTGAATTCTGATGATTAAAATCTCCATTTATTTCCTCCTCGACGATACTGCTACGATCGAGAGAGTATACATGTTCACAAGCAGGCTAGCTAGTTTTACACACAACGTTAACTCTTGGATTTATTCCTTATTCTATTAAACTCGGAGCATCGCACTCAAGAGTTCAGTGTTCAGCGAACACGCGCGTACGTACGTACTCGCCTGGAACATTTATTTATCTATATATGTCTTCTTCGTCGACCCCGGCGCCGGCACGCCGCTCGCCTAGCGAGCACGCCTGTTGCCGCTCCCCACGGCCTTGGCGCCGGACGCCGTGGCGCCCGCTGCTCCGTGGCTAGACGTGCACGGCCCCGACGTGCACCCCTCCCCGCAGTAGTCGGGTGTGCTGCCGCAGTACCCATATTTGCTGCAGCACAGGTCCGGCGAGCACGGGCAGCGCCCGTCCTGCGCGGCCGCCGACAGGAGGAGCGCGAGCCCGACCAGAGCCACGAACGCCGCCGTCGCCGCTGCCTTCGCCATTGCTCGGTGCTTGGATCGATTCGGTGGTTACGATTGGGTCTAAATCTGTGTGATCCTACGTATCACTTAGCTTGGTTGGTCGCTGCATGGGGTTGCGGCGGTTTATATAGGGAATCGGAGGCCAGGAGTACGACGTGTGATTGTGGTGGATATTTGACTTGCGATCTACCGGCTCGTGCCTGGCCCGTACGTACATATTGACGCTTCTGAAGCTACAAGAGGAACAAGTGTTGATCAGTGCCTGGAATCTGCATGGCTCAATGGCCGTATGCGGTGCGCTCATTAGTCATCAAAGTCAAATTGAGGCTGGAAAGTCGGCTCTGTACTAGTGTGGCGTGTGGAAATGCATGCATCTTTTGTAACCAGCCAGGCCAAAGATCGTTCGTTTCTGCAGCAACTTCTCGTATACATACGACTACGAGTACGTACACAGTACACCGCACCATTCTATATCCCTTAGCACCGGGCGCACCTACGTACGTAGGTCCACGTTGTCCAATAATTGAACAGCTTGCCACATGTCGCGCTTAACTTTACGCACTGTCCATGCACGTATGTGCAAATCTATCGGCGTCTATCCAGGTCTGTAAAGTTGTGTTGCGGTATATATACCACGATAAAGTCAGTATTTCCTTATATCTCGTTATAAAGTTGAATTCCATTTAAACGAGCTGGGTGTCCCACCCATTTGTGTGGGTAGATTTGTTTCAAAAATTAAAAATTCCTTTGTCGATGCGAGCACTAGTATAATTCATGTCTAATCAGAAGAATAATTCTTTCTGATATATAACCATACAGATCTTTATTATCTCTAATATAGTCTAAGTCTAATATATATAGAAGATATATTAATAACTTTGATTTACTTAGATGTACATCATTACATCTAAAACTACCGTTGTAGTTACCTCGATCTCTACCTTCTCGTTAGTCTCTTTATTATCTTTGTTGGTGTTAAGGCAACTCACCATGCTAGCTATGACTCTAGCATCAAATTCTTCTCCTCTAGATCGCATACGTGGTGACTTTGTCGGCTCCTATTTAATAATATAATTGATCTAGAAGATATGCTACCATTTTTTATTTTAATTTCTATTTTAATTTTTTTTATTATAGTTGATATGGGCACATTTTCTATCTTTTTTTAAAAAAGTTTTGTAGTTTTTATTTTAGAGTTGATACGGACTCTTAGCGTCCTAGATGATATGTACTTTTCCTATTATTTTCTATTCCAGATTTTTTTGTTATTTAAATATACCACATATGAACTCATTTTCTTTTTTTTAACAAAATTTAGTTATTTATATTTTGATTATAGTTGATATTGACTCTTTTTAGTTTTCTAGTTGACATGGACTCTTTTTTCATAAATTTTATTTCAAATTTGTGTTATTTTTATTTTTTAAATTGATATGGACTCTTTTTATAGCTTTGTAGTTGACATGGACTCTTTTTTCTATTATTTTTATAACAAAGTTGTGTTATTTTTATTTCTCATTGTAGTTGATATAATTTTTTTTCTAGTTCTCTAGTTGACATGGACTTTTTTATTATTTTTTAATCCAAATTTGTGTTATTTTTTATTTTTTTATTGTGGTTGATATTACTAGTGCAGAATACGTCATCACTGGCGGTTCTGATCTCAAATCACTGGCGGTTTTCAAACCGACAGTGATTATGCGACAGTGATAATCAGGGATTTTCACTGGCGGTTGTGGAACCGCCAATGATATGCATTATCACTATCACCGGCGGTTGTTGTTAGAACCGCCGGTGATAACAGATTGCCACTGGCGGTTTTAACTAAAACCGCTGTAGGTATATAGACATTCACCGGCGGTTTTAAACTAGAACCGCCAGTGACGGTGCATATCACTGGCGGTTGTTGTATGAACCGCCAGTGATATCTTTTCAGGGTCAAAAAAAAATATTAGGTTGCCCTATATTTCATCCATACACATCCAGAATTCATCCATATTCATCCAGAATAAACATCCATACACATCCAAAATTCATCCATATACATACACATCCAGAATAAACAGATTTCATCCATATACATATACATCCAGATTTTGGTTTTTCATCCATATACATATACAAAACAGATTGTTCTAATGGTGGCTAGTTTCATCCATATACATATACATCAAATAAACAGATCTCATCCAGATTCATCCATATACATATACATCCATATACATCTAGATTTCATTTAAATAAGAACAACATCAAATTCAAATGAACATATCATATATTAATATAACAATATGTACTTCATACAATATGTCTGTTATAGTTAACTATAGGCGTCCACTGTTTACACGACCATTTGGGTCAATAACTTAGGTATTAATAAACGTAGCCAAACTATCTCTAATGTCTGCAAGAGTATTGAAATCGATGTTTGTATCTCCAATGTTCAGATCTTCATTTTGTCGTAACCCTAGAATGATTTGCATATGTCACGCAACGTAGAAGCCGCAAGCATGGCCTCCGGGCTGTTGGTGGCACTACAGAAGGAAGTATAAAGATGACAAGGCACAATAATCAGTGGGGCAGGCACTAAAAAAATTTCCATTTTATTATGAGGAAAAGTGTGAATAGACACTTACTGGAAATTTTTCTATATGCCTAAGTTCCATGCCCATCGCAGCATTGTGCTTGCCCCCACCCTTGACATAACTCTTTAACACCGCATTGAGTAGGCCTTTTAAATCTTCCCACTCGTGTGTGGGGCTCATCCTCAACGAGTTGAGGTAGACAACCTTGTTTTCGCTAGGTTCTATGAGCAGCAAAATCCAATGAAAATTTTTATTGAAGGGCAACAAGAAGTATGCTTTGTCCTGTCCTCTAGTCAGGGCTCTCTTCAGGTATTGCCCGATATTCTTTCTATCCGCCTTTATGTTGTCCTGGGTGACATTGCTAGGGTCAAGAAAACCGGCCTGGACTTGACATCATTTGGCAACTAGGTACATTTGGCTGAAAAGTAAGATATATGTGATCAGTGTATAAGTGGATAAGAAATATACACTGATAATGCGCAAGACTTGTATACACTTATACTGCAAAGCAGCGGATGAGAGAGGCGTCCAACTCCTGCAATTGAAACATATACCACAGGTCCTCGAAGGTTATGGTAAGATAACTATCGTTATCGTCCAGGAAATACTTGCCCTTCACCTTACCCACGATACTGGATGATCGTTCCTTCACAGGAAGGCGTGAGTTCCTGAGGTAATAATCATGTAGGATCTGGCAGGCCGTACCCATGTCATTTAATACGGCAAGGCTATGCAGTGGTTCTCCCATCTGAAATTTTTCCCTTCTCGCGCAAATGAATCTTCCTCTTAGGCGCCAAGATTGACGGATGATTCGCTTCCCTTCTCGGAGGACGAGAGCGCCTTGGTGGTGAGGACGCAGCATGCTTATTGCTCTGTGAGCTTGTCTTCAAAGATTGAGGGGCTGCCGCAGACAAGGCTTTCTTCGTTCTCTCCTCTTCATCGTTACGGATCGGATCTATGGGTCCAACGCCGCCGGCCTCGATTTCTTCAAGATTTGGTAGAAGAGTAATATCCTTCTTGGGCCACTGGACGAAACTATGGACAACATCCCCAACTGTTATGATTTCATCATTGGGGGGATTCACAAGTGGGATCTTATTGCGGTGTTGTCCATAACAAGCGTCTACTCGACCTTCAGCGTAGCCCGCCGCCAAGTCCGTACCATGGGGTACACCACACCATGGCCACCTCGAGTGAAACACCCAAGACTATACTGAAACTTGGAGCAAGCAATGGGTAATCTCCTTTATGTCGCCCACGGGTATTTCGTTGGGCCACCTTATCGGGCGAAGGTCGCGAAGCGCATCGCTTTTAAATGGAGGGTGCAACCAACGGCTTGTGTATTAGGGTTGGCTTGGGTCATTCCTTATGAGTTCCTCCAACTGTTGTACCCGAGGCTCCTATTTCGCCAGATCTTCTCACTTCGCACGAACCCTATTTTGAATTTCATCCTCTAAGTTATGTACACATTTCTTTTTCTTGTAGTAGAGATAGTCATTGGGGAACCCATCCTTCCAGGTAACGTAGACCCCGATGCCCCGCGTACGGCCTGGGTGCTCCTTGTTTCCTAGGGCCTCAATTAGGATGTCTCGCTCCCTGTTTTCGACAAAGGAGCCTTGCGATGCTTGCATGTCATACTCAATCTGCAATACGTGGAGAAATTGAAATTGGGATGTTACAAAAGTAAACATTGTAAGGGTCATTGTGCACTTACCAGCTTTTGAACCACCTCAGCAGTCTCGGGCGTGGAGAAAACTGGCCCCGTCGGTGTGACTTTGACCCTAGCCCTGATCCAGCGGTCAGCACGCGTGTTGGTGAGCCTTGTGGCGGCATCAGATTGCTCACTGGAGCAGTCGGCCAGCTCCCACTCGCGTTCTTTTGCCACATATCCAGCGGTGCCGAGTCTGTGGGGGTGGGTGTTCTTGGCCTGAATGGCTTTGTATTTAATGGAGGACACCTTGAACTCCTTCGTTGTCTTCATCCTCTTGAACACCTCCCACACCTCATTCGTAATGAAAGGGTACTTCTGAAACGGGGTCTTTTCCTCATTGACGAAATCCTTGACAAGATCCACCTTCCAATTTTTCTAGGTGATCCCCATGCGCTTTAGGGTGTTCTTCCGCACCTCAGGAAAAGAGTCTTCAGGAAATTGAAATGACCGTTTGAGCTCCTCCCATAGTTGGTCCCTTTCTTGAGCGGTGAGGTCCTTCCAGGTGTTGGTGGTGCATGGGACTCGTGCCCTAGCCACCACCCGGCACATTGTTCGATATGCTGATGCAGCTTTCGTGGGAAGGACCGGTATACCTCCTGTCCGGACCTCTGTGATGGTATGAACGACATCAGTCTTGAGCTTGTTTGGCCCTCTGCTAACCCTTCTCTTCACAGCTGGCGTGGCCTCGGGCGCGGCCCCTACTTGAGGGGTGGCCTCAGGGTCCATTCTACATACAAGAGAACACCAGGTAATTTCTAATCTTTATTTGGTTATACAGATAATTTGTGTATTGGCTACAAATAAAAATGGGCACAAATGTATATTACTATTTACTTCTAAATACTTCTAAAAATGGGTTTTAGTAGGCATGTTATTTGTTGTAATTATTTGATTATAAATGGGTTTTAGTAGTACTTCTAAATACTTCTAAATACTTATCACATACAGGACATGTACCCATGTTTTCATCTATATAGTGGTTCCAGTCTTCTCCTTTGGTAGAAATGAGCCCTTTGATTGTCAGCTGTCTATAATGATAAGATGATATTTGTTCCTGTTTGGCCTGAATCCAATTGAGCATGGCTGTATCCAAAACTGATGGACCAACAGAACCAGACTTGTACAAAAAAGCATTCAAAGTGTCTGACCAAAAGTAGCTAGCAGCGGCTAACACTAGCTCATTGGCTACTGCAAAAGCTAAAGATAAACGAGGGCAATCGGCTATGCCTATATGTTCCTATTCGGCCTTCTTAGAAGCCAATATCCTAACATACCAGTTCCTCCATCCCATCGGAGTCGTAGGCCAAGATCTTAAGCGAGGAGTCTCTGTAGTAGCTAACTCCGAAGAGTCTACGCTACCCACCAGATCGAGACAATAAAAGGACTCAGAGTCTTTGATGGGGGAGAAATACCTGCTCCATTATCTCGGATTTTCAGAAAAAATGCCTTAATTTTTCAGAACAACGTGTATTCATCTTGTTCTTGCATGTTTGGCAGTGAACATATTCGCGAACAACATTTTCACAAGATCTGTAACAGCTAACAAATTATCCTAGAAAGCAGCAGCTTCAAAATGTAACAATACAGTCACATTATCTGAAAAATCAAACCATGTGAACATAGGTCTACAGTCAAGCAGGTGCCCCAACCACCAATCAGCACATAATTGAACATCAAAGGCCATAAATGCTCTATTGCTCCGAGAACTACAAGATTCTCAGGTATTTTTAGACCAGCGTATCAATATCCCAATATTTAGGACTAGGCATCAAGCACATAATCAGAAGAAGTAATATCACCTGAACTAAAACCAAAAAGAGGTCACATGCAAATCTATTTTATTTCCAAGACTGGTCTATAAAATGGCGGATGCTAAGGTGCCATGATTTAATATCAAATAAGTGATGGGACAAAACAATATAAAATTGCAGGTAACATATTCAAACAAAACCACCAACTTTGCCTAGGCATGATGGTGCAATACATAGATAAACAAAAACAGGCTCCAAATTGTGTTTTATTTTCTCATGATACCTCATCCATAACGAGCATCGAACAGTCTTTCAGCACGCAAATGCCCTTGCTGGTAAGATCTAGTATCCGGCCAGGTGTGCCAACAAGTAAACTTTACCATAGAAGAAAATGGGACAACTGCTGACCTTGAGGGCGAGCAGGTAGCAGGCGTGGCGCTGGAGCCGGCGGACGCAGACGTCGAGGATGCCATCCGCTCAGCAGACAACGGCGGCGGCGACGACGAAGGCGGCGAGGGCGCGGCGATGAGGGCTCGGCGACGAGGATGCAGACGAGAGTGCTCGACGACGAGGGCGACGAGGGAGGACGCGACGAGGGCGCTGCGGCTAGGGCTCGGCAACGAGAGTGCGCGCGCGGGACTTGTGAAAATTTGGGGGGTATCGCGCTGCTAGGACGGCTAGAGTATATATATAGCGGTATCTACCACTAGAGGTGTGACACCCAAAGGAATAAATAAATACATAAATAGATAAATAAACAAATTTTGCTTATATCTCAACAAACAAAATAAATTTTCAGTTTTATTTAAGAAACAACTAAAATATTTTATGGACAAGTAAATTCAATCATAAAATAACTTTATTAATTTACATTCTCAATCTTCCCCCTAAAAGAAAACAAAACCTATTACACAAAAATCACTTGCTTATATATCGCAACAAATAAATCGAATTTTTCAAACCCTTTAGTCCAAACGATGTTAAATTGTATTTTTCATACTCCTCCGAAAAATATATATATAGAAACAATTTAAATTTGAAAATTCTAAATATTTACATTTCCGTTTCCCCAAAAATTTATATTACAAAGAAATCACATTAGTTAAATTTCAAAATTACATTTTGTCTACCTTTTCAATTTGACCTAAAATCAAAATTACAAGAAAAACCTCGCTTTTCTTCTTTTCCTTTCTTAATCTTGATATTATCCTCAGCCGCAGCTGTCCCGCCGACGTGGACGGCATGCAGCTTGCTGCCGCTGGCCGTGAGCCACGTACGGGAGCCTTCCCTCCCCGTATGAACCTGTAAATCTCAAGCCATCCACTAGCCAAAAATTTTCTGTCCTACAACACAGCCTAAAGCACCTAAAACCCCGAAGCCAAACTCCTAGCTGCCGCTGCCGCCCTTCGGTGCCGAATCCGCCGTGCTGCCCGCCGTGGAAGGTTGTCACCATTGCCTCCAACACGCCTCTGTAAATTGCCGCACCAGCTCCCCTTCCTTGCGCCGCTCCTTGCGCCGTCGTCTCGGCCCCGAGCCGACCCGCCGCCCGGCCCTTTCCAAGCCGCCGCCTAGCCGCCGTCGCTTAGCACCTCCAGCCACTGCCCAAGCCCAGCCGCGACGTCACGTCCTGTGCAGCCCTCGCCGGGGCCACTATCCCGTAGCCCTCGCCGCTTGGAGCCGCCGCCAGACAAAGACTGTCGCCACCACCGCCAGCAGGCAAGCTTGCTTTTGCCGCTGGCCGTCGTCGAGACCGTGTTGCCCGCCAAATCGCCGCCAGGTTGTGCCTCGCCAGCCGCGGCCGCCGGCCACCGCAGCCTCTAGAGCGCCGCTGCTTGCCGGCGAGCTCGCACCAGAGCCGCTGTCTTGTCGTGTAGAGCCCCGACCCGCCGCCCGAGCTCCAGCTACCAGCTCCTCCTCGCCGCCTTGTTCAGCAACTTCGCCGCCACCGGCCTGCTGCCCCATGCTCCACCGTCGCCGGTCCCCTCACCGAGCGCCATCGACCCGTCGCCGGTGAGCCGCCGCCCACCGCCATAGCCGCCGGCCCACCTCACCCCGGCCGCCCCTCTCCTTCGTCCTCCCTCCTCTCCCTTTCCTCTCTTTCTCTCCCTTACTCACTCTTTCTCTCTCTTTGGCTCCCTCATCTGTGCTAACCCGTGGAATGCCAGCCACAGCACCCTTATCCAGTGCTTGGCTTGAGCTGACAGAGGGACCCCATGAGCTACAGTGTTTTTTTAATTTTCTGGAATTTCCCATTAGCTACAAACTTCAATTGTTTGTACCGGACTCGTCCGATCTCCGAATCCGGCGATTCAAATTTCTAAAAATCCAGAAAAACCATATCTATCTACTGTAATATTTGTATAATTTCTAAAATTATTTTATTGTGCATGTTATTTATTGGTTGTTTTTTCTTGTTTGCGTGCGATAGAACGTTCGGGCGCCGCAGGAGATTTCCTTGACGCCGTCAACGCACCGCAAGAGTACGACTACTCCGAAGGCAAGTCTTTCCCTAGAATCCCAATTTTCTAGCTTTACCAAAATTGCTATGTGGATTAAAAGCGCGTATGATTGAATAATGTCACCTAGTGCTTGGATGTCTGTCCGATATATGCATCTACCGATAAATCCTCTACCCTAGGCTAACTTATGGTAATATCGTCCACCATTTTTAAATATTAGATGTTTAGAGAAGCTCAGTTAGGTATTCGGGGATTCAATCCCAAATATTGACTTAGCTAGGAATAAATCCAGAGAATTGATCAATCGTTTGTGTTGGGATTTGGGATTCGATTCATTTATCTTAATTAAAATTTGACCAACTAATAAACGGGATCGGGAGCGGATGGATTATAAGGTGGGTGCATTTGAGCACGAGAATTGGGTTTGTGTTGGTTGCCACTCCGAGAATAAGGACCGAGCCATGTGATTACTTTACTGAGTATTTACCCGTGCGACCGCAAGCCCGGTATGGGACGGGCCTAATCCAAAGGAAAAGAAATGTCGGGATTACTCACTGTCCTTGCACGGTGGATGAATTGAGAAGTACAGAGAGAGAATTGAGAAACACCACCGGGGTATCGCCAAGGACTTGTGCAGAAGCATTTCTCTGGATACCTGTGTGAAGCAGGTGCGACCATGTTTAAGCCCGAGGTTAATTTTCTGGAGGGTTTTGTTATAATATCCTTCGACGAGAGGATATCGTATCTTGCGGGTAAAGCGTACAATCTCTGCAGAGTAAAACCATTTAAATGGCCGTGCCCACGGTTAAGGGCGGACAAGGTGGGTTTTACATTGTAGCATCACTGAACATAATATGACATGGGTAAGGTTAGTCCGGCAGGTGTGCCGTTGCTAGATGAGAATTATGAGTTTGATATATGAGTATTGGGATTTGAGAATTGAGATTTGAGATTTGAGAATGGAGGAATGAGATTATGAGATTGACAATTTGATATCTGAGAATAGAAAGTTCATGATATGACTATTGATCATAAGAATTTGTACTTATTTATATATGTTTCTCAAATGTTTTTACAATTCTAAATGAAATACTTTTATACAAATCAACCATCAGTTTTATTAAGGTAAACCTTAACCTGGCCCTTCCTAGGAAGGACTTGCTAGCAGTCAAATACTAACCCCGCTTGTTATGCGGGGCTGTTTATTTTATGAGCAGGTCAAGAATACAAATTGGAGAACTTGAAGACGATGACTATACCAACGCCTAGGACGCTACTGCAGCTTGCCTGTGGTTTGTTTGTTGTATTTTGCCTCTTCCATTTGGAGTTATGGAAGACTGTTAAGACTTCCACTGCCTGTTAGAATTCCGCTGTTTAAGGCCTTCGTGCCAGTTAGCGTACTCTGATGTAATTATTATTCGAACTTGTAATGGCAATGATCCAAGCTCTGGAATCTGTGTGTACTAGCTCTCGATCCAGGACTAGTACTGTAATGCATGAAGGGCCCCGACTCGTTTGGCGGGTCCCGACAGTGTGCTCAAGATATAACCGCCATGGTAGTAGATCACCACTGGCGGCTCAAGATATAACCGATGATGAGTAAACCATCATGGCGGCTCAAGAGATAACCGCCATGATATCTATATTAGGGCTATATAATAGAACTATACAGACTATATAGGATTATAATAGGAATATATTTGGGCTATAAAATAGGATTATAATAAAACTATATAATAGGATTATAATAGGACTATATAATAGGATTATAATAGGATAATAGGACTATAAAATAGGATTATAATGGGACTATATAATAGGACTATATTAGGGCTAGATAATAGGATTATATTAGGACTATATAATAGGATTATATTGGATTACATTATACATTCTGCCAGTGGTAGTAGACCATCACTGGTAGTAGACCATCATTGGCGGCTCAACCTATACCCGCCAGTGGTAGTAGACTATCACTGGCGGCTCAACCTATACCCACCAGTGGTAGCTATATTAGGGCTATATAATACAACTATACAGGACTATATAGGATATAATAGGACTATATTGGGGCTATATAATAGGAATATATTGGATTACATTATACATTCTATAATAGGATTACATTACAAAATGGGATTACATAACTCAAATATAAGATACAAATAAAAAGTACAATCAGTCCTCAATGATCAGCCCTTCTTGATGATCGTTGCGCGCATAGGTGGTTGCATTGGTCATTTCACTTGATTTTGGATCGGTTTCATCATGTAATGGAAGTATTTCATCGTATTGGTTGTAATCCTCCTCGTCCACCACATTCTCGACTCCAACGATTCTTCTTTTCCCACTAAGAACAACATTTTTGTTCTTATCAGCAGGATCTATGACATAGAAGACCTGTAAAACTTGGGTTGCGAGGACAAAAGGGTCATCTCTATATCCCACTCGGGCGAGGTCAACGATAGTCAAATCAAACTCATCAGATTTCTTAACCCCTCCACTTTGGACCCATTTGCACCGAAAAAGGGTTATTTTGAAAATCACATAGTCTAGTTCCCATATCACCTCAATGAAACCATAGAACGAGCTCTTGCGTTGGGTTACTAGGCCTTGGTTGTGCTCCTCCTCATATGCATCTATACGAACGCCGCTGTTCTGCACAGTGCTCTTCTTGTCTTGCGATATCGTGTAGAATGTGTACCCATTTATGTCATATCCTTGCCACATCACCACCGTGTATCTTGGTCCCTTTGCTAGCCATAAGAGTAGATCAGAACACTGTGTTCCAGTGAATCGTGACTTGAACCAATCATTGAAACAACGGTTGTGCTCCTTTTTTATCCAAGCCTCCGTCTTGTTTGGGTACTGGCGACGTATGAAATCTTTGTGCTCTTCTATGTAAGGGGCCACCTTCGTCATGTGATTCAGAACAATGAAGTGCGCTTTACGGTACATGTCTCCGTTGAGTGTGATCTGTTTTCTGCCAAGTGTGCCTGTACCATGCAGCCTACCCTCATGATGGGATACGGGCACACCTATGGGGTCAACTTGCGACATGTAATCAATGCAGAATTCGATCACCTCCTCTGTTGCATACCCTTCGACAATGCTAGCCTCAGGACTATATCGGTTGCGTACGTATGAGTTTAGAATCCCCATGTACCTCTCGAACGGATACATGTAACGTAGAAACACCGGGCCACATAACTTAATTTCCCGAACAAGGTGAATCATGAGATGTACCATAATATCAAAGAAGGATGGGGGAAATACATTTCGAGATCACATATAATTCTTACTGCTTCGTTATGTAGCGAATCAAGAGTATCAGGATCGAGACTTTCTGATGGATTGCATTGAAGAACAAGCTTAGCCTTGTGATGGTTCGTCAGACGTCCGGAGGCAATATACTCCTTATTGCAATGGGAATCATCTGAGTCATTAGAACATGACAGTCATGTGACTTCATTTCAGACAATTTCAAGTCACTCATGGACACTATCCTCTTCATGTTGGCAGCGTACTTGGATGGGTATTTTACACCATGCAAGCACTGACAAAATTCTTTTTCGCCGCCTTGGATAGAGTAAAGCAAGTGGAGGAGTTCCGCCCCGCCTGCACTACTAATTATTGGTGCTAACTCGCTTCTTAAGTTCATATCGACTAAGTCGAGCCGTGCGTTTAGTCCATCCTTCGTTTTGTCCTTCATATGAAGCAATGAACCAACCAAACTATTGCAAAAGTTAACCTCCAAGGCATCACATCCAAGCAGTGTCGAACATATAGTTCCTCCCAGTAAGGTAGATCCCACAAAATTGACCTTTTCTTCCATATGCCGTTTTCACTGGTTTTTGTTTTCTTCCTCTTTCTCCCCATTTCACATTTTCCAAACTTAACATGCAGGCTTGTAAACATGTCATGCACTTCTTTTCCACTAGGTATGCGTGGAGCCGATCCATTTTCCCTGGTTCCATCGAACTGTCTGGTCATCTTGCGATATGGATGATTCACACGTAGAAACCGTCGATGGCGCATATACACAGTCTTCCGGCAATTCCTGAGCCACACACTTGCTGTATCATCTAAGCAGTGAGGACAAGCTTTACTTCCTTTTGTTTTCATGCCCGAAAGGTTTCCAAGTGCGGGAAAATCATTGATGGTGCAAAACAACATTGCACGTAGCGTGAAGTTCTCTCGTCGATCCGCATCCCATACTCTGACCCCTTCGTTCCACAGTATCTGTTGTTCCTCTACCAATGGTGCAAGATACACATCTATATCATTGCTGGACTACTTTGGTCCTTGGATTAGTAGGCACATCATAATGTACTTCCTCTTCATGCAGAGCCAAGGAGAAAGATTATATATGCATAGGTTCACAGGTCATGTGCTATGCTTGCTGCTCCAATTTCCAAATGGATTCATGCCGTCTGTGCTCAATCCAAACCTTAAATTTCTAGGGTCTGCACCAAAATCCGGAAACTTGTAGTCAATGTTTCTCCACTGCAGGGCATCTGCAGGGTGCCTAAGCTTTCCATCTTTCTTACGATGCTCTGAGTGCCACCTGAGAAGTCTAGACTCTTTCTCATTTCCAAACCATCGTGTCAAACGAGGAGTGACTGGCAGATACCACAAAACCTTTGCTGGGATTCCACGATTAAGGTCGGCATCCTGATCCTCGTCTCCGTTACGGCCTTTGACATTTCTCTTATAGCGAGATGCTTTACACTCTGGGTATAAGTGCAGGTTGCTATACTTGTGACGGTATAGGATGCAGTCATTAGGGCATGCGTGGATTTTTTGCACGTCCAATCCTAAAGGACAAATAACTTTTTTGGCACCATATGTTGTTTCTGGCATCAAATTTTCCTGGGGAAGAAGTTCCTTCAGTAGTCGTAAGAGCTCTGTGAAACTCTTATTAGACCAACGGTTGCGTTCCTAGCCTTCAATTGTAAGAGTTGAAGTACAGTCGCCAATAAAGTGTGTTTCACCTTGCAACCATGAAAGATTGGCCTCTCGGACTCCTCTGACCATTTCCTGAATTTAATGAACTCTTTCGTAGTGCCATAGTCTGTTTCGACGTCACGCATCATTCTATCGAACTTGCACCCCATTCACGTACTCTTCCGTCACGCGATTTTCTGTGTACATCCATGATCTGTCCATTATTTGCAAAAATGTATCCACCGTTTTTTTAATTATTACATGGTTACTGGAAATTTTGAAATAACAGACTTTATGAATAAAAGTTTACCTTAGGACGACAAAGCTAGTATGACAAATAGTTTGCTAAAATAATTATTATAAATAATTAGTAGCTGAAATAATTACTTCCTCCTATATATTAATATAAATCAATTGTTGCTTATCCCATTAATTGTGACTACAAACTCATTAACATATTAATATATTGTTACTTATCCCATTAATTACTTTTCTCGTATTCTACACATGCAAAACACATCACAAGCCAAAGATAGTAATTATCCTACTCTCCATGTACATCACAAACCTACAAATATTAATATATCTAGATCTCAAAGCACTTAATCTAGAGATGGTTCTTTTATCTTCAAAAACAAGATGTACAATGAAAAATAAAAAGCATCACTAACCTCTACCACTTGGATCTTCAAACAACCACTTGGATCTTCAAAAACCAGTTGGAATTGAGCCAATTCCAGCTACAGCCGTCGCCGCATCCGCCGCTACAGTAGAACAGAGAGAAGACAGAGTGAACAGAGCTCCAATAATGGAGGTAGGGTCGGCACTATGTAGTGGAAACTATCACTGGCGGTTATCTCTTAAACCGTCCGTGATATGCTAACTATCACTAGCGGTTCTCTTTAAAACCGCTCGTGATAGTTTCCTTTCACTGGCGGTTTGATCACTAACCACCAGTGAAAGTTTCCGTTTCCCGCCAACTCCCGCCGGTTTGTTCTACAAAACTTTCTCTGGCGGTGTTCAAGTGAACCGCCAGTGATGTGAGACAGTCAGTAGCGGTTGTAACATGAACCGCCAGTGATATGTATCCATCACTGGCGGTTGGCCGTACAACGTCATCACTGGCGGTTGGTGTTTTGTCCCAAACCGCGCGGGGGTCCTGTGACCCTCATCACTGGCGGTGACAAAAATAGCCGCCAGTGATGAGGGGTCGGGGATGAGCAATTCTGTAGTAATGTATGTTTCTTTCAATATAAGCCGTTATAATATAGCCCCATATTTTTTATTTTAATATAGTAGATATGGCCTCTTTTTCTTTCTTGTAGTTAATACGGACTCTTTCTATTTTTTAACAAATTTTAATTACTTTTTATTGTAGCTGATATTGACTCTTTTCTAGTTGACATGAACTCTTTTTTATATTATTTTTGCGTACCCCTCAAAATGATCCTCCAACGGATAATTTCACTTCTCCAATGAATCAGCCAGGTGTGATGTCGATCACCTGCTCAACTGTTAAAATCTTGTTATATATGAACATGCAATCACTATCGCTGAATGTACTTGATAATATCATATAGATGGTCCTATGTGGGGATCGTTTATGATAAGCCCATATGATTTTTCTTAAAACCCGTGCATGATAACATTTCAGGGACTTGGTTGTAACGTGGAAGAAATAGGATCGGGACCAGCTCGGTTTTTCTTAGTTTTGCAAGCTGCAAGAGTTTTGAATTCCGACTGATTAAAATCTCCATTTATTTCCTCCTCGACGGTATATACTGCTGCGATCGAGAGAGTATACATGTTCACAAGCAGGCTAGCTAGTTTTACACACAACGTTTACGCTTGATTTATTCCTTATTCTATTAAACTCGGAGCATCGCACTCAAGAGTTCAGTGTTCAGCGAACACGCGCGTACGTACGTACTCGCCTGGAACATTTATTTATCTATATATGTCTTCTTCGTCCCCGGCACCGGCACTCCGCGCACCTAGCGAGCACGCCTGTTGCCGCTCCCCACGGCCTTGGCGCCGGACGCCATGGCGCCCGCCGCTCCGTGGCTAGACGTGCACGGCCCCGACGTGCACCCCTCCCCGCAGTAGTCGGATGTGCTGCCGCAGAACCCAAATCTGCTGCAGCACAGGTTCGTCGGGCATGGGCAGCGCCCGTCCTGCGCGGCCGCCGACAGGAGGAGTGCGAGCCCGACCAGAGCCACGAATGCCGCCGCCGCCGCCGCCTTCGCCATTGCTCGGTGCTTGGATCGATTCGGTGGCTACAATTGGGTCTAAATCTGTGTGATCCTATGTATCACTTAGCTTGGTTGGTCGCTGCATGGGGTAGCGGCGGTTTATATAGGGAATCGGAGGCCAGAAGTACGTCGTGCGATTGATGTGGATATTTGACTTGCGATCTACCGGCTCATGCCTGGCCCGTACGTACATCTTGATGCGTCTGAAGCTACAGAGGAACAAGTACTGATCTGTGCCTGGAATCTGCATGGCTCAATGGCCGCATGCGGTGAGCTCATCAGTCATCAAAGTCAAATTGAGGTTGGAAAGTCGGCTCTGTACTAGTGTGGCGTGTGGAAATGCATGCATCTTTCGTAACCAGCCAGGCCAAAGATTGTTCGTTTCTGCAGCGATTTCTGGTATACATAAGACTACGAGTACGTACACGGTACGCGGAGTCGTCGTTGGGGGAGGAGAGTTCGGTCGCTAGGGTTGATGTCAGGGAAGGAGCAACCGCTCGCAGCAACACCCGGCCGCCGCAGGAGCAACGCGCGTGGGGGCGAAGCGCGGGGGAGCAGCCGAGGAGAAGTTCGCCGCATGTGGGCGCAGCGCAGGGGAGGGTGCCGCGGTAGTGGTCGACGCCGACACCGGGTGCGTAAAGAGCTACCAGGGGATATCTGCCACTGGGGAAGAGGCCACGGCTGAAGCCCGCCATCGTGCCCGAGGACAGAGGAACTCCTCGGGAAAAATGCTCATCGGAGGAGGAGCTCAGGGTCGCTGCTGTGTCGTCACCGACATCGGGGAGGCTGCCTCGAGTTCGTCGGGGACAGCAGCTTGCAGTGGGGAGGACAATGGAGCTCGCTGGAAGGTGTGACTTCCCTTTTTCAAGTGCCAACCAAACACTCCCATTTCATGCCTTTCCTAATGCTAGGATAGCTATCAACCAAACGAATTACAAATTCTTGTTTAACATTGTGGCTGATGCTTTGGCCAATATGTTGAAGAAGGCCTAGAAAGGGGGGCTGATCAAAGGTTTGGCTCATGATATCTTACCTGGTGGTGTGAATGTGCTTCAGTATGCAGATGATACCATAATTTGTATGGAAGATGATATTGATGCTGCTAGAAATATCAAGGTTATCCTTACTTTGTTTGAACAGTTGTCTGGGTTAAAAATCAACTTCCATAAGAGTGAAGTTATTCTGATTAATGGTGATAAAATTAAGGATAGGAGATATGCTGAGCTCTTCACCTGTCAAGTGGAAACCTTTCCAATGAAATATTTAGGAGTCCCTGTTAGTCATAAAAGGATTTTGGTTAAAGATTGGGAGGTTATTGTTAATAAGATCCAAATAAGACCTGAGGTTTAGAAGGGCAAACTCCTTTCTCTGAGAGGGAGATTAACCCTGCTTAATGCTTGTCTTTCAAATGTTCCCATTTATTCTATGTCGATGTTTTTGCTGCCAAAATCCGTTGTAAAATAAATTGACCAAATTAGGAGATCTTTCTTGTGGGAGAGTGGGGATAAGAAGAGAAAATATCATCTAGTTAAATGGAAAAAAGTGATTAAGCCCAAGTCAAGTGGGGGGTTGGGGGTTTAGGACATTAGATGCCTGAATGTGTGTCTTCTTTGCAAGTGGTGGTGGAAGTTGAAAAATGAGAAGAGTCTTTGGCAGGAGTTTGTCAAGAGGAAATATATAAAATATAAGCCTATTTCTGTGCAACATAAACAGTCCGATTCTGTGTTTTGGACTGATTTGTTGAAAATTAGAAAGTTTTATGTGAATGTCAGAAAGAAGGTGGTGGGAAATAGGGGAAAATCTAGTTTTTGGTGTGACCCCTGGTTGGAGGATGTTCCTCTGGGGAATAAATTTGCTGATATCTTTGAGATTTATATGGAAAAAGACATTTCCATTAAAGACTGTGCTGATAAGGGTTGGGATATCCCTTTGAGGAGATGGGTAAATCTTGAGCAGAATGCTGAGTGGGGGAGAGTTGTCGATACTATTAATGGTACTCTGTTGAAAAAAGAGGAGGATAAGTGTATGTGGATGGCTGGCAACAAAGGAGTCTTTTCTGTTGCTTCCATGTACCAAAAGTATAAGAGAAATAATAATGTTTGTAGAATGGGCAGGTATTGGAAAGTGAAAATCCCTCTTAAGGTCAAAACCTTTATGTGGTTGATTGAAAATGATGCTGTGCTTTCCAAGTATAATTTGAGGAAAAGAGGTTGGCTGGGGGACCCTTCCTGTGTGTTTTGTAGTGAGGTGGAAACTGTTGATCATCTTTTTTTTCAATGCACCGCTGTTAGGGTACCCTAGTTGATAATTGCTAATTTGTTCAGGGTTGAGATTATTCCCACTTCTATCCATAATGTTTCTATCTGGGTGTCTGAGGCCATGAAGCATAATTGTCGGCTAGGGTTTTATGGGGTGGCTGCTTTGTTATAGTCTATTTGGTTGAGAAGGAATGCCTGCTGTTTTGAGGGCAAAATTTTGAAAGACCCTCTGCATTTAATTTTTTGTTGTTGTGCTTTCCTGCATTGCTGGACAGGTCTGTTGAAAAGCAGCGAACAGGATCTGGTCAAGATGGGGATCTCCAAAATTTTCCAAATTGTCAGAGATCTTTAGAATGAGCCAAGAGCTGGTTAGCGGAGGAGAATTGATGAGGATCCAACCGGAGATGATTAGTTTGCTGGGAGGGTTGGTCGTTTTCTTTTTTTGTTATCCACCTGCGTGTGGATGGAGATTCGTGGTTTGGTCTTAGTTGTGTTTTGTTCTGTTGGTTGTCTGTGTGAGAGAGGCCTGACAGTGGGAGGACCTGCTCTCATGCTTTGTTTGTTGGTGGTTTGGTTCTGAACGTACTCTTTTGTTTCCGTTGCTTTAGTAATGGAAATGGGGTTCTAACCCTTCTGCAAAAAAAAAGTACCTAAGCTTAGTTGTGATAATTATAGGTACCAACCAAACAGGTCCTTACATGAAATCTGAAAATTCACTCTGAACTCTAAACTTTGTGGTTTGTGTTTTTTCTAAAATGCACAACAACTATTTTTTCACTCTGAATATTTAGTCTACAGTGTCTATACAACACCTGTGTTTTTCCCAACAAACGCACATCACATGTCCTGTTAGTGCTAGGGTCAGGTGAGACCCTAGAGCTAGGTGGGAACTAAAATGTTCTCTTTAGCATCTTATCTTCTTATTTGCTTATGAGCTTAACTTTGAAAGCTTCTCGAGATAGTTTGAAAAGTCTGGTGCATTTTGTTTGACTTGTTTGTAAAAGCTTTGCAATGCACATTCAAGAAAAAAAATGATCACAAAAGCCAAATAGTTTAACTTTTCAATTTGGAGATAAATAGATAAGATAAGAAGATAAGACAAAGAGAACCACCTAACTCATGCAAGGGGCGGTCGACCTTTATGCAAAACAATTTGTGTGTAGGACAGGGGCCAAGTTGAGGGTCGGACCGGACCGGACTGGACCGTCCCTTTTATTTGCATATCCGGCAAAAATAAAGAGCTCAACTATAGGACGGTATATTGTCCTGATGCTGTACGACGGGATAGGAAAACGATAGCGCCTGCATGGCACATGGGACACGCTCGCTTCGTGCGATACGCACACGGCATGTGAGATGAGTTGGTTACGCGCGCGACGCATGAGACAGGTAAGTAGGCCACGAGCCCAGGAAGGACACGTTAGTTAGTTCCTTCTCGTGAGTCGCCAGTAGCTCACTTTTTCTAGGAGTTCGCAATTTCATATCTATTTTATACAAATTTCATACAAGTTCATTTTTCCTAGGAGTTCATGATCTCATATCTATTTAATATAAATTTGGTTTAACACTATAATTCATCTAAAATCGAGATCCAGCTTCCTACCAATTTTTCATGATTTTTATTAAATTAATTTATTTTCTATTTTTTATTCCCATTTTGTTGAGAAATACTGCAGCATGGTATATCGTCCGAGGCTACTCCAGGATAGCTCTCCACCGTCCGTGCATGTCATACTGACGCTTATTCTCCTACGCTTTCCTCCTTGGTCGCTCCAATTCTTTCCCGTCCCCTTTTGCTGCACTACCTAGTTGTCTCTCCTCCAAGGTTTGCAAAACCAATAAAAACCAGTAAAAACCACCGGTTTTTGCCCGGCCCAAATTCAAAATTTAAATTTGAATTTGAAAATTTAAGAAATTCAAAAAATCTTTAAAAAAAACTCCTGTACAAAGCAAAAAAATAATTTGACATCGTTTTCATTGTCATTTTTGCAAAGAAATAGAGTGAAATTATATTTTGAGAACATTTGGGTTCAAAGGCAGTAAAAACCATAAAAAACTTATAGAAACCGGTGGTTAACCGCCAGAAACCGATGAAAACCCGTCTGTCGGGTTTGCAAATTTTAAATTTAAATTTGAGTGGTTTTCAGCGGTTTTTACCGGTTTTTGGTGGGAAACCGGCCCAGTCAACTAGTGGTTTCGGGTTCCAAAAGAGGTTTCAAAACCTTGCTCTCCTCTCTCTCTCTCTCCCCTAGCATAACTACGATATAGAATAGGATAAAATAAATGTGAACCATAGGTGAATCAGTGTGAACCATGAGTGTAAACCATGGGTGAACCAGTGTGGGTGAACTATAGGTGAACGAACTATAGGTGAACCAGTGAATCATGGATAAACCACGGGCAAACCACGGGTGAATCAGGGTGAACCATGGGTGAATAAAGGTGAACCAGAGGTAAACCATGAGTGAATCACCAGTGAATCAGGGGGAAAGAACTCGGATAAAGGTGAACCATGTTTGCTAACAATAAGGTGTCAGGTGAACCATGATGTGTCAGGGATGAACCATGATGTGTCAGGATGAACCATGTTTGTGAACCATAATGCGTCGGGGTGAACCATGGTCTCAGGTGTGAATCATGGTGTGTCGAGAGATGAACCGTGGTGTCTTTGGTGTGAAACATGGTGTGTTGAGAGATGAATCATGGTGTCTCAGGTGTGAACCATGATGTCTTAGGTTAAACATTTTTATTATTTTCCTACGCCATGGTTTCTCAGGTGTGTGTATCGGGGTGAACCATGTTGGTGAACCATAATGTGTTGGTTGAACCGTGGTGTCTCAGGTATGAACCATGGTATGTTGAGAGATGAACAGTGGTGTCTCAGGTATGAAACATGGTGTGTCGAGAGGTGAATCGTGGTGTCTTAGGTGTGAACTATGATGTCTCGAGTTAAACCATTTTTATTGTATTCCTATACCATGGTGTCTCAGGTGTGTGTGTTGGGGTGAACCATGTTTGTGAACCATAATGTGTTGGGTGAACTATGGTGTATCAGGGGTGAACCATGATGTGCCAAGATCAACCATGTTTATGAATCATAATGTGCTGGGGTGAATCACGGTGTCTCAGGTATGAACCGTGGTGTGTCAAGAAGTAAACTATGGTATCTCAAGTGTGAACCATGGTGTTTTAGGTTGAACCACTTTTGTCTTTTTCTAGACCATGGTGTCTCAGGTGTGTGTGTCGGGTGAAACATATTTGTGAACCATAATGTGTCGGGTGAACCATAGTATTTTATAATACCTCATGATGTATCTGGGCAAATCATGATGTACCCTAAAGCAACTTGATCTAAATTGTAACTAAAATTATAGTGTCTCATGGTGTATCATTATAAATCACTATGTGTCAATGTGTCACATAATTTGGATTGGCACGGCATCTAAAAGGGAATCATGGTGTATCGTGGTGAATCATCGCGTATAAATAGGGCTCACCTATGGTATGTATCATTGAGCATTAGGTCAAATATCAGTGTATCGTCAAGTATAGGGTGTATTTGGTGTATCGTCGAATATCAGGATATCATCGAGCATCGGGTTGTCGACTACCGTGTTGAGTATAGCAAATGAATAAAAAGAAAGAAAAATAAATCCATAAAGTTATAAAAATGCAAATTTCACCCACGTTCAAAAATAATGCTCGTGCAATGAATTAGTAAAATAAAAAATTGCATAACCTCAAAAAATCATAAAATTTTACTGGCAGCTAGTTCCCGATTTTGTAAGATTTTTGGTTTGTGATTCGCTAAATTTGGAGATCATATGAATTTTCAATAAATTTATGAAAAGAATTATCAATGTGTGCAACATAACAACTAGTATTCCTTCTATGTTGTATGGTGAGCTCATGTGTTCTCATGGCACACACCAGCACGAGCACAAGTAGCACAGATCAACATGGGCATGCAAAACATAAGAGCTAATCAGCGTGAGCGTGTGAAAACGAAGCGCGCACTGGAAAGGTGCAACATGAGGAAGCCAACCACGTGGAGCGGTTTTTTTTTTTAGCCTTTTCCTATACCGTTGCTTGTGGTGAAGACAGTATAGGGTCGTGTAGTATTCCTCTTTTAGGAAATAGATACAAATTTGTAAAGTCCTAAAATGAAAAAATTGGCAACTTACAAACACCATGTTCCATTATCTAGTGGATAGGCTTCCAGGAAGGTCATGCGATGCAACTTCTAGGAAGGTTACGCCATGCCCATGGAACGCGGCTCCCAGCAAAGTCAAGCGATGCGGCGTCGTTTAGCTATAAAGTTGGGTGGCAGCCCAACGGTACATGGTCCCATAGTATTTCTGAAAATAAAAGACCTGATTAAGTAGAGAGAGCCAGATAGTCACAGCACACAGAGCAGAGATGGCTAATTAGCACCCACGTGGCCACGTCTTCTTAGGGTAAAAATTGAGGGTGTGTTTGGTTTGTAGACCTGGGTGGCATGTCAATGCATTGGTCATGGCCAATCCAGGGCATGACCTTTGATTGACAAAAGTTGAGATGTTTGATTGGTAACTATCAAAAAGTGACCATTGAAAACAAAAAAAAATTAAAGTTTAAAAAATTGGAAAATATTAAAAATGGGTGCTTATGATTTTAGATGAATTATAAAATTTGTTTCATGCAATTTGGACACTATATGAAATATATACAAAAATAAGAAGTTTAATTGGGAAAAAAAGAAAAACTAGCGTTGCTTCCTGGTGTGCATGCACCTAGCTGTCCTGGCCAGCCAATGGGGCTCGCATGCAGCGAGGGCCCCACCCTCATTTCTAGCATTGCAGTCATTGGCCTGTTGGCATGGAATTTCAGCGCCAGCGCCACAAGGCGGTGGCGTTGTAAAATTTTGGCTCGCCAAATTTTTTCGCGGGCGAGCCAACACATGGTTGCCAACCAAACACCGGCCAAATGCCATTGGCACGATCATTCATTGGTAAGGCAATTGTCGGCTACGAACCAAACACGATCTGAACACCCGATAAAGACCACTCTCTCACCGAGATCTGGGAGAGAGTGAGAGACGTGGTGGTTCAGGTGCCCACGCACCGACCCGGTGCATCACGCGGCGCCCGACCATTCCTCCAGATCAGGAAGCTGGAAGCCGGAGGAAACGGTAATTCAACTTTTAGCAGGAATGAAATAAAATCTGAAATGCCAATGAAGATTTGATATAGCATATCTTGAGAGTGGTTTTCCTGATTTCCTCCCCTATATGCATCCCCACCCACGTTAGTGCCTGTTGGACCATGTTCTAAGATTGGTGCAAACCCTTCTCTCTCACACACTAACTATTTTGCGAAAAGATCCATACTAATTCAAATTCTTTCACCAGACCCCTCCCCTATCCTCCTGACCTAGTCACTTTAGTGTGTTATCTGCTGCCTCCCCACGGTGCGACCGTGGTGATGTCATCGCCAACCACTGTGTGTCCTGCCTCTGGGCGCCACATTGCCCTCAATCGTCATTGACCACGACACGGCCTGACCATTGTGGTCCACCATGGCGTGTCTTGGCACACGGTGGTCTGTGGTGGAGTCAACATGGTCGGGCCGTGAGAAGGTGCCAAGATGCATGTCTGAGAGAGGAAGAAGGAGGAGAAAGAGGGAAGGTGCCATAGTAATTAGGGCTGAGCGGCATGACGGACGGAGAGGCCATTGTGATGGTTGCAGCAGACGGCCCGGTGGCCGAAGGTAGTAAGGGCGTAGGGAGCTGCCGGTTGGGTTGCAGTAGACGGCGTGGTGGCCGAAGGTAGTGAGGGTGCGGTGGCCGAAGTTGTTCTGTTCTTTTCAGCTTATCTGTCTTATCTGTTTATTTACTTATTTTCGTTTAAAATAAAAATAATTTATTTTTTCGAGTCCGTTTTTGTCTATCTCAAATACTTGTTTAAAAGTTCTAAAATACAAGTCAAACGAAGCGGATTCGACTCTCGAGATTACCTGGGGAAGCTCTCGAAGTTAGGAGATAAGCTAGATAAATCAGTAAGTCAGACAATAAGCTGCGGAAAACAGGGCAAGAAGGTCCCTATGAAGTAGAATTTGACAAAAATCAGTTTTTTTTAAAAAAAAAAAACGCGTGAGAGGGAAAGGAGCCAAGAAGGTGGAGTCGTGGAGGGGAGTTATTGGATTGATCCAATGGCGGTGCACCTAGGGCAGGGGATGCATTTGCCCTGTATTTTGGAGGGTTGAAGCTATCACATTGCCTCGAAATATTTGGTTTTACCGGAAATAAGCCTCCAATTGCAGCGGACTCCAAAGGACCGAAACATAAACTCTCTGGAGGAAATGACACCGGACTACTGGAGCAAACCATTTGTATTGGCCTCCTGGTGTGACCACCAAAACAACACACTGAACACAGATCAAATCGGTCGCATACAATTTCCAAATTTTTTAATTCAACACAAGCCACCAAACTCATGCATACTCATTACACAAACTTGACTACTGGAGCGGGCCAGTGCCAAAACAACACCGGGCACACTGGTCTCCACTGGCAACAAACTCAAGCTACAATTTCCAATTTCTTAAATTGAAACACAAATTCAAGCTATTCAACACAAGACACCAAAATCACGTATACTGATCACACAAACAAAAATGGCACCTACATGATCTCACATTTTCCGTCATCGCCGCCGGCGGCGCTGCGTCGCCCTTCCAGAAAGTGCGTCTCTCCATGGCCCTGGGCCCTGGCGTCGGCCGCCATGGCCCGTCCCGCTTCCTGGCTGGACCCGCACTGCCCCGCCACGCACCCCACTCCGCAGTGGTCGGCCGTGTCGCCGCAGAACCCATGATTAGTCAGAAGATGGTTTGGGGGCACAGACAGCCCCTTTTGCTGCCGCCCTTGGCGGGCGACAGAGGAGCATGAGCCCGACCAGAGCCAAGAACATAGCCGACAGCGCCATTGCTGCTGGCTTCGCCATTGCTCGCGCTATGCGCGCTGCTGCCGATTCAGTGGCTAATGACGGGCTTAAATCTGTGTGATCCTTTGTATCTTTGGCACACTTAGCTTGGTTGCTAGGGGTGGTGGTAGTTTATATAGGGATATATATCAGGGAATCGGAGGTTTATGTCGTGTGATTGAAGTACACATCTGATCTGCGATCGAGTGATAATCAAACAGTGATAAACTGATAATACGTCTCATGCATGGATGCACGATCGATGTGTGTATAGCTACCAACTGCTAGTGTGCGAGATCCGTGCGCATGTAGATCTTGAGTCACGACTCACAAGAGATTGGAAGTTACAACGATTCGAGACTGGTATCGCGTTCCTAAGCCGTGCCAAAGATCATTTCATTCTACAATGTTTATTGTGCGTATCCATACGATTAAGTACACCTCCCCGTTATCATGTAGCAATAGTCGTATATATCTGTTGGGAAATTCTCCTCATTGAGGGGCTTATTTGAGGGGAGAATGACAAGTCCACATGTGAGAAAAGTCTTCCAAGATTTGGGTCAACACTTGGGGGCATTTTGGACATTTCCCATTATCCTTTGGTGGGGAAAAGGTCCTTCTCTTGCTGCTGGACTGAAGAGTTACGGGATTTTTCATCCAGCCTCTTGAGAGAGAAGAAGAGAGAGGGAAGAAGAAGGAGATTGGAGAGGAGATCAAGCAATCAGCTTAGGGATTTCATCCCCAAGGTAGAGGAGGTGCTAATCCTCTCCCTTGCCTCCCCAAGTGCTGTTTCCACCATCTCTTGGTGAGATCCTTCAAGCCCTAATCTTGTAGCCACCAAATCTTATGTTCTTCATCTAAGATGATGAGTTCTTGATGTTTGTGAGCCTCTAGTGTTATCTAGAGAGAAACTTGTTATATTCCCATTATCTTATAGTGGAGGAGATTTGGTCGGCTTGTTCTCGTGGTTTTTACCCCGATTTGGGGGTTTTCCACGTTAAGATTTGGTGTCATATGTGATGATTGATGCTGTTGCTGCTGCCATGTCTCCATATATGTGATGCATATGTTTCCCTCTGGTGATTAGGTTTAGATTCTGGTCTGAATGTTGATTCAAACTTTGTATTTCTGTTGCTACACAGATGTGCTATTATTCAACACTAGACGTGCTATTTGTGATCACAAGACGTGCTATTTCCCAATACAGTGGTATCAGAGCTTTGTCTCTTGTTGTTGGAGATTGATACTCACATTGGTCATGGAAGAGAGAATGTTGAACAGCAGTATGGTGAAACTGGACACTTCAAATTACTCTCTTTGGAAGCCCATGATGGAAGACATCCTTTATTACAAGGATTTGTATGAGCCAATTGTGAGGGACAAGATACCCACTGGAGTCACCGAGGAAGAATGGAGAGTATTGAATCGGAAAGCGGTAGGTATGATTCGTTTGTACATCAGTCATAATATATTCCACCATGTTGCAAATGACACCAATGCATATGAGTTGTGGCATAAACTGGAGTCTATGTATGAGAGAAAGACGGCATTGAACAAGCCCTCGGTTATCAAGCGTCTTGCAAAGCTTGAATATCGAGATGGCAACAGTGTAATTGAGCACTTGAATGTTTTTCAAAGGCATCTAAATCAACTTTCAGCTATGAAAATTTCATTTGATGATGAAGTTCAGGCATTGCTTTTGTTGAGTTCTATGCCAGATAGTTGGAACACTCTTGTTGTTTCAATTAGCAATTCAGCTCCAGATGGAAAGCTCACTCTTGACATGGTGAATAATGGCTTGTTGAATGAAGAAGCCAGAAGGAAAGAGAAGGGCAACAATTTGCCATCCTCTTCTGAAGCATATGTGGCTGAAAATCATGGTAAAGAAGAGAACCGTGGTAGAAGCCAAGTGAAATTTCAGCAAGGTAAAGACAAATCCAGGGGGAGATCACAATCAAAGTCAAGAAGGGACATAGTTTGCTTTCATTGCAAGAAGGCCGGGCACAAGAAGAATGAATGCAGAAAATTGAAAAGAGAGCTTGCAGAAGCTAAACATGGCAAGAATTCTAATCAAAAGGATGAAACACCTTCAGTCATGACTGCAACAGGTGAGGAGTACCTTGTCATTGAAGATGACAGTTGCCTCAGTGTCGTTTGTGATGATGCTTTGAGTTGGGTTGTGGATTCAGGTGCATCCTTCCATCTCACATCACACAAGGAGCATTTCTCATCTTACACTAGTGGTGATTTTGGCCATGTAAGAATGGGAAATAGTGATTCATCAACAATTGTTGGTGTGGACACGGTGTGCATTGAAACAAGCACAGGCTGCAGGTTGATACTTGAAGATGTGAGGCATGTCCCTGACATTAGATTCAATCTATTGTCGGTGGGAAAACTTGATGAGAATGGCCATGATAGTCACTTTGGTGAAGGGAAATGGAAGCTCACTAAAGGTTCTTTGATTGTGGCCCGAGGAAACAAGCAAGGGCACTTGTATGTGACCAAAACCAAGCTGTGTGCTACTGAAGTTAATGCTGTCCAAGAGAGTACCATAATTGATCTATGGCACAAGAGACTTGGACATATGAGTGAGAAAGGTATGCAAGCTCTTGCTCATAAGGATTTTCTCCCTGAGGTGAAAGGTATGAGCTTAAAACCCTGTGTCAATTGTTTAGCTGGGAAACAACATAGGGTTGCATTTCATAGATCCACCACTCCACATCATGCACAAAATGTCCTTGATCTTGTGCATTCTGATGTCTGTTCTATGACTGAAAAGTCACTTAGTGGAGCTCTATACTTTGTGACTTTCATTGATGACCATTCCAGAAAAGTGTTTGCATATGTGTTGAAACACAAGTTTCAAGTGCTTGAAGCTTTTAAGGATTTTCTTGCTAGAGTTGAAAGAGAGACTGGCAGGAAACTGAAGTGCTTCAGATCAGACAATGGTGGTGAATACAGAGGTCGATTTGATAGATACTTGAGAAAGAGAGGCATCAAGCATGAATGGACAGTGCCAAAGACAGCTCAACAAAATGGACTTGCCGAGAGGATGAACAGGACACTCACTGAGAGAGTCACATCTATGCTCTCTCATGCCAAGTTGCCAAATTCTTTTTGGGCTGAAGCTTTGATGACAGCAATGTATGTGCTTAACCTATCTCCCTCAGCTCCTCTTGCAGGTGATATTCCTCAGAGAGTTTGGTCAGGGAAGGAGGTGTCATATAAGCATTTAAGAGTCTTTGGGTGCAAGGCATTTGTCCATATTCCCAAAGATGAAAGGTCCAAGCTTGATAGCAAAACAAAGCCATGTATCTTTCTTGGCCATCCAAATGAACAGTTCGGTTACAGGTTGTGGGATCCAATCAACAGGAAGATTGTGAGAAGCATGGATGTGGTCTTCTTTGAAGATGAAACAATACATGATATTGAGAAGCCAGAGAAGCCAAAGGCTGCCACAGTTCCACTTGATTTGGGTCCAAGTCCCTCTCCTATTGCTCATGAAGATCAAGGGGGAGATGACAGTGCTCAAGATGAAACTGAGAATGCTGGTTCAGATCACACTGACAGTGACAGTGATGATGATCAACCAACCGAACTTGAACATGCTTTGGATGATGAACCTGTAGATGAACCACAAGAGCAAAAACTCAGAAAAAGCAATAGAGTGCGTAGACCATCTACCAAGTACTCACCACATGAATATGTTATGCTGACTGATGCAGGTGAACCCTCATGCTACGAGGAGGCTATGTCTGATGAGCACAAGATAGAATGGTCAGAAGCCATGCAGGATGAGATGAATTCTCTACATGAGAACAACACCTTTGAATTGGTGAATTTGCCAAAGGGCAAGAAAGCTTTGAAGAACAGGTGGGTTTACAGATTGAAGACTGAAGAAAACAGCTCACATCCAAGGTACAAGGCAAGATTGGTTGTGAAGGGATTCAGTCAAAAGAAAGGCATTAACTTTGATGAAATATTTTCTCCTGTGGTCAAATGTCTTCAATCCGAGTATTGCTTGGTATGGCTGCTGCCATGGACTTGGAGATTGAACAACTCGATGTGAAGACAGCATTCCTACATGGTGACCTAGAGGAGGAAATATACATAGAGCAACCAGAAGGATTTCAGGTTGCAGGCAAAGAGCACTTGGTTTGTAAGTTGAATAAGAGCTTGTATGGCTTGAAGCAAGCTCCTCGGCAGTGGTACAAGAAGTTTGAGGCTTTCATGCTAAAATTAGGTTTCCATAAAACACAAGGCGATCATTGTGTGTTTGTGAAGAGGTATGCCGAGGGTGATTTTCTTATTCTCTCGCTCTATGTTGATGATATGTTGATTGTGGGACAAAGTTCTAAAAGAATTTCTCTCCTGAAGAAAGCATTGGGCAATGAATTTGCAATGAAGGATTTGGGGGTGGCTAAAAATATTCTTGGCATGAAGATCTCTCGTGATAGAGCAAACAAAAAGCTTTGGCTATCACAAGAAAGTTATATTGAAAAGGTACTTGAGAGATTTAATATGCAAAATGCAAAACCTGTTAACTCTCCACTTGCAGGCCATCACAAGTTGAGTGTGAAACAATGTCCTGTAAGCAAAAGGGAGAAAGAAGCAATGAAAAAGGTACCTTATCAATCAGCTGTGGGCAGCTTGATGTATGCCATGGTGTGCACTAGGCCTGACATTGCCTATGCAGTTGGAATTGTTAGTCGGTTCATGTCTAATCCAGGAGAAGCTCATTGGATGCAGTGAAATGGATTTTCATGTATCTTAGAGGCACTTCAAAGTTATGCTTATGCTTTGGAAGTGGTGATCCTGTACTGCAGGGCTATACAGATGCAGACTATACTGGTGATAGTGATACTAGAAAATCCACTTCAGGTTGGTTGATGACATATGCAGGGGGAGCTGTGTCATGGCAGTCAAGATTGCAAAAGTGTATTTCATTGTCAACAACAGAGGCCGAATACATTGCAGCAGCTGAAGCTTGCAAAGAAATGTTGTGGTTGAAGAACTTCTTGCAAGAGCTTGGCCTAGAGCAAGAGAAATATAATTTGCATTGTGACAACCAGAGTGCTATTCACCTTGCCAAGAATTCAAGCCTTCATTCTCGAACCAAGCACATTGAAGTGCGATACCATTGGATTCGAGAAGTGTTGAGTTCCAAGTTGCTACAACTTGAGAAGATCCATACCGACAAAAATGGGTCAGATATGATGACAAAGATCTTGCCCAAGGAGAAGTTGCAAGCATGCAATGAGATAGCGGGCATGATGGTGCCCCCCTCATGAGTAGGAGGGGGAGATATGTTGGGAAATCCTCCTCATTGAGGGCTTATTTGAGGGGAGAATGACAAGTCCACATGTAAGAAAAGTCTTCCAAGGTTTGGGTCAACATTTGGGGGCATTTTGGACATTTCCCATCATCCTTTGGTGGGGAAAAGGTCCTTCTCTTGCTGCTGGACTGAAGAGTTATGGGATTTTTCATCCAGCCTCTTGAGAGAGAAGAAGAGAGAGGGAAGAAGAAGGAGATTGGAGAGGAGATCAAGCAATCAGCTTAGGGATTTCATCCCCAAGGTAGAGGAGGTGCTAATCCTCTCCCTTGTCTCCCCAAGTGCTGTTTCCACCATCTCTTGGTGAGATCCTTCAAGCCCAAATCTTGTAGCCACCAAATCTTGTGTTCTTCATCTAAGATGATGAGTTCTTGATGTTTGTGAGCCTCTAGTGTTATCTAGAGAGAAACTTGTTGTATTTCCATTATCTTATAGTGGAGGAGATTTGGTCGGCTTGGCCTCATGGTTTTTACCCCGATTTGGGGGTTTTCCACGTTAAGATTTGGTGTCATATGTGATGATTGATGCTGATGCTGCTGCCATTTCCATATATGTGATGCATATGTTTCTCTCTGGTGATTAGGTTTAGATTCTGGCCTGAGTGTTGATTCAAACTTTGTATTTCCGCTGCTACACAGACGTGCTATTATTCAACACTAGACGTGCTATTTGTGATCACAGGGCGTGCTATTTCCCAACAATATCTGCGTTCACGTTGCAGAGCCATATATTGCGCCTAACTTCATTCACCATCCACATGCTCTTTCTCTCATGGCGCTCTATCTGTCTTGCTCTCTCTAATCCCCATCTATACTCTCTCGATAACCTCGTTCAGTGAGCTTGGCGGCCGGATCCAGCGAGCACGACGTGGAGGCTCGCCGGATTTGAAAAAGATAGCCAATAGAAGATGCATCCCCATTTTCGCCATAAAACATCACCCATGTACGCATGAAGCATCGATAGCAAATTTATGAAATATTTGATTTGCTCTTGTGAAATAAACATTTTGCTTGTATGGAGTGACATTTTTTTGAATAACCCTGGAACATGATGTTTCACTAGTTTCTTTGCCATGTTTTATCAATTCTTTTGGCATGTTTCATGAGTTTTTCGTCCATGTTTCGTAATGTTTTGTCACTACTCGACTATGTTTTATTAGTGTTTCGTCTATGTTTCATCAGTATATCGTCCATATTTCATTAGTACTTTGTTCATTTTCGAAACAAGCATCTGATTTTTAGACTAGGATCGGACGTCTGACGCTAAGTCCATCCCATAAATGGCCGTTTCACAAATTAAAAAATCTTGCCTCAAGCCTGTCACAGCGGGTTTGGCAACGGCAGGGATTGGAAACAGGCATGGGTTAAAAGTGAGAAACTAAACCTTATCCCCTTCTCTATGTCCATCAAATAAACAAGAGGGGTAAACGCAGGGTGACAGAGATAGGCGTACAAGTGTGTGCTCCGTTAGCCATTATCCATTGCCTTGGTACGTTAGAGTCTAATTGATTTTCTGTCAGTTTTGTCTTTCTCTTTTTTTTCTTTCTTTTGTTCTGACTTAGGCCTCATACATTTCTTTTGAGCAATATATGATTATGGAAAACTCTTACAGTTTTTTTCTAAAAAAAGCGTGTGCTCCATTATTCAGATCGATCATAAAAAAGTTTTAGTCCCAGCATTTTATTTGCTTACTATGGCCTTTTATTCTTCACGAGCCACGCTCAACTGAACGCCCAGCTAGCATGTGACGTTGTTCCCCGGGCCGACGCCGAGCTGCCGGCAGTAGTCCTTGTAGTAGCCCACCAGCACGTTCATGACGTCGGTGTTTCTGCCGTCGCACTGCAGGCCGCCGTAGATGGCTCTGATCGTGGCGCCGAACCCCTGCGCCATGGCCTGTTGCGCCCTGCCCATCCAGAACCACAGCGCCGTCTTGAACGACACCGCCGGGTCCTTCGCCACCGTCTCCGGCCTCCTCAGCAAGTCGACGCCGACGCTCTCCCCCGCCGGCCCGTAGTTAAAGTTCCACGACAGCATCATCGGCCCGCGGCCGTAGTACTTCTTCCCTGGGTAGCACGGCCACTGCTTGTTGCTCGCGTCGCAGAAGACAACGCCCTGGTTGATCTCCTCGATGTAGCACAGATCTATCAGTAACATGCATAGACGCCATCATCAAAACAGCTTGAATATGGAGCATGCACATGTAGTTCCCAAGCATGTATGCGATCCCGAGATATGCTCCAAGATTTTTTGCTCAACCTATATTCTTTGTCACATGCTATTTTGTAAAAAAAAAAAAAAAAAAAGTCTCTAAAATTTTTTAAAAAATACAATCAGGTCATTCTTTCTCCTCTCTCCTCCGACTTGCCAAGCCGGCTGGCCTTCAGGGTCATGCCACTGGCGATCGTCGTCTCTCCCGGCCACCCGCGACGCAGTGTGGCAACCACCTCCAATCTCCACCTTCGACCCCTCTCCACCCACAATATGGCGTCGCAAGTAGAGACCGTGTCGTGGATAGGGAGCGGTGGTGGTCGACGGTGCAACCCCTAAAGGGGAGCCGACTCGGCAGGACCAAAGGTGAGAGGAGAAGAGCGAAGGAAGAAGGAATCGGTCATTTTTTTAAAAAAAAAATTAGAATTTTTTCTGAAAAAAAGCATGTGAGAAAAAATGAGAGCTAGATACGAGTCTTGGAGCACAATTGCTTGTCTTGAACATGCATGTAACTATACACACGCGCCAGAGCTTTTCCCCATCATCAAATCATACAAAAGCGTGTGCGCATGAAAGATCCATTCCGCGGGCTGTGCGTTTGGTTGCAGTTTTACTTACGTCCGGTCATGTACGTGACGTGGGCGAAGAAGGCGGCGACCTCGCGCTTGAAGTCGTCGCCGCTCGCGCTGCCGTTTCCGAAGCCGGGGAACGAGCGGGCGGCGTCCAGGAACGCTTGGCGCGTGTAGAAGCTCTTGCCGGCGCACTGGCTCCCGGCCTTGGACTTGATCCCGTTGAAGAACGCCTCCGTGACGACGCTCTCCATGGACGCGCCGCCGCTGCCGGCCGAGCACGGGCCGGCGGCGGAGATGAGCACTAGCACAAGAGGCAGTGACGTCAAGATCAGCGTTGGTGAGTTCCCCATACCCATATCGGTTCGAAGATGCTTCCAGCTGCAGCTTGATACGAGGTGATTTCGATGGCATGGCGCGCACCACGCAGTGCATGGCGATTTATACGGAGATAAGGACGTACGTCGACGAGCTATTTGACACGGCATTTGGGCCATTTGGCCATGGACGTTCGATCGACTAGCTTAGCCGCCGTCGACAAATTAACCTGTGATTCGTCCATATGTCAACACGTACCGTCCTTACACTTTGCCGCGGATATAGGGAAGCATGCACGCTCGCGCGCCAAAGTCAAGAGAGATTGGAAGTTTGAGACTGTATTTGTCTATAGGGAGAAGCTAATGGCACGTTTGGTTTCCTGCATACACCGGAATTTGGCTTTGAAAATACAAAATCGACATGTTTGGTTGCCTGTATGGTATTCCTAATCTGGCCTGGCCGATGCAAATCCTTTCCTCCTAGCCTGCCCGTTGGAAACGTGGAAATCGGCCGTTTTCGTTGGGCCAGGCCAGGCTCGTCCCTCTCTCCACCTCAGCCTCCTGCACTCTCCACGCCTCCCATGCAGCCGTCCTCCCCCTGCCGGCTTCCCCCGTTCGTCCTCCCCCACCGCCGCCCGTCCTCTCCGCTGCTTTTGACCCCCCGTCACCCCCTGCCGCCTCCCCTGGCCGTTGCCGTCCTTCCTGCTGTCTCCGGCCCACCCGTTCCCCACCTCCCCTGCCCGTCGCCGTCCTCCCCGCCTGTCCTTCCCCATCGCTGCCCGTCCTCCCGCTGCCTCCCCCGCCCGTCACCGTCCTCCCCACCACCGCTCGTCATTCCTGCTGCCTCCGGCCCGACCGTCCCCCCGTCACCTCCCCCGCCGCCTCCCCCGGCCGTCGCCGCCTCCCCCGCCATCAAGCTACATCCAAGCAACCAAACACTCGCTCGGGGCAGGCGAGCTCAACTTGTGAAGGCAACCAAACACAGCGCCCTAAGCAGGCTTGGCCGGACGGAGTCGGCAACCAAACATGCCACAAATATATAATGCTATGCCATTCAAATTAGAAAAAAAGGTACACATCTCCACCGTTGTTGGATCCCGCGCCCTGTCACTATTTCGATCCATTGCCCTCCCCGCGCGCGTGTTGCCTTTCCACACGCCACGTCCTCCAATCTGCAGGTGTTCATAGACCGTTGTAATGCATGGATGCTAGTTACAGTTTTTTGCAGTTCATGTTATTTTCTAATTAAATTTTTAAAAATTTTAGTTAAATCATCTCATCTATGAATCACACAAGATAAAATTCTAAATTCATTTAAAATCAAACTCTGTAACCTAGAATTTTTAAGTTTTTATTTTTAAGTTTTTTATTTATTTGATACTTTATAATATTAAATATTTGATGATACTTGATACTCAACGATACCTTCTGATAAGTGATGATACCTCATAATACTCCATGATATCTGCTGCTCCTCGATGACACTTTACGATACCTTATGCTACTTCATGATACTCCACGATACTTTACGATACTCTGTGATACTTCATGGATACCTACTAGTACTCGTCCTCGAAGTATTTGTCATGTATAATCAATGATACACCTTGACATCTCATCATACTCACTGATATCTTATGATACTTTACGATACATCTAGTACGCGATCAAACCTTATGATACTCCATGACACCTTATGATGCTCCATGATAACTCATGGTACTCTATCGTACCCTATAATGCCTCACGATACCTCATGCTACTTGACGATACTATATACTCGACGGTACTTGATACCCCAGTTATTATATTTGATATCTGACGATATTTGATACTCGATGATACTTGATGATAACTGAAACTCAATGAGGATAAAACTCGATACTCGATGATACTTTGTTCAACGATACTCGACGGTAACATGATACTCGATGATATCCCGATACTCGACGATGTCCGATGCTCAACGACATCTCAACAATACCCTGATACTCAACGATACCACGATACTAGGTGATTTTCTTGAAAGTCAATGATACCAAGATACCTAATATTCGACGATATCATGATACTTAGCAATTCTCAATATTCAACAAGACAGCTCCTTGACGATTAACGATACTCAATACTTCGATGATACCTGAAAATTATTGGTGTGTCAAACCATTCGATACCTAAAACCTATTGAAAAACTATTTTAAAATTGCTTTACTGTATAAAAGAAAAAGAAAAAACAAATCTGATGCAGTAGTGGTGCGTTGATGCACACACATGGTCTACAAAAATTGGCTACCAAACGTCAAAGCGTTTGGGTTGTACGAAAATAACAAATTTTCAGTTTATAAGCAAACGCAAAAGCTGAAAGAACAGTCTATTAAACGCTAAGTCCTTGTTCTCTAGTGTTTTTTTTTCTATCCACGTAGAAACTGGAAATTGGCATTATCCGGTGGCCGTTTTGTGCTCAGTTCCATGCATCAAGACTCAAGCACATGAGAAATCGTGGCTTGCGTGTTCAGCGATCAGAACCCTTTGAAACTTAAGAAGGATAAGCACGTGGAAAAGAAATGTAGGTGCACAATAGAGAAGTATAAAACATGCGAAATATTTGAAGGAAAAAAATTGGGATCTCCCAATAGTATTATTTTTTGATGTATGTGCTGCGATATTGGTTAGGAAGGCAAGGGAGTGAAGCCCGGGGAATGCTGCGGGAGGGTACCAGTCACCTGGAGCAATGAGAGAGGGATTGAAAGAATCAGTTTTTTTTTTTTCAAAATGTGATGCGTGGGGAGAGATATATCGAGTGTGAGAGGGTGATGGGAAGGACTCAATTTGAGATCTTCACAAACCAGAGAGTATTTTGGAGATGGTATAAAAAGGGGAGGTGAGCACAACTATCTCGAAGACCATCGGGATAGCGCTGAAAATTCATTTACTCGTGGAAAAATTGCATTCCCAATTCGCCACATAAGGCATTTATGCAGGGGGTGGCAAGTGGCAACAACGTGGCTGGACGAGCTCTCCATTGCCAAGAACAAGATCTCCTGGGCTGCAATAACATGGGGAATAATATAAGTGGTGGTTCCTAGGAAAACAAATATGCCAGTACTTAGTAGTGTGCTGGTTGTTCCTGCTCATAAATATACATTTGTGTCGGTTCCGTACCGAACCAATACTAAAAATGGATTATTATCAGTATCGGTTTTTGATGAACCGATACAGATATGGTGTTACCTATTTACAGTTTGGTGGTAGTGATAATTAATATATGACCGGTGATGTGATTTCCGAGCAAACCCATGCATAGCATAGAACAAACAGTGAACGAGAACATTCTCTTTGTCATGAAATTGAACTTACAGTGATTAATATATACTCATCATCACATGCCATCCAAAATACAGTAGACTTTTGTAGAGCATGCATCCATGAACAAGATATATATCTCGCGCTCGTGTAAGTGTGAAACAAACGCGTACATTTGGAGAGATGATTATTTAAGCTGTGAGTACACAATAGTTACAAGGTTTACTTGATACATGGGGTTTAGCTGAGCTGACTAGCAATCATGCGCAGACGGCACAGTACTACATATTATTACTCTCCATTATTCATATCGATGTCATAAAATGTTTCAGCACGTACGTACGTCGCACCCGTACGTTTTATTTGTTCTAGTATATTAAACGAAACATTTATTCTTGACGCATGAGCCATGCATGCCTATCCAGCCGAGCCCAGCGAGGCCTAGCAGGTGAGGTTGCTCCCCGGGTCGACGCCGAACTGGCTGCAGTAGTCCTTGTAGTAGCCCACCCGCGCGTTCACGGTGGCGGGGTTCCTGCCGTTGCACTCCAGGGCGCCGTTGATGGCCCTGATCGTGGCGCCGAACCCCTGGTTCATCACCCCGTGCACGTTGTTCATCCAGAACCAGAGCGACGTCTTGAACGCCACCACGGCGTCCTGCGCCACCCTCTCCGGGTTCCTCAGCCCGTCGAAGCCGATGCTCTGCCCCGCCGGCCCGTAGTTGTAGTTCCACGAGATCTGCAGCGGGCCACGGCCGAAGTACTTCTTGTTCGGCTGGCAAGGCCACTGCGTGTTGCTCGAGTCGCAGTAGCTGTTGCTCTGGTTGATCTCCTCGATGTAGCACATATCTGCAGTCACACAAAGCGTTTGAGGAGTAAGCTAGTACATACTCCGGTCATCGATATCCCATCCCATGCATGAAAAACCATCGTGTACTCTAGGGGCTTTTGGCTGCGGTTCTACTTACGTCCGGTCTCGTGCGTGACGTGGGCGAAGTAGGCGGCGATCTCGCGCTTGGCGTCGACGTCCGAGCCTCCCCCGAAGCCGGAGTACGAGCGGGCGGCGTCCAGGAACGCTTGGCGCGTGTAGAAGCTCTTGCCGGCGCACTGGTTCCCGGCCTTGGACTTGATCCCGTCGAAGAACGACTCGGTGACGATGCCCTCCACCGACGACCCGCCAGGGCTCCCCCAGCACGGGCCACCCTTGCACCCTTTGCCGCAGTACGGCTCGGTGGTGCCACAGTACCCGTACTGGCTGCAGCAGTAGCCCTGCTGGCAGCCGCAGTTCTGCGCGGCCGCCGGGCCGGTGGCGGAGAACAGCACCGCCAGCCCGAGAGCCAAGAACGTGAGGACCATCGGCCTCGGTGAGTAGGCCATATCGGCGATTCGATCAGCTGCTAGCTACTTGAGGTTTGTGCTGTGTTGCAGCTTGTGCTATGAGGTGAGTGAGATGGCATGGTGCATGGTGCCGACTTATATAGGGATCGCGAGGCGAGGACGAGGACGACGTCCATCTTGTCCACGGCATTCAACAGGCGTCGACAGCGATATAATGTGATTGTACTAGTGCTACACTGCCTGCAAAACATGTACGTGGAATTCATCCATTGACTCGTACCGTCGGCGCCGCACTTGCCGCCGCTACAGGGAAGCGCGCGCGCAGCCAACGTTGAGAGAGACTTGGAAGATCTGAACCCCTTTGTAGCTGTATTCTGTGGAATTCCACACGCCACCATGGCACCATGCGTGCCTAGCTGCGTGCTACAGCTGGCTGCGCAAGTCATTAATGTATTCTGGTAAGCTTCCGTTTCTACGTAGACTTTGCCATTTGCCGGTAGCCGCATGCTGCGCTAAACAATTACATGCATCAAGCATGCGCGAATTTATTGTAGCTCGCGCGGCCTGCGAGTTCAACAACGAACAGCGATGGTCGATCAAGAAAGAAAAGCTGCCTTTGGCTAGCTGCTTGAGTTTAGGGATGGACACATGGCATGATTCAATATTGCTTTGAGGTTCCATGGAGCTTGGCACTAGCTACTTAGCTAGAAACTTTTATGCACCGCGATGCACTATTTTCATAGTGTCCAGACAAAACTATGGTTTCCTAAATTACCATGGTTTAAAAAACTATGGGGTGTTTGATACAAAACTTAGGCTCAATTTCATAACTCTATTTTGGTTCTGTTGTAAGGGAGGCAACCCAATCCCAACAACATGCAAGGCCACGATCGCGCGCAGCTCTCAAAAAACCTAGTGTAGCTTCGGAGCATCCTGCAGATCCATTATCATGCGGCGGAGGCCCCACAGGACCCCACACGGTCCAAAGGCTACCCCGAAGCACCCCGCGGTGCCATGATCATGTGGAGGCCTCTCGGGGCCCCGCATAGCCTAGAGGAAACCCCAGGGCACATTGTTAGGGCGTGATCTTGTGGAGTCTCATAGGACCCCGCATAGCACGAGGGCAACCCCAAAGCACCTCGCAGGGCTGTGAATGTGTGGTGTACTAGTGTCCCATAGGACCCCATGAGGCCCAAGGACAACCCTGAGGCACCCCTTGGGGTTGTAACCAGGCAGAGGCCAAACGAAACCCTCGCGGCTCGGAGCCATTTCTGGAAGGCGATTCTAGACAATGGAGCTTAGCGTGACGCAACAAAGGAGCTATATAGAGTGGTCAAGCGTCCCAACGGATGCAAAGGCACCGGTCAAAAGAGAAGTAATGCTACCATCCAAATGGGAGCAGACTCGACAAAAGCCTGCAATGCCAAGACAAATTGGCGACACTGAAGAACAAGACAAATTGGTGACAGTGGGGAATAAGACAAGCCTGACACTATCAGCCTAGGGCAAAAAGAGTGCAAAGACTCGTTTAACATTCGCTTTTGGGACCAGATCAAGGGCAGTGGGGTCCTTTTCAGACCACAGACACATTAACCCTTGCTTTAGTAGCTCAACCAAGGGTAAGAAATATGTTAGGGATTCAATAAAATACTCTGATGGCTGGGCCCCATACACGACTTACCCCTAGAGTGCGTACCTAGAAGGATAAGACGAATATGGCAAGCTCGGGCTGATACCCGGCGATTGGTGCTCTAGAGTAGACCTCTTTGCGTACGTGCCGTTGTACGTGTCATCATGGGCCCTGAAGAGATACATCAGGATGATCGGCCCAACACTCCCGCCATCTTAGGAATTCTCCCATATCCAGAGCCTGATGCCTTTCAGATATGAATGTTTCTTGGGGCTCAAGTTAGCATGTTTATAAAATATATCTGTAAATCTGGTAGCATTCTAGCTTATTCGGATAAGTTTTCTAGGTCGTGTAAGACCCGGACTGTGTATACCTTGTACTATAGATTTCCCTCCATGGGAGGGGGAGGGCATTGACAGACATCGAGATCCAATCTCATCACAATAATACAAATGCACATGTGCGACTGGAGTAGGGTTATTATCTTTTTTCGAGAGGCCCGAACCAGGATAAATCTCTGTGTCTAGTCTACTCTTCATCTCGGTGAATCCGTACATCTACGACGAAAGGTCTTTGGCAGAAAGAGCTTGTTTTGTCCCTCAATCAATAAGTAAGCTCGACGAGGAATCTGTTTTTCAATCGTCGACAGCTGACGCTGTCCATGGGGACCAAATGATCCTTTGCCAAAGGAATCCTAGGGATGTCGTACATCAAGCGTTCACCTATTCATCGCACCCGTTGACCAGCACTATGGCCGTCACAATGGAGCAGACTCAGAGTATGTTCCCTAGCGGGTTCTATTTTGAGCCTTGCCGGAACAACTTTCCCCACGTTCAATGGGGACGATGACGAGCCCTATGCTAGGCTGGATATCCTGCATCGTATAGAACTCAAAGACGAAGTTGTGTCGTGCAGAATCTCGATGATGACCTCCTCATACCTCTCTACTGGCAGGTGTGGGTGCAAACCAGAAGAAGATCAAAGTCATAGAAATGATACGCCCATCCTCCAGCGTGAGAGAAGTACAAGCCCTCACGGGCATGGCAGTGTTAAGCTGCTTCATTTCTTGACTGGGCGAGCGTGGTCCATTTTTCTTTAAGGCGCTCCGGAAGCACGATGTTTCGTCTGGACGAAGGAGGCGAACAAGTTTTTCGAAGACCTTAAGTGGTACCTGTCCAGCCTACCCTTACTGACCATGCTTAGATCAAGAGAGGCTTTGCTCTTGTACATCGCCGCTACCTCTCAGGCCATCAATGTTGTCTTGACCGTAGTCTGAGACAGGAACCAGCGACTGATATATTACGTGAGCGAAGTGCTGCATGTACTGAAGGAGAATTACCCTGAGGTCTAGAAACTTCTTTACGCTGTATTCATGTCATCCCAAAAACCGCGACACTATTTTGAAGCCCACATGATCACGGTGCCAACCACTTTCCCCTTAGGCGAAATTTTGAGGACCAAGATGCAAGCGGGTATATAGCAAAGTAGGCCATGGAGCCCTCCAAGTTCGACATTCGCTTCGTAGCCCACTCAGCGATCAAATCCTGGGTGTTGGTGTGTAATAGCCCATTTTGGCGGCCTTTTTAAAACTTTTGCAAAATCCAAATTTGAATTGAAATTTCCTGCATGTACTTTTTACAATCTAAAAATTCTATTTATTAAATTCAAAATCCAACTTTGGAATACAAATTTCATCTTCCATTGTCAAAATTAGCTCATTAATTGCGAAATTCAACTTTAACTTAATCAGAATAAAAAATTAATATTTTCAAATTAAATTCCCAAAAACTCATTTAAAATAAGTTTATATGTGTAAAGTTATGCTCTTTTTAATCCTTAATTATTTCAAATTAAAATTCTTTATTTAAAAATTTCTCAAAAACTATTTCAAAATTTTTCCTAGGCTTGTCTAGCCCAGCTCAACCCATTTTAGGCCCAGCCGACCCAACCAGCCCGGTCTCTCTCTCTCTCCCTTCTCTCTTTCTCTCTCTTTCCTCCCTCTCTACGCCCGGGACATGCCACGCGCATCTCGTCTGCGCGTAGACCTCTACCCGCACCGTTCGTGCCGCTGCTGCCCTCCCTCGTGCCCCGTGCGTCTTTGGCTCTGTTGCCGCCGTGCAGTGCCCCTTTGCCGTGCCAGTGCACCGTATCCCTCTCTCTCGTTGTCGTGCCGCGCCTTGCCACCCCAAGCTTCTCCCTGTCACGGCCTCTGTCCCCGCTGCGCTCGACATCATTGCCGGGCCGGGCCACGCTGTGTGGCCAAGTCCCTTCGCCGTGGGATCACCTCCTCTCTCCCTCCCACAACGCCAGCAGCCTATCAATTTCGCTGCCTTCGCCATTGCTGCCGCCGAGCCCAAAATCGCCCCCTTTGCTCTCCCGTCAACTCAATACATCGCCGACCAATTCCTCGTGTTCCTAACTTCTCTAGGAGTCACCTCTCATTTTCCCGTGCTCAATTTTGGCCAGGAATCACCGGAGCTCCCTAGCGACGACGCCTCTGTTTCAGCCGCCACCGTCCTCCACAGTGCCAGCTCACTCCCATGCTTTTCCGAGTGCACCGTCACTGCATGTAGCTCCCTGGTAGTCCCTAAATGCTCCCGTAGCATTTTTTCGCCCGCACCCATGTCACCGCCGTTTTGGCTCACTGCCGGCGAAGTCCGGCCAAGACGTCCTAGGTCTCTCTGAACCTAACCCATCAAGATCATGAACCACTAAGATAGTGAACCATAGCGCCGCTAATCGACCACCGAAGTTTCACCGGAGATCAGCCGGGAAAACTCGCGTGCCGCCGCCCAACTGCTGTCACCCCGACGTCTGTCACGCGACATGTCGCTGACAGGCTGGACCCATGCTAACGGTGATTAGCGTTTAAATCTCGTGCGCTTAAGCGCTGTCAGTCGCTCACATGTGGGGTCGCGACCCCACCGGTCAGTATTATTGGAAGCGTATTCCTGGTTTACGCTGTTAGATCGCGGGCTCGTCGGGTCGCTTCTGTTTCGCAGACCGAGCCGTACTGGGCCGCACAGTGCCAATTTCGGCCCAGTTCCATTTAGGAATTTCAGCTCTTTTCCTAATTTAAATAATCCAGTATGTGTTTATAATTTTCTAGAAATATAATTTCAACTCATAAAACATTGAAAAATTTATGGTAAATACTAGAAAACAGGCTGGATTTAATAAAATTATAAGTTTGAACAGTAAGCTATTTATTCCCTCTGTAATATTCTAGAAACTTTAATTCACCCTTTGAATTATATTGTAATTAATCTTTCAGTTTAAATAAATTAGTTAATGATTTCCTTAAATCATGATAAAATTTCAGAGAACTTTAAATATAGTTTGGAAGTTAAGAAAATTATTTGAACCATTTTACAATATTTTCTGTCCACTGTAAATTTATTAGTAGCAATTAAAGCCTTTTTCCTTAAGGTTTAAAATTATTGTTAATCAAATAAGTTTATTTAAAATACTGTTTGAACTCTAAAATTCCCAAAATTTGATAAAACCTTTTTAACCCAGAAGTAAGTTATTCAAAATATATGAACCATTTTAACACTTGGTAAAGTGTATTAAATGATTTTTAGAACCCTTAGTTGCTTATATGTTAATATAATGCTGTAATTTATTTTCCAGAAAAGAAAATATTATCTAAGGGTATCTAGGGCATATTAATTCATGTTTATTTGACGATTCGTATAATCCTAGCCTCGTTACTAGAATTCTTCCCCATGCATACATGCATCATTATTTAATTACATATTTATGCTTGGCTTTTATACTCGACTACTCGAGTAGATATCGAGGATCCCGAAGGAAGGTTACAGGGCACCAAGGAAGACTCCCAAGCCTGAGGACAAGGCGAGTTAACATCCTTAGTTCATGTCTTATCCAGATTTTAATCAAGTTATTTTGATTCAAATAAGAAATTGCATGCAATATAAATTTAATACCTAGCTTGTTAATCATATTATATACATGCCATGAAACTTGAAACATTTACTTATCATGCTATGATTGCTATGATAGTCATATTCTTTGTAACCCAATTAAAAACAAATAAAACATTTGGACTCCCATTCCTTGGGTAAACTTGCTTAGACATGCTTAGGTCTAATTGCTTTTTTTCAGGGTATAACACCCCATAGTGGTGAACACTAGCTCACCACTACAAATGCTACTACTTATTCTATGAACTGGGTATGGTATGGTTTGGTATGAGTATAGGTTGTGTAAGTTAGTCTTGAGACGTAAGCCAGTGGCTAAGTTGCAGGTTGAGACCCGAGATTTGTTTGTTGTCTAGAGTGGATCTAGATGGGAAGGTCGTGGACCTATTGAGTTGAGGAAGGGAGCGAAGGTTGGACCTTCGGCTCTCGGGCCATGAGCAGCGGGATCGAAAGGATCCCTTGATTATGTTAGAGTGTTGGATGCGTCCGACATAACGCGTGGCCATCACGTGGTAGTGCAGGTGTGGAGGCCCAGGAGAGCGCTATGCGGAGGACCTGGCTGAAAATCCAACCTGAGGTAAGCGTGGCAGGGCGCCACCACCGAGGATGGTCTAGGTCATACACTCGCTGGACTGGAAATCCAGGATGTATGATTCACAACGACCAAGTCTCGGAATAAGATGGCGGGTGTTTGAAGGGAGAATTATGGAGCGGGAGCAGAAGAGGCCCCTTGTTTATGAGCTAGTGTTGGATGCGTCTGATACAACGCATGGCCATCACACGATAGTGTAGGTGTGGAGGCCCAGCAGAGTGCTCTGCGAAGGCTCTGGCTAAAGCTCCAACCTGAGGTAAGCGTGGCAGGACGCCACCACCCGAGGGTGGTCTAGGTCATGAGTTCGCTGGATCGGCAATCCAAGAACGATGATCCACAACGGGATTCTTGAATCTTGAAATAAGATGGTGGGTCTTTGGAGGAAGAATAGGAATGGAGGTTCCAGCAGAGTTGAGTTTGGTATAGTCATACTATCGGATGGTACCAGGATGAGACAGGATTGATAACTTGGAAATTCAACACTTTTATAACACTCTTTCCTAATAAAATTGGCTAAGTCATAGCTTTATTACTATAATTATTTCCAAATGGTATTCTGCAAATAAACAAACTTTAGCCATTTCTTGTAACCTTTATCATTAAATGCATTAGAAGGGTCTTAACTCGCAAGTGCGGTATGATTGCACACTTACCCTCGCACTCACTCACTCTTTACATGGAGATTTCCTGGAAGACCCTTACGCTTGCTTTGAGGAGGAGGAGCATGGTTTTGAAGACAAGGTTTAGCCGCTGGATCATACTTTTAAAAACTTCCGCTTGTACTCTGATTTCCCCTGAGGGACTGTTTTGACAATTGGTCATGACAGTTGTGTGTTGTAAAACTAGTCACCATAAGGCGTTACTTTCGCTAATATCCAGTTTACCTTATCGTTTTATGCTTGTTTGATTTGGCTATGTTATGGTGTGCACTAGCCTACCGATTTAGGACTAGTGCAGGAATCATTCAGGTGGACCCCCGAGCGAGGCCCCCACATGGCAGACTTTGTCACAGAGTGGACGAATCACCACCAAGCTAGCCTAAAGCCCGATTCCTCGGATAGTGGTCGCTGGACAATGTTCTTCGATGGATCTCGCATATACGAGTGCTCGGGGGCTGGAGTTGATGAGGCCATCACAAACAAGCATATAAGCACGACTCCTTCCACTATACCCAGTACATCCACTACATCGTCTACTTTGACTACATTGCTGTAAGGACCAGAAGAATGGCAAGTGGGCTTGAAACCTTTGGCCAAACTATTCACGCCATTAATGAGGGAGGTCCAGCACGTCATTACCAAGGCCCAACAACCTTCCCACGAGCAAGCAAGCCCAAGTCTAAGCCCAACTCTCCAGGAGGTCCGGTTCGGCCGTCAATAACTAGTTTGCAATCAAACAGACGCCTAGGCCACATACGACATCCAACTGAGGCCCATGAGCACTTGATGGAAAGATTATCGTAAGCTTTCCAACGGATCCAACCACATATCCAAATTCATCCCGAACCGCCCGAAATTGATGAAACAATCAAGCGATCAGAATCTGCTGGATGCTATGTCACCTCACTTTTGGGCCTAAGGCCCATGTACCTCTAGGGTTGCGTGGGGGAGTGTGCCAATCTGGTATCCATCACCCCTCTGGCTATCATACGTCCTCTATATATGGTTGCCACCCCTCTTCTTCTTCCCCTGGTTTTGTTTAGTCTAGTTTTCCACATGTGTATTGAAACAATCTCAATTCCTCTTGTGTCACCTAGACCAACAAGGATGAGTTTGAAACCCCAACTCTTGAGTGTTTAATTTAGATTTGCAATTCAGATTGCTTTTACCTTTGTTCTTGCTTGTTCTTCGGTTGCATCGCAGGAACAGATCTTCGTGATTAGGTTGATCGTGTTTCCGGCATGGTTGATAACTCTTCGTCGTGGTGGTTTAGCAATTGTTTCCAATCCATGCGTGGTTGGTAGCCAGATGCTAAAGCTCGCCATGACACCAAATCGAATTTATCCACCTCACCAGATGATCGAGCGTGTCTGCATCAGGAGTCGTGCTCATGTCACCTCAGGGGGAGTGTCTCCAGTACGTTGTGTAGTTACACTTCACGGTGACCAATAATGCCGCAGAATATGATGGGCTTCTAGCCGGGCTACGGACATGCAAATCACTCAGTGTGCAGTGGCTAGTTGTGAAAAGGGATTCACAATTGGTCGTTAACCAGATCAGTAAGGAGGTCTAGTGCTCTGACGAATCAATGGCCTGTTATTTACTTAAGATGGGAAAGATGGAGAAGTACTTTAAGAATTTTGAAGTACTATACATCCCTAAAAAAGACAATGCTTGAGCCGACCAACTCTCCAAGCTCGGGTCTTCCTAGGAGGCAGCATCGGCAGAGGTGCTTATCAAGCACCTATACTAGCCTTCCATACCCAGCAAGGAGGAGTCAACGCAGGTAAGCGACATTGTCACGTTCCTCGAGCACGAAGAAGATTGGATAACACCGTTTATTCAGTATCTCTGTTAGAAGAGTCGGGTGAGTGTTCTCGGCTACTCAAATGGCCCACACCCTACAGGCTAGTCAAAAGATCCTTATACCGCAAAGACGCGCTCGGGGTCCTCTCCAAGTGCGTATTTCAAGAGGAAGGCAAGTGCCTACTTTGAGAAATCCATGAAGGAACTTGCAAAGCCCACTCATCCTTTCGGACACTGGTGGGAAAGGTCTTTATGATGGGATACTATTGGCCAATCGCCCTCGCCGATTCCCGTGCCATCATGACCACTTGCAAGACATGCCAATTCCACACCCGCAAGGTCCATCAACCAGGTTATGCATTGCAAACAATCCTGTTAATCTGGCCGTTCTTGACATGGGGAGTTGATATCCTGGGAATGTTTTCGCAAGGCCAGAAGGACTTCAAGTATCTAGTCGTTGCCATCGATACCTTCACCAAGTGGATTGAGGCTGTGATGGTTGAGTTCACCAAGTGGATTGAGGCCGAGCTGGTCTCAACCATCACAGCCTAGGCTACTACAAAGTTCTTGTGTAACAACGTGGTCGCTAGGTTTGGGGTCCCAAACCATCCAATCACTGATAACGAGACACAGTTCACCAGCGGGCTGTTCCCGGAATATTGTGAATAAATCGAAACAAAGATCTGTTTTGCCTCTCTAGCACATCCGCATAGCAACAGTGCAGTCGAGCGCACCAATGGACAAATAATCCAGAGCATCAAGAAGTGGGTCTTCGAGCATCTAACCCATCAAGGGCGGGCATGGGTTGACGAGCTTCCTTGCGTCCTATGGTTGGTATGCACCATGACTAGTCGAGCAACAGGGGAAACCCTGTTCTAGCTCGTTTACGGTGCAGAGGTCGTCTTGCCCCCCGAAATTCCACTGGGTTCTTTGAGGGTCAATATGGTTGACAACATCAACCAAGAGGAAGAACGCCTTCTCGACCTCGACCTCTTAAAGGTTACATGTAACCGAGCCATGCTACGCTCTATCTCTTACTTGCAAGCTCTTCGCAAGCATGCGACAAAAGTGGCACGACCAAGGACCTTGCAAGTTGGCGATTTGGTCTTACAAAGAATGCAAGACCTTTTGAATGCCTACAAACTATCCCCCACTGGGAGGGTCCTTATACGGTTGTTTCAGTAGTACGCACAGGGGCTGTACACCTAGCAATAGAAGACGGACGCGAGCTCGCCAGCACATGGAATATAGACCAGCTTCAAAAGTTCTACCGGTAATCTCTCTTTTTTAATTATCAGTTTTTCTTTTCTGTATTGTCTGCCTTTTCACTCTATTTCTGTTATCAAGGATGTTCGGGGTGACCCTGCCAAACCGAGCACCAGGCGAGGGCACACTGGCGTCAGGATAGTGCAATGAATAGGGCAAGTGGTTTTCATTACTCCTGGCCAAACCGGGATTGTGGGGTGTGACCATTGTGAATATCACGCACGTTTCAGCCTTGAGTTCGCCACCAAAGGGTCTGCGCCTATATAAGCTGATGTTCATCGCACACGGACCCTTCCTTATTGGCCAATTCAAGAACGTAGCTCCGTTACAGCGTGATCATCATACAATCTAAACGCCTCATGGTCGTGAGTAGCCTCCCTTCTTGCCAAGCCTATGCACGCAACTCAGGTACATGGGCTAGGACACTAGGGGGATAGGCCCAAGCATTATCTGTTTTTCTTCTCTTTGAGTGTCCCTGTCTATGCTCGCAACTTAGGGGCATGACTGCCGGGAATTTGAAGAGCAGAGAATGCTACTACCTCTCCTGTGACTAAGTCTATGCTTGCAAATTACGTGCATGAGACTTAGTCACAATGGGGGCTAGGGTTAGGATCGTGTTGTTCCAACTCAGGTTTTTCCTTTGCATTATACGTACTTCTATCGTAGTATGTTCTGTTTACTCCTTTTTGATAAATGAGGAAGACATCGTTGAACCGAGAAACTACCAAGGTAAAATTAGATAATGCTTACTGTTTTATAAAACTTAATTTTATTTCTTGGTTGACCAGGTTACAAAGAAAGATTGCAAAGGTGCTAAGGGGATGTCGTTACAAAAAATGGTTTCGAGAGCTTTGAAAAGAAATTGTAAGACCTACAAAAATTGGCTACCAAACGTCAAAGCGTTTAACTTGTACGAAAATAACAAATTTTCAGCTTATAAGCAAATGCAAACGCAAACGCTGAAAGAAACAGGCTATAGATGTCTCCATTTTATAGAGCCCTACCTTTTCCACGGGTAACTGTACAATCAGTACTGGCAGTGGCAGGACAGCACGGATTCTAACGCTAATGATCTTGAAAATATCCCAAAAGCATATCCTAGATGGGCAAAGCCGAAGGGACACACTTGAAAACATCCCAAGACATATCTAGGCTAGCTTGCTGAAACTTGCAACGAGACTTAGGCCCTGTTTGTTTGAGCTGTGGCTTCTCCAAAAGCTGCTTCTGGCTTTTGACTCTGGAGAGCCAGCTTTTACAGAAGCAGCTTTTATAGAAGCTGGCTCTGTTTGGCAACCCAGCTTTTGGTTCTAGCTTTGAGCTGAATGAAGAGTATAATGTCTATAATACCCCTAACAGTTTTTTCGTTCTTGCACGATCTAATCTACTAAAATATCAATTTCTGATGTATTAATTAAATATTTACAATTTAGATATATTTCCCGCTCTTACGTAGACCACCAGATCAGACCATATAAAACAAGGAATAAAATTTACTGTAAATTGTAGCAAAATCTCACTTTCACGAAAACTACTATAAATTTACTGTAAGTTGTTCGGTCAGCAAGTACAAACCCCAAAATAAATCTCAAAATTTTCAGCCTATCCTCTCATAGACACCAAAGCATTAGCAATACTATCACGAAAGGCATTCATATCACTCTCTTCATGCCCGAGTGCTTCTGGCTGAGATGACGATGGTTGATCACCACTCGGAATGTTGTCTTCATCTTGATCACACATCTCAAAAAGATCATCTCTCAAAGCACTGTCTCGAAAAAAGTTATGGAGAGCCATGCATGCAATGATAAGTTTTGATTGCTTTCGCATTGAATAACTTGGTAAGTGCAGAAGTATTCTCCACTTCATCTTTAAAACACCAAATGATCTCTCGATGACGTTACGAAGCGATGAATGCAAATGGTTGAACACTTCTTTTTTACCCCTAGGGCCGGGCCCCTGTCAGAACTCTTGTAAATGATACTTCTGCCCTTTGTATGGAGAAAGAAAGCCCTTCCGGTTAGGATAGCCTGAATCAACAAGATAGTACTTTCCTAAACATATAACACGTATGTCAGCAATATATTAACGACGATGTAATAAAAACAATTTAGAGGTAATGTTGATACCTTCAGGAGGAAATGGAAATTTATCAGCATATTTGCGTAAAGTATCATTGAATACCCTTGTGTCATGTACCGAACCCGGCCATCCAGCGACAACAAAAGTGAATCTCATGTCGAAGTCACATACAGCCAACACATTCTGAGTAGTATATCGGTATCGGCCGACATGTGCAACCGTCTCAGAAGTAAGGAAAATTTCACGATTTTCAGCTTTTACAAACAACTTTGTAGCCATAAAATGCTCGTCACTCCCTTCGGCCGCTCCAGCCTCTCTAGCCAAAGCCATCACCTCCCTAATGGCCTCACGAGTGAAGTCGCCATTTAATGCTCTGGATGTTACAGAGTTACAACTGATAACATCGTCCACCATGCGTGACATGACTCTAACCATAGGATTCTTCCCTTTCTTCCTTGGGCTATTCTTCTTTGGACTAGGAGATTTTTCCTTCCGCTTCAATTGCTTCCTCGCAGCCCCTATTGGTGTTGTCTCTTCTTCCATGCCTTCTGCATCATTGTCAGCCTCTTCATCCACTCTGGTACGGTTGGGAGTGTTTTCCTCCATGCCCTCTTCACCAGGAATGCATGCAGACAATCCTGACACATGACTCCTATCAAACATAAACTCCAGGTCTTTGAGATTATGTGGTGGACCATAACGAAGCGCCTTCTTCTCTTTGCTTCCCTGAAATAGAGAGATAAAAAAAATAAGTGCATAGTTAGACGGTAAAAAATTGAAATAGACATACATCATGTTGTCCATTATTTACTTTTGTGTTATCTTCCCAAAATTGATCACTTGCCGTTCCTGTCCCCAATTCTGCATTCCACCCAAGTCCAGTATTATTCAAGAGTGATTTCCAGAAATTATACAAGATCTTCAGGTTGTCCCAATGGTTTTTGAGTTGCTTCTGAGTGTAATTCCTCCTTGTCTGAGGCAAAAACTTCTCCCTCAAGTTCTGATAACCTATTGCATTCAGAACACCAAGAGGTCTATTTCCTGCCTTGATCTCCTCAACAACAATCTTGCAAAAAATTGTTGTAGCGTGTGGATCCCACTCGGCTTTTGGTCCGCTCTTGACCTTTATGGCCATCTATTTTGCTTGAATTTGTAATGACCAAAACGTTACAACCAAACTATAGAACAGAACATACAAACACATGATATACCACACCCTTGCAATGCATTGGCAATAAAACAGGAGAGAACAAAAGCCGCAAGGGAAGCAAGGATAGAAACAAAATATATATGCTTGCAGGTCTCTTGTCAACATCCACAAAAGATATCGTTCTAAGGGGCAAGGAACAGCGTACACATTGATCCTATAGGACCTATGAACCAAAAAGAACATCAACTGCATACATTTTATGATGGATAACAACATGAGTATTGACCAAGGAGGCAAATAGTTGTCAGTGTAGATAATTAGGCAAAATGTCGTTGGGACTCAACAATACAGATATCTGTAGCGGGCATAAGCAGCAATCACTCGCACAAGTGACACATGCAACAAACAAAGAAGAGAGGAAACCATACTAGTTTACAAGACCAAAGTTGCAAAGATACTATCTAGAGCCACGCCAAAATCCCCCAACAATATAGGTCATACAATGAAGTTGCAACTATTAATCATCAATCGCGATTCAATATCATTGGTAAGAATTTGCGCCCGAATATCAATCGCGGTTTGGTTTGGGTGTCCATACGCACCGTGACTCCGTCCAGGAGGAGGACGGGGCGGTCGGAGTTAGAGAGGCAGGGGAGAGCTCGCCGTAGAGGGCTGGTGGAGGCGCTTTGGTGGAGTGCGGCGGCGGCGGAGGGGCGCGACGTCGTCGGTGGTGGAGGGCGCCGTGGCGGTGGAGGGCGCCGTGGCGGTGGTGGAGGGCGCGACGGCGTCTGGTGGTGGAGGCGTCGGTGGCTAAGGTCGCGGCGCCGTGGGCAGCCGAGGCAGCGAGCCGAGGCGGCGGCGTGAGGCGCGATGGCGTCGGTGGTGAAGGGGCGGCGGCGGTGGAGGCGCGACGCCGCCGGCCAGTGAGGAGCAAGGGCGGCGGTGGAGGGCGCGACGCCATCGGCTGGTGGAGGGCGCGGTGGCGTCCGCGAACCCTAGCCGCCGTGGTGTCGGGTGGAGGATTGGGGAGCCAAGACTCTCTCGTGTGGGGGACTGGGGAAGGCCACTTTTTATACAATGGCAAAGGTGGGTAATTTCTTAGCAACTTTAGTGGCAATGTCCCAAATACAACCCGCAAAAGCTAGAGAAGCCGGTAAAAATAGGCTTCTCGGTACCAGTTATAACACTGGCTTTTGGATGGTTAGCTTTTAGAAAAGCGAGATCAAGAAGCTGATTCTTTGTTTTAGCTTCCGGCTTCCACGATCTAAAAGCTGGCTAGAAGCCCAAACAAACAGGGCCTTAGCTGCCCCCTCTCGGAAATCAGATCAACATGAGCACACCCTGATCAGAGCATCTCACAAAAATAAAAAACCTGATCTGGTGCAGGCAGACGCAAGTACGCAACACATGCACAGAGCAGAGCCTACGGGGTTCATAATTTCACGAAATTCGGGCACGTACGGTATGAGAAACCTTTGGGTAAAATCGTCCCGAAGTCTAACCTTCAAATTCAAATTCACACAATCAGGAAAGAGTAGTTTGTTTGCTCGTTTTTCCATAAAAACCAAGTAGTTTTTCGTAAAGAATAGTATTTAGTAAATTCGAACAAAAACTACGTACAGCAAAAACCAAGAGATTTCGTTGCCGAATACAAACTTTGGGAGTACAATTTTGTTTGTTTTACCATTTTTTGCTACCGGGCAACCCAAAAAAATGTGACCAAAAAAGGAAATATTAAACCCTGCAGCCAACATGAGTTAAATGACTAATCAAAGCACCCTTTTGATGATTTTTTTAAAATAACCATCCTTTTAAAGTGACGATAGAAAATACTGTTGGCCAAAACTCGCTATAATATACACCTATCGATATTTCATTTGCTGATAGATAACATGGCAGCTCTTATACATAATTGACATATCCACAAAATGACATGGTTGTCTGTAATAGTCGACTTTGTTCGTAAAATCCATCGAGCAAAGCGCCACACCGACATTTAAATTAATTGTCGATATAGTCTTTTCTCAATTTCAAATAGAAAGAAAATTTCCATCAGTTGTTACGTTGGCTTGATGGAATTAGCCGATGACCATACCATTTTGTCAACATTTTGAATTTTTGACTGAAATGGCCGCACCATCTGTCGACAAATGAAATGTTAACATGTGCATATTTCTGTAATTGTTTTAGCATGTCACTTTTTGTCATTTTTAATTTTATATAGATTATTTTAAAAAACCGCACCTGACACTTTCTCTCGATGCAATAAAATCTGAACTCTACCTCAGATCAACCCCTCACGAACTCCCACGGGAGCAATGGAAGGATCCCTTTCGCTCGAACGGCCATGTGGCCACACGCCCAATTTGGCTGCTCCAGCTGTACGTGTGATTGAGGATAGATATGCTTTCGCATAGAAAACTCCATCGTACTGCTTATTTATTACTCTCTGTTTATTCAACATAAATGTTACAAAACACTATACCTTTGAAACTGTATACTAATAAATATCATCAAGTATTTTAGATTTTGCATTGACACCACATGATAATACTTAATGATACTAAATGATATTTGTTATACCGTCCTAACGGTATAGCGTCTGTAGCTGCTCTTATCCTATATATGTTCAAATAGAACAAGAAAAGTTTCAGTACGCCTCTTTATTGGTTACGGTGATTAGGTGATATAACACCAAACTTTATTCTTGGTGCATGAGCGATGCCAGCCGAGCCCAGCACCTAGCAGTAGAGGTTGCCGCCGGGGTCGACGCCGAACTGGCGACAGTAGTCTTTGTAGTAGCCCACCCGCGCGTTCACGGTGGCGGGGTTCTTGCCGTCGCACTCCAGGGCGCCGTTGATCGCCCTGATCGTGGCGCCGAACCCCTGGGGCATCACCTCGTGCACGTTGTTCATCCAGAACCAGAGCGACGTCTTGAACGACACCAGGGGGTCGTGCGCCACCCTCTCCGGGTTCCTCAGCCCGTCGAAGCCGATGCTCTGCCCCGCCGGCCCGTAGTTGTAGTTCCACGAGATCTGCAGCGGGCCGCGGCCGAAGTACTTCTTCCCCGGCTGGCACGGCCACTGCTTGTTGCTCGCGTCGCAGTAGGGGTCGTTCTGGTTGATCTCCTCGATGTAGCACATATCTGCAATCATATATATGTAAGCGTTTGATATGCTCCGGCCATCGATCGATCCGGCCCATGCATGAAAAACGATTCGAATCCGTGCGTTTGGTCGCGGCTCTACTTACGTCCGGTCTCGTGCGTGACGTGGGCGAAGTAGGCGGCGATCTCGCGCTTGGTGTCGTCGGTAGAGCGGCCCTTCCCGAAGTCGGGGTAGGAGCGCGCGGCGGTCAGGAACGACTGGCGCGTGTAGAAGTTCTTGCCGGCGCACTGGTTCCCGGCCTTGGACTTGATCCCGTTGAAGAACGACTCGGTGACGATGCTCTCCACCGACGACCCGCCGGTGGATGGACCGCCAGGGCTCCCCCAGCACGGGCCAGCCTTGCACCCTTCGCCGCAGTATTCTCCGGTCTTGCCACAGTACCCGAACTTGCTGCAGCAGTAGCCCTGCTGGCAGCCGCAGTTCTGCGCGGCCGCCGGGCCGGTGGCGGAGAGGAGCACCGCCAGCCCAAGAGCCAAGAACGTGAGGACCATCGGCCTCGGTGAGTAGGCCATATCGGGGATTCGATTAGCTGCTAACTACGTGAGGTTTCTTCTGTGGTGCAGCTTGTGTTATGAGGTGAGTGAGATGGCATGGCATGGTGCTTATATAGGGATCAGAGGACGTAGGGCCGGACGTCCATCTTCTCCACGGCATTCGTCGTTCGTCGATGTGAGAGTAGATCAAATCGAGATAATGCAGCTGTACTACTGTTACACTGCCTACAGAACTTGTACGTGGAATTCATCCATCCACACGTACCGTCGGCGCCGCACTTGCCGCGGCTACAGGGAAGCACGCGCGCAGCCAAAGTTGAGAGATACCTGGAAGATCTGAAGCCCTTTGCAGCTGTATTCCGTGGAATTCCAAACCACCATGCATGCCTGCGTACGTACGTACTCCTACGTGCTACTGGCTGCAAGCCATTAATTCTTTTCAGCTGAATTTTCCGTTTCTATGTAGACTTTGCAAATGTTCTTCCGTTTCTACGTAGACTTTGCCATTTGCGGGCAGCCGTATGGTGCACTAAATTCCATCATATTTCCATGCATCGTGCTTGCAAGAATTTATTGTTGCTCGGCCTGCGAGTTCAGCAACGAACAACGATGACATCGATCAAGAAAGGAAGGCTGCCTTGCCTAGCTACTGGACGTTAGGGATGGACACATGGCATGGTTCATGATTAGCGTAAGGTTCCTTCGGAGCTTGGATACGAGCGTGATACAAAAGACCACGAACAATAATACAATGAACATTAAGCCCAACTATGGCCATGCGAGTGAGCTGTTAACATCAACATGTTCTAAAACCACTTCGTGGGCTGTGGACAATGTGAGGTGTATATCCAACCACCGGCCCTATTTAGTACGCTTATAGCTTTTTCCTTGCTAACTTAACACTGCTTCTCAAAGCTTATAATTGGAGAGGCAACCGTGGTTGGATCGTCACTAAATTTGGTCGGTATGTTCTCAACTTGTTACTCTCTGATTTGTACAGTGGGACTGAGGATTGGATCTGTGAAGGACCTGATTTGAGAGGGTTAAATCAGTTCGGGTTCCAAAGTTCAAATTCGTGCAGTCTTAGGAGTTGATTAGTTTGAGGGGGCAAACGTTGTCGGTTGGGTCTGAAATTTGGACAGTATGTTAAGCACTCATTGAACTACATTCCTACCAAGTTTTATGTGCTCTATATTTGTGTTTTGCAAAATATGAACTGATCTCTGAGGTAGACAGAATCTATACTCTGTTTTTCAGCATGTTGTAATTACCTCTTGCTACCTCTTGTCATGTATAGTTATGGTGGATGATTGTGTCAAGTTTGTTACTTAATGGTGGTGGTGTTGCTGTCGTAATCTCTAGATGTTCTAGAAAAGATTCCATTTGTACCAATTATTGCTAATAGTGAAAGTTTAGAATGTACCGGTTGGTACCATGGTTTTGTACTCCTCACCTTAAGAAGGTTTTTTTCATGTAAATCATTGTGTCAATTGCACTTATAAATTTACTTATTCCGTTGCTAACTTGTTGCTTGAAACTATTCTCAATGTTTATCACAAGAAGAAGAGGTTTTGCTTGTGTCTATTAATATCCAATACCCAACAGAGCCAAGAACGTGAGGACCATTGGCATCGGTGAGCTGGCCATATCGGTGATTCAGTTGCTAACTACTTGAGGTTTGTGCTGTGATGTGACTCTTGTTATGAGGTAAGTGAGGTGGCAATGGCATGGTGCCCCCAGCCGACTTATGTAGGGATCGAGAGAGCGTCAATCTATCTTCTCCACGGCATTCGATGTACGTCGACCTCTGAGACTAAGATCAATCGAGATAACGTGATTGTACTGCTGCCACGCTGCATGCAAAATTTGTACATGAAATTCATCCATATATCCGCCACACGTACCGAGTACCGACGTACCGTCGGCGCCGCGGCCACAGAGAAGCTCGCTCGCAGCCAAAGTTGAGAGAGACTGGAAGATCTGAAGCCCTGAGCTGCTGTACTCTGTGGAATTCCATGCGATCATGCGTGCTACTGGAAGATCTGATTTTTCCGTTTCTACGTACGTAGACTTTGCCATTTTCTTCCGTTTGTACATAGACTTATTTGCCGGCCGGCAGCCATATGCTGCGCTAAAATTCATGCATCACGTGCTGTTGTTGGAGGTTACGGCTGAAAAGCTAAGCTTCGAGCAGGGCGGAACTAGAGAGAGAATTACCATGGTTCACCGTTCAACTTTCATCGCACACATATAGTAAGATACAGGTAGTTTATAGGTACTAATAATTTAATATAGTCAAAGTCAATGGTAATAATGTTAAAAAAATTACTCACCACGACGAAGAAACCCACTTAGTTATGTACGTACTAACATGTTATCATGTCATGTTTAAAAAAGAAAAGAGCATGTGTTTGTTGAGAAGGTTAATTACTTGACATCGCAGACAAATTTCTAAGCTAAAAATAAGGCCGGCTAGATGAAATTTGAATACTTTGAACACAATCAGTTGCAATTTAAATTTACACCGATCTGTGCTATTATAAAAAAACCAAAGTGAAACCTTGGGCCTTAGCACCACAATTTCTGGAAAAAATTTACACCGATTAAATACTAGTTCATAATTAAGAGCATATAAACATTATCACATTGCTATATCAATGTGTTTCATAATCCCACATGGTGATCAGCCGATTAAATGGATTGCTAGTTTGCTGCTATTGCTCTTCTGTACATACACAACAAGAGGAGACGATTACATAGTACTAATCTGTGACATGATGGCCGATGGTGCCGATAGTGAGGGGAGGGTGAGCCGTGTGCTGCCAATTTCTCCGGTGAGGCAAGGCTAGGCGATGAGGCAGCTGTTCTAGGAGATTGCGAGAGTACAGCGGAGATAGACGGCGGTTAATGTGATACGATGTCCCCTGCTTGCTTTGCAAATTGCATTGGGCTTTTCACTTAACTGCTCGCTTTGCTAATCGCCGGCCTGATAGGTTGGACCGGGTTCACACATGTTGGGTTTGGGGTGCACTAATGGCCAAGAAATGCCGCTACTGGCTAAAAAAAATTATTTACCCGGTGTCCTGTGAACCTCGGTGGTCTCATGCAGTTCTGCCCCTGGCTTCGAGTTAGCGCATTTAGTTTTAACAAACAGGTTCAAAATATTTAAGAAACAATTTTAAGAATCTGACTTGGAGAAGTAGTTTTTTTTAGTATGCAAAAGTGTCGAACGCGGCTAAAATAAACCGCACAAATAGAACTGGGTGCAAATTCAGCAACGAACAGCAATGATCGATCAACGAAGAAGCTACCTTGGCTAGCTACTGGAGTATTTATAGGGATGAAGGCGTGGTATGAATGAAGATTGCGTGAGGTTTCTTTACAGCTTGGAATGGATCACTCGGCAAAAGAATCAAGTTTTGAACACGGGCTGTCGTCACGGCGGCACGTGGAAGCCACCATAAATGGATTAGCTCCGTGGGTCTTGGGCTGGAAAAGAAAGGTTTTCTTGGTTCGCACGTGGCTTAAAGTCGTATTGAGCCGTATGTCCAGAGGAAAGAGAAGCGGCATACGAGTGTGACAGCCCAAGCCCAAGATTCTATTATGCCAATTTAAGCCCACCTATGAGCATGCTAAAGCTTACCTGATGTGTACATCCAGCCCACCAAAGTTGAAGTGATGGAAGTGCACCGAATGCAGATAGAACATGTACGCGCGTTTAGTGGGAAAAACATGCTTCGTAAAACTTTTAACTAGTCTTTGATAAATTAAGCACGTGTGGCCGTGTAGGATACACACGCGTGCACGTGTGTGGGTGGTGTTGAGTGGGTGTGTGCTTAAGCTTTGTATTTGAAAAGCTCATTGTTGAAACTTAAAATGAACTGACGACTGCAAGCCGTAGCCCTAGGCCAGTAGACCCCCAACTGCATTATGCAGCTCAGCGATTAGTCGGAACCATCCCTATAAAACAAGGACGAAAGCAGTGGTAAAACCGTTGCGCGAAGATACAACACTGATCTCGGAGAATTTCCCCACACGGTTAATCTCACACTGACGCACCCCAAAATTTCCCAAAACATAGCCTGACAGGCAAGCCGAAAGTTGCAACCACTCGTAGATGCTGCCACTCTCGCAAATCAAATCCATGTGAGCACCAACCTGATCGATCGAGCATCCCGTTGAAAATTAAAAAAAAAACCTGATCAGGTACAGACAGGCGCAACACACAGAGCCGACACGGCTAATCAAAGCACCCACTTGGCACTTCCTCTCAAGGCAAAAACTAAGAGCGCCGCCGGAGACCAGCCCCTGCCGCGCGCGCCACCGCCGCCACGTACTCGCGCCCGATCGAGGGAGCAGAGGAGGGAATCCTAACTGCCACGTGACCACGCGCCGAGAGGGTGGTTGCTCCCGCCGGCCGCGCGATCGAGGGCAGCACGGGCGGATCACTAGACGGATCGAATCAATCAGGGAGAGACGCCGAGGCGACGCCCTGCCCTCCCTCCGCGTGCCAGCGCGCCGACCCGGCGCGTTCCGCGGCGCGCGATCGCTCGCCCGCCGCGCAGTCGCGCACCGACGCCTCCCTTCCCCTATAAGTCGGACGGCGCCTTCCCCGCTAGGCTCCGTCCCAGGTGCCAGCTCGAGGGTATAGATAATTCCAAGAAGGGGTCCAGAAGCAGAGGCGAGCTAGCTGCAAGCGGATCGAGGAGGGAGCGAGTTGTTGATAAGCGGAGATGGTGATCGCCGAGGGCGTCGCGCTGTTCTTGCTCGTCTGCGTGGCCGCTCGAGCTGCTTCCGCCGGCGACGGTGAGAGACTCGAAACCAAGCTACGTTATGCGCGCTGTTTCTCCTTGCATGATATAATTAGTTTGTGCACTTGGTAAGTTGGTATGATGCTATAGAAGGTGTCAATACTCCACTAGAAGCACTTCTCTGCCTTCCACTAGTTCAAACTTAAAACTACGAGGAGTAATTACTGCCCCGCTTGCTGTCCTTGATGCTCCAATGTCAACTGTTAATGATGCTAGTGTTAGTACGCTAGCAATTGCATGGTCAGTATATAAAAACCACACTCTGTTCTTCTGGCTACATTTTCAGTCGACTAAGGTGACTTAGATAAGGCTGACGTAACAAAAATTAAAGTTAAACGTCTTGGATGTCATTATTGAAAATATATTGCTTGTCTTTTCTTATCGGTTCAAACTTTTGGAAACTAGTGGAACACACAATTCAATATAGTAATGAGCGTTGAGAATGTTAAAGTATGTAGTCCATGTATGTTTTTTCACCATCTTGAACTTTTGGGTGAACTGGTGTAGCACACAATTCCCAGCGATTATCATCTCATTCATTACCAGTGATCAACCCCTGGCTAGCTACCAGAGCAGAGATTACCGAACGCCCTCCACCGAGGAACCATCTGTAGCATGAAAATTTCGCATGAAGTAGTTCAATTATTGAAGGGGCTGAAACTTGCAAAAAAAAAAAATTGAAACGGGGCAACCACTTGCTTAGATTACTAAAAGGAGCCTGAAAGTTATTCACGTAGATAACAAGATCATTTGATCACTTCAATTTCCTTAGAGCCAATCAACTAAATAGTTCTCTCCATGACGATTATTATTTTCCTTTCGCGATTTAGACAAACTGCGAAGACGATTTCTTTGGGGAACTAACCAGCAGGAAATGTAAGATAAATTTGGCAAAGATTTGCTCGCTGACAAAGTACGGAGGGCTCGGATTTCCGGACCTTGATAGGTTTGGACGTGCACTAAGGACAAGATGGCAATGGTAAGAATAGAAAGATCCAACAAGACCATAACACGGAGTGCCTGCTCCATGCGATGATCTTGAGAGATTTCTTTTTGTTGTGTCAACTAAGATGGTTATTGGTGACAAAAAAAAAAAGGCAAAGTTTAAGAAACAATTACATCATAGGGGAGGCCTTATCTGTAACATTCCCGTTTTACATGTGACATTCTCGTTTTACATACTTTGAAACAATTACATCGAAGTACTCATGCGAGGGGAACAAGCCAAGTTTACATTTATATATAGGGGAAAGTCCTCTTTTTTTTAAAAAAAAAAGTTCTTTCAGTGGCGGCCACACACACTCCAACAAGTAAGCGATCTGAGAGTGCATCCATGTGAGTGAGCTGAAGCGGAGTGTCTCTAATCCCAAAAAAGCTGGCATTGACTTGTTAGTTCCATTCTAATGTGACACACAAATCAAGTCAGGGCTCTGCATTCTCACGTGCACAGAAACAAATAGTTCTGAGAAGAAGTATGCGTTGGACTAGTTTACCGGAGAATCTCGATCACCACGTATTCATGTGAGATCTAGATGCTCCTTGAAACTTGTTTCGATCTTCAACGGTCGCCTCGTGGATCTTGATGCGATTTTGTTGAGGACCATGATGTGGGACTATCAGCCCATCACATGCACGTATCTGCATGGGTTAGCAACTAGCCGGTTGTGGTGATAGACGGCACTGTGCATATATGATTTCTGATTCTACCTTGCTCTACACTTGCTTTGATGGTGCATGCTTCGGCTAAATTTAACTTATATATACTCATTGTAAGAAAAAGGACCGTCTAATATTGCCCAGGCCCGACGCCGCCACCTCCTTCCGTTCCACTGGCATTGTCACCTTCACCAACTCCACTACCTTTGACATCTTCCTTTCTAACAAAGCTTTGCACACTTCCACCATGTGGTTGGTGGCACCCTCGTTGCCTGACCGCCCTGCCTCTTCTTCCTTCCATATCGCGTCAGTCCCATATACCTTAACTCCAATTATCATCTATGTATGTCCCTCATCCGGTGTTCGTCGTCCACTATTCTACGGTGAATTTGCAGCCAAGGCGGTGCCATGTCACCTCGTTACACCACCTCATATTGGCTCTGTTTCTTTTGGCGGTTTCTGGCGGTTGGCGGTTTTACTGTAGCAAATTTAAAAGTTTTTGGAAAAAATTTTAAATAATCCAAAAAAATTAATCTAAAAATAAAAAATTTACTGTAGCAAACCGCCGGCCGCCGACCGCCGGTGGTTTGCAAAAAAGAACGGTGCCATTGTCATGCTCTCATCAGCCCGACCTCTCTCTAAGCCTGAGGAGTATGGTAAACCCTGGACATAACCCAGCGTGGCAAGCAACAACGGCGGTGGCACAAGAGGCAACAACCGTGGAGACTGAAGGGGGATAATAAGAGAGGGGGCGATGATTTAAGGGTTGCTGTGTATGAATCTTAAAGTCCATCCAACGCCTACCAAAATCGACTTTTTTTAAAAAAAAATACACGATTGTGCAATATAGCAAATATGGAAGAAAATATACTCTAGTGTGTCGCCACTCGTCAGCTTCATTTGGTTCAGCCTAATCTTGTCAGTTACTTAACGAAGAACATGTCGGCCCCCGATTTTAGGTCCAACCGGGAACCTCGGTGCACCTGTGCTAGCCCAGGATCTGTCTTGCTAACACGACACCTTATACAAAATGCTGGATCATCTCATACAATCGAGACTGAATATTATTATTACAATAGAGTTCAATTACATGGTGGCTCAGTTTAACAGGCCGAGTAGGTCAAAAATTACAATGCCAAAATGAACTCCTATCAGAGTCTAGCAGAAAGGTGGAAGAAACAGAAAGAAGAGTCGGGTCTCGAGGCTGTGCCCAACCCAAACAGGCAAGCGACTGGAGTCCCGCCTATCACCCGGTCATAACGTCATCCATCTGGTTTATCTTCTTCTTGTCATCGTCAAGCTGTCCAAATTCATCCTCGGATCCACCTAAAAGAGTGAGAGAAGTGCGAGGGTGAGCGCGCAATCAAACCGCGCTCGCGAGCCAACACCCAACCTAATGCAATATAATGATATGGGCTGTTTGGTGGAGGCTAGGCTATTTTATTTGCATAAAGCCAGATTTACAATAATTAATAGGTAGAAGTCCTATGACTTAGCCAGGTAACAAATCAAAGACGTACTGGGCTATATATGCTGAAATTGTTCATCATTGGGGTATTTCAATATGGCGACACCGTATCCATGGCTATGGAATACGTGTCCCATTAGTCGGCGGATCCATCCCATGGCTATGGGTATGGTCCCCGAAAGATCGGACCAGTACCCGCAACAGGCGTACTGTCCTAACCAACTGGCAAGTCTGTGCCCATACCTGGCGCACGACTCCCAAAGTGGCGGTCGACTCACCCCCTTAAAGAAGAGGCGTGATCGCCTTGAGCTCAACAAAGGCCAGGATCCCGTGGATCCAAATAATCATTATCGAGTATATCAAAAGGGGGTCATTTGACCAACATTCACACTCAGGCAGACCTGGCACCCGAGTGCATGGGTATTCTCCCGTTCTATGCCGTTTTACGTTGATAGTCGGGACCAGCGACCAGCTATACCATTACATCGTTGATAGCGTTTGCTATGCCGTTGTAATGTTGATAGGATCGATCCGTCATATCTATGCCGCAAATCGTTGTGTGCAGGATCGACCCATTTGACCTAGACCGGCAAAGACTAAGCATTTCCAAGGACTTACTAGTCAGAGGAGTTTTAGATTTAATTCCTAGGATTCCAATGGATAAGGTAAGGAATAATGCCAAGGTTAAGGGTTGTGCTTAATAACACATATAGTCGAGTGGTAATATCTAGACCAGCTCTATTAGCCTTGTGTTTAACAACATATTATAGCAATAGAATATAAGCATGCAATTTGCATTATTTAAACCAACATAATTTAAGTAAAACATGGGAATTGACATATGAATTAGAGATATTGGCTCGCCTGGACCGAGCGTGTTGTAGCTTGGATTCCGGTCTTCGAGTTGTCCTTTCAGGTCTTCCGGATCTATCGTGAATAATCCAAATAGCACAAATATATTCAGAAATATGCCAAAGCATGATGAATGTTATGCAATCGCATCTAATCGCGTGGGTGACTATTCGCATCGGCTATACTGAAGATTATAAAATAATCTATCCTACTTATCAAGGAAGTTCCATGAACTCCCCGATAAACGTGCTAAGGATGTCATGCATGTGAGAATGCATCTAAATACCCTTAATTAGGTTCCCCAAAGAATAAACCTATTATTTAGATTAAAATATCTTCAGCAAACACTTTTAAACATATAGAAATAGAATTTTAGCCCAAAAAGAGGCTTCGTATTTCTATAAGTGTCCAAGATCCTAATGGTCCTTAACATTTTCCTTAGGTTAAAGTCCTTAGAAAGTATCTATAGAAATATTCCCTCAGTTTTAAGCATAGGAACATCCTATTAAAATATCTATTTGGGCATTTAAATATTAGCCCTATAGGAGGCTTTCTATTTCTACTAACTTATTTATTATAAACCTACAAGGTTTGGTGCTTTCCCTAGGGTGAAAATCCTATATAATGTTTATAAAAGGGTAATCAATATTTTCAGAGGCAAAATAATATTTTAAATAACTGGGATACCATTTCTAGCCTTTCTTTTATAAAGGAAAATACTACCACATAGCTATTCCAATTTTCTAGGGCAAAATGGTAATAAGGTGTGTCCGAAATATTTTTCCTAGGTTAAATACAATACATATTATTTCACTGGATTTTTCCAATATTTTTGGAGGGCTAAAACTATTTCAGATAGCCTAAAAAGCATTTATGGAGTTTTCTTTATAAAAGAAATATATAGACAAGAGCTACAAATATTTACAGAGGCTTTAAATAATTGAAATATGCAAAGTTATATTTTAATGGGTTCCAAAAGCATTCTAGTATTTTACATAATTTTTCCAGGATTATTTATGGTCTCTAAGTATTTATAATAAGTCATCTTCATTTTCTGGGGTTTTATAAATAGATAAATTTCTGGAAAATACTTAAACAGTAATGGGCTAGGAAATCACTGTGCGGCCCACTATAGGTCCAGCCCACGCGCAGGACGGCCCGTGCAAGCGACGGCCCGAACGCAGCACGGCGAAGGCGTCTTCTCAGTTGGAAAGCGTAAATCTACTAATATGCTTCCACTAAGACTTACATGTGGAACCGGAGGGCCCACATGTCGGCGAGAGAGAGTAATCCCGCGGGGATTAACTTATTTTAAACCCTCGCGGTCCCACATTGCCGGTGTGACACGAGCACTGATCTTGAATGATGAGGTCAGCAAGACGTCAGCGAGCGGGTTACTCCGGCCAGGGCTCCGGCGACGCTTCGGCGAGCTCTCGGCGGAGCTACGAGGCACGAAAGTGCACGCCGTTTGTTCCTATGGGTGCATGAGACCTATCCCTAGGACGTGCTTTCGCGGTTTCGCCGGCGACGAGCCGTGGCGGCGGCGCCATGGGAGACGGCGGCGGCGGGTTCGGGCGCGCGGTGCTAGGGCACTTCTAGGCCAATACGATCAAGAAAGAGGAGCGCATGAGCACGAGGGAGGTTCGTGGGTGCTCACCGTGTGCTCGACGGTGGAAGAAGAGGCCCGGTTCGCGCTGGCGACGTGGAGCCGGTGGAGGCCGAAACAGGGGAGCGGCGTGGGGGCGATTCGGGGGTCTTCACGCCGATTCCGTTCCAGGGGAGGTAGGGGATGGTGCAGGGGCGCCGTAGACCGAGGGAGAGGGCCGGAGAGGTCGCCGTCGACGAGCAATCGAAATGGGGGAAGTTGAGGCCGGCGGCGGCGATGGAGCTCTCCCGCGAGCTACAAGCAAAGAAAAGGCAATTGGGCTTGGTGAGAGCCGTAGGGGGAAGGGAGAAAGAGATGGAGGGGGTTGCCGGAGCTCGGGGCTCACCGGAACGAACCCGCGACGGTGATGATGTTCGGCGGCAACACGGGAAGCGACGGGGAACTGAGGGGGAGCTCGGGTTAGCCTTTTATAGGCGAGGAAGGGGACGCGGGGAGGGGTGCGTGGCGACGGGGAACTTCAATGCGCAAGGTACGACGCGAATCCGAGCCGGGAACGGCCGTGCGGCCGGAGTAAATGGTCGAGTACGGCGATAGTGCTTGGAGGGGCAAAACCGGGCTTTCGCGCGTTATACCGCCACGGGAGGTACAAGACCTAGTAAATGCTCGGGTTGACTTTGTAACCCGGTCGGAGGAGGAGGAGGCATGGCTGGCACATGAGGAGCACTACGAACCGAGCAAGCAGGGAGCATCGTCAGTGAGGAGCAGGAAAGGAAGACCCGGGTGGGCCTTGCTGGGCCAAGGCAAGGGAGAGAGCAGGCCGGAGGCCTTGGCACCACCATAACTGCCTACTGGCCGGGCCGAAAGGAGGAAGGGAGGGAGAAATCGGGAAATTGAGCCCAAGGGGCAAAATGGGAATTTCACAGTAGTAAATTCCAATTCAAATTTGAATTCAAACCATGGAGGGAAAAGATGGTTTGAAAAAAATTGGCTTCCCTAAAGGGTATAGATAGTAATTACTATTCATTATCTTTGAAAATACTATTTATGGTATGAAAATACCATTTTGCAAGCATTTTGATAAGTATATTCACAATATACATATAATCCAAGTAGTTTATTGAAAATTAAAGTTTAGTGATATGCATATGATTATATATATATTTATTTGAAAATATAAGTGCCATATGCATATACTTGCATTGGTCATATATATAATTATATATATTGCATCACTGTATTTGGGGAAAAGACTAAATAAAAGAGCTTTAAAATAAGTGTAGTTTTGTCCAAATAAAAATATGATCTTTGCACAAGGCTATAATGGCACGAAGAGAGATATATTGAATAAGTTTTATTTAACTCAAAACATCGTAGTTATAAATAAATGTATTCTTTTGTATCATTGAGTCAAAAATAATAAAGTTTAAGACATAAGCCTTTCGCTAATTGAAAAGTGTTAATAATAATTAAAATTTTCCAAAAGTTTACAAGTCCCTAAAAATGGGATGTTACAGAACAGCCCGAAATGGTCCGATCCTGACATTGGCACGTCATGTCATGGACACTGCAGGGCCGCTGCTGAACGGCAACTTCGAGTACCCGCCGGACAAATCCCAGATGAACGGCTCGAGGGTGATGTGGGAGTACGCGATACCGTACTGGAAGATCTCCGGGTTCGTGGAGTACATCGGGTCCGGGCAGAAGCAGGGCGACATGATCCTGACGGTGCCGGAGGGCGCGCACGCCGTGCGGCTGGGCAACGAGGCCTCCATCCAGCAGCAACTCAGCGTGACGCCGGGTGCGTACTACTCCGTCACCTTCAGCGCCGCGCGCACCTGCGCCCAGTCCGAGAAGCTGGGCGTGTCGGTCGACCCCGGCGACGCTTCCGCCGGCGATCTACCCATCCAGACGGTGTACACCAGCAGCGGCTGGGACTCCTACTCGTGGGCCTTCGTGGCCAGGTCCGGCCTCGTGTCGCTCGTCGTCCACAACCCCGGCCAGGAGGACGACCCGGCGTGCGGCCCCATCATCGACTCCTTTGCCATCAAGACGCTCTACCCTCCTCAGGCCACCCAGAGTAAGACAGATTGTCTGCCGCCTCTTTTCAAACGAACGATCGATCGATGCATCGGCTGTGCTCTTGGCTCTACCTGCAAAACTTTGTTACGAATTCTTTGCAGATAACTTGCTCAAGAATGGGGACTTCGAGGAGGGGCCGTACATCGCCCAGGACTCCCCGTGGGGGGTGCTGGTGCCGCCCATGGACGAGGACGACGTCTCGCCGCTGCCGGGGTGGATGATCATGTCCTACTCCAAGTCCGTCAAGTACATAGACTCGGCGCACTTTGCGGTGCCGCAGGGCTCGCACGCCGTGGAGCTGGTGTCCGGCGTGGAGACGGCGCTGATGCAGGATGTGGACACCGCGACCGGGAGCTCGTGCAGGCTGGAGTTCTCCGTCGGGGACGGCGCCAACGGGTGCGTGGCGTACGATCCGCCCCTGCGGGTGCAGGCGTCCACGGCGAACGGGACCACGATCGTGCCGTACTACTCCCAGGGCGGCGGCGGGTCCACGCGCGGCGCGCTCGACTTCACGGCGACCGGGAGCCGTACGCGGGTGGTGCTGTTCAGCCTGGGCTACCACACCAAGTCCGACGGCAGCGGCACGCTCTGCGGGCCGGTCGTCGACGACGTCTCGCTTGCCTGCGCCTCCCAACCACCTGCTCGTCGGTTGCTTCGCTGATTCGTCGCAGAAGCTGACGGCCGGTCATAGACACCCGTGCTACGTACATGGCGTATTGGGAGATGACTGTGCTGAGACTGATAGTAGTGTTTTGCCCTCTTGGCTTCGTAATCGCACCGGCAAGCATTTTTTTCGTTTCTTACACTTTCTTGAGAGAAGAGGCTGTTGTTTTTCTTTTGTTGAACTTTTCCGATATATTATATCCATATGAAGCTGATTGCATTGTATGTTGTTATTTGAAAATTCTGGCATATATACTCCATTCATCCAGCTCCTTTTATGCTGCTGTGGATTTTGAGGTTGTATGTGCGAGTGCAACTCTATAATACTACACAATTGCATACCGCTGCTCTATGGAAAACTGCTCTCCCCTCTGAAATTCAAGTTTTCTTGTGGTTACTTACATTTAATAAACTGTTAGCTCTTGATGACCTCGCTGATAGAAATCTTGCTCACTATGTTGAGGATGAAATCGTTTAATTACCCCTTCCTTTCCTGTTGTCCTAGATGTTAATGTTTGTAATTCAGTGCCTTTTAAAAAAAACGTCTATGCATGCATAGAAGCATTTAAAATCAGAGTAATAGCAATAAAATTATTTATATATCTTTATGTATTTTTGTTGGAAAAAGTACGCGGCCCATAGAGACTCGGCCCACTTACTTATCTCTGGCCCAGCAAAAAGTACGCGCAAGCCTTATTAGATCGCGCCCGAGCTTGGCACACTCGCACCTGAGCTTGGCAAAGCTCACGCCCGAGCCTCCCTGCCCTGAAGCTCGGGTCTCTCGCCCCTCCCCCGGGCTTCCAAAGCCCGGGGCTCGGACCCCAAAGCAGATTGCGCCACGCCACTCGCAGGCACGCTGCGGGTCCCGCATATCACCACGAGTTAATACGACCACAGTACCGATGCGTGCCTGACACAGGCCGCTGGCGGGATTGGTGGCCGGTTGTGTCAACGGTCGACTTACCATCTGCCCCTATAGGGAAAGACACGTATTGCCGGCTGGCAGTCCGAACACCAATCCTAACAAGTTAGAAAAACACGCCCGGTTGTTCGGTGGACCTCGTACGTCCGCCATGCCACAACACGGTGGAAAGTAGGAATACGACCAGCAACCAAGAGGCAATACGGTGCCTCGCAACGAATCAAGGTCAAGCTACAGTGGCTGAAGGCCGCCTATAAAAGGGGGCGCACAGGCCACGACGAAGAAGGGTGGCGAAGATAGACTTAGACAGAAGAGCACCCAGCCACCGTAGAGCAGGAGCACTTGCACTAGTGTAGGATCTCTAGTTCTAGGGGTAGTTCTCTATCTCCAGGTATTGTAGGAACACACATAGTGTCTTGAGCACTTATTGTACTCGAGCCCGGGCTTTCCAAAGCTCGGTCTCACCCCTCTGTACTCGTTTAAGCTCGATACTTGACGAAGACTGGACGTAGGGCTGTTATCCGACAGTAGAGGCCCGAATCAGGATAAAAACACCCCGTGTCACCCAGCGCATAAACCAAGCTCCTCTTGGCGGCGCCCAGCCAGTGGCCGGGCCTCGGTTCAGGGGGCAAGGCCACCCTCGGGTCTCGCACACCCCTTGCTCTTTGCTTGTCGGCCTGCGAAGACTCGCCTCCCGGTCGCCGACAGCTGGCGCCTACCATAGGGCCCGACGGCGGTCTTCTCTCCTCGATCGAGTCGAGGATGACCTTGTTGTCATATGACGACGAGGGCTTAGACCTCAACTTCGACAACTGCGACGATCTCTACAACGTCGACGAGTCATACGAAAGATGGCAGGCTGGTTTCCTCGCCGAGGCTCAGGCCGACGAGATGGAGGTAGAGGCATCGCCGACCTTGGGAGCAGCTGTTCGCCCCTAGCATTGCCCGGCCAGGGCGGCGTTTCGCTGACTCACGTCAGCGAGACCCTCATGGAGGGACTAGAGGTGCCACCGCCGATGCCACAACCGGATGGCCCACACACGTTCGTGGCCCCATCCGAAGAGGAGGACCGGTCCTGCACGCGCAATTGGCGCCCCGGCCCGTTAGGGCTGATGGCGAACCAAAGTGCGCCCATGGTAGCCGAGGGTACCGACGACACCGCCTCTATGGGTGACACTGGCATGTTCCCCTCGCGAGAGCCTGCCTCACGCCACGTCTTCACGGCGTTAGGCGAAAGGACTTCGTACCAGGTGCATGTCGACCTAGGCGAGGAGCACCGCCGGCGCGAGACCGCGCGGAGCCTCTTCACTGGGTCGGTCGGACAGACCTTGGCGGATATCCGTCGTAGGCCCACCGGCCCAACGCCTGCCACTCGCGCCCCACACGCGCCCTCACCCACCACTACTATCACCAACCCGGTTCTGCACAGTCAGCAACGGGTTAGGACGATTGCCCAGGTCATACGTGACCTGGAGAAGGATCTACATGGATTTACTATGGCCGACCTACGCGCTGTGGTTGCGGACGGCCTAGAAGAACTCGTCGGGGACCTCGGCGAGCACCTCTAGGCCCTATCGTGAACCAGTGGCACCTCAAGGCGACGCGGCCAGAGTGTTCGGTCGCACCAACAGGCGTCCACATCCACGGCGGATGGCGCTCCCCAGCGCACTCCGGGTGGAGTATTTTCCCGCCTCGGACCGCTCCCGGGCCGGAGGCCTCCCGTTGGCAACAACGGGGCTGCCCCAAGGTGTGCTCTGCGGGATCGAGCTGCAATGTTAGGGGGTGCGGAGGACCAAATGGCTGGTCAGACGGGGTTAGCCTAACAGGTGTTGGACCTTCTCCCCAAATCCCAACGGAACATTGTGACGAATTATTATTTATATGATTTCTAGGTACATGAAATTGTTTCGTGTGATTTTTTTTAAAAAAAATCCTATGTTCCGAACAGAGCCCAACGGAGGTTTTTTTTAAAAAAATTGTCAACGGAGGATTTTAGGCGAGGCCCGTTTGAGCCTGGTGGCCAGCCCTACCCCTGTCCAGCCCGCTCGCACCCGCAAGGCTCAATGACCGGCGCCGCGCGGGGCAGTTATCAGCCAGCCAGCCAGCCACCCACCCACCCACGGGCCACGGCCGTGGGGAAAGCCCAAAGGATTTTTAACGGCCAGGCAATTGAAACAGGATGGCCATGTGAGTCCACCACCGTCAAACGCAGGCGCCCCGTCCCCAGTCGCCACCCGGCCGGAAGGCCGCCGCCGAGGGCAGAACGGCCAATCCCGCCGCACCTCATGACCGAGAGATGCCTGCCAGCGCCACTGTGCCAGCCTCCTCGATCATGCCCGCCCGCAGATCCAGCAGGCGTTTCGCTCGGCCTCCTGCAAAACGCAGTGGCCAACTTGGACATTACTCCACTCCAAGCTCGAGACCCTTAGCAACCACGTCTTCCTCTATAAGTGGAACGAAACATGCCACAGCAATGTCGCAGGTGTGCTATCGATCGAGCGTTTCAGAGTGGATCACCTCCTGTGCCGGAGAAGACGGCAGAGATGGTGCAGGGGGTTCGCTGCATCGCGCTGTTCTTGCTCGCCAGTGTCGCTGCTCGAGCTGCTTCGGCCATCGAGGATGGTGAGATCAGCTTGCAAGCTATGTTGTTAGTACTCCTTGCATCGCTAGGTCATATGTGGCTTGCTAGGTTGATTAATCATGCTATGTCATAAGTGATTAGGATGTTAAATCAGTCGCACGTACGTGATCGATGGCCTTCCGGCTTAATTATGCTCTGACATGCCACGTTCCATGCACAGGCCTGCTGCCGAATGGCAACTTCGAGGAGGCGCCGGCCAAGTCGGAGATGAACGGGACGAGGGTGATGGGGCGGTACGCGATACCGCGCTGGGAGATTTCGGGGTTCGTGGAGTACATCGGGTCGGGGCAGAAGCAGGGGGACATGCTCCTGCCGGTGCCGGAGGGCGCCTACGCCGTGCGGCTCGGCAACGAGGCCTCCATCCGGCAGCAGCTCAACCTCACGCGCGGGGTGCACTACTCTATCACCTTCAGCGCGGCGCGCACCTGCGCTCAGGCCGAGCAGCTGAACGTTACGGTCACCCCGGAGTCCGGCGAGCTCCCCATCCAGACGGTGTACACCAGCAGCGGCTGGGACGCCTACTCCTGGGCATTCAAGGCCAGGCGCAGCGCTGTGTCGCTCATCATCCACAACCCCGGCGTCACCGACGACGCAGCGTGCGGCCCCCTCATCGACTCCTTCGCCATCAAGACCCTCCAGCCTCCTCCACGCACCAAGAGTAAGTACATAGGATCCCAACATTTCACCACGGCGAAAGATTTTAGCGCAACTGAACACCCGAAACCTCGGCAGATAACTTGCTGGTGAACGGGGACTTCGAGGAGGGGTCGTACATCTTTTCCAACACGTCGTGCGGGGTGCTGGTGCCTCCCATGGACGAGGACGACTACTCGCCGATCTCCCCGTGGACGGTCCTGTCGTCGACTAAGTCCATCAAGTACGTGGACGCGGCGCACTACGCGGTGCCGCGCGGCGCCCGTGCCGTGGAGCTGGTGTCTGGCGTGGAGACGGCGCTGGTGCAGGAGGTGGGCACGGTGGCGGGCCGGTCCTACAGGCTGGAGTTCTCTGTCGGGGACGACGGCGACGGGTGCGCGGGAACCCTGGGCGTCCAGGCGTACGCGGCGTACGGGAGCGTGAAGGTGCCGTACGAGTCCCAGGGCACGGGCGGGCACAGGCGCAGGGCACTCGACTTCACGGCGATGGGCAACCGGACGCGGGTGGTGCTCGTCAGCGTTTCCTACACCATGAAGCAGGATGGCTCGCTCTGTGGCCCCATCGTCGACGACACCTCGCTCGTCCGCATGCACGGCCATGCTCGCCGGTTGCTGTTATGATCGATACCGCCGCCGTGAATGCAGCACGAATGCACGACACACGTTGGCTTGCGATGCACAGTTGGGCTGTATACTAAACATGGGGCAGATTGGCAGAATGCGTGGCATCTGTATACTAAACACCTACCTTTCGATCTGTATTATGGATGGTTACGTACTAGTGGCCTCCGTTTACGAGAACGCGCGACGAGCCGACCTTGAAATTCACAGGTGTAGTCCCGTACGCTGTTACGGACGCGGGGGCGGTCCGATGGGCGTTGGACCGCCTCTCGTCCGAAGCCAGTTCCTCATCCAACGGCCAGAATTAGATCAAGCTCAAAACTTTGTTATTTTTTTATAGCAGTGTAAAAATTTCAAAAAAATTTTAAAAATATAAATATTATCTAATATGCATCAGGTTCAACATATATTTTTATCATATTTTTGAAAAAAGTTTTTGGTCTATTTTATACTTTAGAACCTTTTTCAATAAAATATTAATCATAAAAATATGATAAAAATATATGTTGAACCTAATACATATTAGATAATATTTGTATTTTTTTAAAAAAATTTTAAAATTTTTACACAGCTATAAAAATAACAAAGTTTTGAGCTTAATCTAATCCTGCCCGTTGGATAAGGATCCAACGGCCAGGGACTGGCTTCGGACGGGAGGCGGTCCCCGCCCCCGCGTCCCGCTGTTACATCCCAAGGGCACTGTTTCTGCTAGTGTGCTAGATTCCTTGTACATTGGGGCAGCCGACTTTGGAAGGATCAACGTTGAAAACTTGAAATGCTAATTGCACCGACGGTGCCCTGCTCTTTCTGAACGACCCGGAGCAGCTGCTTAATTGTATTCCTGGAGCTGAATCTTGCAATGGCCAAGCTAAACGAAGCAGAACACTCACGCCACGTGACCCACACGCGAGGGCTCTACCCTGCAGATCCCAATCTCTCCCAGCCCGAGCAGCTGCCATGATGGCCAGCTCGCCGCGCCTCGTCTCGAAACCGAGAGATGCAGATGCCCTCTGTCCTTGCCGTGCCCCGCGACACGGCGCGTCCGTCTCGGCCGGTGTCGCTTGCCCTTGCTCTCTCTATAAGTGGAGTCACACCACGGCTGTCCTTATTGGCTCTGTTCCATTGATCCCCGCGTTCGAGAACTCGGAGCGCCGCGGCAGAGGGAAGAGAACCAGCGGCATGGCAAGGAGGACGGGCTGCATGGCGCTGCTCTTGCTCGTCGGCGTGGCCGCTCAGGCGGCGTCAGCCGTCACAGACGGTGAGATCTCCCCAACCAGTCCTCACTTTAGAGTACTATCTTTTATCCTTGCGTGATGTACATTGATGGGATCGATACTGGCGATTTCAAGTCATTTTCCGTGAATAAGCTTCCAGCGCTTAATCACACTGTTGGGTGTTACCTCTCATGAACGACCGTCCTTGTTGTTCTTGTCCTTGTATGTAGTTTTTAGCTTGTGCAGTAATATTGTTAAGCAAAACCTACTTGCGCAGATTAATGGTACTCCGCACCGTACTACTGTACGTCTGTACCGGTAATTGGTTGATGTAATTTTTTTCCGATATTAGTCTATCCCTCAGTTTCTACATGTATTGGTCAGGGCTTTCGAATTCCAGTACGAAGACGGTACACACCGGTAGCACATGTTGAACATGCTTACACGCTACTAAATTTAGATGTAGGTTTTAATCCAACACCATATTTTGATAGGAAAAAATGGCCAATTGTTCATCTTGTAAACTATGCCGACTTCAGAAACAACAAGAAAAATGTGTAAACAGAAGGGTGGCTAATGTAGCATATGTAAAATAAATCCCTTAATACAATTAAGACCCCTACATGATGTCCCACATATGCTGCAGTTGACTTCCACTATACGATCGCATAGTATCAGAACTGCCGTCACATGGTATGCATCTGCGTAGCGCATATGGGCTCATCTCTATTGAGATGCGGGGTGGGGAAAAAAATAACTGCATACACTGATACACATGCATGCTAATGTAGTCGAATACCGCAATGCATGCGCGCACTGACACACAGGGTCGGATCTATAGGTGAAATTTCTCTTTCGATCGTGGAGCGATCGATCGGGGGGTTGCCAACCTGGAAATATATTTTTGATAATCTTGACAAGAATATCACGTGGCCATGCAGTGGCGAGGTATAAAGTTTGAGTGTTTTACCGAAGATTAGGACTAATTGAACATAGAAGAACCGATGCATGTCTCGTCTAAACCCAATCTCCACTTCTGGTTATTTTCGGTTCGACAGGCTAATTAGTGTGTTACTGTGTACTGCAATTAATCTACTAGAAACACAGAGCTAAAACGTACATGTTGCACTGGTGGCTCCCATTTCCCTGCTTCCAATTCTGCAGCACATATATATATGTTTGTTCACCGACGAGTGAAAAACAGCCTGAAATGACCTAAATGTATCTATACTTGTAACCATTTATCCTTTTAACAAGGTTAATATGTCTTATGTGTGATCATCTTGTGCGTGTGCTGTGTATTTTAGGCCTACTACCAAACGGCAACTTCGAGAACGGGCCGGACGCGTCCCAGATGAACGGCACGGTGGTGACGGGGCGCTACGCGATACCGAGCTGGGAGATCTCGGGGTTCGTGGAGTACATCGAGTCCGGGCAGAAGCAGGGGGACATGATGCTGACAGTGCCGGAGGGCGCCCGCGCCGTGCGGCTTGGGAACGACGCCTCCGTCCGGCAGCAGGTCAGCGTGGCGCGGCGCGCGTACTACTCCGTCACCTTCAGCGCGGCGCGCACCTGCGCCCAGGCCGAGAAGCTGAACGTTTCCGTCGGCGACGACTCCGGCCTGCTCCCCGTGCAGACGGTGTACACCAGCAGCGGCTGGGACTCCTACTCCTGGGCGTTCAAGGCCAAGCACAGCGCCGTGTGGCTCACCATCCACAACCCCGGCGTCGAGGACGACGCCGCGTGCGGCCCCCTCATCGACTCCGTCGCCATCAAGACCCTCCAGCCTCCCCATCTCACCAAGGGTAAGATCGATTCATTCCGACATCTCTGAAGATTCAGCTTGGTGCATGTCCGGTTCCAAGAAACAAGTAATCGGTGACACGACTCGAGCAGGTAACTTGCTGAGGAATGGGGACTTCGAGGAGGGGCCGTACGTCTTCCCGGACTCACCGTGGGGGGTGATGGTGCCCCCGTTGGACGAGGACGACATCTCGCCGCTGCCGGGGTGGATGATCATGTCGGACACGAAGGCCGTCAAGTACGTGGAAGCGCCGCACTACGTGGTGGCGGGTGGCTCGACGCGCGCCGTGGAACTCGTCGCCGGCAGGGAGACCGCGCTGCTGCAGGAGGTGGCCACCGTGCCCGGGCGGTCGTACAAGCTGTCGTTCTACGTCGGGGACGCGGGCGACGGGTGCAGGGACACCCTGGTGGTGGAGGCGTACGCGGCGCAGGCGAGCCAGAGGGTGCAGCACGAGTCCCAGGGCTCGGGCGCGTACGAGCGCGTGGATCTGGAGTTCGTGGCGGTCGCGAACCGCACGCGCGTGGTGTTCCAGAGCTACAACTACCACATGAAGCCTGACGGGACGCTGTGCGGGCCGGCCGTGGACAGCGTCTCCCTCGTCAGCATGCGCAAACCCGCCGCTCGCCGGTTGTTCATGTAGTTTTCTCGCAGATCGATCGCAGCGTTTTTAAACGGTTAGGATCATCCTACCGTGCGGTGCGTCGATAAATCGGTCACCTGTATGGAACAGTTGCACTGCATTTAAATTCAAATGCGGATTTACCCCATCTATATATGTCTCTTTGCATTCCGAGGGCTGTTGGATCTTGTTCCATGGTCCGAGCGCACACTCGGTCCTTCGCCACCTCCCTCACGCATTTTTTGAAAAAAAAAGCCCTTCGGAAACATCAAATTCTCCCTGCGAGGTCCTTCTTCCACCTCCTCTCTCTCTCTCTATCTCTCTCTCTCTCTCTTCTCCACCTCTGGCCGTCGGCCTCATTGGCTTCCCTCATCAGCAACCATGGTCATCGCCAAGGTCGTTGGTTGGTGGTTATTAGCCGACTACGACAATAGGGGAAGGCGGCTGCCAGGTCAGCCATGGTTGCCGACGAGGGAAGCCCGAAGATGGCAGCCAGAGGTGAAGAGAGAGAAAGAGGTAGAGAAAGAGGGGGAGGGAGGACGGAAGGAAGGAATTGGTGTATCGGGGTGGGGCCAAGGGGAAAGGAATGACGTGTGGTCAATGGTCAAGCCGGCCATGGTTGCCGACGAGGAAAGCCGGGATGGAGACATCTGGAGGTAGGAGGGAAAGGAAAGGGAGCTAGAGAGAAAGGAGGATTATGTCCTTGTGGCATGAATTTGAAGTTTCCTAGGGGCTTAATTTTATGTATATAAAAACGCATTGCTAGCTTGTGTGGATGAATTACCAATTTAGGACCATTTTGTTGTTGTTTATTATTGCATGCACATGGATGCAGCTGCATGGAGTGCATTAAGAAAAATAAATAAATTATAACCGTAATGAGAGAAAGTCCCATCTCCCATCTCCCATGCATGCATGCGGGTGCATGCTTTATTACAGGGGTTTGTACTGGTAGGATACTCGTTAGTTAGATATACTGGACACTTGTATAAAGTCTTTCACCCAAAAGTATATGCACCAAGATTCTATGCTTCTTTCTTTCATTCACCCCTTCTCCACTTCACACAAAAGCCACTCTCATTCTCTTCTCCCCTAACATCCCTATTCTTCTTCTCTCCCTCTCCCCTCTCTCCCTCCGATGGTCTCACCGAGGTGCCGCCGCCCGCCCCGTCGCGACCATGGCAGCACCCCGTCGTGCCCCCCCTCTCACCGAGCAACCACCGTGGCCAAACACGCAATGCGATGGTCGGCACCACCTTGGTCACGGCAGAGGAAGGCAGCGATGCCCTGGCGACATTATCGAAGAGGGTGAGGGAGGTTGAAGAAGCATTGGTTCACAATAATTGAAAATCTCCAAGGGCCTCTTTTGCAAATATGTGAATAAGGGGAAGGATGGTTGGTTGCACGGCCTTGATGCACAATGAGTGGCTTGGATAGCACAAAGAAGTCCTTGTGCAAGCGTGAAATCTATTGTTTAACACACTAAGATATAGTAATGATACACTGTCGATATATCTACATATTTTTTGTCCAAAGACCAAAATGTTCTTCACAATATACCATCGATCTAAAATATATTACCATCAAATGCCACCGATCAGTTAATATACCGTAAAAGAGCTCTAATTGGTGCATTCCACGTGTGCATGCTGCCATGCTCTCATTTATTTGTCACTTTGCACGACTTTATGTGGCATCAAGTATGCCGTTAGATTGATAATTAGGTATTCCGGTACAAATACACTACAGCATTTTGCATCATGCATGTGCGAAAGTGACCTCTAAGATTGTCGGAGTATTAAGATTAATTAAATGGATATCACCTTTTTATAAATTTGAATGAAAAATTAAAAATTCAATTGAAAAAGATATGAAAATATAATTGCGTGAATAAAAAAGAAACATGGTCATGAAATCTTTTCCGATTTTGTTTAAAAGCCGGCAACCACCTCGCTGACGGCTAGGCCCAGGGCGCCCGCACGGGGAGGGCAATCGCCTAATTGAAAAGGAACACAGAAAAACAGAATAGGCATATATATAGAACCTAATTTAAACCTTGATCTGTATGTAACCAGCATCTCATCTAGCCACTAGCTTGTGCAAAAGCTAAATCGAACTGTTCTTATAAAAGCCACAACATATTATTTCTCCCCCTTATTGTTGTTGGTGCACATAACATGAAGAAAGCTAGTGCAGCAGCAAATACAGACAGGGGAACATAATCACATAAGGCACATAACGCAACACGCGGTGAGCCGAGATCGCGTTCGAAAATATTAGAAACTTAGCAAATTAAAGCAAGGACATGCATGCCAAGGGACTGAAAAGACAGGACATCGTTGTGGCCGAACAAGTGCCCAACGTGGCGCGCGCGCGCGTTTGAGCTATCTCGGCCGGGAGAGCTTGCACGGTTGCACCTCGATCTCTCTAGTGGCCGGGGCCTCTAGGGCTCGGCCCAGCCGTGAGCTGCGCCACCCACGTCATGACCAGGGACCTCGCCCTCTCCTGCATCGTCTGCCCCGGCGCCGGCGTCGGCGTCGCGTGGCGGCCGGTTCCACGCAGCTCACCTGCAGGCAGCCGCCTCGCCGCGTCCACGGCAGTCAGAACAGCGGGCGAGGCAGCCATGAAGAAGAGCAAGACGACGGCCGTGAGCATCTCTCTCCGAGGCATCTCGGCGCCGTACGCACGCGAGCGAGAGGTTGAAGAAGCCCTACCCTACGTACTGTTACTACTGTATGCACCCTTGGTATTGTTCGTGAGCAAGTGTGTTCTGCGTAGTGTGTGTTGCGGGGTTAGCTAGCTAGGATCTTCTCGCATATATATAGGCGCACGGTGGTGTTCCGTTGCACATACGGGAGTCGAGAAAAGTCGGTAATTTGTCTGCTTCGTAGTTGAAAGTTGAAACGGGGGTCTCCGGCCTACTGCTCCCTAGCTAGCGTGCTTGCTTGCTTGAACCCAACGAATTTTTTGTTTGTGAGTTTGCGTTGATTGCGGCAAGGAAAACGAGGCCGATCGCTCGTCTTTTCAAGGGTGGACAGGCCTTGAACTAGATACATGTAGCTTGGGCGGTAAGTTCGATGTAGCTAGGTAGGAGCACGTGGACACATATACTCAGTCCTGTAATAAATAACTGGTATTGTTTGAGATATGTACTTGTCAAAGTTTCAGAACTTAAGTTACGAATATCTTTATAAAATAATTAGCTTGTGTACATAAAAATTATACGTGTAGATTCATCTTAAAAAATACTTAAATAATATTGAAATTTTAATCGGTTTTTAAAATAAATTATAATAGTACTAAGTGGTCAAAGTTGCATCTTCGAGATTGTGCAAAGTCAAAAAATCAAATATTTGTGACCAGAGGGAGTAACTTGTTAAGGTCTTGTTTGGAAAAACAGGATTCCCCAATCCTCATAGTTTGGTGGGGATTTTAGTTTAAAATCCCACCCATTTCATGGGATTGAAGAGGATGCATTTTTGCTTTCCAAACAAAGGCCCAAGGGAATCTAGATGACGGTTCTATGGAGTCGTGTTATGGATCAATAAAGTTTCTTGCATAGTCAAATGGCCTTAACTAGGTGGAAGGATCTAAGTGCCAAGAAGGGTATAGAAGTTTTAACTTTTTTGTTTTCCTTTTGAATTAGAGAGCAAGATTAAGTTTTTCTACTACTGGGAGAAGACTAGAAACCTAGAGCAAACTACTAACATACGAGACAAAAAGACATTGCAAGAGATGAATCCGAAAACGTAAATACAAAAACTAAATGAGACAAGTGACAATCGATTTTTTTCTGATGTTCAGAAAAGGCTTTCCCTTTTCGCCTATTCCTCATTGGAGCACTCTTCACGAAGAGAATTATTACTTTGATTTTACTTGGAACAGTTCTTCACCGCTCCGGTAGATGGACTTCGACCTTCACGACCCTTCACGACAATTTGGAGTCTCTCACAAGCTCCTCTTTGAGAGATCACCAAGCTCTTTCTCCAACAACAAAGACTTAAATAACAAGCTTGAAATGAATTGATATTTTCAGATCAAGCCTTCCATGGAAACACACAAGAAACATAGCTCAAGCTCTTATGAACAATCTCTATAAAGGAAACCCTAGTTTTTGGTGGCTCGCGTTCAAATGGACTCAAGGATAAGCAATGAGGTCTTTTAGCACAAAACAAAAGGGTACCCTAGGTTCTTAAATATTCCCAAGTCAAAAACTAGCAGTTGGGCCCCTAAAACAGAGCACGCTCGTTGGTGCCATATGGTGCAGTTGAACCATACAGGGGACTTGGACACACAGTCCCCAAACCCTTACTGGACACAACCTAACGGGGCGTGTCGTATGGTATGCCATACCATACGACACCTTGACTTGCTGTAGGGAACCCTATTGGACAAAATCGGACGGCACCCCATCCGGTACCCCATACCATACGACGTGCAAAGGACTTCCAGAAACCTTTTTGAAAATAATCCGACAGGATGCTGTTTGGTACCCCGTAAAATATGGCACACCTGGGTTCCTAGAAAACACATTCTGGACAAGATGGGACAGGACGCCGTCTGGTACCCCGTACCATACGGCGCCCACAAACCACTTAGCACACGCACCTCAAATCCTTCTTGACACAACCGAACGAGGTGTCGTCTGGTACCTCGTACCATACGGTTCCAACAGCTCAACTGAGCTAAAAACTGACAAAGACTCTAGAACACTCTAGACCTAAACCAAGCATGCTTCAAAGGATAAATACGATCGAAAACACATCAAAAACATCTCAAGCATCTCAAATTAACTAAGCAACACATAAAAGGCAGTAGTCTCTAAATGAACTCTTCTCGACTCCCGAGTTCATTCTAACTCATCCGTAGCCTTGTTTCTTCACAACTTGTCAAAATTATGAGGCTCAATGTCATTGGCTTGTCATCATCACCAAAACTTACACAAACATCTTCCAAAGACACACATGGTAGACTTGATTCTTACACTAGGATTCACAATTTCACAATATTTTGTTTGAATTTCGTAGGTCTAGACCTGACTCACATGACAAGAGGCTATCGCCTAGAAAATTCCGCAATGCTCACACTTAAGGGGCCACGCCTGTGGGAATTATTTTTTTATTTTTTCTCCTTGTGGGCATCCCGTTTCGTGAGCCAACGAGCACTGTCTCAACCTCTCTCTCTCTCTCTCTCTCTCTCTCTCTCTCTCTCTCTTATCTATTGCCTCTCTCTTTCTCTCAGTTGCCTTGGCCGGATCCGGCTTTAGTGGCAAGAACGAGGCAAGAAAATCAGTTTTGGTGATAAGGTCTGACAGTGACCATGGGTCCGAAGCAGTGACAATGAGGTCCCTCGACTCCAGTGGTAGGCTTCGACTTCGACGGTTGGAGGTGATATCGGCATCAACAACAGCTTGGCTATGAATTACCAAGAGGATTTGGTTGCTGCAAGCTCGTTTCTGATCCGGTGAATGGCTCAGATCTAGCGACCATGGTGACAAGTGTGACAATGCTGCAGTAACCTTAGCTAAGACCATCTATAGCGGCCTCTCTATTGTTGGCTCTCTCTCTCTCTCTCTCTCTCCCATATAGTTATCTCTGGGCTCCCTCGTCCCTCTCCTCCAAAAGTAAGTGCCTTAACTTGTTAAGGGAGTTTACAGGACAGTAATACCGAGTCTTGTTACGAATCAATTATTCCTCACATGGTTTTAACCAGGGTTCACAATTTCATGGAATTTTGCTTGAATTTCGTAGGGCATACATAACTTGTTAAGGGAATCTAGAGGATAGTTCCAAGGAACCTTATTATTAATTAATTAAGTTCCTCGCATGGTCTTAGCCAGATTCACGAATTTGTAGAATTTTTCTTCAATTTAATAAAATTTGACCTTGGCATCCAATTACATTGCAAGGGGTCGACGATTCATTACCCCCTCAAAGCCAAAAGGAAGCTGATAGGAGAAGGGACTACCAACTCAAATCAATACCAAACCTTTTTTACACTAACCATATGCATGGATGATAATGGGCCGGCCCAACTCCGAACCATGTGGCCCAAGAAAATAACGGATCCATGGGTCGAGCCAAAACCATTGTATGCGGGTATGAAGCCGAACCACCCGGCCCTATGGGTCGGACAATTTCTCCACAAAAAATTCAAAAGACTGCAAGAGCTGCAACATGATTACTCTATATAGATGACAAAAAAAGCTGAATCAGAAGAACAATCAAACAAAGATATCAAAGCATGTCCCAGTAGATATGTTCCTACTAGGCAGTGGTAAAGCATCTCCCACATAAGCATCATGACCAATATAATACACATTTTTGTAAACTTAACAACGTCAAAGAAGCCTAAACTAAAAGAACGGCTCAGCTCTTCTATCTTGCGGCAAAACATAGGCAGTGATAGCAGCTATTCTTCAGGTCTTGATACAACACTGGAAGTAGCTCATGAACTTCGTCCTTCCCTGCATCAACAATTCTAGGTCAGTACTCATCAACCCTCAACAATAATTTATTTTATGGAGTTTATTCTGGTCTGAACATAGACTATTATTGCATTATATTGACACATGAAGGAAGTATCAATTTTGAACAATCAAAAGTAGATTTAATTAAGTAAAGATTGTTGTTCCATCCCCAATATTACAGATTACAAAGATATATGAATAAAAAAAATGCATAGACCTACATTTACCTTAATCTGATTATGATCAGGTAAAGGACTAGCCTGACAACAATTGTGCAAGACTAAGTCACCAAAGTAATCCAGGCCCTAGGGAATGTTTAGTCAATATTATAGAATTTGTGATGTAACTAAACAAGTACAATTGTACAAGTCATGTACATAGTTTGGTACTAAGGTAAAATTGTCTGAATCTTATGCCATGTATACTGTTCGAGAGTGATGTCTTATGCCATTCTCAATGGATGAACTAAGCAAATCCATTGACCTGTTAGGTTTAATCTTGATTTGGTATAAGTTATTAGTTTTAGAGTTTGAACCGTTTTTATGTTTGAGTAGCATCGAGCTCGAATGAGAGTAGAAGATAGAGTTTTCTTGTTAGGTTAAAGAGTTCTAATCGGTTTTATGTAATCTTCAAGTATAAATAAAGGGCCAGAGACCAAAAAATGTGCGACAGTTGAGACACTGAAAAATCACTTTGCATTGTTTGCTATTGATCCTGGATCTAACATGACCTATCCAAGGTCAGGGACGGTACACAACTAAAATTAACACCTGTAAGGACTCTAGCCTCTCTGACTAAATTAAACAACAAGAGGTAGCACCTATATATGTAATCTGTCAAAATTAAACTTGATGAAACCCTTCTCAGGAATTTTCTAGCTGCACAGAGGAGGACATTCCCCATAAGCATCTTTGCCTTCGTGAACCATTCTATTTCTAAAGAACCACCGGCTCCAAAGTAGGAGTATAATCCTCAGCTAGGTAGCCTCCTCCAGTCTCCAGACTTGTTCAACAACAAATTTAGGTGAAGACATGGGTGCTAATTTTAGTCTTACCTCTTGTAAGCATAATCCCCTCCCTGTTCAAAAAAGCATAATCCCCTCCATATTTTCTTCGCCTTCTTGCAATTAAGGGAAAAGAGCAAACCAACATCATAGTACTCACCAGGAGGGCTGCTGATAAGTGCAACCACGTGTATGGCTGATTTGATGCACCCTGCCGTGTTCTTGCATTTCGCGACCCTCCATTTCAAGAAGATGTTGCGAGCCCCTTGCCACTGTCGGCTGCTAGCCCACCACCAAGATCAAGGCTATGTGAGTGACCGAGTGGTTGAGAAACCCTACTCTACTCTGGCAGCAGGATGGAGTGACAATGAAAGGGGGGCGGCGTGGGCACCGCCCACATCGGGATACTGTTGCGGCGTGGTGGCTCGTCCAGGCAGCGGTAATGGACGAGGCAAGCGCGGCGGTGATGGATGGCATAGTGTGGTCGGCAACAAGGGAAGGGGAAGTGAGTGCGGTGAGGAAATCGGTGGCGTGGCTGGCGGCAAGGGAATCGGTAGCGAGCATTGAGCGACGTGAAAGCATGCGGCACTGATGCCCTATGGCTAAGGAAATGGCACCGACCCAAGGAAGCAATGGATCCATGGGATTGACCATTTTGGCATCAACAAATTTCGGACTAGCCCCTATGGCTCATCGTGCTTTTTCCTCTAGGTTGGGGCGGTGGGTCGAACCGGCCCATTCTCATCCCTAATTGTTGGTCTCCATCTCCATAGCCAATCTTGTATTTGCCATATCCTAAAGGATATCATGGATGCTATCTCGTGTGGGTTGGGAAACTATTTGAAAAATCCTCATATAGCTCTCTTTTCAAGATATTTCATGGTGTATAAATCAACTGTTCATCGAAATCCTTACGTCTTGTAGAGTTCAAAGAGCTCTGAATCTCGTCCCGACATAGGCTAGTATCAAACGTATCGCTGAATGATGCTATGAAAAACCACTTGATAAAACTAGCCTAAATTAAAAAACTAAATAATAAAACACCAAAAATTCCCTTAAAATAGTACTATTGTGTTTGAAATGTTGACTTTTTTAAAAAAAACTATTTTCCATGTGTTTTTTTACCTAACTCGCTCCTTCCTAAATAGGTAACTCATTGAACACTTTGTAGGTAGCTTCGGCTATGGGCCAGCACCACACCGTGCCGTGTTGCCCAAGTGGTTTTTCACAAAAAATTGAGCAAAATTTTCCTTAGCTTAAACTAGGGATGAAAACAGAGTAGATAATATCCAGGCCATATTCTTATCTGACATCCATATTTTTGAAAATGGTATCAAATTTTAGTATCCGACGGATACGGATACAGATAATTATCTGAATAGAGGAGGCGGATAATAGAGCGGATATGATATCAATAGTATCCGATGGAAACCGAGCAGATACGGATATCCGAATAGAAATGACATCCGGATACTTAAACGGATGGTGACAAAAAAACCCAACAACCCATGGGCCATAACTACACATAGAGCTAATTGCTGCCATGTGTGTCATGATGTAATGTCAGTTTGTGGACTATATGTGTACTCTTAATCTCTTAAGTTAAGACTTATGTTTGTGGACAATCTTGTCTTGTGTTATGTTGTTCAAATACTGTATGTCAATCATAAATTTGATACGTAGTTTGACAGCGTACTATCAGACTAAATATTTGTTTCTATTTCCGGTTATTATCCGATTCCGATTACTATCCATTTTATTATTATCTGATTCCGATTTAATATCTCATCTGTTTTGATGCTATTCGAATCCGTATCTATATCCGAGTAAAAAAAATGGATATGGTAAAGCCTCCATCCATTCGTATTCTCACAGTTTTTATTACTAGCTTAAACAGTTCTTTTTTTTAAAAAAAAAGAGCGCTTTCCCATTAAAATCAAACAAAAAACCTTCAAAAATGAAAATTGCTCAAAAAACTAAGAGATTTTATCACCGAATACAAATTTTAGAATTCAAATGTTGACCTTTTTCTCGAAAAACCGCTATCTGTCCCTTTCCGGTTTCTGCAAGCGGTCTCAACTCTCAACACAAAGCACGCTCGCTCTTCAGGCTCTCGCGCCGCCCTGGCGAACGGCGAGTTGAAGGGGAAGATCTGACACTGGGAGTTTGATTCCACCCGCGTTTCCCTTTCTTCCCTTGCTTCTTCGCCAGATCTATCTTCGGCCCAGTGCCCAGCGGCTGGAGGCTCCTGTATCGGGGGGTTCGGGGTGATTAAGGGGCGTTCTTAGTACCGCTGCCCACCCTTGGCTTCCTCGGTCAGGATCTCCGTCTCTGGGCATGGCAGGCGCGGCGGAGGTAGGAATGGAAGGGATCCAGGTGGCTGCGGCGGATCTGGCCAAAATGGCTGCCGGCAAGCAGGTTGGGACAGCGGCGGCAGAAAAGGGCAAATCCAAGGCAAGTGCAGAGCAAGGCGACGGCGCGGGGGGCACGGGTTCGGCCCTCGGCGACCGTATGGCATACATGATGGCGCGTCTACACCTCACGGCGGCAGAGGCGAAGGCGGTGGTCCTGGATGAGGAGGAGGAGGCCGAGCTGGTTGACCCCATCCGGGCATTAGTTGGTAAGGTACTCGCCCTTAGCATTCTCCATATCCAAACGATTGCGGCGGCCATGCGTTCGGCATGGGGCAATCCAAGAGTGCTAGCTTTCAACCCGATGGGGGATAACCTGTTCCTGGCAGAATTCGGCTCTGAAGTTGACAGGGACAGGATTCTTGAGCAGGAACCATGGATGGTTGGCAAGCATGCAGTCCTGCTGAAGAAGTATAATGCAGAATTTAAACCGTTACAAGTCAGATTCGATCGCTTGGCCATCTGGGCCAGGATTTTTGCTCTACCGTACAGACTGATGAATGTGCGCAGAGGAGAAGAGATTGCCAAACCTCTAGGCAAGGTCCTGAAGGTGGAAGCTGATGACCTTGGCCGTTGTTGGGGCGGTTTCATGCAGGTGCGAGTGGAAATCAATGTGGAGGAGGCGATCCCCCGCTATGTTACAGTGTTTTCTCAAAGGGAGAATTCGTTGGAGTCGTTTGAGGTGAAGTATGAAAGGCTGCCTCTATACTGCTTCTCCTGTGGCATGTTGGGGCATTCCTTCTTGGTCTGCCTAACACCGGCGAAGCGAGATGAAGCTGGCAATTTGCCGTATGCGGCTAAGAGGCTTTGCGTGATTGAGGAATTGAGCAAGAAGCCCAACGGTGCGAAATCGGGCAATGTGTCATCATCAACGGGTGCAAATACTTCTGGTTTTGATACCAGAGAGGCCTCTGGTGGCCAGGACCGACCCAACGTCTCCAAAAATTGCAGCAAGAAGTACTTTACACCGAAGGAGCCAGACAAGGACCCGGAGGTCACCTCTCCGATGAAAACTGGTGGTAGGGGGAAAGGAGGTGGGCGGGGAGGAAGAGCTACTCGGGGGCGAGGCCGGGGGCGTGTCATAGCAGGGAAAGAGCTCTCTTTGGGGTAGGATCCCTCACTTGTGGTTTCAGGTCAGAAGAGGAAATCGGCCAGAGCCCTGTGCCTCGATGATAAGCCGGCTGAGATGGCCTCAACCTCTCGGTGCTTGGCCTTGGTCCTTGCTGGCAAGGAAGAGGTTGGTTTCTCTGACCCTTTGGGGCTAGAGGGGAAGGGTGATGTGGGCTCAATTAAGAAACAGAGGGTTGTGCAAAATGGACCGGCGGATCGGGCGGCGGCTGCTGAGCAACCCCGCCAGACGCAATGAATCTCCTTTGCTGGAACTGTCGTGGACTGGGGTCGGCTGCGACAGTTGGTGAAGACTCTCAGACCCTTCCTCCTCTTCCTGTCGGAAACTAAGATGAGGGATAATAAAGCGAGGAACTTAATGTGGTCTTTGGGCTACTCTGGCCCCTTTGCTGTCAGCTGTGAGGGCCTCAGCGGAGGTCTTGCTCTCTTCTGGTCCAGCTCTGTCACAGTGTCGCTATGGGGATACAATCCTCACTGCATTGATGTGGTGGTGTCCTCCGAAGAGCGCGCTCCCTAGAGAGCGACCTTTGTTTACGGCGAGCTGAAGCGAGAACTTCAACATGTCTTCTGGGATCTTCTCCGCAGACTTCACGGTCAATGGACGGGTCCATGGATCTGCTGTGGGGATTTCAATGAGGTGCTTAGCTGCGATGAGCACATGGGAAGTCGAGAATGTGTCGAGGCGCAAATGGAGCAGTTCAGAACTTGTGTGGATAATTGTGGTCTTTTTGACCTCAGATATTTAGGCCCCAAATTCACCTAGACCAATAGACAGGATGCCCAAAATAATATCAAGGTCAGATTGGATCGGACAATGGCTAACGGGGAGTTTCCATGCCTTTTCGAAGATTGTCGTGTAGAAAATGTGGTCACGACTTCTTCGGATCATTATGCAGTGGTTGTGGCCCTATCCGGACAGGACCAAATGGGGCACTGCCCTGACCCGACGCGGCTTTCGCTTCGAGGCTGCTTGGCTCTGTGGGCATGGGTACAAGGAGGCGGTGAAGGCTGCGTGGGGTGCGGGAAACATTGGATCCTCTTCCCCCCTCTGCACCTTTTAGTCGAATCTGCAACGGACGGCTACCTTCCTACGTAACTGGAGCAAGGTCTCATTCGGCTTTGTTCGCAGGAACATCCAGAGGTTGGAAAGGAAGTTGAAGGCCCTGCGTTCTTCCACAAATAACGAGGGGTTGTTCTTTAAAGAAAGGGTGATCGAACAGCAACTGTGTGAACTCTTTGAGAGAGAGGAAATCATGGCAAGACAGAGATCTCGGGTCGAGTGGCTGAGAGAAGGTGACCGCAACACAGCTTTCTTTCATGCTCGGGCATCAGCTAGACGCCGAACCAATAAAATCAAGGTGTTGGTCTCTGAAGATGGCAATAGAATATCTGATCAAGAAAGGATCAAAAGATTGGCTGAAGCATTCTATAGGAAGCTATTCACGTCTGAACCGTGTGACGCTGTGGAGGAAGTGTTGGATGCCATGTCCAAGAAGGTGGATGACTCCACTAATGATGAGCTGGGCAAACCATATTCGGATGAGGAAATCAAAGTGGCTCTCTTCCAAATGGGCCCGACCAAAGCCCCAGGATCCGATGGCTTCCCAGCGCTCTTCTACCAGACCCACTGTGACCTTTTGAAGATGGATATCTATGATGCTGTTCGGGGCTTCTTGAATAGGGACGAGATTCTGGAAGGCTTGTGCAACTCGGTTGTGGTCCTCATTCCCAAGGTAAACAACGTAGAGCACCTCGCAAATTTCTGCCCCATCAGCTTGTGCAATGTTCTGTACAAGTTAGCCTCTAAAGTGCTCGCTAACCGGTTGATGATTTTTCTACAGGAAATCATCTCGGAGTTCCAAAGTGCCTTCGTTCTGGGGCGCCTAATCACGGATTGTGCTTTGGTGGCCTATGAGTGTCTACATTCCATTCGCAAACAGCAAGTGCGGAAACCTTTCTTTGCCCTCAAAATTGACATGATGAAGGCATATGATAGAATTGAGTGGTCGTATCTATATGGCTGCATCATGAAGCTTGGGTTTGCCCAGTCATGGATTGAAGCGGTCATGCGCTGCGTCACGTCAGTGTGGTATGCTGTTCGGATTAACGATGAATTGACTGAACTGGTCTCTTCGGCACACGGTTTGAGACAAGGTGACCCCATAAGCCCTTATCTCTTCTTACTTTGCTTTGAAGGGCTTTCTTGTTTGCTAAAAAGAAGGGAGGAAGAAGGGGTGCTTTGAGGAATAAGAAATGGAAGGCAGGGCCCGAGGGTCTCCCACCTGTTGTTCGCAGATGACAGCATTTTCTTCACTAAAAGTGATAAGAAGAACGTCTTAGCTCTGAGATCAGTGTTGCAATCCTATTGCAAAGCCTCTGGCCAGAAAATCAATCTTCAGAAGTTGAATATCTTCTTTGGGCAGCATTGCCCTGTGGCTGTTAGAGAGGAGGTGAAGGAGTGCTTCCAGATTTCTACGAAGTGTTAAAGGATACTTACCTTGGCATGCCAACTGAGATCTGCAGATCAGTTACTAGCTCTTTCAAGACGCTACCGGAAAAGGTTTGGAAACGGGTGAGTGGGTGGACAGATAGACCTCTTTCGAGGGCTGGCAAGGAGGTTATGCTCAAATCGGTGGCTCAGGCTATACCAAACTACGTGATGAGTTGCTTTCAACTTCCAGTGGCTATTTGCGAAAAAATGAAGAGATGTATTGCAGATCACTGGTGGGGATTCAAAAATGGAAAGAAAAAGATGCACTGGCGCTCTTGGGATTGGTTGTCTACTCCCAAGTCCCTCGGTGGCCTTGGGTTCAGGGACTTTGTCATCTTCAACCAAGCTATGCTGGGCAAGCAATGCTGGCGCCTTCTCACGGAGCCGAATTCGCTCTGCTCCCATGTGCTCAAAGGGAGGTATTTTCCTGAGTCCAGCTTCTGGAATGCCCCCCAACCAAGGTCAGCCTCCTTTACTTGGCGCAGCATCCTCTTTGGAAGGGAACTGCTGAGGAAGAGGGTGCGGTGGGCTGTCGGTGATGGAAGATCGATCAACGTTCTTGGTGACAACTGGATATCAGGCTTCTTGCCAACTCAAGTGAGACCCCTCTTACCAATCCTTGTCGATGCCACTGTTGATTCTCTGTTGAATGAGGACGGCTTGACTTGGAATGAGGAGTTAGTCCAGGCCGGGTTTGAGGAAGAGGTGGCTCAAGAAATCCTAAAACTACCCATCAGCCAGTCCGGGGAGGTGGACTTTGCATCCTGGCCCTATGATAAACGAGGTGTTTACTCTGTCCGCTCGGCCTATAATCTGGTGAAATCGAACTGGTTTCTCTCTATCCATAGCAACAATGGCAGGGGGCTACCGTCGGTTTTGGAAAACAGCCTGAAAGATTGGAAAACTCTCTAGAAAATCAATGCGCCCGGAAAAATGAAGATCAACCTGTGGTGGGCTGCGCACGATTGTCTACCAACCGGTGCATAGCTTAGGAAACGCCACATAGATGCCAGGGATGGTTGTATTTTCTACAGCAGGGATGATAACATCGAGCATGTCTTTTTGATGTGTCCGTTTGCTCGTGCAGTGTGGGATACCATCAAAGTCGAGTTTCAATTTTAGATGCATTGGGCCGGTTTTAGAAGCATGAAACAGTGGATATTTGGATTTATGAAGCGAGGTTCAGATATTCAAAAAACCGTCTTGGCAGTCACCTTTTGGCATATATGGGATGCTAGAAATGATTTAAGAAATAACCATTCGGTCTGGCATCCTCGACAAGTGGTCCAGAAAATTCAAGCTTATGTGACCATGATCCAGGAGAACTACTCTAGGCTTGCTTCAGCTACCAAGTGTGACTCCCCTCCTCCTTCGTTTAGATGGAATCCACTGCCAGCTGGAACGGTCTGCATAAATACTGATGCGGCTCTCTTCGGGAACTCTCGCGGGGAGTTGGGGTCGTTGTGAGGGACCATGTTGGTGAATGCCTGTTGGCCTGCAATGATCGCCTCCCAGCCGTGGCCTCGCCAGAAATGGCTGAAGCGATGGCCATTCGCCATGCCCTGCATCTTGCCAGGGTAGAAGGTCTCTGGAAGATCATTGTGGCTACGGATTGCCTCTCCGTCATCCAACGAATCAACTCGGATACGCGTGATCGATCTGGGGTGGGATGTGTGATTGGTGATATCAAGAACTGTGCTGTTCTTTTCCAGTTGTGCTCCTTTACCCATATTAATCGTCTATCCAATGTGCCGGTGCACTGTTTAGCTCGCTTAGCTGAGCATTCTATCTGTAACCCTGTTCGTAATGTAATCCCGGACTGCATCCGGAAAGCACTTTGTAATAATACTCATTAATCTATAAAGAGCCGTGATATCTCAAAAGAAAACTCTCAACACAAAGCATTGCACTCAGAGCTCTCGGAAATTCAGGCGACAATGGAAGTTTGGTCCGAACGCCTCAGTGCGATTTGTTTACCTTCCCAACGCCCACCGTCGTGGGTGTGTGTGGTTTTTCGGGCCGGCCGGGCCGGTATGGAACTGCACCAAGCACGAGGGCCCGCAATCTCGCGCCTCTTGCCGCACATGCTAGTACCGGAATTAACTGACCTACACGGGCCTACACCATTGACCCTACGCATTTTCTACATCAGGTACTGTACATACCGGTCGGTGGTGTGATCCTAGCTAGCTAGGAGTAGTACAATGTGAAAAAGAAAGAGAAATTGGCATTGTGACATAGCACTATAAAATCTACTCTTCATTATAATACTGTAAATTTGGAGTGATGCCATAAGAAACTTTCATATATTATCATCAGTCAAAACATTCAAAAAAATGCAAAATAAACTATAAAATCCAAAACAATTTAAGATGTTAAATACAAGCATATCCAACTCAAATTTTGAACTCCATAATTCAGCATTTGAAATACTAAAATCAAATGAATTTTAAAAAATCAGAATAAATACAAAATAAATTAGGAAAAAGTCTTCATGTGCCAAATGCACTTTGTATCGAGCACATAAAATTATGAACCCCACAATTCAACATCTAAATTCTGATTTGTTATGTACTTATTTTGGCATATCACCCTGAAGTTATAGTGTTATACAATGAAACGGCAATTTCTTAAGAGGAGTAATAAACAAAATAGCCATCAGTCCTAGCGTCAATTTTTCTGAAAAGAATTTTTTTTGGAGGAGGGGGAAGAGAGGGAGGGGAGAGTTGGAAGTACTCCCTCGGATCACAAATACTTGATAACTTTAGATGTCGGTATTGTCTTCCAAACACAATTATGAGTATTAACTATTTTTGCAGTTTATTTGTAAAATCTGATAAAATTATAATTTATATTTTTTAGAACAGGTCTGAAGATCATGTCATATGATTTTCGTATATCAAACTTAAAAAAATAAATATAATTAAATCTATAATTCTAAAATTTTGACTGCGCATCCCATATACTGGCCCTCGCGTTGCCCTGGCTCTGCCTGGCCTGGTCGATAAGAAGACGAGCTTAGCTCTATGGCCCAATTTGACAACCGAAGCGTGAGTGCGTGACAAATGATCGCAAATCGTCAGGCCCACACCAACCACTAACAAAGAGAGTAGCGTGACGTCGGAGACTTGGACGAATCACCCCAAAGCCCAAACGTCATCGCAACAAGTTCACAAATCCAATCCACCAAGATGGGCCTGATCCCTTCCAAGCGAGTGGATGCCGCTCTCCGGCAGGCGCCGGCGTTCGCCGCCGCCTGCGACGCGGCCTTCGACCGCTGCCTCGCCGACGCTCAGAGCGCCTTCGCCGGCGTCCGCGCCTACCAGCTCGCCGACGCGGCCGCATACCTCCACTCGGCGCTCCGCGGCTCGCTCCCGCTGGTCCGCCGCTGGGTGCCCTCGCCACCGCCGCTCACCCGCATCGACGCCGCGTTGCGCGCCGTGGGGCTAGAGGACGCGGGGGAGCTCTCGCGGGAACAGTTCGGGGAGTTCGCCGCGGAGCTGTTCAGGGAAGCCGTGCTCGCCGGCGCGGCCGAGGCGGCGCTCGTCCGCGCCCCAGCCGGCGCCGCAGGGATCGTCGGAGTGGGCATTGCGGCACGCGCCGGCGCCGGGGTGGTCGGGAGGTTAGTCGCCGTCTACGCCGCCGGCGTCGCCACTGCTGTCTACCTCAGCCTGGGCTAGGCTTCTTTGTGCCGTAAATCTGAACGAGAAATAAGTACTACTCGTATGTATTTTGCACGGCAGTTGTGCCGTAGTTTTGTGCAGAAAATGAATGGAATGGATCGAGTCGGCTGTGTTCTTGTTTCTCTAATGCTCTGACGCTTTGGTCGTGACGCCAAACGGATCAAATGGGACTGCAAATATGCAATGAATCAACAACGAAACTATCGAATTTGCAATTGGATCAACACTGCGCAGTTAGAGCTCGATGCCACTGAGCTGGACTGAGTGATAAATGTAGGCAAAATGACAAGCTCTGAAGCACATCGACGAGGGTCTCACTCTCAGCCATTTGAGCGTGTCTGTAGCATATGCAGGCGCCTTATACTATTCCCAGCAGCCACTGCAGTGCGAATGCGTCGTGCACAGATGTAGTCTGATCCAAAGGGTAACAAAAGATATCATAGCAAGTTCAGAGCTTGAGAGTAAACGAGCCAAGTCTCAAATATCCATCTGAATCAGTTATACGTTCTTGGTCCAAACTTGATGCCAGATTTCCCAATGGGCCTCGCCCCTCGCCTGGCTGGCTCTTCTGAATGCCGGGCCTCCTCTATTCGGCTTTCACCATATCTGCAACTGCAACACATCGTGTACTCATACACTGACACAAACAAGCACAGCAAGGCCATCGATACTCTATAAGAGTACAGAGTAGCGTAGCAACAAAAGCATCTGGGAGTGAGACTACAGCTACTCAGTTAGTTAGAGCCAGCGCCGAGAGCTCTGTACTGTAACATCACAGCACCCAGGAGCCAGGAGAGCTCTGTCGATTCAAGCCAAATGAGGTAACGAAGCACGCAGCAACAGTCTACCTAACTCGACAAATCTGTCTGGCCGCGCCCTCGCCGTCGCGCGCGCGCGCGCGCCGAGCCAAGGCAGGCCGGGCTGGAGAATATATCCTGTTCCAGCTAATGCAGCTGTAGCGTAGCGGTTGGTGCAGCGCCGCGCCATGTGGGCGTCGCAACACGCTCGCCGCCCGCTCTCCACTTGCGGGCTTAGCGTTGGCGCCTGGGGCTCCCTCTCCCGGCCGGGTCTCTCCGCCACCGCGGCGCCACACGGTACGGCTCCCCCGGCTGGCTGTCTCCACCTCTCACTGTCTCTAACCTCATCTCTCTCTCTCTCTCTCTCTCTCTCTCTCTATGATTAATTAGTCAGCTTAGCTAGACAAATACAGATATGCTGGTAACATTTCCATGTGCTTTGTTTATCAGCAGACGCTTCCTTGCATCATTGGTGCATCACGAGCTTGGGCGACGGGGTCTGCCATCTTTCTATGCTGTCCCGAGCCTGGTTTGCTCTGTCCCCTCGCGGTTCCGATACCCAAACGCTGTGCCGTGCTGCTAGTTCACTTCACTCCAGCTGCAGGCTGCAGCTGCTAATTCCCTAGCCCAGCTCATTGGCGACAGTAACGCCGCAGCAGGGCGCGTGGCCTCCACGTACATCCTTTCGCGGTTGGAAGCTAGGTAAGATGAACTGAAGAAGGATCTTTAGGTCGCCGGTGAGCGAGGCAAGCCCGAGCCGTGTGAAAACGGAACGGTGAAAAGGCTTCGATTGGCCTTCTCTTCCAGCTTCAGGCGCTCAGTGGTGTCTGGTCTTTTGCGCACCCTGCTCCTGCTGGATCTTTCTGTAGGCTTTCACTTTCAGGCCTTATCTTGTACATCTTTCCAATCAGATCGGCGCGTGAAAAGAGATCAAGCTGCCTTTATCATGTGGCGTCCACTTTCTACTTCAGTTCATATACCGTGCGTTCCTGTGATTTATGTCCTGCATTGTGAAGAAGGAAATTGCTGTGGTATCAGCTTGTAGAGGACCAATTAATCTCTACTTCTAAAAAGGCTATTGTGGTGATGAGTGATGGTTTATCAAAGCAATCTAAACCATTCAATTTAATCTAACGGATGCCCACACCCCGATCCGCATCGTCCTCTCCACCTATCCACACGCGAGCGTGTCGACCCCGCCCATCTGTGTCCCACCGATCCATGCCTCCTTCTCCTTCACCAATCCACGCGCGAAGCACGGCCCTTAACTAGTAAAATTAGAAATCTCATCGTTTGACTACATCTGTATCTCATTCTCTCCCAAGTAGTAAGGAGACTGGCATGCAGTATTCAAGGCCAGCCTGCACTTTTATAATCAGCAACTGATCTGCGAGAACTGATGTCCATGAACTGAACAGCAAGTCAGCAATATCGTGGTGTATTTCGATACCGGTCGAGCTGAAGAGAGAGAGGAGCCTCTCGGGTTTTTTTTTTTTAAAGAAAAGGAGAAAAATCGCACTGTACCTTCCTTACGTAATCAGTGATGGCCAGATGATGTGATCAGTGAGTTTAGCCGATCACATAACTTCCCTAATATTAGCAGAATGCCGCACCAACAAAATTAATTAGGTCACCTTCCTAGTACCCAAGGCCAAGACCCAACCATCACCACTTCAAAAAAAAAAAAGAAAAAGAAGAAAAGACCCAACCATCACTGCACGTTGGTTCAACCGTGCATCACCAATACACTAAAATAGCCAGTTCAGCTAAAGTAGATTCGACCACGGCAAACGCTGTAGATTCAGAGGTAAAAACAGAGCACCGGAAAGCAGCAGTCGGCAAGAGCCGTGGCGCCAAGCTGCGGAGCTCCAAAGCCTTCCGCTTTACGACTGGTTTCCCTCTGCTTTCCATGGCAGTATCATGACCTGCTCGACACCGAGCTAAACACTCGCGCTCCATGTCCATGGTCACCCGCGCATGATGGCGGCCTGCGCTGGAGACGGCATGCACCGGAGAAAAGAATAGGAAGAAAAAACCAGTGCATATCATTGCAGTTTCTCTTGTTTCATGCTATTAGAAAATACACCATATGCATGATCTTAAAATGACAACAGAGACACGATAGTTGTTAACGAGGTTCAGCTAATAAGACGATAACCACATCCGGAATATGACTATGAACAACTAGTCCTTTTATAAAAAACCCTAGCACATTGGCTGTCTAGATTTCCGCAATCCCAAGTCTGTGATATAATGCTGTCTCTCATGAGTTACAATTTACGGTAGCAAAGTCACATATTTATGACCGACTAATGTATCTTATTTATACACATTTTCAACGCAAACTCTAAAACAGTTCTAGAGTCAAGAACATATGGGATATGACCCCATAGATGAAAAGCGAGATGACTCATGCGCCCGTGCCATGCTAGTTGTTGGCGCGACAACGACGCGATCGGGGAGCTGCATCCCCGGTACCCGCGGCCAATGCGATAGCGCGCATGATTAACCGCGCACATGACACCGATCGCCTTTCGTGAGCGAAAGCGCGCGGCTTCAAGTAGTGGTTAGGTGCAGTGCAGGTCGATCGATCTCGTTGCTCCGTACGTGTATGTTTCGCGCACTATCACGGCATATGGCTATGAGAGGGCACCATCACGGTATCGATCGCACGGGGTGCTGTGTCGGAAACAGATGTGTGGACAGGAAATCCGTGCGCACCATGGTAGGTGGCGCATCGCTCGTTTGATTGCGACTGATCCTCGAAAAATGGATGACTAAGCATGCATCCGATGATGAGTTGGGACTTAGGAGCCTTAGCGCTAGTGCTGGGTTCGGGGTGAGCTAGAGCGAGCTCGGCTGCTGCTAGGCACGAACTCGGTTGGGCTCAGGCTCAGTTTAAATTGGGGCCGAGCTTCAGGTTAGGCGTAGGCTCAATCAAAGCTCAACGTGCTCGAGCTTGGCTTAAATTGAGCTTAACTTACCATAGCACTACTATAGAAAACGACATCACTGCCGGTTCAGAACTGGCTTTACTGCTGATTTTTGAACCAGCAGTGAATAAGCTGCAATGATACTCCTTCAACCAACAGTGATAGTAAGTGATAGTATACACTGTTTGTCTCATTTTGGCTTTGGAAAGCTGAAAAAAAAATTCTTATATTTAAGTATTACTATCTACATCTACACTGTCACAAAGTCATAAGTTGCACCACCTTTTGCACTAAATACACACCGATGCGGTTCATGGATTCGAACCTATCAATGGGCTCGAGCTCGGATCAAATTGAGCTTAACTTACGGTAGCACTACTACAGAAAACCACGTCACTATCGGTTCAGAACTAGCTTTACTGTCGGTTTTTGAACCGACAGTGATAGTATATCACTATTTGTCCCATTTTTTACTTTAGAAAGCCGAAAAAATTTCTTATACTCAAATATTACTATCTACATCTACATGGTTACAAAATCACAAGTTGTACTCAAATATTACTATCTACATCTACATGGTTACAAAGTCACAAGTTGCACCATTTTTTGCACTAAATACGTACTGATGCAGTTAATGGATTCGAATCTACGACCTCTCAGCACACGCAAAGTCTTCTTACCATCTCACCTACCAATTATTAGTGAGAGCAATGAGATATTTTTCCTTTTGATCCTTGTCGTCGGAATCTTTTAACGATTATTTGGACATCAAAATGACTTCAAATGGAAAAGTTATCAACAACAAAGTTGTAGATCTCGTGGAGAACTACAATTTTCATATAAATTTTTACTTCATTCAACTTCGTATGAAAAAATTATAAAATTTTGAAAACAAACTATCACTACCGGTTCGTATTATAAACCGGCAATGATACTCCGTCCATTATCACTGTCAGTTCGTAACACAAACCGGCAATGATAATAATATTTCACTGCCGGTTCTTTTTAGATTAATTATCACTATCGGTTCTTGACACCAACCGGTAGTGATAAATCATCACTGTCGTTTCTTAGTAAACCAGTAGTGATGAGGCAGCATGGAAGGGGTGTTCTGTAGTAGTGTAGATGCAGTTCTCGGGATTGCCAGTTGTGGCAATTATCAGCAATAGTGAGACTCCGTCCCTTTCTCTAGATATAGTTAGGAGCTAGGGCAGTGTTGAGCCGTTGACGACCAAAGCTTGGTGTAGTGGTGACGAAACAAGGCTAGGAAGATGGTGGTGTGAGGCGGCGGTGGTTAGTGGCTGCATGGATGAGGAGGTGGTCGGAGCGGCTCTTAGGGAGGGGTGGAGGAGATGGCGGTGGTCGATGGTTGCATAGAGTAAAAGGCATATAGGGCGGTGCTCAGGGAGGAAGATACATGGATGAGGCAGTGGTGGTTGGCATGGAGGGGCCTAGAAGAGGCAATTGGGAGTGAGGAGATATCGAGCGATGCAACCTGTGGAAATTGGGATGAGGATAGGAGCGTAAAGGAGGATGAAAATGGGCTTGGCTAGGTTTCATATTGGGCTAGACTCTATGCCTGTGTATGTTGGGTTGGGCTAGTTTAGTGGTGTTGGCTAGGCTGGTAGGCTAGTGCTAGGATGGGTTCAGTTGGGCTTATCAAGGGCTTGAGCTCGTGCTCAGGTTTAGGCTCAAGCTCGGTTTGTTTAGCTTTGGACGCCAATATAATTGGACAATGATATATTTTATTAGATCTAATTGTTCATTTTGAAGTAATCCCTCACAATAATATAATCTCTACTAATAAAAAGCCTCTAATGGTGGAAGGCATCACACTTCGGTAAAATTATTCACTATGTTAACCGTTATAACAAGTCCATCTTATCCACTAAAATTACCCACCATGCTATCGAGCACTACATAAGTACACCGAGAAAACACTCGAGTGGTTGCTCGCGAGTCACGACGCGTTGTCGCGGCATGTGCATGGCAAACCGAAGGTGTATGATCCTCTCTCTCATAGTCTTGATGGTAAAATTTAGATTTTTTAAGCAAAGCATAGACAGTCGACTAGCATATAATATACATATAGTACAAATACTACCTGATAGTATAAAAAATCAAAATACTCTAAACCGGTAGATCAAGAAAAATGAACTGCTCATACTCATTTTAGTGTACAATAAAATTTTATTTCAGTGTACCATACGATTCCGTAAATTTGTATTACCCCTCCTATTTCCCCCAAACACCCCTCTCCCCCTCCCCTCCTCAAGATAAATTTTCTTTTACCCAAAAAAATTGCAAATATGCAAATACCCATGATTTTGGAAGAAATGCGGAAATACCCTACCGCCGCGCCACCATCATGGCAGAGTCAATGCCTGACACCAGACAGCAGCAAAGCCAATCAAGACCACCACACCGCGACATTGGCTATGCAGCGCACCACCACATTAATGGCATTGCCTTTTGCGCGCCGCCACAGTCTTGACAAAAGCGTTACCAAGACTACCATGCCATGACAATACCTCAAAAAATATATTATGTATTATATATTATGTATGTATATAAGTATATAACTATTATGTATTATATAACTATTATGTATATATGTATGTATGTATATGTGTATATATATATTATGGTATTATGTAATATGTTATCAGTATATAACAGTTATAACAAATATAACACATATTATATGAACTAAATATGATCAGTATATATGACCTGGTATTTGGTCTATTTAATCTTAAAAAAATAATAATATGGAAAAATTGCATAAGTTTCAGCAGAGTGTTTTATATTAATAATTATTTGGAAAATGAAATGAATAGCTAGAGGAATAAACTGCCCTCTGCTGAGGGAAATTTTATTATCACGGTTACAAGAAAGTTTCTACTGAGTACAACGGGGATATTTTCCCTTGCCGGTAGCATCAGGTCCAGCCTCCTTTGCGCGATGTGCCCTCTCGCGCTTTCTCTCCTTCTCAGCCTCTCGGGCCTCAGCAGCCTGACGTTCAGCGTCCTCTTGTCGCTTCCGGTACTCCTCCTGCGAACGTTTGCGCTTCTCCTCTTGCTCCTCCTCATACTGGCGCTGCCTGAACGGCGAGTCTTGCACAGCGACATAGGTCCCCGGGTTTCTCTCCTTGAGAAGTTGCAGCACATGCGGGAGGTTGTCATACGAGGCTTCGAAAGACCCGAATCTCATCTCTAGTGCCTTCTGTTTCGCTCTCCATGCTTTTCCATAATCTATTGCATACTTAAATCGTTGCTGCACTGTCAATATTATGTACTGAACAGCCATGTCCTTCTTCTCAACAATCTCTCTGAATAGTTTGTTTGCGATGAAAGTGGAAGTGAGATTGGGATGCTTCGCCAAGGTATTTGTTAGCACACATGTGTGGGTTCAACGCTCGAAACTGTCCACTTCATGGCAAACCTAACTTGCTGCCATGTATACGGAACATGCAGTCATCTCTCTCACACATGACTGTATATCTGGATTTATCTGACTTTTCCACCCTGAATGGTCGTTGCATTGTCATGGACCAGACCTTAACTGCATTTTGCAATGCAGCCTTGTCAACATACATTTGCTTTGCCCGGACTTCATCTACGCCGTAAATGCACGACGAGCCATGACTATCATCCATTACAAGTTGGCTAGACTCTCCTCTGTTCTATTCTTCTGGGATGACCACGCTCTCTTCATGCTCGTCGTCACTGGAACTCTCATCTCCATGCTCTTCCTCCTCCATTGCCCTTTCATCGTTATGCTCCATGGTTTGGACGATATCCTCGTTAATCTCTTCAGCATTCGCAAAAAATTTCCACCCACCCCTTCATCCGGTTGTACATCTTCCACATTCTCGTTCCTCCCGGTGACAACTTGCAGCTCTTCATGCACCGCAGCACTGCATTGTCCAAATTCTTCAGCATTTCCCTGTCCAGCACTTGTTTCCCTAACCCGGGCTTGCACAAAGATAACTGCATAACAGTTACGACGCCTACATCCACCAATAAATCTGGACAGACCCATCTATGTGTTCAAATTAATCAACTGGAATTTAGGAACTTCTACACTTTTGCTCCATAGAGCCTGAATCCACACTTCATGTTCCTGTGCGTTCCACTCGAACATATTGCACATCCATAAGTAAAGTTTCTCAATTTGTAAATTTTCTGGGTCGGGATGTCTAATTATTGTGCTCCTAAATTCGTTAAGATCTATCCTATTAGGCCTTTCTCTTATGTTACCATCACCATAATATACAGTAAACCAAAACTCTGCTATAGCTGCAATACAAAAGGAACCGTTCATTAATCTTATCAAAATTTTTTATGCCATGTGGAAAATACATGCTAACAGCTAATCATCCTTATTCGCTAACAAACGTAGCACTAAACCCTAACTACAATCCCAAAATATTTTTCACTGCCAATGCTAGCACTTAACCCTAAATATAATCCCTCAGTTTTTTCCTTAATCAAACTGAGTCTTAAATCTATGCACAAAATATTAACCCTAATCTTCGTGTATTTTTAACTATATATCAACATATTTTTCATTAACGAACCTAACACTAAACCCTACATATATCAAACAAAAAACTAAACCCTAATATATAAAACAAATAACTAAACCCTAATATATCAAATAAAATATAAACTAAACCCTAACCAGCTTTACATCTATACATATTACATAAAAAAATTGCTATCCTACCATGTTTTAACAATAAAATAAACTAAATCATAATATATCAAATAATAAACTAAACCTAATATATCAAATAAAATAAAAATATGACTCACCAAATCTGTGCTTTTTTTTTCCTCCTCTTCCTCCTCTCCTCCTCCTCCTCTCTCCTCTCCCAGTAGCTCTCTCCTCCTCTCTCGTTACGCTTTCAAGAAGTGAAATGAGGCCCATGGTGGGGCCTCATGTGTGAGTATATATATGGCCAAAAGCATGTGTGAGTCTTCGCGGCAATACTATTGCCAGTAGTCTGTAATGTAAAAGCTATTGCCATTTGTCCACAACACGGCAATAGCTTTGCCGCATTATGGGGCCGCGGCAATAGCATTACCGCGTTGTGGCGGCGCGGCGGAGGGGCATTTTTGTATTTGTCTAAAAAACATGGGCATTTTCTTATTTGTGAATTTTTTTTTGGGTAAAAAAAAAAAATTTCCCCCCTCAAACACCGCCGCTTCAACTCCACTGCGAATTACTGGTTGCCACGGGTAAAAAATTAGTTCACGATATCCGGAGATCCTTGACCTCGGGGCCTTCCGAAGATTCAGGCCAGCTTCCGATTCTCACAGTGCTGCTGCTCCATCCTACAGGAGGCGAGCTAGGTAGCCAGGGACGCGTTCCTCGAAACCGATGGATCTGGACCGGCCAATCTGTACAGGGCGGCGAGCGCGAGCTGCATGTGCATGTGCACCTGGCATCTGCCCTTTAATCCCCATGAGCTGTTCCGGTGGTGCAATAATCGCCTCACTGGACCAGCCCCCCTCCCCCGTGCCCCGTGCCTGCAGACGCACACCGCCGCTAGCTGTGGCCGTCCCCACCCACCGCTACTGCCTCGGCTCTTCTTCTAGAGGCACCCATCGATTGGATAGGAACATACATACTGATACAGTGATGCTTTACGTACGTACGCACCCAGTCCTTGGCTCTGCCTGCTCTGCTCTTGTATTCCCTGGCTCTACAGGACAAGCGACATGTTGGGCTTCATCATGGTGTATTGGTGTGCACTCACAAGCAAACGCCTTTCCCAATTCTGATTGGGTTGGGACCGAGAGCGACAGGGGTGTGTGTGTGCGCGCGTGTCCATGCACTCATGCTTGATTTACTACTACTGCCGCGCGCGGAGCATCAGCATGGGCGAGTTGACCGCGTGATGCACCGGGGCCGCGCTGAGCGTAAACACCCTGGACTCATGCGCTATTCGTAGGCGAGTGAATTCAGAGGCTGCGGTGCAAGGCCATAGCAGTAGATAATCTATTGTGGATTTCGTTTGGATCTGAACAATCCCTCTCTCCGGTACATGGCGCAAGATATTCTTACAACAGTTGCGTTTCAACTTTCAAATTTCATCTACGTTCACAAAATGTTACAGGACAGCGAGGGTGGCCTGCAATTCCTAACTGTACATGTACATCTGTTTGTATTTAAAAGATCATCAAGTGGGAGGCCAGTAACCATTGCAGATGCATGGATTGGCACCCTGCATGTGCTCTTTCCCTCCTGGTAAACCACGAGCCGTTAATACACGCAATGCAAGACAACTACCACTTGGAGGAGATATATATACATACTGGGACAGTACTGGCTCGGGGATTCGATTAAAGGCCAGCCGCATCAGCATCCGCATCCCCCGGCCTGCCAAACTGTCCCCCGCGGCTCGCTGATCTTGGCCATTTCTTCCCTTCCAAGCACCACCAATCTTGTCCCTGCCTGTGCCCGGACGAGGCCACGAGGAGCCAGCAGCCGCAGGGGAGGATCGATCAGGCAGGCGGAGAAGAGCAGGGGAGGAGGAGAGGCCGGTGGACTGCAGTGCAGGCGCCGCCAATGGGGGCTTCTCCTGCGCCTGGCCAGCTGCTGCTGCTCTGCCTGCTCGGCGTCTGCTTCGCGGTGAGCCACCAGCAGCCGGACTCCTGCGGCGCGGGCCTCGCCGTCTCCCACCTCTTCCCCTTCGACTCAGCCGGCTTCCATTGCACCGCCCTCTGGAAGCAGGAGGACTTCGTCCTCAGGGTATGCCTGCGTCTCCCATCTTCTTGCTCTGCTTTACTGTTGCCGCGTTCGTCTTTCGGGAATTCTTCGGTTCTTCGATGCCATTGCCATTGCCTGACCGCGCTAGCCTGATGCAGTGATTCTGCTGGGGAATGGAGACTCTGTGAATTGCCGTGTGATTAGCCGGTCTTGCACTCTTGCTTGGATGATATGATTTGTCCTGATGATGATGATGCAATTCGAGTCTCGATACAGAGCTCTTGCTGGAGCTTGGAACGAGCAAATTAAGCCGTTGCATTGCATCGAGGAATAGTTAATGGTACGCTGATGTGATTGTGATCTGATCCAAATTGCTTGTGCCACCAGTACAAGAACACCGGGCCGAGCATATGGAGCTTCATCCTGTCGGCGCCGAACAAGGGCTCCTATGTGGCGGTCGGCTTCTCGGGCAAGGGGTTGATGGTCGGGAGCAGCGCCGTCGTCGGGTGGTCGTCGAACGGGAAGGGCACGGTGAAGCAGTACTACCTCGGCGGCAAGAGCCCCGATGAGTGCGCCCCGGACAAGGGCCGCCTCAACCTGATCAAGAACAAGGCCGTCGTCGTGTCGCAGTCCGGCCGGATCTACCTCGCCTTCCAGCTCAGCACCGACTTCCCGCAGCCGCACCTGATCTACGCCGTAGGCCCCGACGGCGACCTGCCGCCTGCCAACTCCCAGCTGCCGGAGCACCGGAGCATGGGCTCCCGCACCTTCAACTACACCACCGGTATTTCACCGTTTGCCATGAACGGTTTCCAGAACGGCGGCGGCAGCAAGATTACATTTTTTTTAACCAGGGATTTGTTGGTTTTGTTCAGGGATGGCCTCCGGCAGCGGCGGCTCGAGCGACGCGGCGTTCCCGCCGGAGAGGAAGCACGGGCTGCTGGGGATGCTGGGGTGGGGCGTGCTGATGCCCGTCGGCATGATGGCCGCGCGCTACTTCCGGCGGCTGGACCCGTACTGGTTCTACAGCCACCTGGCCATCCAGATCGCCGGCTTCGCCGTCGGCATCGCGGCGATCGTCCTCGGCTTCCGCCTCAACGAGGACGGGCTCAAGAACGTCGACGTGCACAAGTCGCTCGGCATCGCCATCTTGGCCATGGCCTCTCTCCAGGTATGCACTCCCAAGAAAAAAAAAATGATTTTTTGACTTTGAGTCGGATAGGATTACTCACATGTTTTGAATCCGTTTTTTTTTATTTTAAAAGCTCTATAAATCCTAAAAATCAAGCCCATCTGATTCTCGAGACCACCTCGGGTTTCTTGGCAAGCGCGGCATTTGGATTGGCATTTGCCGTATAAGGCCAAGTCTGTATTACAGGTTGTATCGTACTATTTGACTGCGAATAGTAGGACTTGGGAGTGGTTGTGTGCGCGCCACTCACATGCCCCGTGAATCGTGCCATCAGAATAGATGCTTCGATGCACGTTGACAATTAGAAACCAGAGTAGCAGCAGAACACTGACCTGTATAGCGTTGCACGTTCTTGAAGCCGGCCGAATGCATCCATGCCTCATTGTTTATGCTCTGGCTGCCGAATTTACTATGAGTTCGCGCTTCAAGAGCCGTGGAAATAAATATGACGTTCATTTCTCTCGGTGTGACGGTTCAAATTGATTTTGATTGTTTTATACTATTATAATAGTATTTATACTATAATGATACTATATTTATGTGAAGAATGCTCTTTAAATGAACCATTAAATCTACGTTATGCTAAATTATACTATTATGATAGCATATTTGTCCTCCTGTACGGTAATGGGTTGCTCTGCTTTTCTTGGGTGCTGTGCTCACTGGCTGACCGTGCATGGGCTGATGGCTGTGCTGGACTGCTGGCTGCTGCTGCCTGACTGACCGATTGACCCGCAGGTGATGGCGATCCTGGCGCGGCCGGACAAGACGTCCAAGGTGCGGCGGTTCTGGAACTGGTACCACCACAACATCGGCCGCGCGGCGATCCTGCTCGCCGTCGGCAACATCTTCCTGGGCCTGTCCATCGCGCAGGAGGTCAGCGCCTACATCGTCTCGTACGGCGTCTTCGTCGCCGTCTGGGTCATCGCCGTCGCCGCCTTCGAGATCAAGAGGTGCTACTCGGACGACGACTGACACTGCCCCCGTTCTGGCCGTAGGAGGAACTGATGGACACAGGCACGCGCGCGTCCCCACGACCAGTGGTGGCGGCGGCGCGATCGACACACACTGCACACCATTGCTTCTAGCTCGATCGTGCAGCTCGCTGGGCTGGGAAGAGTGGGTGGGTGGTTTCATTGATCGGTTCTTTGATTCCTTTTTTTTTTGGGCTATAGGATATGAAACAGGGGCTGGACTGCTGTGTTCTAGCTTAGCTGGACGCTCTGATTCATATATTTGTACATTGGTACATTGGTGTCCGTGTTGGGGCTGTTGCTGCCGTAGTTTGCTAATTCTCGTTTTTTTTTTTCTCATGTGCATTGATCAATCGATGATATTATTTGCTGATTCTTCCGACACTCAGCTGCTTGCTCTCAGAACATTTGCTTCAGCTGAAACATCCACCTGAGCTTCTCTTTTCAAGCTACTTTGATTCAGCTTGATCTCGGGGGAAAAGGACGGTTTATCTCGTTAATCAGTCGGTTAACTGTTGCAAGGACAGCGTCACTCTGTTCCTGCAGCAATGCCAGTATGCCACAAAGGTTTCAGAGGCAACCTCATGGTTAATTCCAGATGAAACATTCAGCCTGGTGAATTGCTCAGTTTGGTTCATCAGTTCTACAACTTACAACTGAATGGGATCTACATTCTACAGGCTGCAGTCGGCAGACATCTGAGTGCTTAAATGATTTGAGATTTACCTAGATACTGCACAAGCCTATGCATGAGTCACTCGCTCAGATAGAGCGCCATATTATTACTGAAAAATGGCATGTACCTATGCCAATTCTCATGGTTCGCTCCTGAGAGCGTGGCTATCAGAGGCACCCGAATTTTGCGCATGGGATGCAGCGATGATTCCTTTCATCTTCAGGTCGCCTGGCAATGGCAAAGCCTCCTGCAGCAGCTGCTGCTGCTGGACCGAGCTAAGATGCTGTTGCTGCAAATGCATCTGCTGTTGCTGGTGCTGGGAGTGGATCTGGAGCTGCTGCAGCTGCTGAGCTGCCAGAAGAGATTGTATATGGCTGCGCTGGTAACTTTGTGCATTAACTCCATAGGAGGAAAGACCAAAGTTTCCCATTTTTCCACTGTTGGCATTAACCTGTCCTGTTGCAACCTTCAACTTCTGAATTTCATCTCTTAGCCTGTCATTCAGCGCTGCATGTAAACAAGGAACAATTACAATCTTAAAGACAATAGGCAAAAACCTTGTATGATGAGCTTTTATTGTACTTCCAAAAACATGTGTATAAATGATAATTCTAAGTAAAAACACTAAAGTAAAATACTATCCCAGGCCTTAATTTACATTGAATTACTGTTCACACTATTCGAAGGTGGTCCATATTACTTCATGTTTTCCCTGTTCTAGCACCGCCAAAAGGCTAACATAAGTCAACTCTGCCAAATAGGGGAGGAGACCAACAATAGCCCTTGGATCACTAGATGACGACAAAGAGAAGTTCAGGACAGAATCCAAAAGAATACCACACTAGAATTTTTCACATTGCACGCAAGAGAATTAGCAGAACTGTAGATTTTGGAATATCATCAAATGATTGGAACTATGGAAGCACATAATGTTAAATGACTATGGCATGAAGGCGCCATTCTTTCCAAAAAGATTTGTCTGTTTATCTCTACTATTAAAAAGAGACTTGTGGTGGTCACTGGTAATACGCCACTTTACAGAAATTACCCACCATGCCATTCTATGCTCCATGTTTTAGTGACTTTGTTTTGCACTTTACTTGAATAGTATGTTCGATTTGTTATTTTAACCTTGAGATTCTGTTGCAAGGCATCTTCTCTAGATACGATCTAATATTACAATAAATGATTTAGAATTTTATTATTTTTTGATGTTCCGTTATAAAATACGGACATTTAGGGGGTGTTTGGCAGAGCTCTAGCTCCAGTCTTTCAGCTTTGCTCCACAACTCCACTGTGGAGCAGAGCGACTTTAGAGTAGATCCACAACTCCCCGGAGCACCTTTCAAGCTGCTCCACAAAAATGAACTGCGAGGGAGGCCGCTCCAGAGTTACGTAGAGTTAGGACGTTTGGCACTGCTCCTCCCAAATCTAGGACGGAGTTGAGAGTTAAAGCTCTGCCAAACACCTCCTTAGCTAGTTAACTTCAAATTTGTGATGCAAAGAAAATTTGAACAAAACCTTACCATCCTGCAGCCTGACCTGTTGCTCCATTGTTTGCACCCGCACCTTCAGATCACTATTTTCACTTGTCAGACCAGTGGTGTCTCTCTGTATCAAACAGATAATTAAGGATAGGCTCATGGAAAACCGAAGAGCAGGTTCTTTTAAAAACTACAAAATCTGCAACATATTAACAGTATCTATCTGTATGATGCAGATAGTTCAAAATATTTATTTGCAAATTACAAATAGTAATAAGATATCAGATAGTTCAAAATATTTATTTGCAAATTACAACTAGTAATAAGATATTAGATGTCAACAGCTTGTGGAAATACCATAAATGATGACCGCTCAAACAAAGAGAACAAAATACGAGTATTCAATATTTCCAAAACAAGTTGCAGTATGTCCAACAGCTTTAGTAGGTATACATCTGAACATATGCTGACATGTAGGATAATCTACATATGTAGAAACCCTGTGAAGACATAAATGGTAGTCTACCAGATAAATTTGCACAATGTTAAATGAACAAAAAAAAACAGTGACAACAGTTGAAGTTTCTAATTAAATGATAAATAATTCATGAAAGCATAAGCATGACTAGTTGACTACCTAATCATTTTACGTTGTGTCGATTGTGTCGCAATTGTCAGCCACAACCAACTAACAAACCAAGGAAAAAAACAATCTAACCCATATCGATACACAAGAATTTACGATATGGTAAAGCCAAATGAAGAACCTGTAACATGGTCAACTGAGCTGATAGTGTAGTTGCTTCAGTTTGGAGAGTCTGTACTTTTCTCTCGAGCTCTGCAATGTAGCGCATCTTTCTTTCTTTTGACCTAGCAGCTGACTGGCGGTTTGCCAAGATCCTAAAATGTTCCAAGAAAATAAGAGTTAAGAGAAATTAATCAAAGTACTAACCCCAAAACCAAAAGGCACACACACAGAAAAAATGGCATCGCCTAAGTACAAGGAAATAGCTGGAGTCAAATCAAATTACATGACAAAGACACATGTGATAAACAATCAGACTGGACACTATTCTCGTAATTTGAAGAGACCAACTTGCATATAGTGCAAAATTTGTACTACATTACTGCTGATGAAAAAGACTAAATTACTAACTTACAGCGATAAAACTACCTGCTCTCCTGTGGCCTCCCTCCAAGAAAGGGAATGAAGATAATTCAGATATAAAATTTCTATTGACAATGACATCACATATTAGCACAAAAAGATATTCACTAATTCACTAAGAAACCAATTATAAAGGCCAGTTCGTTCTCATTGTCAGGAAATTAAATGCTCACTTACATCACCATCAACCTATGTCAATGTGCACATCACACCTAGAGAAGTACAGACAATATTAAAAGAAGAACAACGAACTAGTAAACCTTTATTCTTAGAGCCTGTTTCTTTCAGCGTTTGCGTTTGTGTTTGCTTATAAGCTGAAAATTTGTTATTTTCGTACAAGCCAAACACTTTGACGTTTGGTAGCCAATTTTTGTATGTCTTACAATTTTTTCTCAAACTCTCAAAACTATTTTTTCTATAATTTTTTGATCCCTCGGATGTTCTTATCGAGAAATTACAAATTTTCAGCTTAAACACAAACGCAACCGCAACCGCTGAAAGAAACAGGCTCTAAGCTTCATCACATTTGAAGTACTACAGTTTGACTTTACTGAAGCTATTGAGAACCAAAACTGCCTTTCACCAGTGATATAGACATTCCTCAGTACCATATTTTGTTTGATCAATAAGACCAAAAAGAGCAGTAAAATAATTCCTCTTCTCTAAAAAAAAAAATGATTCTAGATTCCACAGCTTTCTTCCCTTTCACACCCATTCCCGTCACTCCTTTTCAAGGATCCTACTTTCATTAAAATTAGTAACATGCCCGTCGGTTAATCAGTCCTTGTCAAACGCCGCAATCAATATCCTATTCGCCGATTCTAAACAACCGAGAATACTAGAAAGGTGACAACACACGAAGAGGCCTGAAACAAATGGGGCTGGTTCACAGTTCAGTTCTCCTAGTCCTAGGCAAGTTGTTTCACCTCTTGGCGCGCTTGGGGTCAACGAGCGCGAGCTCCGCGAGCTTGGCGTCGGAGATGGCCTTCTTGGCGTCCGCGGCAGCCCTCCCCGCCACCCCGGCGGCGGCGGACGCCAGGGACGTGGAGCCGTCCATCGACATGCTGTGCTGGTGCCGCGGCCGCGCGGGCGGGAGGGGCGGCGCCGGCGAGGGGTGCATCGCTGGCTCCGGCTGCTCGGCGAGCCTCCCGCCGGCGTCGAGGAACATCTCGAACATCCGGCTTCCGCCGCCGCCGCCGCCTCCCGCCTCGTCTTCATCCTCATACTCGTCCTCGTCGTCGTCGTCGCCCCCGACCTCCCCGACGACGCCGAGGTCGGCGTCGAAGGCGAGGTCGTCGGGGAGGGCGCCCCCGAGGAGGATCTCCGACTGCGCGCGGCGGTGCCTCGCGGCGCGCCGCGGCGGGGAGTCCGGCATCGCGGCGACGTCGCGCGACGCGGCGGAGGCGGCCGGGTCCATGGGGGCCGGGAGATCTGGGGGCGGGGAAGGAAATGCGGGCGCCTCGGCAGCGGTCGGCGGCGTCTAGCGGCGGAGGGGGCGGGGAGACATGGGGAGCAGACGCCAGGAGGGGAGGGGAGCTAGGAGGAGGGGGAGGAAGACATGCTCTCGTTGAGGTTTGACCGGAGGATTGACTCCGCGGAGAAAAAATAAGAGGAAGAGGAGGCGAGGTGGTGGTGGGGCACGGAGTGGTGCGGCGTGTAGGCCTAGATGCCGCTGCTGCTGGCCGCGACAAGATTGCCGCCGCTGCTCGCCGCGGGACGCACTGCTTGCCGCTGCTGCTTACTGCGGCTTGAACTAAACACACGCGAGCACACTGTGTACCTGCAACGCAATGACAATGAACAGGCAACAAACACTGAACGCGAGCACGGTTGCGGCGACACACGCCTTTTCTATTTTCTCTCTATTGATTGCCCCAAAACAAACACAGCAATTACATGGCTATAAATAGCCTCGCTTACATGCACATAGCAGCAACAGCCTGCCCGAGTTATGCGCTCGTACGCGCACGATCTGCACTCCTGCACAAGCCACCACTCATGCGAGACTTACGCGACTGACGCGCATGAACCGGTCCTTGCGAGCTGACCGCAAGCCATGCAGCAACGTGCTCCACTAATTGTGCATCAAGCTAGCTTCTTGCTGACTCCACTAATCACCTAACTAATTAACTTCTACATGCATGCAACACACACGCACTGACCAGAACACATCTCGGTCAGGTTTATTTTCCTAACACGGCGTTCGTGTTGGGCCGGTGGTCTGATCTGGCCGAGATGCGCGGTGAGTAGGGGCCAGCTGCGGCGGGGGAGGCCGATTGGCCCGGAGGCTAGACCCATGCTGGGCTTCGTCGAGACCTCCGAAGATTCTGGACTCCAGGTTTAGGTGCCGCGCACGCACTGCTTCCTGGATTTGGAAACCTGTGTCTTAAGAGCAATCGATTCCTAGACCTTCCTGACTATTGTCAACCGCCGGGCTTTTTTATTATTTTTATTTCGAAAATTTGACTTTAAAAGTTTTGAGAAGCGTCTGCGAGGGTGTGAAATGCTTATTTTGACTTTATGCCGAGAGGTTTCGTTAGAGGCTTCGAGTTTCCTAATAAACGGCTTCGACAACATAAGTCATGTTTAACGTGGAGAAACGGCCACGACCATAGATGCATTTGGAACATAACAATTTTCATTCTCTGCGAAACTTTTGCATTGCAAATGAGGCCTCAAGGCATCTTGAACAATGACTCATAGGATGGTCTAATTGTTTTCATATCAAAGTCTTTACAATAACATAAACTTTGCCACATAAACCAACCGGATATGGAGGAGAGAAAACCAGCATAGAACTTTGGATCGCTTAACGTGCAGCAGTTAATTGTAACACGGAAAACGAGAATTTTATACATTAAAGAGCTTTCTATAGTGACACGAGAAAGATAACTCGTTGTTACAGTTGTCTGTACTATTATTTATAGATAATATATATGAAAATATCAAATGTCTTGGAGATGTTGAAAAAAAAATTCCCGCAAACGTTGGTTGACATTACAGTGGGTGAAAAATAATCCAGGATCCCATGAGACTGAGCTTTGTGAAAAACTCGTTTGGGGTTAATCTGACACGAGGCAGTGTTGGCAGTTGTCAGGTAGGTTGATCAATGCAGATTACAAATTCCTTCAGCATTTTCTAAAAGAAAAAAAGTAGGTGTCAACAAAAAGGGAAACAAAAGGCTCCACCTGATTAGCTGGTTGGTATTCTGTTGACACCAAAAATTGAATAAGCCGATTGGTGTCAAAAGTGTTAAAATCGGTTAGGATTGGGCTAAGTTGAATATGAATCGAATCGGCTATAATAGAGTTTGTATCGGATTGTATGGGTAAGTTAACAGATAAAATAAGAAATAATGGGTCAAGATCATATCGTGTAAGAAATCAGAGTCCTAGTCGATATCTGTTAGAGTCTATATAAATATACAGCGCCTAGGTGTGTAAAGGGACGAAGACCAATCAATTAAATCTACTTTTTACCTGCCCTTTACCTTCTGTTGACTTTAGTTTAGCCTAACGTAGTTTCGTCGTATTTTATTTTCGATCGACTTATTGCGTATCGTCTTCTCGATCGGCTTCAAGGTATACTCCAGGAGTTACTTGCAAGTAAGTACTATCTAGATTTGGTTTGATCTACAGGCTTGCATCGGCTTTTGGTAGAAATACTATTTTAGTCAATATTGTTGCGCATTACCATTTCGACTAAGGGTTAGTTTTCACCCTTTTCTACCGATCAACACATTCGTTAGCACTAAATTGTTTATCCTCGTTCTATCAGCTAGATTGGCTTTATAATCTAGTTCATAGTTTGTTTACCCTTCATTCTGTCGACTTGAGCAACTCGTTTGGTTTAAACCGATAGTCTGTTTATCCTTTGCTCTACTATTTAGTTGATTATATCGACTTTATAGTAAATTGGTTATTTTTTGAATCTAATGGTTTAGATCTGATCTGAGCTGGTAGTTTCTTTATCCTTCATGCTTGTTTGGACTTGTTTCCTAGCGCTACAGGTCCTCACAACACAGATCTAATCGGCTAATTAAAAGCTGATTACGTCTTTTATTGCCGATTGTAGGATCAAATCGGCTAGCACGCTCTGAATCCTACTTCCGGTGTTGATGGAATGCTAAGCTCTATGCCCACGTGTATTTAACTGATAATTAAATTTCGACGCAAACATATTCCTAAGCATATAAAAAGTGGGTTAGTTAGATACATGCCACTGGTAAGTTATCATTTTCTAAATATATCATTATAAAATCGGATATCGCCCCATGCCATTATGAAGTGCCAAGACTCATACATATGCCACTATGAACATTTTATTACATTTAAGCATTTCATTACATTTAATACCAAACTACCTTTGATTTCTTCTTCCTCTTCCTTTAGCCATCTTCTTCTCCTCATCACTCTCTCCAACTCTGGCGGCGGCATCCCTCTATAGCACCCATTGCTCTCACTTCCTCTCCATGGCAGACTCCACAACGCCCCTCCCGAGCTGTCGGCGACCATCCCTAGGTTGCCCTCGTCCTTCCCCGTCAGTCACTTCGTTGCGTTGCGTGGCTAGCCACAGCTACCTCTGCTCGCCGCTGCTACTGCCGCCACCGCTCTCTACTGTCACCGCCACTCGCTATCGCCGCTGCCTCTGCTTGTTGCCGCCGCCGCTTGCTCCCGGGGGCCTCTGCTCGTAGTCTCTGCCGAGGAAGGATCTTGGGAAGAGAGAGAGGGAGAATAGGGGAGGAAGAGGGAGCTCGCTGGTGGTTGCTGGTCATAGCTCATTGGTGGTGGCCATAGGAGGGAAGAGGAAGGAGAGACATGAGCTAGAAAGAAGTATGGCAATCTAGTCTAAAATTCTTCGTAATGGTATATATGCAGAGTTGTAATTTTATAATGATATGGAGACGGTTTCAAACTGTATAATGATATATATGTGAAGTCGCAACTTACCAGTGGCATGTATCTAATTAACCCATAATAAGTTAGGAAATTTTTGTGCAATATAGCAAAAACAGCAAGTTTATGATGGTACACAATAAATTTTGCCTAAAAGGTTAGAGCTGTAGCTCACAGTGAACCAAGAGGCAACATTTTATGGTCAAGGATGGATGCAGAATTTGAGCTGTCACGGGCTTGTTTAGTTTGGCTTATGTTTATGGTTTCTTCTTGTTTCTTCAAGCCTAATATTTTGGTACGATTAACCTGAGCATATCATGGATTAAAAAACCCATTCTCATGTATTATGTCATTCCCAATTATTTATAAACTCAACAAGTAGTTTCAGGAATTTTAGTTTAAATATTAAAAACTGCAAACAGACTCCAAAAGCTTTGAAAAAAATTTTAGGGTAAAATGGACTTTACCCTATACTATTAACACAAAGTACTAACTGATCAAAGAAAGTATCTAAAATTTCTTTACCAAGCGCATCGTGGATCTTTTTAAACACTCGGCTAGGATTCCATTTTTCTGGGGTACAGCATCAACATGCGCATTTCATCACGCCATGGCGTGGCAAAACTATGAACTAGATGGACGTATCTAACATTAGGCATACAAAATTAAGCATCAAACAAACAGTCCTGCTGCAATATACCCATGATTACTAATTTAGCTGAAAACTGAACAGGGCAATTCAAGCTAAAGCTACTCCCTTTCCATAATATTAGGCTAAACAGCTATAGATTACAAACATGCCAGAGTTGGAGGCTGATAGTACTGTAGAGCGACCCCCTTGGTAATCGGTACATTTTCCACCCACCTGACTTGAGAACAGTTGGACGATCGGCATCTAGATGGAACAATGCAATAAAGGAAAAGGTGAGAGGAAGGAGCTACAGAATGAACGAACAAGGACCAAAGCTGAACAAGAACCAAATCTGACATTTTTTATTTTAGCTGTCTATCTAAAGGGCTCTTAAGACTACAGAGGATATATTCATTCACTATCACTACTGCATAGGTACAGTTGGCCTGGGGAGTATAGAGTTAACAAGCTCCTCGTTTATCTTCACAGGTAATGGTGGCATCTGCTTCATGATTTCTGGAGCATCGTTTATCCTACAAGCATGTTGCATGAGAATCATAACTTAGATCTTAAAAACGTTAAACATATATAAGGCAAACAACTTTATAAAAATAAAAGAATATTGGCATCTTTAAGGGTGCAAGCATTTGGTTTTCTTTTTTTCAGACTGGAGAGCAACCAGGCTACAAAAAATGGATTTGGTTAGTGTGACAGATCATTGTGTGCTTGAATGTCTGATAGAACCTTCCAAGGGCGTATACACTGTCATAAGACCATGACCTTCTACATTTAAGTTTCCTGTAACAATGGTAGTAACCATGGCTAGCAGATGAAACTATGTAAGACATCCATCTGCTTTGAAGACCAAACTACAAATTGTCAGCTCTGGAAAAATGAACAGATTTTTTTTTTTTGGTGCTGTTCAATACACTCACGAGCACTGTAAAGAGAACTGGCCAGAAAATCTCTGTTGGCCAGTTGGCCACATAAGATGCATTATCTGTGGAAAGAGAAATGGAAACCACTACATACAACATTTTCCTTTTCCTTAGATGCGCTGGAACAACTTACTATGTGCTTACCGATTAAAATATACAAGGATACTAAATTAGCAAATAATACAAAGGGGCTTGAATGGATTCATCTTTAAAAAAAAATCAAATTCAACAAAACGAGGAATTCACATACTCTTTCAAGACCCTGAGAATGTTATCTCGAGTTTGACACAGCAGAGAGATGTTACCCTGTATCTGCAGAAGAAATAATTAAGCATGAGTAAATAAACTAGTACACATTTTAAATGTAATACAAAATCAAAGGGAAATTGCAGGATTTTAAAACATAAGGACCAGACAGGAAAATCATCACACACAAAAAAAACATCTTGAATAAAAGAATACCTGCATAGTGCTAAGATTTGTTGAAATTTGACTTAAAACCTGGGCATTAGTTTCGAGGATTTCTCCTGTTGGACCTCCAATTGCTGCAGAATGAAAATAAAAGTGAAAAAACTCAGCATCTAGGGGCTAGGCAATCAATGCAATAGCAAGAAGAATCGCTCTTCAAAAGAAAAATGCATAGAATAGAAAAACAGCTTGAAAATATATTTCAAGCAATAAATGGCTATACAGATCTGTAGATTCCCACAATATATTCCCATTTTTCACATAAAGAAATGCATATCTGAGAATACTTAACAAGGCTATTCTCCTAATATGAATCACAATTCCAGTATTCTACCGAATAATTCCGATCCCAGGCATCCAAAGGGACCATAGAACAAGAACAAGAATCATTTTGAGAAGAACACAATAAACAATTCCCACCAACATGTGAATAGTCAAAAATTTTATTCATTGAATGAATGGGCCCATATCTGAAATAGGAGAAACTTATGTGACCAAGATTCCAATAACAAATGTCCAGAGATAATTAACACATCAGACATGTGTCGTGGGATGTTAGATACCAAGGAGCTGCATATGCCAAATTGCCAATACGCAACTTTCATTTGCAGTTGAAACACTTGTCTGGAACAGGATGGCTCTACATCACTGGTGGCTGTTCATAACAGAATCAAGTTCTGCCAATGGTGTAGACAACCAATATAGTTGTATCATAATGATCTTTTGGATTTAAGTGCATTACAGTGATGGAGAATATGATGTCATCAATGACATTAAAATATTTATCGCAAATGAGCAGGCTATTGCCTTGCACCTCATGAATCATGCAACACCAAAACTCAAAACATTACAGCAAAAAAGTTATGGACCAAACTAAACTGTTCAATAAAACATATGGAACCAATTGATAAATCATTCAGTGAACATCATGAATTACCTTTCGATGAAGTTTCATCATCATCCATGGGAAGAGCTGGAAGCGGGTATGGAGGAACATTAGGTCTTCCAGCTATATGAACAGGTGGTTTCGATGAAGAATCTGAAACCTTCTCCTGTGCAATGACTGGCTGTCAGCAAAAATTTTTATTAAAACGAAGTGCATTAACTACACAAGAACACACATAACAGAGCAGAAAGATAAATGTTACAAAGAAGAACATAAAATTTGTTTTTATGAGCCATCACCCATAAAAGAAGTCAAACACCAATATTTATATGCTTTCAAATAAACATAATCATAAGAAACCAGAAGTCTTAAATGGACTTCATGTTATTTGGTGCCAGCTCTAGAAAATAAAAAACAGCAGAGCACAGTTACAACATCAAAGAGCAGAAACATGAATTGAAAAAAAAAACTGCAGAACTATCAAAATTATGAACTGAAGGAATTGTTATGAAATACTAAATCCTTTCACATATACAAGTTAAAATGCACATTTCTCGGGTTTTGGGGTTCAAAACCAACAAAGCAAGGGTTGCATTCACAAAATTAAACTAGTCACTTAAACATAATTTATCTTGTGCATTTCATCTCCAAGCCTGAGTCCATGGCCTAACAAACTTGTATCTCAAACAATGTGCTATATTCCAAACTGAAACTGATACTATGAGTCTATGAGTCTCATTCAAGTTCAAAGAGATATCATACCTCCTACTCTATACAGCCGTCAATGCAATGTAAGATACTTCCAAATTATTTATGGATGGTTAAACAGAACCAGATCAACTTGACATAGGCGTTTGCAATGCATAATAATTGATGAGCATTTTAGCTCAAAATCTTCAGTGGATTATTGATTAACAAATTCTAGTGAATTTAATATGCTTGAGTTTTGAAACAGATGGTACTGACTTGCAAGACTGTGTGCAAGTGCAACCAGATGTCTGGTATTTATGAACTTAGTACAATTTACAGCATCAATTTTTCTGAATTATAACAGTACCTAAAATGAAAAGACAAAAGGAAAATAACTGGAGAAACCTTTTTGTCCTTGCTTTTCTTCGTGGAGCTGTGGTCCTCTTTCTTCCTTTTACCACTCTCCTTTTTCTGCAGTTTGAATGTATAACCTCAAATCATTGATAAAACCAGTAAAGAGACCAGATGCCATGATATCATGAATGCAAGATATGCATGCTAAGTCTATATCACTCACATTCATCCATCTACACCGCAAGGCCACATCTCGAACAGTTTTCTCTGGCAACTTCATGGCTATTCTTGCATAACGAATGACGGGTGCATCGGATGCATACCTGAGATTGAAGAACATCAATGGAACCGTAAGGTGAAGAAATAAAGGCCCGCACGTTCAATAGATCCCTGGTGTTCCTCAAAATGATGTCAAAACAATGTTACTTGCAAGCTCAAAATGCAATCTTTATTCAACCGTCATTTTGATGGCAGCAAGGTGTCTCAGAGCATTGCAATCGGAGCCCAGAAGCCGTACTACGCTATACAACTACCGAGCATTCACATCGTAATATAGAGTGTGGCAGCATAAAGCGAGTCTAAAGGAGAATAAAGGGTGAAAGAAACAATATTCTCCGAGCATTATCCACTTTTCCAAATACCACTAACATTGCAACAAGCATTCGTTATGTGCAACTGGTAAGAAAGAAGTTTGCTTAATCTGAACCTCAAAAGAGGACGCTGTGCTTATAATAACTCAAAATTATCAACCAATTCTAACCAAGACTCGGAGTTCAGAACCGAAGCCCTGCACCTAATCCGAATTGCCGAACTCCCAAACCGGCGACTCACTTGACGAGCAGGTCGTCGAGGATGGCCTGCTCCTCCGGCGACCACTCCCTTGCCAGGCCTGGGTCGTGCCGGAGCGCCGCTGCCGTGCCACCGGGGCTAGGGTTTGCTCCCCCTCCTCCTCCTCCTCCTCCGCCACCGCCGGAGGAGTGGGACCCGTTCTGCGCCGCGGCGCTCGCCGGCGGCGGCGGGTGGCCGTTGGCGCCCATGCCCCCCCCCACAATTGGCGCGAATATCTTTGCTCCCTTCGAGAAGCTGCTGCCTCTGAGCTGCCGCTGGGGAAGCGCCTCCCTCCCTCTCTCTCTCTCTCTCTTCTCTCCGCGACGAGTGGATGGGGGGAATAAAGAAAGGGTTTTTTCTTTTCGTTTTCCGGGATCTTTTCGATCAATTTGGGGATTTTGTTGCAGTCGTTCGCGCCGGTACGAGGCGGGTTTCTCTTTCCCTTTTTGGATTTTCAAGTATCCACAGCATTTATCTAAAATTCGGACCATAACACTAGAGAAATTATCTATTACATATATGTGTAACCAAGGCTGCGATCTGGGTCTGTCCACATCGTCCGAAAATTGCCGGCCGTCCTATCTGCCCGTTTGGTCCAATCTGGCCATCCGCTCGCTGCCCACCGTGCAAACCGGATTGGCAATGCAAAAAACCCTCTAACTTTTTCATTTTACAACCGCGTCCTCGAACCTTCACGATCGTCCGATCATCCGATCAAGCGGCCCTGGCTGCGTCACCTTTGCGTTTAGCTCCTTCGTATTTTTCGTTCTCAACCCACCGTCCACCCGCCTCCTCCCACCGCCCGAACCCTAGGCCTCCTCCGCCTCTCTGGCGCCTTTTCCTGTCCCTCCTCACAACGGCGCCGCCCCTCCCCGTCCCTCTCTCCGCTCTCTTTACTCCCGCCGCCGCTCATGACCTCCTCATCGGCGTGTGTGTTGCCTCTCCCTCGTTGTCGTGCCGCCTCATGGTTTGGCGTTCTTCGATCAACCCTATGCCGCCTTTACCTCTTGTGCGGCGCTTCTTCCACACCTTCTCACACTGGCCGCCTCACCGTCCTCTCTCCGCTTGTTTCTACTCACATCACTGACAGGCAGCGCCAATGGAGGCTATGTTCATTTCGTGTCCAGATCCACCGCGACCGCTGCTCCTCCTCCTCCCCCGTGGCGCAGTTCCCATGGAGCAGGCGGCGCTGTCGCCCTCTCTCTCACATGGCATGGCGTGTCGTCACAACAGGTCAGCCGGACTTCCTCTTATTCTGAGTTTCCTATTCCCCACATCTCTACCCTCCCGCCTCTATCCCATCGCCGCCACGGACGAACCGCGACTGCCCAGTAATCCCTATTGCTTGGACCGCCTCTTCGCCACACTTTTCCGCCGCTTCCAACCACCTCCGCCGCCCCCCGCTTCTAGCGTTCGCGCAGCACCATCAGCACTTTGCCGCCCATCGTCACCTCGAGCCATCCCCATCTCGCTGCTCAGCAAGCCATATACCCGTCGTCGTCTAATGCTCCATCATCCGAGCAGGCAACCGGGTTCGCCCTCCAATGCCTGCGCGTGCTCCTACCGCATCGCCTCCTCATGGTGTTGTTGACGTGCCGCCGCCTTGCACGCTGCGTCCGTAGTGTTGGCTCTCACATGCTTGAATACTGTTTACATGTTACTCCTAATTTTCATCTTTGTTTGTCTAATGATTAGTTGATGGTGTCAATGTCTGATGATTCAAGGTACATACCCGTCGTCGTCTGTTGCACCTTCATCCGAGCCGGCAACCGGGTTCACCCTCCAACGCCTACGCGTGCTCCTGCCGCATCGCCTCTTCACAACTCTGTTGCCATGCCGCCGCCTTGCACGCCACGTCCGTAGTGCTTTCTCTCACATGCTTGAATACTGTTTACATGTTACTCCTAATTGGCATCTTTGTCTGTATCTAATGATTAGTTGATGTGTTAATGTCTGATGATTAGTTGATGCTGCTGATTTAGTATTATATATCCTGAGGTTAGTATGGATTAAATAATCAAGAATGGGTGGTCAGAGCAAATCATATAGATAGACTCTTTATCAATCATAGCTAGAAATGGCTCAAAGAAATTGTTTTCCCCCTAGGTTAAACTTCTATATATGTATCTACATAAATATAGACTTTTAATGCTGATTGCATTACTTTTTTTAGGTTGGCTACAAAATTTTAGCGAAGTGAATTCAGCTTAATTTCAGGTTGTTGACGAATTACTATTCTAAACATACTACATGCTGTTCGAATTTGTGTTACATACATATTTGTAATAGTTCAGAAGTTGTCCTTAGTTATTTTTTTTACATTTGAATGATGTTGGCTTTTCAGCGGATAATATTTTGCACTATGCCTCATTGCACTTTCTGAAATCCATCTATGGAAAGCTGCCAGGGAAGCTTTTGTCATTTGCCATTGCCAATCATTCTGTGTTCCATTGTGTGATGTATAGATATATAAGGTCTTAATTTGAGGAGACCGGTAATGCTATGAAAGTTTACTATTGTGGAGCCTACCAAAATTTTCTTATTCTCTTCTGTTATTACATATGGTATAGTACAGTTTTCCTTGATTCTACAACGAAAATGACCATATGAATGTCTCAATTTTTTTAACTCCCTTTGACCATTGCCTTCATTCGTGAGGCATTTCGCGATTGTAACCTCACATATATGAGGATGGTTGTATTTATGTACCTGAGATGAGAAAGAGTACAATGTTGTTTCGTTCTCTTTTATACTTGCTGTCCACTAAGGGATGTATGCAGCCTCTTAATTTCTTCATAGATGGAAGATATAATTCTCTGCTAATTCCTTCATAATTGAGACAAAAAAATCACTGCTAGCCTTATGTATATGAGGATGGTTGTATTTGTGTACCTCACATGAGATAGCATATTTGTAACCTCGCATACATGAGGATCGATGTATTTATGTATTTGACATGAGATAGAGTACAATATTCTTTCTTTCTTTTCTATGCTTTTCTATGCTTGCTGCTCACTAAGCTATGTATCATGTCTGTTAATTCCTTCATATTTGTGACCTCGCATATATGAGGACCGTTGTATCTATGTACCTTCACATCGTGAATTTTTTCCGTCCCTCTTCAAAAAAATCCACATCATGGATTTTTTTTTCTTCTTGAAAAAGATCCAGTGGAACATGTTCAACCTAGACTCCTTGCATTGATTAGTTGCTGGGTTGTAGAGATAATTATTTAGCATAGTTTTCTATTTTTTTTAGTTTGTCTGGCTAACAAGGCATCAAACGATAGATGCCCCGTTATTGATTAACAATTATTTAGTATGTTTTCTATGGTTATTGATACTCTTTCTGTTCTCCGTTGTTGATGATGGCAAAAAGCGGATAGATGTGAATATTTATATAGATGTTGTCTATTTTTTATATATAATAAACATTTTAATTATATTTCATCTGTGTGTTTGAATCTGTCATGCTATTGTCGATTTTCAATGGGAGCCTTATTTAACTACATTTTGTGTACAGTGCATAGTCGTAACTTAATTTTGCATGATTACCTACTATAACGAGCTTCCAAGAATTAACTTTCTTCTCTGTTAGATAGATAATTCATTTTATTCTTTAACTAAACAACACAATTCACAACCATTGGAACAATCGGGTCGTGCGCGCCGGAGCGCGCGATCAATTCTAGTTCTACTGTAAACACTATACCTTTTGGCCCGTTTGTGATGATACAAGTAAACAACAAATGCGCCGCTACGCGGGGCATCGGATGCAGGGTGTGTTGGCTTGGCTGCGTGGGCACACATGCGTGGGAGGCGGGACGTGCACAGTAGGTGGCTGCGTGTATCTAACTAAATAATTAGTTGATTGTTTTGAACTAAATTACGTTAGCAATTAAATTTTAAAGAATTTTAGTTAAATCATTCGAGCTTTGAATCGTATAAATTAAAATTCTAAATTCATATAAAATCAAACTCTGTCACCTTGATTTTTATGTTTTTTAATATTATTTACTAGTTTTATATTTTAAGACTCGACGATACTTGATTCTCAACAGTGCCCGATATTCGTTTCTTAAAGATACCAGATTTTCGTTGACACCAGACACAATACTCGATGATACTTATAGTACCTGCTCATGATGCACGATACTTGTCGATACCTGATAGGTTGATACTTGATGACATTCGATATATACTTCGACGATGCCCCTCATGATACTAATGATAATGCTCATGATGATTGATTCTTGACGATACTCAACCTGATACCCATGATACTTATGATATTTACTCACGATACTTGATACTTAGCGATACTATATGATTCTTATTCATGATACTCGATACTTAACAATATCTAACTAGATACTCGACGATACATAGTCTAATACTCGATGAGACCCGATACTCACCAATATTATAGATACCTGTTTGTGGTACTCGATACTACCTGATACCCGATACTACATGATACACGATGATATTATATGATACTTGTTCATGATACTCGACATTCGACGATACCCAGCCCGATACATGACAATACCCCGCCTTGATACCTAACGATATTATATGACACTTGTTTGTGATACCCGATACTACAAGATACTTGATACTCGATGATACTAGACCCGATACTCGGTGATACCCAATTTGATACATGACAATATTTATTTATGATACCAGGCAATATTTGAAAAATAAGAAATAAAAAATACATGATGCTCGACAATATCCGATGCTTGACGTTGTGACGATAAGCTACGATACTTGATAATTGACATAATACTCAATAGTCGATGATGCCTCATATAATATCTGATTTTTTGATGATACTCCATGTACAATTCCTAAAGCTTATTGATACATGTAATATACTCAATACTTCACGATACCCAATACCCAATGATACCTAAAGCTCGATGGTACCTTAAACCTAATGATACCTATTAAAAAACTATTGAAACTATACTAAAGAAAAATAAAAAACATTGCATGGTCTCACATGTGGTATCATCCTACGCATATCGTGTGTCAAGGCAAGGGAATGCACTTGGAGCCATGCAAAATTCGTGTGCCATCCACTGTACGCAAGGAAGGAAGCATATTTATCGTCTAGCAATCCCGTTGCTAGGGTCCCCGACATAACACCTTTCATAACAACACCCATAACACTATTACCATGTCCTCTAAAAGATTTCCTACATCCTCTAAAATTTCTTCCCACTTTACACTATATCCTTTAAATGATTCCTTCCTACAGCAGCAGATATTTTCTTTAAAGTTAAATAAATAGTATTTTACAACACCACCTAGGGATACTTAGCTGCTCTGACTCCGAGTTAGAGATAAAGCAGGATGGCACAACACAATAGTCTAAAATAATCATCTTCTCCGAGTACTACAATACTCAAACTTTTTTTTAAAAAAAATTGTATAGGAAATAACAAGATATATAATCTCAACTTTCTCTCGATAGCCGAGACCTAGCAAAAACCGACGAATCTTCAACGATTACATGTCGATCGGGCTAATTTGATACTATTGTTTTTGTTTGTTGGTTTTGTTTTCTTCCCTCCTTGTGTTTTTTCTGTATATATCCATGTACCTTTTTTATTACATGGTCGTTATGGATAAAATCACTGCGATGCTATTCTACTTCTAAGAAACATTTATCTTTTTTAAAGAAAAACTTTATTGATTGGTAGGACGTGGGCTTATACGTGTCCTTGATCATCTTGTATAAAGTGAAACATGTTTTTTAAAAAGAAAACATCGAAATTAAATGGTAACATGTTAAATAGCGTGCCCTTAGGCCTAATGGATTAGTTTATAGTGTCTGTATATGATTTGTCAATGATGTGTCATGTTTCTTTTTTAGGTTGTCTTACGAGTCAATTTTGAAAATGAGGGAATTGGTTGGGGATACTGCAAATTGCATATATTTAACAATTGAGTCACTTAATGTGGCCCCAGTGTTGGATGTTGGACTTGTGCATATAATTTACATGTCATATATTGCCACATATTATATGCTTAACTAAGTGTGATCAAATTAAAATTATAAATAATACAAGTATTATTTTTCTAAGGGTGCGTACTGAATACATGTGTAGTGTAAGACTTAATTATGCGGTAACATGCAACTCTTTGATGGATGGATATACAAAGTTACCAAACACACTTGTTATAAGCAGCTAGTCCCTAGATTTCACAAACCATTGCCACACACACTCTCTCTCCCTACCATGGCTTGTTTGTAGTTCTTTGAGATTACCCTCAAATAGAAAAGGAGGGGCACTATTCAATCTTCTCCATCTAGAGTGAATTAATTAGTAAGAACACTTGAAAGGAAAATCTTATACAAGGGCTCTACGGTGTGGTAATCATCTAGAAGACTTGTCCCGTTACTTGGATTTAGTTGGTTTGCAAAGCTACTACAAAAGCTTAAGTGTGAATTCAAGAAGAATGGATGCTATTACACGTAGTTTGACATATTTGATCTTGTGTTTTCTAGATTTATTATTTGAATGGGTCTTTAGAATGCTAGGGCTCACACATAAGTGACACACTAAAGTGTCCTATAGCAATGGCTAGAAATTAACAATGTCCTAGCACCAATCATCTCTTTGAAAATCTATCATCGTATTCAACAAATCTATTATGTGCCAATATATTATATCATGGATTGGTTAATCCGTCAATTTTCCGTATCTTGCAAACACTTTCTTCAATATACTTGTACGACTGCGTTCATATCTTCTTATAAAAGATGTACTCCCTCTAGTCATAAATAATTGATATTTTGGACATTGACACAGACTTCAGAAATGCAACTTTGATTCCCAATTGATATTATAATTTATTTATAAAATAATTAAAATTATGATATTATGAAAGACTTTTTTGCAATGTATTTATGTATGTGATTTTTGTGTATACAATCTAAATAGTTAAAAAGATAATTACATCTAATGTTACAAAACTGTTCGCACGGTAAATTTAAAAAGATATTTTCGCAGACGTGCCAATATATAGAAATACACAAAAGAAAGAAAGGACGAGAAAACTGATATTCTATTATTGCAATAAAATACAGTTTTCCGTGGAAAAGTTGCGCGCTGTAGACATCTATCTTGACGATTTGGAGATTCTGGATCCTAGGGCCTCGGAAGGACTCCCAGTTAATTACATCCGCGAAAGAACACGCGGAACACCTCCGATTAAGCTGCTTTGTCATCTTCTTCTCCTCTTCGTTTCGTGGATCACCGTGCTTGTTGGTGTAGATTGATGTGGCGACGGTAGAACACGTGGGGTAGATTGGGCCCGTGTGATGCTTTGCAGAGCCGTTGATTGTTTGGCCCCGCCCGCCCGTATCGCTTGATCTTGTTTCGTCAAACGCCACGTTGGAGTTGTGTTGATGAGGTGCACGATTCCGCACAAATTCAAGGATACCACCTGCACCAAAGATAGTTCACAAGCAAGTATAGGTGTAGTAGTATCACACAAGGTAAGATAATCAATTCAATTGTAAAATAAGCAAGTAAATCAAACTTGAGAATAGAAATGAAGAACCACGAGTGGAGAGGAGACGCGTCGATGTTTGTTCCTGAAGTTCGGATCCTTGAGAGGATCCTACGTCTCCGTTGAGGCGGCTCGGTCACACTTTAGCCGGGGTCTTTTTCAACCCTAATCCTCTCCAAGGTCCATACCAAGCTTCCTTGGAATCCACTAGTTGACTCCTTCCTTACGGAGGCGGAATCCGGTCTTCACAAACTTGACACGGCACACCACACAAAGCTTGGTGGCTCGTGACCAACTCCAAGCCGTCTAGGAGTCCTCAACCTACAAGAGTAACAAATGCCACGAAGAACTAACTTAGAGATGAACTCAAGTGCTCAAAGGTCCAATCTTGCCCAATCCCTCCTCCCAACTCTTCTTAACCCTTCTCACTAAGAGGATCACTTAGATCAAGGAGTGGAGAGGTCACTAGGGCTCAAGAACACACTAAATCCACAAAGGAATCACCTCCTAACCTTTCTCCCAATTCTCACTCAATCCCTCCTCCCAACTCTTTCCAACCCTTTTTCAAAAGGGGATCACTTAGATCTAGAGTGGAGGAGTGCTATGGGGGCTCAAGAACAAGGGGAGGCACCTTCACACACCTTGGCACACAGCCTTCACAACGGCTAGTTGGAAAGGAGGGGTATTTATAGATCTGGGTGAAAATCTGCTCGTTAGGTTCAAAACTGTGTAATATCGGATAGTCCAATGTCATGTATCGGACAGTCCGAACTAAATATTAAGTCGGGACAAAGAACCCCAAACTCTGAAAGTTCAGACAGTCTGATTTATACTACATCGGACAGTCCGATATATGACATCGGACAATCCGAACATAAAATCAGTTTTAGACAGAAAACCCCGAACTCTGAAAAATCGGACAGTCTGGACTAGAGTATATCGGACAGTCCGATATAGAACATCGGACAGTCCGAGGCCTAAAAACAGCCACCGCACGCTCGGATGAAAACGGGCATAACTTTTGACTCCGGACTCCGTTTTGGGTGATATTAGACTCTACGGAAAGCTAAGAACGAGAGCTACACAAACAACAAAGTCTCACTTCTCAAATCCCAAAGGATAAATATAGAATTCATAAGGAAGGCAAGGGAGACCTACAACTCTCACTTTCCGACACCTTCAACACCACTCTCCAACTAAATTTCACAAGGATGGATCACTTGAGCACTTGAAACATCTAGAAGTCATTTTCCATCGCATCCCTCTTAATAGTATGGCAATCCTTAGACTCAAATTAAATCAAAGATAATACAAGTCTAGGATAGTCACTTGCCGTCTTTTTCTTCGTTATGCATGATGACCTTCACCAAAAGATCGATGACGTCTTCACCTTGTCCAACTTGACTCGATGCACCTCATGAGACTCTCGTCCTATCAACTTTGAATTGATCATCCTTCCCGATGATCTCCACGCCAAATTGATCTTGACTTAGTCTTCAACTCTTGGTGACATCGCCGTCTTGTTGACCTTGGCTTTACCGTCATCCTTTAACATACCTTGGTCATCACACATACTCACGGTACCTAATTCTTTCCAAACCACTCATGAAAGATATTAGTCCAAAAGCTCAATAGATATGAATAGATCGATGTTTATGAGCAATTAAGTACAACAAGTGTTTCATATAAATAAACACAATATTAAACGAAAACACTTGACATGGAAAAGATCTCTACTAAGTGTATCATGATAAATATGTAATAGAGCTAGATGCACTAAGAAGATGATTGCCAATATGATAAATCCACTAAACCACGGCAAGTATCACAATCTTCACTAAAATGGAGCACATGATAGAATATACAAGAATTACACATGTGCAAATAATATTCAAGTTAGAGTGAAGTTGTGGAACAATCTAGATTAAATTTCACTAAGTGATGTGCATAAGAAGATATACAAACAAAGCATGCATGCACCAAGTCAAGTCATAGCAATGTGAAGTTTAACTCTAGTTAAGACATGTATACTAGAAGCAAGACACATATTGAACTCAAGTGGATATATATGCACAAATAGATATGACATTAACCAATGTGCATATGTATAATCAATATGTTACTTGGATCTCACTATGCACTTGCATAAGAGGAATGTAATAATAAATATATATATATATATAGAAGGTTACCGAGATTGCATACCTCATTTTGCTTATCCATTCTATTTTTATATGTGAGACTTATCTTGCTAAGATGGATAGATTGTTCACTTGGCATATATGATTTCCTCTAAATAGATGAGACTAATATTCAACTTGGCAGTAAACATGTTAGTCTCATAGCAACACAATCATATTAAAGGTTTATCACTAGGTAATTACTTAGCCAAGCATTTACACAAATTTGTCATTTACAAATAATTGTCATTATATGTATTTGTCATTAATCACCAAAATCACTCAAGTGCCTAGATGCACTTTCACAAGCAGAGGCTCTTGCCTGTCTATCGGCTTTGCAAGTAGCTGTTGGGGTGGGCATGACTAGAATTGAGCTTGAAACGGACGCATTACATGTGCAGAATGTGATCTCAGGGAAAACGGAGGATTGCAGTTCGAATGCTGTCCTATTCAGAGAAATAATCTTTTGGGCTGCAAGTGAGTTTGTGAAAGTTTCCTTCTCTCACTGTCCTAGAGACTGCAACAAGGTTGCCCATGAGTTGGCTAATCTGGGCAATGCGAGGGAAGCGGACACTGCGACTGTTTGGATGCACAACTTCCCTACGCATATTTGTTATCTAGTGGCTGGCGATCTCGCCAGGACGCCAGTGTCAGTGCATTAGCAGCGTCTCCGCTGCTTTCTATCAATAAAAAAAGAAACCCTCCATATTGGTATCTGCTTCCCTGCGCGAGGCGGGGGTCCCGACCAGTTTTATAGGGGCTTTTAGAGGTAGGACTCATACCGGATTCGAGATTTGAGGGAGAGAGAGATAGGATAGAGCTGGTTTTAGAGATAGAACCGAGTTTAGATAGGGATTAGCAGAAAAACTCCATCTTTTATCCTTTCTCTTTTTTTTTGCAGATAAATATTATTTCCGTTTTAAATTAAAAACAAATTAATTATTATCTTTTATTATTATTATTTTCTATTCCAACAAAAACTTTTACATGTATGGACTTCAAACGACACTTGTTTGTGATAAGAGGAGTACTTTATATTATATAGACCTAAAGGTTACAAATGTTGTAGAAAACCAAGAAGAGAATATGAACATGCAAAGGTAGATAGATTAGAAAAAACCAGTAAAATCATGGGCTCGCTTTATATTTTAAAATAGAGTATATTTTTTGTGTTTCTGAAAGAGAATTATTCCTTTTGCAAAATTATTGTGCGAATCATAAAGTTGCATTGTTTTAAATAAATTAAATATTTTTGCCCTTTAGCTAGGCTGCATTTTGGTCTAGGTTTATGTTGTGGATTAAAGATTTAATGTACCACACACACTGAGGTTAAGCATGATTAAATTAATCTGGTCAATGCAATTTAATTCTACCAACCGAGGATTTGCTAACCCAATAAGAGGATGAGATAGGTTATCGCTCTTAAGCCTTAACCCAATTGACCTACCTAAACAATATAAATAAAAAAGAATTAGTTGCCAAGCACAAAACATAGATGAAGTTAATCTAACCAAGTTAATATTAGCTAATCCATCTAATCTAACCTCAAACCAAATGTAGCCTTAATCTTTCTTGGTAGATTTTTTATTAAATTGTTTGTTTTCTTTTTGAACACTTTAACTTTTTTATGTTGTTTCTCGAAAATCTCAAAGAAACAAGATAAACATTCTCAAGTCGAACTTCGATTATCATTTTTTGTTTTCGAAGCCACTAGTCAAAGTTCGGTTTTGATTGGTAATCAAAGCCACTAGTCAAAGTTCGGTTTTGATAGGTAATCAGATAATTTCAACACCGAAGAATGCCCACTTAGAATTGTGTTGTTCACTCTCACAAAAGCACAGAAAAAATAGTCAAATATAATAAAGCAAACACACACAAAGAGATTAGCATTATCACAAAAAAAGACCTTAAAACGAAGATATAGTGATTTTCTCTAACGCTAGAAGGAAAAAAGATATTTCAAGGTGTGCGTCTGTGTTTTTTTGGATTGAATTGCTGAAAGGTTCAAGAATTGGTCCATTTTGTTTAGCTTATTTTTAAGAGTTTTGAGAAGTGGTTTCGAAAAACCAAAGCGTTTGGTTAAAATAAGTAGCCTTTTGTTGTACAATAGATAAAAACACCTAAAATAAACCGTACAATACAAGTCAAATGAAGTGTGCCGGACTTTCTAAGCTACCTTGAGAAACTCTCGGAGTTCAGGTTATAAGCAAATAAGAAGATAAGAAAATAAGATAAGCTGAAGAGAACAACCCCTAGATCTACAAGCCTACATGCTTACAGCTAGCTGCGGCCTGTGCCACTAAGGCACTAAAGTACTGAACACGACAAACTATGGCCTGCACCAGATTGAGATTGTATAAGCAGGATATTTATTATTTTTTACAAACAAAACGTTTTCTTATTTTACAGTATTTTTTTAAGGATCTTAGTGTTTCTTCTCAAATGTCTCAAAATTAATTTTAAAATGATTCTTTTGGCCCCTCGAAGCTCTGTATCGAAGGTCGACAGCTTTACATACTATAATCCAAAGCATCTTTTCAGCCTAAAGAACCCCAGCCTAAATGTCCGTACGTGTACATAGTGTCGTTCATGTTTACCTTATAGTTATGAGTTAATTGGATAGATGTCACTACAAAACTTCGAATTTCGAGATGTGCCATCGTTCCTTTCGTATTTGTATATATGCCAATATGAAACTATGATAATTGGATATTTGCCACTTTGCACGCTATGTGTCCCATTTTGGCTAAATCAGATGATTTTACCCTTGTTTTTGTCATCTATTTACAAAAAATGGCATTACCCACCTTCTCCCTCCTCACTCTCAGATCTAGCTCCCTTCCTGCCCTCAATGCCACTGAGGTGGAACACCGATGAGGTTGCTCTAGCGACTGGAATATTGATGAGGTCATCGTGCTGTTTGCTTGTGAGCCGCCGCTGCCTAGGAGCTCATCGCGCTACCTGTACGCCGCCTGCGAGCTCGCTGCGCCATTCGCGAGGCCATCGCCATTTATGAGCTCGCCACCACCTGCAAAGTCACTACCCCACCTGTAAGGTTGCCGCCACCTGCGTCATGGTCCACCGCTGCCGCCTGCGTCCTGGTCCGTCACCACCTGCCGCCCATTTGTGCCTTATGCCGTGGTGCTGACAGAGGAGCAGGGTCACGAGGGGCTCGACGACGCACGAGGAGCCCAAACGGTGCGTCGTGGTAGGAGGATGGCTATGGTGAGGGGTATGACATCCTGAAAGACCAAGCTAAGCAACTAGAAGGGGGGTTGAATAGACGCCAAATAGAAATCGGCGATTTCTTCAACAACGCGTCCCAAAGAACAAGGAAGAAAATGAAATCAAGCAAAGAACCCTAAAAAATCAAGAGCAACCATTGTTCATTCTCGGGACAGCAACACATACCCCAAATACAAATGCCATAAATAAAAATTTGTGGCTCAAATAGGCGTGAGGATTTGTTTAGGTGCTTCTGGTTGAGAGTCAACTCAAAAGCTACTTTAGGAAAAGAGAAAGAATTAGGATAAACTCAACTGCTTTTGTGAAAGAAAAGTGAGCTTTCCGCATAAAAGCATTTTAGTCAAGAGGTGATTTCTTCAAAAGTGTGACTCACTTGAATTTTAAAATTTTTTTCTTGAAGGGAATAGAGAGTCACACAACTACCCACCAAAATTCAACTCAAGATCAAGAGTAGAAAAAATAAGATGCTCAGCCGCTTAGAAATCTTAGACTGATCATTTGGGCTTGGTAAAATCTCTATATCTCCCAAACCATGATTCTATTCAGATACCACTTAAAGGGGGTGGTAGATATTGAAGTGACGCAAATTTTCCAATAAGAATCACCCTAAAATCATTTCGGATGAATTTTTCACAAAATAAACAAGAGCTCCTGCGTAGAGAAACCAAATCTATCAAAATAAGTAATAGAGAGCAAATCTTGATCTCGGTGTTCTAGATGAGTTAGAATATGAATTGAATGATATGAGCAACCACAATACCTCCTACATTAAACAAGTTTTCAGTAAATAGAAGGAGAGGAAGCAAAGAAACATGGTGCAAACAAAAACAAACAATAAACTAGATCTAAACCATAGAACAAACCAAGAACAAGCAAAGAACTTCGAGGAACTAGTTTCTATTGCTTGGAGGGTTTAGTCACAACCACACCATGGTGGACAAAAGCTCCCAAAGAGCATAACACAAGCACTAAAACCCTAGGCCAAGACTTGAGTGGAGACATCCCTCCACTCCTCCTTATATAGGCCACTCTAATGGATCTTCACCATTCAAAGGTAGCTTAGAATCTAAGCTAACCTATCAAGGGCTAGGATTCACTCACCTCACTCACTCTCCAACCAGCCACAAACATAGGCCATACATGGACTTTATACAAAAACCTGGTCAAATCGATGCAACGGCCCTTCATTCCTTGATTTGACCGCTCCATTTCTGCGTCTTCGGACCTCCAACCCAAATCGAAAAACTTGAGCTGTCTCAAGTCCATCTTCATGACATCCACGTGAGCCCATTTTGAGCCCAACCATCCCGCCAGCATCCTCGTCCAATCTGGACCTCAGTTCTCTCAACCTAGTCCTGGTACCCGCCAATGACCACAGTTGCTTCCAAACCCGCGCTCACAAGAACCAAACTATTTTGCACATTCGAAAATATGATCTTACCTTTGTTTCCTGCATGTTTGTCCAATACTCCAATGTCATCATGAGTTCAAATATATATGCATGCAATTCTAAAATCCCACACAAACTGGAACCGAAAATCTCATTTTCAGCCTTTTTTTAGCATAGCAATGCACAAAATCATTTTCATAAATTCATTCGTTGCTCAAATAAAAAAGTCACAACACGGGAAAAATGTGTCTCAAAATTTTCTACAACTTTCATGTATACCATTTTCCATTTGAGCTCGGGAAGTCCTCCAAACACACAAAACACTATAGGTTGTCACAAATGGCCAAACCGGTTCAAATCAAATCTCAAACATAAACTCTTCAACCAAATCAAGTCACATATACTGATCATAACATGAAGATCTCCATATGGTCTCACACATCCGCTAGGGAGAGAGATGAAGGGAGAGAGAGGAGGGAGGAAGAAGAAGAATAAAGGTAGAAGATAGGGGCGAAATGATCATATTTACGAAATGCGGCATACGTATACACCAAGATGGGACATGTGACGCGCGAAGTGAAAAATCTCCAACTATTTTAGTTTTATAATGATATATTTACAAATACGAAAAGAACGATAGCAGATCTTGAAAGTCGAAGTCCAATGGTAACATCTATCCAATTAACCATATATATATATATATTTAGAGCATCTACGACAGAAACTCTATCTCTATTTTCTCTCTCTTCTACTCTATTTCTCTCTCCATTACTCTAAAATTCCTTCACACTTTATACTACACCCTAAAAGATTCCTTCCCTCTACCAGAAACTCTATCTCTAAAACTCTATTTCTATACCCATATAAGGTTTCTGCTACGGATGCTCTTATGCAGGAACTATCGAGGCAGGCAACCTCTCTCTCTACTCCACAGTCGAGAGACGTCACGTCGGATGCATGGTAAGGACGCCCGACGGCAGCAGATGCACGCACGCACCGCGCTGCAATCAGCTGACGCTCCGACGCCGAGACAAGAAGCTCCGGGCGGCGGCGGTGCGGCCCGGCACACATGTCCGCCATGCAGGCCCTCAGCTGCTCCGCGGTCGAGCCAGCGATACACATTAATTGCCGTCGCCGCTTTCCAAGGAATACGGACGCGTACGTCCACAATGGTCTCTCTGGCTGTCTGTCGCTGCATGGCTGCTGCATCCCATCGCCATCGGTATCTGGCGCATCGAAATTCTAACCCTTTTGCCCCAGACACGGCGAGAGGAACCAGACGGCCGGGCGCGTTAATTCGTTCGTCCGTAGCATCCCAGGCGGCGCAAGATGCATGTTTCCGCGCCGTTGTGCGAGCTCTCCGGTCTTCTGTATGTTGTTTCACGTCCACTGGTTCTTTTCAGTAGGCAAAGATATACAGTGCATGCACCGTACTGATCAGGTATAATGTTGGACGATGATATCACGTTAATCTCTCGACTAGATCACTTCCAGCAAGACGTGAGACCGCTACTACCATTGTGGCCTCGGGCCCTATCAAACTTCTAGCCTTAAATTCAAAATACATGTATGAGTTAAAAGTGAATCGTTCCTTATAGAAAAATAATATGTACATATAAAGAAATGTTTTGACTTCTACGAAAGGATTAAGGTGACGAGTTTGATTAAGAGAGAATCGTGTAGGTGTTAATGAATAGATATAAATGTTTGTAAGAAACTAATTAAGAATAAATAGAGCCATAATAAAATCAAAAGCATCATTAGGCATTTTGCGCTTGGGCGGTACGGCATGGCGCTTTCTGTTGGCGGTGTACCTGTCCATGGGTTGAAAACGCTATTGTGCTGCACCATCTTCCCGAACAAGACCTAAATTTACATCTAAGCCTTATATTTAGAAACAAACTCATCCAAACTATCGTCCCTTTATTTGTGAAGAGCAATTTTACCACTTTCGAATGTGTGGGTGGCCACTTGCGGGCTCAAGAAGCGGACGATAGCATGGCGATGATCGACATAGCTACAGCACAATGGCGGTGGATGGTATAGCGGCACTGACGTGAGCCTTAGCCAGATCAAACGAAAGAGAGTAGAGGAGAAGAAGGAGAAGGAGAAGGAGAAACTTTCAAATTATCCTTATGGATTAATGCCTCTTTTTTTTTTTACTTTTGACTAGTGTCTCTTGTAGTCTTGTACTAGATTTGGACAAAAGCTCGGGCTCAACGAACTATTTGAGATCGATTCGAGCTCGGATAGAGCTAGAGCCCTAAATGATCCAACCTTGAGTCAGGACTCAAGCTCGACAAGCTTGATCCAAGTTCATGTAGCTCGATTTGAACTCGAATACAAGGCCCATCAAGTAATCGAGGTCCATCCGATCCGAGTTTTTGTTGAGCTCAATCTGAGCTGATCTTGAGCCTTACCAATCTCAAACATGTAATTGAGGTATTATTTGTCTCCCGAGCTCAAGCTGAGCCTTAGCTTGAGCCTAACCAATCTCAAACATGTAAATTGAGGTATTTTTTGTTTGCCAAGCTCAAACCTAACTGAGCTTCTATCAAGCTCCATCTTGACCCTAGTCAGTACTCAAATGTATTTCGATATGAGCTCAAGCTCGGGTAGGTCAAGCTCGCCCAAGCTTGGCCCAAATCCAACCCTACTTGGTACCTTTAGGGGATATGGAGAGGTGGTACCAGGAGTATCACAACCCTCGAATCTAGCCTGATGAAGGGCTCTGATTCGAAGTATATACGTCTGTGAGGCACCAAGATGGTAAAAAGGCTCATTTATGATTACAATATAGATTAATTCATCATGATTACCTAGCTCTCTTACAGAAGAAAAAATTATTATTAGAAAACATACTTTATCTACCAAAATTGAGTCGTATCGTATGTAGTAATTGGCTATAATTAACACAAGAAATAAGAAAACTGCATTAAAGCCAAATACAATTCTACTGTCTATAGAGACAAATATATAGACCACGCGTAAGTCATCTGTAACTATGTCTATAAACGACATGGATGAGTGTTATAAGTTATTGATGTCTATATCATTGTACATAGTGCTAGGAGTTGGGCCATGCTTATCTGAGTCAGGGCGGGCACGACCTGGTTTTGTTGGCCCGAAGCACGACCTGGCACAAAGGAGTATGAGCTGGACTAGCATGACCCAAATGGCGTGCCAAGCTAGGCTTGAGAAGCCAACACGACGGGCCGCCCGGTCAGGCTTGAAAAAGGTTCGAAGGCTCCTTCTATGTATAGAACACACCGTGACGGTTGACGCACAATTAAATGGTTTTAATTTTTCTGTGCAGTCTGTACATACTCACATGAGAGCCTCCCAAGAGTCCAGTTCCAGCTACTAAGAGAACTAAACACTTTGCGGGTGTTTGGTTGCCCGGCTATGGCGAGCCAGCCAGTGGAGATCGTGTTTGGTTGCCGGCCGGCCTCCAGAACCAAGTTCATGGGATGCAAAGGGAACGTTTGGTTGGCTGGCTGCGCGCCCAGTCAGGCCCTCGTGATGTAATGCCATGCTTAACCCAAGCTGCAAGGAAACGAGCGCGCTGGCCATTTCTGCGGAGCCAGGCTCGCGCGCCAGGCTTCCACGGGCTGGCAACCAAACACGCTATTTGTCAATGCTTAGTTGCATACATGCTAGGCATGCCCATGCCGACCCCGCCCACCATGCCTCCGGGCCATGTCAGGCTTGCCTCACCGATGGCTAGCTATGCTGGCCTGGCCCGGTGAGCTCACCGTGCCGTGTTGGCCCGTTTCATAGTGGTCTGAGGCACAACAGGCCCATGCCGTGTCGGCCCAGCTCGGCCCAATTCCTAGCATTAATTGTAGATGCCCTAGGACCCCATTACTCTCCCATCAGCTGCCTACTACGGTACTACCGTGAGACACGAAGTGGTGCACCATCCACACTACCTCGCATGATTCCTTTTCATTCTTTAAGAAAGAAAGAGACGGTCAAAATTATCTGCTGCCACTAAAACTCCACAACGAAACTAGGAAAAGAAAGAAAGGAGGTGCTCCGTTCTGGTGAGTGAGACGGTGTGCACGTACAGCGCAAGCACATCTCCCCCACCGTGGGTACGTCGCCGATTGCCATCGTTCGCGCGCGCACCGGCGCCACACGATGGGACGGATGCGCGGCTACTTCCCTCCGTCCGCGCGCGCGCGCGCGCGCCCGCGCCCCCGGCCTTCCTGAGGCGCCGAGCCGGCGCGCCTGCGGACACGAGGAGTATCCGCGCGTGGCCCGGCAGAATCCAGCCGTTTTGTCCAACGCCGCGCCCAGCGTCCTCGTCGCCCCGCTCTGACTCGACGGGAGCACTGTGCGCTCCAGCTTTCGCAGTCAGCGAAGCCAACCAACCAGCCACCCGAGGCGCGAGTGCGAAGCCCAGGCGGCCGTCACCGAGGGAAGATTCTGCCCTGGGCGACGTCGACGCGCGACACCGAGAGCGGGTCGATGCATGTGGATTGTGGAGCGCGTGGTGCATAAATGCCAAGCGATTTACAGCCATGTGTGGTAGAGCGTGGTGCAGGCAAATGGTCGATGGCAATTCGCTTGAGCAGGACAGAATATTATTTTGGGGTAGAAAGCCTTTAATTGGCATGTATAGGTGGGCTGTATAGGTGGGCTGCTAAACATTTCCAAAGAAAAATGATCTGACTTCTCGAAACCGTTTAACGAAGATATAAAAAATCTCGAATGGTATTATAAACCTATCGAAGCCCAACATCTGTGAACAAAAGTATTAGTGCCATCAACTTTACTGAAATTTAAAGAAACTCAATTACAAATCTCAGGATTTCTATTTGGAAAATATCAACATTCTTATGCTCACTAGAACGAGTTTTTGTTGTACCTACCTTGTTTTAAGATTTATTTTGCGTGTTGATCCTGTTTGTTTTTCTTAATGTAGACCCTTCGGTGGTGGTGATTGTTGTGGTAGCGTGAAACTCAGGTCGTCAAGAGGGACTTGATTTATAAACTTTGTTAAACATAGGCTATAATAAATTTTTTAAGGGTAGATACAGTAAGATCCATAAAACAAAGAACATCCTATACACATGTATCATAAAGTACTTTCTTCAAGATTGAGTGATCTATTTCTTTGGGAAAACTCTTGAGTGGTACACCATTGTTTTTGAAAGTAGAGTCGCTTGAAAAGACAACATCATCTCTCGTTGTTGAATTCCAAGATCTTTATAAAATACCAAGTGGCAAGAAATGATGGATCATGGGAATTTTATACCGAGACTTTGTGTTTAGTCAAACATTCCATATTAGGTGTGCACTGTACTGCACATAACCCTCTTGCTTATAAAAAGTAAAAAAAAAAGAAGAAGGAAGAAAATAACATGATTATATCACTGCCATGACCAACAAGCAGCAAATAAGACTAGTTTAGAAAGCACTGACACATTTGATTCAAGTAAAAAATGTTAACAAATTTGACTACTCCTTGTAAGTACCTACCTAAACTTTTTTTTAGATTTTTTTTTATATAGCCACCTTTGTTGGAGCTTTTTTTTTAGAAAATCTCTGAAGACAGGCCCTCGTATAAGACCTTTTTGGAGATGCTCAATTCGTGCACTTAGGGGCTGTTTGGTTGCCTGCATGCACAGAAATTTGCATCTACAAATACAGAATCTTGCTTTTTTCTTGTTTTGAGTCTGGCTCTCTAGATGCAAGATTCTCCATGCAACCTGGTTCTAGAGATACGGAGAAAATAGACGTATCTCTGGATGCAGCGCATGGCAGCCTCATGTTCTGTGCAAAGGACCACTGTTAGCCACAATAGCAAAACATAAATGTGTGCCACGTGTTCTGCGCAAGTTTTCTTTTTTTTTTTGTTTATATCTTTTGATTAGCATCTCCGATTACCGAACCGATTTCAAAAATGGGTTCCTGACTTTTTTTGAACAAAACTAGACCACACTTGCTATATAAATTTTAAATATTTAAATTTCAAAATATCTACCACTAAACACTCAACCAAACACCGTCTCTACATCAGTGCATTCCGTATCCCATCAGGCTGGCTGAGTCAAACGGACCAGACTTATGAAAGAAGGCAACCAAACAAATGAGCCGTATAAACGGAACAAAGATTCACGCACTAATCCGCAATTAGACCGCAGAACTCAGAGGCGTCAGTGCAACGTATACGGCTGTGTCAAGGTGACAACTGACAAGGTTTTAACGAGCTCGTTCCGTCCGGCCTTCTCTTTCCGCTTCCCAAAGCGGACGAGATAAAAAACCTAGGCCAGGAAAAAAAAAATGAAAAGCTGAATCGGACTAATAAAAAGGCGGCCAAGAAGCATCCGGGCCGGGAAGAATCCGCTCCGGGGAGGAGTAGAATAAGAAGCGGCGCACTGGCGTTGGGAATTTTCCAAGCCCCGGAATCTTTTCCCTTCCCTACTCTGCTACCCCGTGGGTCTCCCAGTCGCCTTTGATTCCTCCCATCGCTTCCTCAGATCTGCGCCACCGCCCGTGACCCGTACGCCCGGACGGATTACCCCGTCCTCCACCTCGCCCCGGATCGAGCCGAGGCTAGCTGCGGCTCCCTTCCCTCAGTTTCTTCCCCGTTCCCAGGCCAGGCGTCCCGGGCCAAGAAATGGACTCCGGGCGGTCCGGTGATTGAAGGCGGTTGGTGACTTGGTTCTGTGCCGTTCATGCCGCGCTGGGAATGAAGGTTGTGCGACAAAGACCAGATTTTTTTTGTTTGATTGAGTGTGGACTCGGTGAAGATGTTTGAGGTGGCGATGCTCTTGGGAACGACCTCGAGGTGGCTGGTGGTTTGAGAAATTTGCTTCTTTTGATTGCCTCAGTGCTTAATTTGGGATCGTGGAGGGTGGTTTTAGCTGAAAAGAATGGATTTTTGAGGGACCTGGGAGCTGTCTCTAGCGAAGAATCCTGCTTGATTGTAGCTTCTTCGCCATTGGTGCCGAGCTTCCCTCTCGTGTGCCTTTTCCTACGTCGAAGGACGACTCTGGCGGGGAAATTTGCTGCCTTCTGCGGTTGCTTTAGCCTGTTACCTTTGCTGACCTTTCCTCCCTAATACTTGACCTTTTGGGCTCCCATGCTGATTGAGCGAACTGGTGATCCACGAGTCTTGGTGTGTAGGCCGCCTACTCGCTCTATCGACAGTACAGTTCCTCGGAAGAAAAGCAGCCTCCTGTGCAGATACTGCCTAGTATTAAACCAGCCTCTGTGTTGTCCTACAAAGATTCTGCTTTGACAGAGTGCAGCGCTTCTTTTTATTTGCTTCTCTAGAGCAAAATAGAGTGCTCCAAAAATCCATATTGATATCGTAGTAGTTTATAAGTAAGTATCTTGAACTAATCTAGTGGAGCAAAGCCATGGATGTGCCTGCACCGTCCAACCGTGCTGGCTGCAACGGCAACATCGGCAGCCCGGCGGGGCCTTCGGATGATCCATATGGTGTCGCAAACATGATGAACTTTGATGGATACTCTGAGCTCTGCAGCCCTTCGGTGGCCGATCAACTGTTCTCGTTGCTGAATGATCCGGCTGCGCACCAGATGTTTGCCATGTGGTCATCCTTGGGATCATCGCCGCGTGCTTCTGCTATGAATGAAGATATTCAGCTTGAGACCTATTCTGGTGGACCTGGGGAGGCCGTGGTACCTCCTCCTCAAAAGATTGATAGTTTGGTACCGTTGGGGAATCCAGCTGAAACGGAGAGAGTGGTCAAGAGTTCAGGTGAGCTTGGTTCAGATAGTGATCCCCAGCAAGGAAATAGCATGGTTCCACGGTCTGTTGTGGGCAATCTACTTGCTGACAGGATGCTCATGGCTTTGTCCTTGTTCAGAGAGTCGTTGGGCAGTGGTGTTCTTGCCCAAGTTTGGATGCCTGTTGAGCAGGATGGCCATGTCGTTCTGAGTACAAGCGAGCAACCTTTTCTACTCGACCAGGTTCTTGCAGGGTACCGAGAAGTGTCCAGGAATTTCGTGTTTTCAGCGAAAGGGGAGCCTGGCCTACAACTAGGGCTTCCAGGAAGGGTCTTCATCTCTGGAGTGACAGAATGGACCTCAAGTGTTCTCTACTACAGCAAGCCAGAGTACTTGAGGATGGACTATGCTCTTCGTCACGACGTACATGGATCACTCGCGATGCCGATTTATGACCCCGGCAAAGGCTCTTGCTGTGCGGTGCTTGAGCTTGTCACAAAAAAGGAGAAGCCTGATTTCGATGCAGAGATGGACAGTGTTTGCCATGCCTTGCAGGTAAATTCTAACTTGCTTTTGCTGAACTAGGGAAGTTTCACTTTCATGACTTCAATGCTTAAAAGTAAATTTGGAGTTCACATGAAGTAGCACTAGTGCAAGTGCTATCACATATTTACTTCATGCTTTAATTTATACTATTCTATACATTTTATTCATTAGTGCCTTCTATTAATATCATGGTAAAGTACATGAGCTGAGATGTCCATGCAAGTCCTCTGATTCATTAGTGTATTCCAATGATCCATAGTTTGTCTAGCTGACACTTCTTTAAGCATGTCCAAGATGTATTTCTGATCTGAAGCAGCATAACTGTCACTATTGATACGCCTAAATTTGCATTGTTTCCCACTGCTGCTGTTTCAGTGTCATGTAAAATGTTTATTGTAAGTACCATTCAATTTTCTTTATTTGCTAATATTTCACATGATCTTGTCAATAAAAATTAGCTTATACTTCCCAGAGTTTTTTAAATGTCGTATTGCTTCACTGAGGTGAGAGTAATACAGTGAAGTTATGACATATATTGTCATTGTCAGTGGATAATTGTGGTGGGGGTTTTTTTTTTCTTTTACAATCCAGCATTTAATTTAGGACTTGCATGTGATACTTATCCCATTACGCTTCTTTGTAGGCTGTGAACTTGAAGACAACAAAAGATTGTAGCAATCAAAAGGTGCCATTCTTCACTTCTTACATAGTCTATATAACATTTCTATTGCACATCACGGGAACTGGATGCAATTTCTCATTTTATTATTGTCTACCAATTGATGTTTATTGTATATGATGTTTCTTCATTTGCAGTTTTATACAGAAAATCAGAAATCTGCCTTCACTGAGATTTTGGATGTTTTAAGGGCTATTTGCCATGCACACATGCTTCCTTTGGCCCTTACATGGGTTCCTACATCAAATGGCATTGATGGTGCTTATGTTGATAGAAAGGACAAAGGCATTGATTCACAATCAGGAAAAGCGATACTCCACATCCATGAACCAGCTTGTTATGTTAATGATGCAAAAATGCAAGGTTTCTTTCACGCGTGTGCTGAACGTCATCTTGAAAAAGGGCAGGGTATTGTGGGCCGAGCACTCAAATCCAATCTGCCGTTCTTCTCGCCTAATATAAGGGAGTACATTATTGAGGACTACCCACTTGCACACCACGCTCGTAAGTTTGGTCTGCACGCTGCTGTGGCCATCCGCCTAAGGAGTACATACACTGGCAATGATGACTACATACTGGAATTCTTTCTCCCAGTCAACTGCAGAGGCAGTGGAGAGCAACAGATATTATTGAACAACCTCTCCAGTACAATGCAGAGAATATGCAAAAGTTTACGCACAGTTTCTGAAGCAGAGGTTGATAAAGATGCTTGTACTGCAGTAGTGTCTAAGACAACCGGTGGAACTTGCTTGCCAACTGGCCACTCTGAATGTTCTTCACATTGTGATCAGCCAATAACAGAAGCGGCATTACAGGATCTATCTTTGTTTGATAACCAAGGAGACATGGAATCTGACCAGGTGCTCTAATATTATAACTTTTACTTTAGCACAGCTTTCGGTGCAACCATATTGGTCCTGATTCATTAATAAACATATTAGCATGAATTAAGCTGAAACTCTTTTCTGAACGTCCAGGTCGAATATCATCACCCTATAAATATGACATGCATATATAGAGTAGTATCCTTTCATAATGTTTCTCGTAAAGTGAATGTGACTTCTTGTGCCGCCATCTTGGTTCTGATTTTTTTTAACAAGCATAATGAGCATGAATTGAACTGAAATCTCTTTCAAAGTTCTTTTTGCTGAAATCTGTAGTTTCGTGGACATTTTGAATAACTGTGTGTTAGAAGTGGTGGGCATTACTTAAGGTTTACCTTTTGTAATTCTCTTCATTTCTAACATGTCATTAGCACAATCCACCATATTTTGTAAAGGGCCATTTGCATGGTTGGTTACTTGTTAATACTTGGCTTTGTTGCATGGTTAGTCATATCGGAATGTGTCAAATCTGCAGAACTGAAGACTACTCAACGTTTATATGTACATTTAATTTTGATTTGAATAAAGAACCCTGGGTTCTTGTTATATGACCGTCCTTCTACACTGCAGGCACAATCTAGTTCAATGCGACTTGCTGAGAAAAAACGCAGCACTGCTGAGAAGAACATTAGTTTGGATGTTCTTCGCAAGTACTTCTCTGGGAGCCTAAAGGATGCTGCAAGGAGCCTTGGTGGTGAGCCCCTGGTGTCTCTCTGTGAAATGAATCCTTAATTGAATCTTAACTGTGTTGTAGTATCTAGGTTATGTCAATAGGATAATAAAATGGATGGCTTGTGCTAACACATTTCTGTTAATATTGTTGCAGTTTGTCCAACAACTTTGAAAAGGATATGCCGGCAACATGGAATTTCGCGATGGCCATCTCGCAAGATAAACAAGGTCAACCGTTCATTAAAGAAGATCCAAACTGTCATTAACTCAGTTCACGGTGTAGACAGATCTTTGCAGTATGATCCTGCTACTGGATCTCTTGTTCCAGCAGTCTCTCTACCAGAGAAGATGCCATTCCCTTCTCATGATGATTTGTCTACTCCATCTGTTGGAAAGACTCTGGAGGAAAAATCTGAACCAAAATCTGAGCTAGGGCATTCTTCGCCTGATCGATGTCAAAGAGAGAATTGCCAATTGCAGCTCCCTGGTGTGCAGAAAAGGGAAGGTGATGAATTTCACATGCAGACTGGTAGCTATAATGGGAGTGGTATTCATGGTTCTTTTGGTGCAAATGTCACACAACATTCTAATTCTGAGGGCACGCAAGGACCATTATATCCCATCAGCACTGTTAGTGACTTGCATCTTAAAGAAACAGGTTGCATCAATCCTTCTGTTTCTGTCCGCCCAAGTGCTGAGAGCACCAGAGAGCAAATAGTAGGAAGGAACTCAACATGTGCACAACAAGCAGATATTGATATGGCTGATGATCATGAAGCCAAGGAGCACACTCGTCCTTCTACCTCTGGTATGACGGACTCTTCTAGCGGCAGTGCATCAAGCCACCCTACTTTCAAGCAGAATCCAGGACGCACTCTTAAAGAGAAAAGCAGCCCTGCACTCACAGTTAAGGCTACTTATAACGGGGACACCGTGAGGTTCAAGTTCTTGCCATCGATGGGCTGGTATCACCTACTGGAAGAAATAGCAAAGAGGTTCAAGCTGTCAACAGGAGCATTCCAGCTCAAGTACAAGGACGATGAGGACGAGTGGGTGATCTTGGCAAACGATTCTGATCTCCATGAGTGTGTCGATGTCCTGGATTCGATAGGCTCATGCAATGTGAAACTCCAGGTACGAGATCTCCCTTGCCTCGTCAGCAGCTCAGGCAGCAGCACTTGTTTGCAGATGGAAGTGCATAGCTCATGACAGGGCAAGGAAGTTTAGGGCGCGCTTACTATCCTCAACTGTATCATATCGGAGTCAGTCTAGTTTTTCTTTGTCGTAGCAACCGGGTCTGTATTACGTATGCTTGTAGCCTGTAATGTAGCAAAGGGGAAATCCTTTCCGCCCCGCGGTCGTGCCTGCGTGCCATCAAGATCTTGGGAAGCTCATGACAATACACCGTTGTCATGACGGTCTACAGTGCCGGTTAACCATAGTGTCCCAGCTCTCTGCTATGCGTGCTGAAGGAAATCAGTGTTTCTGAACTTCCTGTGCTCAGTTTTGTTCCTTTTGAGCTCCCTCTGGAGTCTTTCAGCTCCCTGTGTACCTACAGAACTATGTGGATATGAGGCGCTCTGGTGTCGATTCTGGGCAATCTTTTCCGCTTGCGCCGAAGTCCCCCGAGAGCGACGGCTCGGCAGCATGTCGCTAGGCTATAATTGGTGGAGATGTGGGTGTGTGTCGCTCTGCGCAATGGCTGTGCCGTGAACCAGCCATACTCTTGGCTTGGTTTCTTGATGGTACGAAAGGTACCGTCCCGTCTGTACTTGACTGGGAAGTCCAACTGAGAGGAACAGTTAGCTCGACGTCAGGTATAAGGGTCCTATCAACGACGCAACTTGCACGTCCGTCTCGCCTGCTCAGCTTGGGTGCATTGTCAATTTCGCGTGAAAGGCATGTGTGTGGGTGGTTTTGAAGTCAAATAAACAGTATTTTACTGCTACCGTTGGAGATGTTGTAAGCTGTAAGAGCATCTTCAATGGTATAGTCAATCACTAGTTATAGGAAATGGACGTATATCTATAGATAAAGATATACCAACCTCTTCAACGAATCCATTTATAAGCGTGATCTATAAAATTATTATACCCCCACATGTAATAGAGGGCATGTATTTTGGAATCAGTTATAGACTGACTATAAGTTAGTAGATAGTCTTTATCTCTCTCCTCTTTAACTCTCCACATGTGAAAAAATCTTGAGCAAGATCTTTATAACTAATGACCAAGACCATTGGAGATGCTCTAAGGGTGGTTTTGTAGTTGGGGGATGGCTCTGAGAGCTGGAAATCTGTCTCTATTTCCGGTCCACCTATAAATTCAAAACCACCTTCAAAGTATCAATCGAGCATTCATCGTGTACACTAGCCAGTTGCGACTACTACTTTCTACTCCCTCCGGCCTCAGGCCTCCGGCCATTAGCTTATGTTTGAGGCACAAGTCTAGGTTTTAAAACTTTAACTATGAATATCTTTTGCAACTATTTATACTGGTTTATATATATAATCACATTCATAGATTTGTCTTGAAAATTAATTCTGAAACAATATGATTTCAGTGGATTTTATCAATATATTGTAATGTTAATTAGTGGGCAAAGTTACATTTTGAAGGCTCAGTCGATGTCTAAATCGTCCTTGTCTGTGACTGGACAGTGTACTACCGTAAAGACTCATCAACCAACTCCTAGAAAACTAAGCCCAGATAAGCCTCAACTAAACCCGAAGCAAGTATCGGCTTCGAAAAACTAAGCCCGAACAAACGTACCATAAAGCTTCTTCGAGCCTTCGATTACGGCCCGTGTAAGTGACATCCACTGGGACGAGGAGTGCTGGCCCAACAAACCCCCGATTCTACCAAGCGCGGTGCGCGCGAATTTTTTAATTTTTATAACTAAATAAATAATACTCTGTTCATCAAAATTAAATAAATATACGTCTATCGCCGGTTGGATGGCCGAGAAGGGTTTTTTTTTGGAAAAAAAACAACCAGAAAACTATTATCTTTTTTGCTTTCGACCTTTAAACCACCATAAAAAAAATCTGAAAAAATTTAGTAGTGTAGGATATGCTACTTTCAAGATCTTCACAAAATTTCAGCTCCAAATATTATTTTCATAGTGAGAAACAAAAATAACAAATTTCTAGAAACCAGAATTTGTCTTTTTTGTTTCTCATTGTATATGTACTGTTTAGGGTTGAATTTTGTGGAGAACTTTAAGGTAGCACTTCCTACATTTCCAATTTTTTTAAATTTTTTTAGTGATTTTATGATGGTGTTTTGAAGGATAAGAACAAGACATATTATTTCGATTTTTTTTAATAAAAATCGCTTTGGCAGCAAGAACACTTGTCGCTCATTGGGCTGGATTCCTTTTCTCGCGGGCAAGATTTCCCTTCTCGTCCAACCAACGGGCGATAGACGTCTATTTATTTAATTTTGATGAATAGAGTATTATTTATTTAATTATAAAAATAAATAAATATAAAATATAAAAAATTTCGGGGGGAGAGGGGTCACAGGGGGGAAACCGTCCCCTCCCTGACCGTAAAAATAAATTAGCGATTTTTTGTATCGCAAATTTATTTACTTGTCCCTTACCGCGCCCTTCCTTGTCCCTCGAACTGAGTTATTCCTTCAATTTCCGATTCTAAATTTCATGAATCCCATACCATTTGTGTTACCACCCGGTATGGAGCCGACGTCGTTTCGTTATCGCAGAGGAGTTCCCAGAGTTGTGATCAAGTCTGGCCGTGTGGCCACTGGCGAGAGGTGAGAAGCCCAAGTTCCACAGTTCATAGACAACCGTGGCGGCGCAATAGTCGCATAGGTGAATTTTTTAATATCATTTATTTATATAATCAAATAAATAATACCCCTCTTTATCGAAATTAAATAAATAGACTCCTACAACTCATTCGTTGGGCGATAAGGAAAATTAAATCGCCTAACCAATTGGCGACAACGGGTTTTTTGCAAAAAAAAAAAGGACACTATTACCTTCTTTGCTCTCGACCTTTCAACTGCCATAAAAAATCATAACAAATTTTGAAAAAATTCAAGTTCTCTGCAAAATTTTGGCTCCAAAATATTATTTTCACAATGAGAAATAAAAAAGACAAATTTCTAGAAGCTAGAATTTATCTTTTTTGTCCTCATTGTACAAGTATTTTTTTAGAATAATAAAATTTCCATTAAATCATTGATCAAAGGGTTACAAACATAAGAAAAACTATTACAACATAACACTGCCTGTAGAATCAATACCTACTACAATAAATATTAAGATCAACTTGCATTACTCTCACCCAAATCAAGTATTTATAACATACATGGCACAACGTTTGCACTAATATCATACTAAGAATTTTATGCACATTCTAAAAGGGATGTTTTTTTCTTGCTAGAGATAATGCACGAACATCCCAACCTAGTTCCTCCACTGTTTTTCTCTGATCTGTCTTCGTCGACCACATCTACAGATCGGCAAAAGCATCCAACGTCATCATAGAGATAAACTCTGCGTAGCAACCTGACACAAAATGGAGACAAATTCCAATAGCCCACGAACAAATCGGAGACAATGGTACAAACCCTACCAAAGACGTCGTCGAGAAGGTCGCCAAAGACAAGCATCGCGCCGAGGAATCTTAGAAGGGAGCTTATTACTCCCTCCAGTTTTTTAAAACTTGATGTCTTGAACACTGACACGGTCTTCTAAATACAACTTTAACCACTAATTACTATTGCAATTTATTTATAAACTCCACAAAAATTATGATATTATGGAAGTGTTTCTGAGACGAATCTATATGCATGATTTTCATATGCCAATACAAATAATTCAAAAGATTTTTATAGAGAGTTTTAAAACTTTGACTTAGAAAATGTCTAAAACGTCATGTTTTCGAGAACTAGAGGGCACCAAACTTCTCCATCATCTACGCCGCCACAGAGGACGACACGAGTAGCAAACCCTAACTGAAGGATCGGGATGTCGCCTAGAGGGAGGTGAATAGGCGTAATAAAATTTATCACTAAATTTGATCGCAGCGGAAATAAATGGTTCGGACTGTCCGAGTGCTTCGGATAGTCCGAAGTATATTCGGATAGTCCGAAGAATGCAGAACGAGGAAATGAGCAAAAGTAAATCTAGGCTCCTTGAGAGATGTTTCCTGCACCAAAGAGTGTTAGTGAGCCTAGAGTACCTGAGTATGAAGTATGGCCAGCAATATCTTCTTCACAAACAAGATTACCACTTCAAACACCAAGATTTGAATTCGAACACAAGAGTGGAGTTGAAATCCAAGAGATGAAGACGGAGACCCAAAGATTTTATCCCGAAGTTCGGATCCTTGAGGGGATCCTACGTCTCCGTTGAGGAGGCACAAAGCCCGGGTCTCTTTCAACCCTAATCCTCTCGGTGTTGCACCAAGCATTCACCGGCTTCACTAACTTGAATCCTTCCCTTGCGGAGGTGGATTCGACCTTCACAAACTTCCGGAGGCTCACCACACGAAGCTTGGGAGCTCACCGGCGACTCCTAGCCGTCTAGGAGTCCTCAACCTCCAAGAGTAATAGATCGACGAGAAATCCGCAAGAGGATGAATCTCGGTGCTCAAGATGGATCTAAGCAAGCTCAAGCTTTCCAAATCTCACTTCTTTTCTCCCTCTAGAGAATCCAATCAACAAGCTCAAGAGGAGAGAGAGAAAAGCTAGGGCTCAAGGAGTAAATGAGGAGGAGTAAATGCTCTGAGTGAATAATAATGTTAGGTGAGAGTGAAGTGAGGTATATATATGAGCCCTTGAAACTAGCCGTTTTGACTCAGGTCCGAATAAGTTCGGATAGTCCGAGTAAATACTCGGATACTCCGAATAGTGTAAAACCTCAGAGACAGAGACACCCAGCTCGGATACTCCGAGTTGAGTCTTCGGATAGTCCGATCCTTCGGATACTCCGAGCGGTTCGGATACTCCGAGTGAAATCTCGGATAGTCCGAATAATTACTACCTAGCAAACAGAGGGTCACCTCGGATAGTCCGAATAATTACTTCGGATACTCCGAGTGATTTCGGATATTCCGAGTGAAATCTCGGATATTCCAAATGGGACTTAGCCTTAAAGACCATTTTCCTTCTGGGAGGACAGAGGGGGTCAGCTCGGACAGTCCGAGTAATTACTCAGATACTCCGAGTGACAAAAGGCATTTTATGTCTGGATTTTGGTGACAAGAGTTCATAAACTTTGTAAATTGCCAACTAATTTCCATCATGAGTACCTAGAATATCCAAACACTATTTTCCGTCAAATCCCTCTTAATAGTACGGCTATCCTTAGACTCAAAATTTAAGTAAATTACAAATCACAAGTCTAGGTGCCGTCTTTTGCTTCATTCGAATTTAGGATTCATCAAAGCCCATAACTTCACTGTGGAGGACTAAGATCTGAAGATAACACCTTAGAAATCTCATTAGTCCCTTAATCGTTTTGTCATTAACCCCAAAACATATAGGGGGCCTAGATGCACTTTCAATCTCCCCATTTTTGGTGAGTTGATGACAACACGATTAAGACTTTACAAAAAGGAATGAAATAGACTTTCTTTTGAATTCCAAACATATAGTGGAGCTCCCCCTAAATGTGTGCATAAAAAAATTGAATGGAATCTTAAATGCACATATTTTTCAAGAAATTTTGACAGGGTCTCCCCCTATATCTTTGCAATCCAATCATGAGTAGAATTCATTATAGCAATATGACATGGCATGGGGCACACAATGAAACACTAACATTTGCAAGATAGAACAAGATAGTAGACAATTTCTATAAGGACAACAATTATCTACAACAAACATCCACAATTACCATAATCAATTACAGGGACAGAATTAGAAGTTCAGCTACCACAAATACCAACCACAAGTTTAACACAACAGTTCATCTCCGGAGAACATACAAAAGATCATTAAGACAAATTTAGACTAGATTCCTCTCCCTTTGTCATCAAGGCACCAAAAGAGTAGAGAAACTAGGAGCGAGAATCAGCATCATTGTCTTCGCTCGTCGTCCTCGCTGCCGGGAGCAAATGCGGCGTCATCTCCTACCTCACGCCTCGAGTGGAGTGAAGACCAAGAGGTGCCTAGTCTGAGTGTCCACTGTGGCGGAGGACTCGAATCGACTCTCAGCCAGAACAAGACAAGTTGAGCTTCCTCTTGATGTCTTGAAGTTGACGACAGTGTCGGCCAGCCTGAGGTTGGTCTCCTGAATCTTCTGTGGCTTTTCATGCCAAGACAGAAGATAGCGCCAAGCATTTTCTTCATCGAGCCCTTGGAGGAGGAGGAAGGTCCAGGAGAGGATGGCCTGACTCTGGAAGTCTGAGATTGACTGGAGGCGGGAGACTTGGCAGGAGATCTGGTCCTACCACGTCTGACATAGGGAGTTGAAAAATGAGTGGCTTTGATAGAACGGACCCTATAGGCGGTGTGCTCCACATCTCTCACAAACCTTAGACTAGTGACCCCTTCTATCACACACATCACATATGGAGCAAAGCTGCAGCTGCTGCGAGGATTGAGTGAGTTTGAGCGAATTTCCTGCCAAATAAAATCAAACAAGTCAAACGGACGTGTTCCCTCACCAATCCTGAGAAGGAGATTCCTAGAGAAAGAACTGATGTTGGTTGCATCACCCTCTTTTAGCCAAAGTGTCTTCCTCAGCAGTTTGTAGAGGATGGCATAGAATGGCTTGAGTCCTCTAGTGGTTCCCAGTTTGAAGGTCTGGGTGTCATCATAAATGGACTCCATTTCATTTACACTGAAAGGTTCTGACATATGAAGCTTGTCCAGGTTGTACCACCCTTCAGTTGAGAAACCTAAGCAGTCAGCAAATTGTTTCTTGGTCACTGAATAGTAGAGCCCGTCTGCCATGAACCACATAGTACTATCCTCATCAGAATCTACATAGAGCGTTGCATAAAACTGAGCAACCAGCTCATTGTTCCAAGCAAACTGAAATGTCATGATGTCCTTGACAGCATGACGCTCACAAGCCTCTAGCACTTGATTGAAAATAGGATCCTCTTGCTCTTCCATATAATCGCAGTCAACCCACTGCATGGACACCACAGGACTTTTCTTATCGGCAATCACTGAGTCATAGTAATCCTGTTGGAAGTGGTTCCAGAACCTCTTATCCACATGCTCTTCCTGATAGAACTCTAGAGGGTTCTTGTTTCTCAGTCTACGGACTTCCTTTCCCTTCCCTTGACCTGAGCTGTAGTCAATCTTCTTCTTAGGCATCACATCTCCTGAAGTGACCCGCACAGAGGGATGGACTTGCAGAGGCCGAATGAGCACCCCTGAACGACGCTGCTCAGCCTTCTTGGCTTCCCTTTGATTGAACATGGCAGCATGCGGATCATTACTAGAATCCTCTTCATCACCTCTCCTCGAAGACTGACAGAGAGATGATTGACTGACCTTTCTGACTGCCCTACGCTGCTTTCTGACAGTCTGAGTAGGAGGAGCAGCTGCCTAAGGAGGAGGAGGAGCTGAGGAACTGCCGGCAGGGTGATCATGCTTTTTCTTCTTCCGGGCCATGGTCACAGAGATATCGCGAGAGAAGCGATCACCACCTTGAGAAGGGTCCATCTAAGAGGTTTCAAAGGAATGATGAAGATTAGACTCTAATTAAACACTAAATGGATGAGAATAGGGTAAATTTGGGCATGTCAACTTCGGATAGTCCGAGGTATATCTCGGACAGTCCGAATTCTTCGGACACTCCGAACAGGTTCGGATAGTCCGAAAGCTTCGGATAGTCCGAAGTGTAACTTGGATAGTCCGAGTTGCGCGAGTTCAAATTTGCCCTAATTCATCCAATCTAGAGATTAATCAAAGTAGGCTAGAGCCTAACAAGGAGGATCATCCTAGAAGGTCCTAGAACAATCCTAGATACTAGGTTTAACAGGGAAACAACGAAATGAAGTGAAAAACGAGGAGCGGTTTTCACCGTACCTTGAGAGTTGAACACGGAGACTCCGAGTCAAATCCCGGCAATGGCGCGGTGGAGAAGAGAGCCCTCGCTCCGGGGAACTCCTCCGAGGTCTTGAATCGAAGGATTTGAGGTCCAAAGGTGAAGATCCATGAACTGGGCCAAAATGGAGGGGAGAGAGAGAGAGAACGCGCGGTGAATTGGAAATGAGAAGTGAGGAGGAAGAAGATAACCGCGCGGGGTAAAATACCCGAGACAGTCAGTTCGGATACTCCGAGCCATTCGGATAGTCCAAACAATTATTCGGACACTTCGAGCTGCCCTTCTCTGAAACACTAAGTACAAAACAGGAGAATGCCACCGGTTGGAAGAGGAACAAGGATGTCCTATAGAGTCTTCTCATCTTGTGATCAGCAACTCAATCAAACATTCAAACTATGATCACATGATGATTGACATGATCAACAAGATCAAATGAACACATCCAATTTAAGAGAAATAAAGAAAATAAGCATTTTCAAGATGTTTTTCAAGCATCATCCAATTGTGTGCTCACCTCAAGCCACGTTACGAGAATCTAGAACATTTAGCCCACTCCTTAATTCACAAAATCTTCTTTCATCGAGTGGTTTAGTGAAGATATCAGCTAATTGATGTTCAATTCTTACATGTTGAATTTCGATATCGCCTTTTGTGGAGTGATCTCTTAGAAAATAATGACGTATATCGATGTGTTTAGTGCGAGAGTGTTGGACAGGATTATTTGCAATTTTAATAGCGCTCTCATTGTCACACAATAGTGGTACTTGGTTGTAGGTTAGGCCAAAATCATCTAGGCTTGCCTTAACCAAAGTAACTGAGCACAACAGCTCCCGGCTGCCACATACTCGGCTTCGGCAGTGGATAGGGCTACGGAGTTTTGCTTTTTGGATGACCAGGAAACTAGGGACCTACCCAAAAATTGATAAGTTCCTGATGTACTTTTCCTATCCACTTTGCAACCTGCATAATCCGCATCAGAATATCCAACTAATTCAAAAGATGACCCTTTTGGATACCAAAAACCAAAATATGGAGTGTGGACTAAATATCTCAAAATTCTTTTCACGGCCACCAGGTGGCACTCCTTAGGAGCGGCTTGAAATCTCGCACACATGCACACACTAAGCATGATATCTGGCCTAGATGCACAAAGATAAAGAAGTGAACCAATAATAGATCGATATACCTTTTGGTCGACCAAACACCATCTTTATCAATGTCAAGATGACCATTTGCTTGCATTGGCGTCTTGATTGGTTTTGCCTTCTCCATATCAAATTTCTTCAACATGTCTTTAGTGTATTTGGTTTGGCAAATAAATGTGCCCTCCTTGAGTTGCTTTACTTGAAATCCAAGGAAGAATTTCAGCTCACCCATCATGGACATTTCAAACCTATTTGTCATTGTCCTACTAAATTCTTCACACAATAGATCATTAGTAGAACCAAATACTATATCATCAACATATATTTGACAAACAAATAAATCATTATCAACATGTTTAATAAAGAGAGTAGGATCGGCCTTTCTGATTTCAAACCCTTGGTTGACGAGGAAATCCCGAAGACACTCAAACCATGCCCGTGGGGCTTGCTTGAGACCATAGAGTGCCTTGTGAAGTTGATAGACATGATCCGGAAATTCGGGATCCTCGAACCCGGGTGGTTGCTCAACATATACCAACTCTGAGAACGGTCCATTCAAAAATACGCTTTTCACATCCATTTGCTTCAACTTAAAGTTATAGTGAGTAGCATAGGCAATTAAAATACGAATGGAATCTAGCCTAGCTACGGGTGCATAAGTCTCACCAACATCTAAACCTGAAATTTGTGTGAAGCCTTGAGCAACCAACTGTGCTTTGTTCCTTGTCACAATTCCATTTTCATCTTGTTTATTACGAAACACCCATTTGGTTCCAATAACATTTTGTTTGGGTCGTTCCACGAGCTCCCACACTTGGTTTCTTTTGAAATTATTCAATTCATCTTGCATGGCAATGATCCAATCGGGATCTTCAAGTGCTTCTTCTACCTTCAACGGTTCAAAAAAGGAAACAAAGAAGAAATGTTCACAAAAATTAGCAAATTTAGATCGAGTGGATATTCCCTTGTTGATATCACCAAGTATATTATCAACGGGATGATCCCTTTGTATACTTTGGTGTACCCTAGGATGAGGAACCTCTTGATGCTTTTCTTGAACATCTCCACCCTTCTCAAGAAAGTTGTTGGACACGTCGATTTCTTGACTTGAGAAGGATGGCTGTCCTTCAGTTGAAAGGTTGTTCGGAGTATCCGACATACCACTCGGAGTATCCGAGTGTGTTCGGATAGTCCGTTGTCCATGTCCGGATTGTCCGTCTTTTTGTTGATCTTGAGTATCTTGAGGCTTGATTTCTCCAATTGCTAGCTTCTTGATCGCCTCACAAGGTGGTTCTTCATTTTCTAAAACACAACGATCAACTTGCTCCGCTTGGGAGCCGTTAGTTTTATCAAACGTTACATCACGCGTGATTTCAACAATACCCGTGGTATTATTGAAGACACGGTATGCATAAGCGTTTGATCCGTACCCAAGTAGAAAATCTTCATCAATTTTAGGAGCAAATTTAGAATACCTAGCTTTCTTTTTAAGAATGTAGCACTTACTCCCAAATACCCGAAAGTAGGAGACATTCGGCTTCTTCCCGGTGAGTAGCTCATAGGATGTCTTCTTCAACAACTTGTGAAGATAAAGCCGATTGGTAACGTGACAAGTGGTGTTTACCGCTCCCGCCCAAAACCTATCAAAAACTTTATACTCATCGAGCATCGTCCTTGCCATCTCGATTAGGGTTCTATTCTTCCTCTCGGCTACCCCATTTTGTTGGGGGGAATAGGGAGCCGAGAACTCGTGTTTTATCCCTTCCTCATCGAGATAGTCTTCTACTCCCGTATTCTTGAATTCCATTCCATTGTCGCTCCTTATTCTTTTGATCTTCAATTCAAATTCATTTTGCGCTCTTCGCATGAATTTCTTGAGTGTTCCTTGAGTCTCGCTCTTATCATGCAAAAAGAACACCCACGTGAAGCGTGAAAAATCATCTATAATAACAAGACCGTATTTGTTACCTCCTATACTTATGTAGGCGATTGGTCCAAATAAGTCCATGTGTAGCATTTCCAAAGGTCTTGATGTTGTCATGATATTCTTGGCGGGATGAGATGTGCCCACTTGTTTTCCCGCTTGGCATGTACTACATATCCTGTCTTTCTCAAAAGTGACATTTGTTAGTCCAAGAATGTGTTTGCCTTTTAAGAGCTTGTGAAGATTTCTCAAGCCAACATAAGATAGACGGCGATGCCATAACCATCCCATGCTAGAACTAGCCATTAAGCACGTTTCAAGGTTAGGTTTATCCATGAAAAAATTCACTAGATAAAGCTTTCCTTTTAAACGCCCTTTAAAGGCTATGGAATTATCACTTCTCTTAATGACATCCACACCTTCATTAGTAAAAAGACAATTGTAGCCCGTTGCACACAATTTGGGAACGGACAACAAATTGTAGCTCAATGATTCAACAAGTAAAACATTAGTGAGAAGAATGTCATCGGTGATGGGTATCTTACCAAGACCCATCACCTCACCTTTGCCATTGTCGCCGAAGATGATACTATCACTTGTTGAACCATTTGGATCTAGATATGAAAACATAGACTTCTCTCCGGTCATATGATGGGTACATCCACTATCCAAAATCCAACTTGATCCACCGGAGTGATATTCCTACAAAGTAGAATCATACTTGTCTTTTAGATACTCAAACTTGTTTGGGTCCTCTTAGGTTAGTAACTAGTGCTTTTGGCACCAAAATAGATTTGACACTAAAATTCTTGGGTTTTGGACCCACATACTTAGCAACTATATGACCAAGGTTAGTTCTTTTGAGCACAAAGGAAGCATTGAAAATAGAATGAGTAAGATGGTTAGAGGATCCTTGTGCTTTCACAAACTTGATGGGCTTGGCAATGGGGGCTACCACAATGTGGCCCTTCTTGCCTTAGGAGAAATATAGCCAAGCCCCTCTCTTTTGAAGTTGCCTTGCCGCTTTCCTAAGAACTCCTGAAGTCCTTTGCTTGACTTGTAGGATTTTTGAAATCCATTCTCAAGAAGTCCTTTCAGCTTTTCATTTTCTTTCGCCAACACTTGCATTGTCTCAAAGTTAGTTGTACAAACATTTATATCAATGTTATAACATCTTGCACAACCGTTACTAGTTGAAGGCAATGAGAGAGAAGTAGCTAGGTTTGATGAGTGAGAAGGACTTTTCGAGAGATCAACAAGCTTCACTTCAAGATCCTTGCAAGCGTCCTTTACTATAACAAGATCCTCTATGAGTGAAGCGTTGGTGATCTCGAGATTAGTTACTTAAGATGTGGCTAAATCAATACTCTTAGCCATCTCAACGTTCTTTTTCTTCTCACAAGCCAAACTTTTCTCTAACTCAAGGTTTCTCTCCTTTTCTTGGATGAGCAAGTCTTCTTGAGTTTTAAGAATAGCTTATTGTCTCTCTATTTCTTTCAACATAGCATTTAATTTTATCATATCAAAGTCTTTCATTGATCTAAACAAATCATCATCATAATCACTTTCATCATCTTAACTAACATTATTGCAAGGATCATTAATAGTAGAGATTGAGTTCTTGTTTGATACCTTGCGCCCCTTAGCCATGAGGCAATTTGGGACATCATCGTCATCACTTAGATTGTCAAAGAGGGTCTTTGAGCTTGTTGGCGTGTATGATGAGGTGATGGCGACGGAAGCAATCTCTTCATCGAATTCGGAGCTTGAATCCGATTCGGAGTCGGATTCGGAATTGGAATCCCACTCCTTCCCAATATGAGCGTGCTCCTTCTTCTTGCCTTTCCTCTCATCCTTCTTGCGATGCTTGTCCTTTCTCTTCTTCTTGTCGTCATCATTCTTGTCATTCTTCTTTCTTTGTGGGCATTCGGCAGTGAAATGACCGGCTTGCCCACATTCATAGCACTTCCTTTGAGAGTGTCTTCCTCTTGATTTACTCCCATTGCTCTTGTATCGATCCTTGGACTTGAAGCCACTCTTTTTGAGGAATTTGTTGAATCTCCTCACAAAGAGTGCCATTTCGTCCTTGCTCAAAGGACCATCATCATCATCTTCACTTGAGCCTTCATCGGTGTCATTTGATCCTCTAGTAGCCTTTAGAGCAATGTCCTTCTTTTTACTAGCCCTCACAAGTTCTTCCACGGCATCGGCGTCCTTGACCATCATCTCATCGGCCACCAATCTCCTAAGTACATCATGAGGTGTGAGAGAACTGAAATTGTCTCTCTCCCTAATGAGTTGTACTAGGTTTCGGTTCTTTGGAGTTATGACACGTAGAAGAATCTTTACCATAGCTCTATCCGTCAAGTCCTCACATCCGAGACCTTTTGCTTGATTTACTAGAATCATCAAGCGATCAAACATTTGAGTGTAGCTTTCTCCATCTTCTAGCACAAACCGACCGAGTTTCCCATTGATGAGCTCAATCTTTGATTCACGAACGCTTGAGGTTCCCTCATGTGCAACCTTTGGCGTGTCCCAAATGACCTTTGCATCTTCAAGCCCATCAACTCGGTTGAACTCGGTTGGACTCAAGGCATTCAACAATGCATTAGCCTCTTGATCGTTGATGTGACGCTCCTTCTTCTCATGAGGTGTAAGCTTGGTAAAGTCCTCGGGCTTAAAACCTGTTTCAACAATCTCCCAAATCGAAGGGTGAAGAGACCTCAAGTACATCTTCATCTTATGTTTCCATGCCGGGTAATGAGTGCCATCGAAATATGGCGCTTTACCGGACGACACGGAGACATAAGATGATGATCCCGAGGGGCCGACAGTGGGGTACTCAAAAGGAATTTCTGCACCGGTGCTAACACGTTGGTTATCCGTGTTATCATCGGTGAAACTAGTCCTCTCAGTCGACATCCTAATTTCTCCAAGCGATTAAGCTTAACACAAGAGATTAGGCTCTGATACCAATTGAAGGATCGGGATGTCGCCTAGAGGGGGGTGAATAGGCGTAATAAAATTTATCACTAAATTTGATCGCAATGAAATAAATGGTTGGATCGTCGAAAGTGCTTGGATAGTCCGAAGTATATTCGGATAGTCCGAAGAATGCAGAACGAGGAAATGAGCAAAAGTAAATCTAGGCTCCTTGAGAGATGTTTCCTGCACCAAAGAGTGTTAGTGAGCCTAGAGTACCTGAGTATGAAGTATGGCCAGCAATATCTTCTTCACAAACAAGATTACCACTTCAAACACCAAGATTTGAATTCGAACACAAGAGTGGAGTTGAAATCCAAGAGATGAAGACGGAGACCCAAAGATTTTATCCCAAGTTCGGATCCTTGAGGATCCACGTCTCCGTTGAGGAGGCACAAAGCCCGGTCTCTTTCAACCCTAATCCTCTCGGTGTTGCACCAAGCATTCACCGGCTTCACTAACTTGAATCCTTCCCTTGCGGAGGTGGATTCGACCTTCACAAACTTAGGAGGCTCACCACACGGCTTGGGAGCTCACCGGCGACTCCTAGCCGCCCAGGAGTCCTCAACCTCCAAGAGTAATAGATCGACGAGAAATCCGCAAGAGGATGAATCCGGTGCTCAAGATGGATCTAAGCAAGCTCAAGCTTTCCAAATCTCACTTCTTTTCTCCTCTAGAGAATCCAATCAACAAGCTCAAGAGAGAGAGAGAAAAGCTAGGGCTCAAGGAGTAAATGAGGAGGAGTAAATGCTCGAGTGAATAATAATGTTAGGTGAGAGTGAAGTGAGGTATATATATGAGCCCTTGAAACTAGCCGTTTTGACTCAGTCAGAATAAGTTCGGATAGTCCGAGTAAATACTCTGATACTCGAATAGTGTAAAACCTCGAGACAGAGACACCCAATGGATACTCGAGTTGAGTCTTCGGATAGTCCGATCCTTCGGATACTCGGCGGTTCGGATACTCGAGTGAAATCTCGGATAGTCCGAATAATTACTACCCAAAGAACAGAGGAGTCACCTCGGATAGTCCGAATAATTACTTCGGATACTCCGAGTGATTTCGGATATTCCGAGTGAAATCTCGGATATTCCAAATGGGACTTAGCCTTAAAGACCATTTTCCTTTCGGGAGACGAGAGGGTCACTCGGACAGTCCGAGTAATTACTCAGATACTCCGAGTGACAAAAGGCATTTTATGTCTGGATTTTGGATTTTGGTGACAAGAGTTCATAAACTTTGTAAATTGCTAACTAATTTCCATCATGAGCACCTAGAATATCCAAACACTATTTTCCGTCAAATCCCTCTTAATAGTACAGCTATCCTTAGACTCAAAATTTAAGTAAATTACAAATCACAAGTCTAGGTGCCGTCTTTTGCTTCATTCGAATTTAGGGTTCATCAAAGCCCATAACTTCACTGTGAAGGACTAAGATCTGAAGATAACACCTTAGAAATCTCATTAGTCTCTTAATCGTTTTGTCATTAACCCCAAAACATATAGGGGGCCTAGATGCACTTTCACTAACATCAAAAAAGTAGATCCGATTAAAAACCTGAACCCTCAAGACAAGAAGAGGGTCCCTATCACCTTCCCAACACCGACAAGGCCGCCGGAGTTAGGGGCGAGGGGGCCAGAGATCTTTGGCCGGGGAACTCCCTTGTCGCCGCCAAGTCGCCCTCCGTCCCTTTTTTTCTTTCCTGTATGAACGCTTCGACACACGACCTCTAGCATAGCTAGTCGTTGTTAAACTAAACTATGAAAAATTATATAAGTACTATGTAGGGATGAAATTTTATGGAGAACTTGAATGTATCATCCTTTACACTACCAAATGTTTTTTTTTTATGACGCTTTAAAGGATAAGAGCAAAGAAGACGATATTTTTCTGTTTTTTTTAAAAAAAATTTACCTTGTCACCCGATGGAAAATCGCCCAACCAACGGACAAGTTTTCCCATGTCGCCCAGCCAAAGGGTCTACTTATTTAATTTTAATGAAGAAGATATTATTTATTTATTAATGAAAAATAATAAATACAAAATGTTTAAAAATTCCGCGTAGGTCGCCTAGGGCGTCAAGGCTCCTCGTCGTCTACAACCTAGAGGAGTACCGGATGGAGGAGTCAGTTCCGGCGGTTGCGTCGAACTGCGTCTTCTCCTCTCCGGCGGTGGCCCGTGAGTCGTGACGCTACAGAAGACGGATAGTGGTGCTTTTACATATAGACCCTCGAGGCACTTTCGATGTAATCTCCATTCTGTCGGGGCCCTATTTGTAGAATTGGGTGTGTTCTCTCTTTGATATAATGAAATGCCCGTCCAATCGCGTGCGTGTACTACGTCGCCGCCGCCGCACGGCAAGCAGCATGGCAATTGGCAAGTAGCTGAATACGCTCGAGAGCCGAGAGGTAGGTAGAGAACTCGATTGGCTGGACCTACGGCGGCGGGCTGCCCTGTCCCCTCCCCTGCCGTCTCCATGCATGGACCAGCAGCAAGGATTGAGGCTGGAGGGAGGCTCATGTCCATGTGCCGGCCGGCCGGCCCAGCCGAGGCCGACCCGGCCTTCTTTTGACCAGACGCCTTTGCCAAAGTGCCTGTGCCTGCGTGAGTGACTGTGCCACTCTTCTCAATTCTCACTCGCTGAGCAATCCCAGATTGTGCGTCGCGTTGCAAGAACACAAGCTCAGAGCCATGGCCGCCGGCCGGGGTCCCTGAGCCTCCAGAGACAATATTCTCCCTGTTTCTGGGGTTTGCAGGCGATCAGGCTTGGTACAAACGTAAGGCCGTGCTAGAGCCAGAAAGGTGCGAGCTTGTGGCACTGCACTCATCGAATGGCCCAGTGGACATGGATGATACGAAAGCTACGCGATCGATGTGTTCAAAAGAGGGAGGAGTAGGTACGTACTAGCTAGGTAGCAAGTTACCGAAACTACTAATCTCTAAATTAACAGAGAAATCATGTGGCAGTACCGACGTGATTTAGTTATGAGACGCAAGGTACAGGGAAGGCTTTTAGTCCAAAAACTACGGCGATTACGAAGCATTAATTTTCTACCTGCCAACAGCTGCATGAATGGCTACTAGACCTTGCAAGAGGTGTGAGGTCCAAGTTTTTTTTTGCCGCCACTGCAGTTCTCAACGTGTTTCTCCGGTCTCCATGGACAAGACGATCCGGTCCCAAGGATATACTAGGCTCTAGCACATGGCATTTACACACACACCAGAGACCAGACCACCGCAACTGAAGAGCTTTCAATTGCAGTACCACAAGAATATTGCCGATCGATCGAGCTCACCGGTACGTGGTCCAATCGAGGATTCAGGAATTTCGGCATCCAGTTCCACGCTGTGCCGGCTGCTTTTGCGACATGCATGTTCAGAGTTTAGTTAGAGCGACACAGCGCGAGGAATCTATTATTAGCTAACTAAAGCTAAAGGCGCAGCTAGCTGGGTGATGATCTTCTTTAGCGGCCTAAAGCGCGCAGCGAGAGGTCTAAGCTGCGCGCGATCATGGCCACTTTCCTTCGCCTTTCCCCTACGGCCTTTTCTCCCCCGTTCTTACGCCTCCGATCCAACATGGCTAGCCACCATCATGGCTCCATCCCTCTGTTGGCGATAAACTACTAAAGGGAAACATTCGAAGGGAATAGCAGGTATGCTACACTAACACATAATAAAAAAATTTAGCGCGAAAACTCAGAACGTGTTGATAATTAACCATGGATTGTTACCACTAGAATTGTTGTGTAATGGAAGAAGAGTCGCTGAACTTTGCTTAACTGATCGCGCGTCGATGTAGTCGATTGTTCAACGCTAACCAGCAGTAGATCCTCTCTTTCTCGTGGATCACCTCGATTAGTACCACAAGTGTGGCACATTTATACACTAGCACATAAATGGTCATCCATGCCGGTTCTAGATGGGCAATAATGCCTTTTTGAACCGGCACAATACAACAGGCATTCTCAATGTATAGATATATTTTAAAATATTTTTTAAAATAGTTAGTCTAGGTAGAACCACTTGTACCTGCTAGTTAGCTACGCCTACACTACATACACGCTAGCTATCTACATCAACTAGTCATCGTCGTTGTAGTTATTGCTGCCACCGCCCACCACTTCGGGGTAGTCGGAGGAGAAGTCGTTGTAGTCGTTGGGCGAGATGGGGCTGTCCGAGGTATCGAGGAAGGTGTCCCGTCGTCGGACCCTCGGGCCTATACGACGCCTCCTCCTCCGACTCCTTCTGAGACGTCACGACGGAGGTGAGCTCTTCATCGTCGTTGTCCTCCGGCACCTTGCTGGCAGGCCGCACACTGAAGGATCCAAAGATGGATCCAGCAATGTAGCCCGCTGCCGCTTGGGTGTCGTCTCCTTCTCACAGGGCTCTTCACCAAATGCTGGCTCCTCCTAGCGAGGCGCTAGATCGCTGGTAGGCCATGGCGACTATGGTGAGGCTGACCGTGGCGGCGAGGTGGGTGGAGAGGGCTACGGCGGCGAGGCGTGTGGAGAGGGCATTCGTGACAAGGGAGAAGAAGGGGATTGGACCATAGCGGAATAGGAAGAGATAGGGATCTAAGAGTGGGAAGAGACAGAGAGATCAATCGATCGGAATAGGGGAGACAATCGATCGGATAGAGATTACATAGATGTGTACTGGGAAAAATGGCCGCAAAACGCCTCGAGAGACAAAACGTTATGTGATCGGTACATTTGACAAGCGGCAAAAGCTTTATATGTGGCGGTTCTAATTTCCAACCATCACATATATACAGATTATATGTGCTAGTTGTGACTACCAAACGACACATATATGTATTCACAACCGGCACATATAATATGTATATATGTGGTGGTTGTAAATTCGAGCTAGCACATGAATACTTTTGCTGCGTATCCATTAAAGAACTGACACTACTAACCTTATTTGTGCTAGTTCTAACTGAACCGATACAAATATATATGTATATATGATATGTTTTGGTGTAATGACGTAGTCTACATGTATAGGGAGACGATTAAATTCCATATGCTGATGCACTAACACTGTCACACACAGTTTGGGAGACGATGATTAAGGTTTCGGTGAATCCTAGATTGATCGAATCAACTACTTCTCACAGTCTCTTTTCAATGGTCCCCCACGCTAGAGGCCCAACAAGGTGCAAAGCACATGTCACATGAGGCTCATGGAGCCCGTGTCCTACACGGCCCATGATTACCTCTTGGGCATAAATCCAGAAACACCCATCCACATGTACAAGCCTTTTTAGGCACATCCCGAGCTATATGATTGTGCTCCAAAATTTGTGTGTTCACCTCCCCTCTTTCTCATCAGGTGCATCCGGCGTCCTAGCTAGGGGTATGCTCCGATATCTATGCGTCCACATCTCCTCCGAGCCCTCTCTTTCATCACATTTTTTAAAAAAAGAATCCTTCAAGTTTATCAAATTTTTGCATAAAGTCCTTCCTCCCTCTTCCTCTTTTTTTCCCTCACCTCTGGTGCTCAGGGTGTCACCTCATCCTCTGCTGGGTCATCAACACACAATCGCACCACCACGCCCGCCATGTCGTAATCCTAGCCTGACCAACACAATGCCAGGCTCCTCCCCTTATGGTGTCAAACCATGTGGCGACAACATTAGCCCAACCACAACACGCCGCCCCAACTACCAAAGGGGATGGGGTAGCCCGAAGGCACGGTGGTCAAGTCGTGGTCATTCATGGCAGGGCATAGCCACGTGGCACGGGGTGGTGGACTGCATTGGTGTTGCGGTGGTCAAGGCGGAGGAGAGCTGCACTGATAGCCCCAACTACCGAATGTGAGGGAGGAGAGCGGGAAAGAAGGACTTCATGTAAGAATTTGATTAATGAAGTTTCAATAAAATTAAAAATGTGTCCTCCCGTTATCGAGGACCTCATTTAAAAAATACGCCATCCGGAGGCTTTACCAGGACTCACTAGAAAAACTCCCAAATCCGAAAGTAATTTGAGAAAGGAATTTCATTATGGGAAAAAGGAGCAATATCGTATCCGTCTTTAAGAAAAACCGAAATTGCATTTTCATTATGGTCTAACAGATGGAAAAGAAAAAAGGTTCAAAAGGCCAACACGTCAGGTTTTACTACAATTACTTGAAATGTGTTTGGGTAATGTTCTTTTTTGATTTGGCATGACTTCAACCATTTTTGAGGTTCGGCAATTAGTTCATCGCTCAACCCTAGATAGACGGTGGAAACTACCAAGCTAGAGTACAATAGGGACAGAGAAAATTTTCGGTGGAATGGTGAAATACATTAAGATCGGAAAAAACATCAACACACAAATCTCATAGCTCAATCCTACATCTCTGACCGTGCCTAGAAATTCTGATATACCGGGAAAACTGCACTCTCAAACTACTAGAGCTTAAGCTCGACAGCTCGTGCATATGCATTGGGTTCGGATGCATTTCACTTAGGTTTTCGGTCTTAATTGTCTAAAAGAGTTAATTTGAGATGCTATAATAGGTTACAAGGGGTTAAAAGCCAGTAAAATATAATATCTAGACAAGATAGTACTAAAGAGCAAGCTGTTACAACTAGTCTGAAGCGACTCAGCCAAACCGGTACCGCCACAGGGCGCACGTTCTGAACACCTTTAAGATCGACGTACACAACACGCTGCACAGATCTGTCGTCGCGTTGCTCTCACCCTTTTCGCTTTTGGATATCTTGTCATATGTCTTTGCTTGAGAAAGGTGGGCGCTCGCACAAACGCTACTGCGAGGAGAGAGAGAGAGAGTGGAGGATGGTGTTCTACTGTTCTTAGTAATAATCTTCATGTGGGACCCCATTTTTCAGGGACCTCCGTATGTCTGCGCTAGCCCAGAATCTGTCTTGCTAGCGCTGTACGATTTACAGAATACTGGAACCATCTCATACAAGCACGGGTTTTATACAACTATCAAGGTTCAAATACATAGTGGCTCAAGTTTTTAGGGCCGATCTGGCCAAATATTACAATACCAAACTAGAGCTCTTTAATCAGAGTTCGGAAAATACGGAAACGAAGATGGATATGGGGTTCCAAGGGCTATGCCATCCACCCTGACAGGCAAGTGACTAGAGTCCCGCCTAACACCCTGCCTACGCATCGGCTCCACAAGCTTCCTCGTCCCCATAGCAGTCGTAGGGATCATCACCTTCTCCATCTTGACCTAAAAGAGTGAGTGAGTGCGAGGGAGAGCGCGCAATCCAACCGCACTCGCGAGCCAATACCCAACCTAATGCAGTATAATGATACAGGCTGTTTGGTGGAGGTTGGGTTGATTTTATTTGCTTAAAGCCAGAGTTGCAATAATCTATAATAAAAGCCTATGACTTAGCCGTTTACCAAATAAAAGACGTACTGGGCTATATATGCCAACAATATTCATGACTAGGGTGTTTATCTCTATTCATGTCACCTAAGACCAAACCAAACGAACCGACACATAGCCTAGACCAAATACGCTCCGTCACAAACGACACATAACCAAATGACACATAGCCAGACGACACATAGCCAGACGACACATAGCCAAACGACACATAGCCAAATGACGCATAGCCTAACGACACATAGCCTATCACTAAGATACCAAACACATCACCTAAGACCAACTCAGCCGACACATAGCCTAGACCAAATCTGCTCCGTCACGTAGACCCCAAAATAATCTATTTAGCAATGCATGGCTCACATCAAGAATCCCATGCCAAAACACACATAGATTATAGTGGGTTTTACGGGACGTCACAGGGACACACATAGCCTATCACTAAGATACCAAACCCGATCACCTAGACCAAATCACCTAGATTCTTATGCCACACAAATCTTTATAATCAAGGGGTGAATACAAGTTTGGCGGATTATTCATCCACCCTTCCAGGACATTTTGGGTCCTAGGCAAAATTTGACTAGACCTAAGCACTGTCTAAACATTCTTTTCCCAAGACTTTAAAGAGTCCAAAATTGTTTATTAATTATTCTAGGGTGATGCCATGGACTTGATATTCAAGGAAATCAAGGTGTGGTAGTAACAATCATCAAGGAATGAGGCATGTATACAACATGATTAAATAAATAGGGCATAACTACCACATTTAGTTCAACATAATATAAAGCATGCATTTCATAATTTAAATCAACATAGATTTAAGTAAAACTGGGTTAGAAGAATGTTCTAGAGATATTGGCTCGTCTGGGCCAAGTGTGTTGGGGTCCTGATCTTCACATCTGCCCTTCCGGGCCTTCCGGATCTATCGTGAATAATCCAAATAGCACAAATATAATTAGAAATATGCTAGAGCATGATGCATGATGTGCAATGATTCTACAAACATTATGGACCTCCTAGTGGGATCCATAATCTACTTGTTTTATTAAAAGAGCCTTTATGCAATAATAATTCTAATGCAAATATAAATGTATATGCATGATATAAGATATCTACCCACAATAACTCTAATAATTTGGATAACATTCATAAAAATCAAGTATAAACAGAGGCATGACAGATATACCAAAATATCTTATATGGAAAAAGCTTAATACAAACAATTCTATAATCATATATTGCCTATTCTATTATTTAGAGAAATAATATATGGGTGCATGAGCAAATAATAATTTTCCTAAGTTACAGACACTATAAAGTGTCTCCAGAAATATTTTCATGATTTTTTTGGAGGTCATCTAGTATTTTTAATAAAGGAAAAACCTATTTCTGGATTTTCTACTTAAAGGAAATAGCTAGAAAAGGGCTATTATTACTTTACAGAGAATTATATTATTTTAATATGCAAAGTAATATTTTTCCTAGGTCCCAAAAGCATTCTAGTATTTTACCTAATTTTTCCAGGATTTTACAAAGTCACTAACTATTTTTAATAATCTAAAACCATTTTCTGGTATTTAAATCAAATGAGAAATCACTGGGAAAACACTATAAACAGTAATGGGCCAGCGAAGGTGCGCCTAAGACTCAACCAGGGTGGTCACCTGGCGGGCTGGCAAGCAAATGCCTGCCTAAGGCAAGGATTTTACCAACGCGCCGATGGTAGCCGTCGGCGTCTTGGGAGGCCGATGGTGGGCCTAAGACCCCACCGGTCAGTGACTCGGCGAGGAGGGAGGAAGGGAGAGTGGACCAGGGCCCACTGGTCGCTTATGGCTCAGGCAAACCGACAGTGGGTCGGGGACCCACTTGTCGGCCTCACTAAGGGGGGTTTCGTGGGATTTATAAAAGAAACGACACTATTGCCGTGGGTCCCGTAGGTCAGAGAGAGAGAGAGGGGTGACGCCGGGTCCGGCGGTGCCGACGTCGTCGTCTTCTTTCCTCCGGCCGAGGGTCCGACGATCCTTCGGCGCTGTCTTGGCGGCGCTTCGAGGCACGAAAAGGGATGCGGTTGGCTCTATGGGTCTTGGGAGGAGTAGAGCTAGGACGCCTCGCGTGGTTTCGGCCATGAACTGAAGGGTGGGCCGTGAGTGGGCGGCGGCGAGCTGGCGAAAGCAGCGGCGCCGGCGTTCATGGGTTTCAAGCTAGGGCAAGATGCTTAAGAGCTTTAGGGACAAATAGAGGGTTACCTTGGGCTTGTCCAAGGCCGGGAAGTCTGGAGGAGGCGGCGACGAGGAGGCCGAGGTACCAAAACAGGGACACGGCGTGGGGGGCCAAGGTGAAGAAGGCGTCGATTCGGCCCCGGGGAGGTAGGGGACGGTGTAGAGTGCCAGAGGTCGAAGGGGTGTCAGGTCTGCTGTCGTGAAAGCAATCGAGAAGGGGCGATGGCGGCGGCAAGAGAGGCGTTCTCCATGAGCTATAGTCAATGAAAACCCAATTAGGTCGGAGGGGAGCTAGAGGGGATGAGAGGGAGTAGTTGGAGGCGAAGGTCCGAGGTCGAGGCTCACCGAACAGGGCTCGTGGAGGTGGCGGCCGTTGTGCCCGAGCGAAACGGGGAAACGAGAGGGAAGGGGAGGCTCGGGTCGGCCTTAAATAGGCGCGGGAAGGGCAAGGGGAGGACAAGGGAGAGTTAATGCGCGCACGTCGATGACTGTGGGTGCACGTACCGTCGGGTACGGTTCTCACCGAGCTCGCCCAATGGCGGGGGCGGGGCGGCTGCGGGGCTCCTGTGGAGGGAGGTCAAAGCTGACCGGGGCAGCGGTATGGCGTCAGGACGGGTGGCGTGGATGGTCGATGGCCAATGGCGAGGCGGCCGGACGGCGGTGGGGGCGCCGGGTTAGTGAGCAAGCAGAGAGCAGAGCACGGCGAGAGAGGACAAAGCGAGGGGAGCCAGGAGGGAAGGCTTGGCTGGGCCTGGTGGGCTTCGGCTGTGAGAGGGGAGGGGCAAAGGTGGGCCAAGCCCGGGGTGAAGCAGGCCGGGAGAGAGGAGAAAATTTGAGCCCAAAACAGAAAAGGAGAGGGGGAGAATAAGAGATTTTGGGCCCAGGGGCAAAATGGCCATTTCACTAGGCCAAATCAAAATTCGAGTATAAAAGGAATTTGGATTTTCAAGGAAATGGATTCAAGGAGGGTTTGAAAATTGGCTTCCCAAGGCTCATAGTGTTGATGAACACTATTCACCAAGCTGAAAATACTATTCATGATATGATAATACCATTTTCCACCCAATTAGATAGTTATATTTACAATATAAATTACAATTCAAGTAATATATTGAAAATCAAAGTTTGTGAGTGTAATTACTATTCATGGTTTGAAAATATGGATATACCAAAGATAATGTTCATGTATATGCATATACATGGGTTTATTTGATTTCATGGAGGCAAAATATTGTATTTTAGACATATTCTTTCCAAAAACATCAAGAGCATTATTAATGTTTTAAAATTTTCAAAAACTTTACAAACACCCAAAAATGGGATGTTACACTTCATTAGCTTTTGTGAAGGATGAGCAAATCTTGGAGACATGACCATTTTTAAGATAATAGATAATATTTTAGTCTCTACATTTTTTGATGTATAGTATAGGCACTTACAAATCAAAAGGTATCAAGGTAATAAGAATACCAGCAAAGCAAAGAACAAACTAAACAAGGTAAAAGAAGGTTGAAACAAACTCAAGCATCACATAGCGTATTACTATTTGTATCTCCATCCATATCTAATAAAGAAGAAAGTAAGGAAGACCACATATTTATAAGATATGGCACGCTTTGGGCATTTCATCTCGATCATGTTCCTTTATTTTAAGCCCCACGATCATAAACTGGCCGCCCTGAAATGGCTGGTTGCTTAGACCAAACTCCAGTCTCCACTGGATGATTGGCTCCCCGAGTCACACACGTACGTGCTCTACGGTCGGAAGTAGGAACAGACGCGGCCTTTTCCAATTCTTCCCTGTTCCCCTCTCACCACCAACCAAGACACGCCGTTCTTCTCAATCACCAACTTGGCTAATGGCTATAGCTTAAGCGTGCACGTAGACTCTGAAGTCTGAACCGATCACACACACTCCCATCTTCAGCTCCCCATGCTTCAGAGCTGGTTGATGGAAGAAAAAACAGAAAGCCTCGACAAGCAAGCAAGACTGCAAGAGAGAGATGCATGGCACCATTGAGAAATGGAGATGGCTTGGAGGCTATTCCATTCGGATTACCTTATTTGCTTATAAGCTAAATTTTGAAAGCTTTCTGAGATAGTTTAGAAAATATAGTCCACTTTGTTTTACTCGTTTTTACAACTTTGGAAGGTACCTTTGAGGAAAAAAAAGGATGGACCGTAAAAGATGAAATTGTTGACTTTTCCATTCGAAGATAAATAGATAAGATAAAAAAAAATAAGCCGAAGAGAACAACTCCTTGAGCATCTTCAGTAGAAGCTTTAAAATCGGGTCTCTATATGACCTCTCTAAATCACTATTCGTTCTCTATATTTTCATCCTCTCCAGCAGAACCTCTATTCAGAAAAACTACAGAGATTGATATAGAAAGTCTCCAAATTTAGAGGGCTGGGAGAGAAAAACTCTAAATTTAAAGACTGAGGTAAAGACTCCGATGGAGGACGAGAAACTCTAAATATATAGAAGATGGGCTTTTTTATGGTCCTTGAGGAGGTACCGGAAGGTACCATAATTTACACTGGAATTGTGGTACCCCTCGATACCTCCTCAATGTTAAAATACCAGGAGGTACCATAAATTAACACTAGAAATTGTGATAGCTCCTCAACTACCATAAAAAATCTTATAGAAGATTATCTTTTTAGGCTGTGCTGGAGATGCTCTGGGCCTCTCTTGATTCCGGTAGCAACATAGTAAAGCACCCATGCGTTGCGTGCAGACATCAACACTGCATCCCGTACGTGCTGGTACAGGCAGCGTGCATGCGTACGTGCCTGGGCGATTTGGGCGACACGGGACGGGAGTAGCCGTCTGCTCCAACAATATGTTTAGGCTGCAGGGAGTAGCTAGCTATCCGTGTAGCCATGTACTTCCAGTGCCCGTTTGGTGGTTGATGGTGATATACTGGTTGGTATCGTTGGTCCAGTGCGAGAGAGTGCTTTTGGCCGGCCACTGGGATTTAAATTCTGTGTAGCTCCATGGATCGTTGGGAGGAATCATGGCTAAAGAGGAAAGCATATGCATGCTAACATGCAGGAAAAAGAGAGAGGCTAGCAAAAGCTAATGAGCAAGGTTGTGAAAAGCTGAGGCTGGATGTGTTATATTTTCTTCTTCTTGCAGTTCTTTTCTTTCTGGTGTAGTGCTGGAATTCCGCGGTATTAGTTTAGCCTCTCCTGAAATTATGGATGTAGGATAAGATAGTATATAGCCTTGTAAATACTACCAAGCTAGGCCACACAAGAGAACTGTGTCCCCGAACAGTTTGTATTTTGTGAAAAAAAATCCATCCTCTATCGAAATTGTGTTCAGGAGCAGAGCTTGACTATGGCCGGGGCCCATCGCCTCCCTACAAAATTTTGTTTTATTTTTAATCGACTATTAGTATGCGGTAGAAATTCTACCTTAATCGTAGCATTGTGGCCACACTTGATCTAAATTGGCCCCTTCAATTTGTGTTTAAGCTCCACCACTGATAGTTATGTACTCATATTATGCTATGATCTAAAAACACACAAAAAAAACATAAATGTACTCGCGTTATCACCATCAAATCTCTTCATCTCCTTAATTTGCGCACAAACAATACATGCAGTGAAGTACTCCATCTCATACTCCGTAGTTGAAGTTTTGAAGGGTCCCCCAAAAGCCTTCCTTGTTGGGTCATGCACGCAGCCTTATTCCCTCCAGAGAACTTCGACATGGCCAGACCTGCAGGCAATAGCGAAATGACGAAAGCACCCCTCCTACTGACCCCCTTAACTAACTGGCTCCCCGGCACACGCCTCCACGCCACGGCGATGGAACGGAAGCTCTCACTTGCCAGTAGGAATGTAACAACTTGACGTGACCACAGTTCTGTCCTCCCGCTCTCTCGCTCGCTCGCAGCCCACTTCGTCTTCAACACCTCGCGCGCGCGCCTGCGCGAAGCCCAGATGTTTCTCCATTCCCTCTTGGCGCAGAACATGGCCAAGAACACGCAGCAAGCAAGGTACACGTGCATCCATGCAAGAACGGGCGCCGGGGCGCGTGGGTTGATCGAATCGATCTCGCCGTCGGGGTGTGTGGGGGGAAATTGGCGGGTGTGTGTCGGCGCTGGAGTGATGATGGCGCGCTTTGTCTGTCAGTGCGTGCAGATCGAAAGATGGCGGCGCGGGGAGACCGAGAGGGATGTCCAAGAAGTCCCCGTGGTACCAGCGCGCGGTGGAGCTGCTGCTCCTTATCTGGAAGCAGCCGGCGGCCGCGCCGACGAAGGCCGCGGCGGCGGCGGGGGTGTCGGCCGGCGGCAAGGCGGCGGCGACGGGGCCCGGGAGGCTGCGGAAGTCGTCGTCGCTGAACGTGGCGGCGTCGTTCACGCGCGTCTGCCTCTGCGCGCCCATCTCCTCCTACAACGAGCAGTCGCTCTACTTCCAGGCCGACGTGGCGCCGCGCCGGAGCTACAGCTACCCGCGCGCGTCGTCGTCGTCGGCGTCCGGGTGCGGCAACGGCAACGGCAACCCGCTGGTGGCCCCGCCGCCGGCCGCCGAGCAGAGGGTCGGGCGGGCGGCGGGCCCCGGCGGCGAGAGCGCGCGGCGGCCTGTGTTCCGGGGTAAGTCGCTGACGGACGACATCCTGATGCGGCGGTTCGTGGTGGACGAGGAGGCCACGCGGCGGCGCAACGAGATGGAGGTGATCCGGCGGCGGCACGCCGCCGCGGCCAAGCGCCGGCGCCTGGGCCCCAGCCCGCTCCGCCGGATGGCGCTGCCGGAGTCCGACCCCGAAGCCGACGACGACGCAGCCGAACCAAACCAAACGTCCAAGACCGCACTACCGTAGCAAACTAGCAACTGTAACTCTGTAAGCGTGAAGATTCCCCTGTTTGGCTCTCGTCCACCGCGCCTGTCTCCTCTCTTTCCCTGTGCTGTTGTTTTCGCAAGTTTTCCAGCAACGCGAGTCCCACACAGACGTGTCGCAGATCCCGGCAGCGTCAGACGCGCTCGTGACCGCGACGCCCAGCTCACTCGCCGCCGCTCCACTTCCTCCGCGAGCGAGACGCCGAAACCGACGGGTTCTTGGTGCCGTTTCGACTCCGCGGCGCGGGCGAAATCGCGGTGCCGAGACGAGCGAGGCGAACGGAGTAAATGAGCGGGCAACCGACGCAATGGCTATGATCCTGGCCGGGGGGCCCACGTGGTAGTGACTAGTGAGAGAACCGGCCGGCGCCTCGGCTCGGCGTTCACTCATAACTTGGCTCCGGCCGATTCGCGGTAAATGCGTGATCGGCGTGAACCCCCCTGGTCTTGCCCCTGCCCGCCGCACCGGTCTGCGGGTACTACGTGTAGTATAGTACTCCACCTGCGGCCCAATTAACGAACAACATTCGAAATCAAACGGTGCCGGTGGCAAGTCGCGTCGCGCTGCGCTCGTCTCTGACTCCGGCGAGATATTCGTGTGGATACATTGGATTTGCTCTCTTTATTTTGGAGATTCTATGGGCGTGTTTGGCCGCCTGCAGAGCGCGCGCCGTGCGGGGCGTTTCCGCGCATGCAGACGCGACGTGGTGAATGCGCGAGTGATTAGCCGCGGTTGCATGCACGGGGCCAGGCCAGCGCGTGGCATGCAGCGAACCAAACGTGCGGAGCGCGCGTGGTCAACGCATGCAGCTGGTCTAGCTGCGAGTGTGCGCTGAACCAAACACACCCTATATTGCTCCGGTATGCTCAGTATATTAAAGAGGATAAAAATATGGAATAATTTTTTTAGAAAATAATTAGAGAGCTGATTTTAGATAACACTGCTAAAGATGCTCTCAGTTCTAGATGTCGCGCAGGGTAACAAGCCTCATATGTGTCTCTGCTATAGTTTTTATTTTCTCTAAGCGGCGTCAGGTATGTGCTTGTTCTTTTCTTCTCGAGAGGCCGCTGCTAGTAAGCTAGCTTACCAGACCAGGGTTTGGTCTTGTCGGTACACGCCTCAGACTCATGCAACGGGCACGCCTCTGTAGGTGCGCTCCGTTTTTTTTTTTGACTGAAAAATTGATTCTAATTATAATCCGAAAAGTGTGTACTCTTGATAAAGAAGTTCGACCAAAAAAACATTAGAAATTAGTTTTAAAAGTTTTGAGAAAAACACTAAGATTCTAAAAAATTTACTACAAAATGTTAAAATATTTGTCTTGTATAAAAATAATAAATATCCATCTTTTGATTATAATCTAATTATAAGCTAAAAAGAATAGAGAATTCGAGGTATAGTTGGGTTGGGTACAAAAAAATGGCTCTGAGGGGAGGCGCTTAAAAAAGATTCCTATATCCTTGATTCCTCATTTATATACCTAACTAAAAAAGTTCCCTACCTATAATTCTAAACCAAAAATATAGAGTTAGTGGAGGGAGAACACCTCTATAAAACAATTCTCTCCTCTCATTTAACTATCCACTCAAATATAGCAATCGGATAGAGCTTGGGTACTATTCAAATTGCTAAATTTTAATTATTTGAGGGATATAGCAACTCCCTTGGAGGCTTGGAGATAGTAACTGTACAGCTAAGAGCATCTCCAACTGGCCCTCTATACTTCTACTTTATAACACTATTTACTTTACACTCCATCTATCCCTCTAAAATCCTTCACACTTTATACTATATTTTAAAAGATTTCTTCTCTCAAACAGCTCCTCTATTCAGATAAAGGCTTTACACTACCTATGGATGCTCTAACCGGGGGAATTTATGCACGCACGACAGTGCTACGTAGTCATAAAGCGTTCGGCCGTCTCTATCAGTACATCCTGCGCCTCGCTCCACGGAGCAACGTAGAAACAGTAAAAAGTACTGCTCGTTGCTGCAGCACTACTTTTTACATGGACGGTCACATAATCACTGTGTAGTAGTCAATCTGTGCCGTCCTATGTTGATCCAATGGCTGAGATTTCCATCAAGCCAGTTCATTGTGGTTCTCCTGCCTCTGCAATTGCAAAGACAGGGAACTCGCCTTACATGCATCACACTGTCGGGAACCAGGGTTTCATTTATCGTTTTTCCACAAAAATCGCTCCGGGCCGGTTTTCGATTTGCCGCGGCAAATCGCGGCAAATCGGTTAAAATTTGGGATTTGAAATTTGAATCTTAAAATGGTTGCCGAAACCGAAAAAATCGTTCGAAAAGTCAGCAAATCGAACCGGAACATCGGCAAATCGGTCGATAAACGCGGCAAATCGCGGCAAACAGAGCGATTTGCCGCACTTGCCGAGGGATTTGTCGCGCAAAGGCGTGGATCTGAGTGGTGGAGTAAGAGGAGAGCAAAGGGAAAAGTTTGCTCGTGCTGGATGCAATAATGCAGCTGCCAGAGTGCCAGCACGTCGTATATGCAGCATGTTATCAATCATAGCCGCTAATAGGCCATGTTGTGTCGTCTTTTTAAATTTTTTCATGATTTCAATTCAAATTTGCACACGAATCTGGCTTTGTTTTTGATTTTTTTTTTCACCATTGTGTTTATAAATGGATCTACAATTTTTACGAATTTTATAGGATATTTTTTAATTTTTTAAATTCAAATCATATTTTAAATTTGATCCGCGGTTTGCCGTTGCCGACCCCGCGATAAATAAAACCCTGTCGGGGACACCAGCTCACATATAAGATCACCACAAGATGGGTAGCTAGAACATCAACGTACAAACGGCTCTACGGAAAAGCAACAACTACTTGGAGATAACATAAACACGGCACTAATGATAAATCCTCCTCCCTAATATAAAAGGTTTGGGTACAAGTAAGCGTGCATGATTGATGCTCGCCTTCGTCCTTTTGGGCTGGAAAAGCAAAAGAAGCTCTCTCTCTCTCTCTCTCTGAGTAAGTAGTAGACTGTAGCTGTGTAGCAGCCGCGCTGCACCGGCACGGGCCCACAGGCTTTGGCGTCCAGCCTGACCAATCTCGCCTCGAGTGGGTCCTGCCGGTGTGCGCTTTTGGAAATCAACAGTGTTACTAGACTTTTATTATATATTCGGTGTATCTGACCTGAGTAAAAGACAAATCATTTAGCTTTTTAATTTAGTTAGGTTTAGCCTAAGTTAACCAGAATTGAACAATGCCTCAATGATGGTTCCTACTTACTAATAAGGCTCAACTACTCGCCCGTGGGCTTGATTTGAGCCCGGAATTGGGGCTCCCTGCGCCCGCTGCTCGTTTGGCGTTTTCGTCCACGGGCTAAACAGGTAGGTTAGCAATAACAGCTAAAATAGTATGGGTGCCTGACACCTTAAGAAAAAAAAAAGGTAAGTTATTTTGGTCGTACAATCATACATCTCGATTAAGACAAAGTAGGAAATACTAGGTCAGCTGATGCACTGAAATAGGCGGTATACATTATCTTCTCTCGATTAATTAGCGTGCATTGTTACGGTATGATTGTAGGCCTCCAAAACGAACGAGGTGGCTTCAATATCACCTCCGCTCGACGAGCTATTAGCTCTATAGTAGAGCGTGCTCCTAGGAGCAAAACTAGACAAAAAATAATCTGGATTTACTCATACACTAGTTGGTTCAATTATCTTACTGGATGCACATCCATTAGATTTTAGAGATACACTTATTAGAACATATGAGCTAATTCTTGCTAAAATTTTTCTATCACTCGGATCCCTTTGCACCACCCTAACTACATGTAGCTCCGTCCCTAGTGCTCCTAATAATTGCGTCATTGTGTCTGGGCTGTGAGGGCTCTCAGCCACATAGATAGTTCAACGTGCTCAATAACGTCTTATCCAAAGATGTGGATCATCCAAGGCATAGTAGCATAACGTGCTCCTCCTGTTTGAATCCGAATTTAAAACCAAACAAACTCCTCCTCAGGAGCATAGATGGGGCGATTCAGGTAAGATCCCATGTAGATCTAACTTTGTATTCACCTGTGGGATCCGGGTGGTTTGAGGGGGCCACCATGGCTCCTCTCTTCTCGAGAATCCATACATCCCTTATCAGTGTATGGGGAGCTATCTCTCGAGCATAGGTTAAGGTTCGTCTTCAATGGGAAAATGGAGCACCTAACAAGCGTTGCTCCGCTGGTTGCAACTCGGTTGTGCAAGCGACTAGTTGAGGGTTCCACCCCCAGTTCTCGCGTATTTCTTTGGGATTTAATCCTGTGGCTGGGTGTACCTAGGATTAATTCCCGGGGCACACGTGTGTGGGGTGTGTGCTTCTGTGTTGTACTTTTTTTTAAAAAAAAAATATCACCCGTTATTTGTAAATGTAAAGATTTTATGTGAGATGTGCCGGTTAGACAATTATCCCAAACAAACATTTTGTGAGTTAACAAGTTAAACTCACAAATATGCTCTCTTTTATTCCTACATACATGGATACCAGAAAATGGGAATACTTAACCCATACTCCACTCTCCACAGATGGACCTATATTAGCTGTCAAAGAAAAAACTAAATTGTTTCTCGACCTGTGTGGGATTTGGGTTAGGATTGGGCCCATTCGACAACCTAGGCCTCTTTGATTAGCAGAATCCTAAAACATGAAAAATTATATATATATATATATATAGAGAGAGAGAGAGAGAGAGAGAGAGTTGAGCTCCGGTGCTTTGCAAAGCACCGGAGACGCCGTGCTTTGCGTTTAGTTTATAAAATCCGAGACTCAAATGGACGATTCGAACATCCATCTTGATCTTCTCGTTGAAATCTCTTACATGACCAAATTTCGTATTTTTTAAAACTTTTTTGCTATTTATTTTGTATTTTTAAAAATCACCGATCTAATTAGTTATGGAGCAATCCATTCTCTCTCATCAGTTAATTAGCCCTTAATTAGTGCTAAGCGGTTTCTTTCTTAAATATAACCATCCACTACCCCTTCCTCTCAGATCTAGAGCCATGGCCAGCGTGTGCCTCCACCGCCGGAGCCGCCTCGTCCTTCCTGGTGCCCCGCCTTGCCTTGACCGGCGTTGGGCGCTTTAACGTTGTCCCGCTTCGCGCGCATACGCCGACCGGCGGCGCCAGGCCGCCCGACTGGCGCCTCCCGCCGGCGATGCCCGTCCGGCATCTCGTCAATTGCACGGATCTCGGTGACGCCTCCCGTCCCGCAAGACCGTCCTTCTGGCACCCGCCACACAGACCGACCGGGCAGCTTTACCCGACGCCGTCCGCCCGGCGCCCGCCGCCTTCAGCGGGCGGCTGCCGCCTGACTTTGGCGCCCTCCTGCCCAGCGATGCCCCGCCTCGTCTAGGCCACCGTGTTGCCATGCCAGACGCGGCACGGCACCCGCCTTGCTACCACCGCCCCGACCTATCTTTGCGCCGCCTCGACCGGCGCCCGCTGCCTCGACTGGTTTGACTCATTGGTTTTTTTTTAGCTTGGAAATAGTTACATGGCACACCCCCAATGGTTGTATGATAAAATGGTTATGATACTGTGATTATAAATTCGAGACATGATGGTTATAAAGCCAGCACGCGATGGCTAGATGTGTCGACGCACGATAATTATAAAGCCAGCACGCGATGGTTAGAAAGTTCGGCGCACGATGGTTATAAAGCCAGCACGCAATAGCTAGATGTGTCGACGCACGACGGTTATAAAGCCAACACACGATGGTTAGAAGTTTGGCGCACGATATGGTAGTTAGAAAGCTCGCGGCACGATGGTTAGAAAGTCAGCACATGGTGGTTAGAAAGTCAGCACATGATGGTTAGAAGTTCGACAAACGATGGTTAGAACCTAGTGTACGATGGTTAGGAACCTAGTCCCGATGGTTAGAAACCAGCACATGATGATTAGGAACTCCGCACAAAAAATATTTTTTTTATATGGCAAGAGTGGTCTCGTTTTGTTTGTAAAAACGTAAGTAATCCAACGGTGAAAACCGTTCGTCCATCTGAGGTCCCAATCGAAAGTTACAATAAAAAACGGAAGAAAAGATTCGACAATTGGCCAATTAATACGTTCACACCCATCGGTGGATTTCTCATGAGATTTTCGGGCTGCATACAAATGACAAGTTGGTATGGTTACTTCTGTTTTCCAGGATGGTTACTTCTGGTTTCTAAAATGGTTATTTCTGCTATCAGATCTGAAAATTAAGGTAGGTGATTTAATTAACGCGTGCTTCGCTGGGATCGGCTCCAGGTCCGACCGAGCGTAGAATAGGAGCCGCTACGCCTAGGCATAGAATAGCGCCACCGTGTGTGGGTGTGGGTGTTATATATATATATATAATATAATATAACGGAGCCACCCTGTTAATTAGAAAAATTCCGCGTAAATTACAGAAAAATAAAAGATCTACGCCGTTGATCACTGTAGATCTAGGCAAACGAGGCTACCACGTTAATCAGAGAAATTCATACATAAATTAGAGAAAAAGAAAAGATCTACATCGTTGATCATCGTAGATCTACTCAATTGAATTAATCCAAATAGAAACTAATTAATCATAGCTAACAACCAACATGCCAACTAAGTCCATATCTACGTGTGTGAGTGTTCTCTGTATATGACAAATAATCATAGCTAATAACATTGATTATTGTAGATTTACAACGTTGAACTAACCTAGATAGAAACTAACTAATCATAGCTATTAACCAATATGCCCTAATAAACGGAGCCACCATGTTAATAGGAGAATTTCCCTCATAAACTAAAAAAAAGAAAAGATCTGCATTGTTGATCATTGTAAATCTAGGCAAACAAAGCCATCACGTTAATTGAAGACATTTCTGTGTAAATCAGAGAATAAAAATCTACAACGTTGATCATTATAGATCTACACCGTTGAATTAATGCAGATGGAAAATAATTAATCATAACTAATAATCAGCATGCCAACTAAGCCCCTATCTATGTGTGTCCGTATATGACAAATAATCATAACTAATAACGTTGAACAGTGTAGATCTACACCGTTGAACTAGTCCAGATGGAAACTAACTAATCATAGCTACAGTAATAACCAACATGCGAACTAAACTAAGTCTGTTTCTGTGTGTAATAATAGAACAATAGTCCGTGTCAACTTCAAAGGTATAAAAAGTGCATATTAACTAAAAAATAAAAAAATAAATTTGGAGTACAAATAATAGAAAAAAAGAGTCCTTATCAACCACAAAACTAGAAAAAGAGTCTATATCAACACACAACAAAATAAAAATAACTAAAATTTAGAATAAAATAATAGAAAAAAGTCCATATCAACTGCAAGACAAAAAAAGTGTCCATATCAAATTAATTATAATAGCTTAGATTAAATAAAGAATTAATATTTAAATTAGGAAAAGAGTCTACGTTAAAATTATGTTGGAGTTACCACCATTAGTTGCGATAGCAAATACATAAATAATAAATAACAAATGGTACATACACATCTCCTCCATTGTCGGACAAGGTGTGCTCATGGTCTCGACGCGCACTTGCTCATAGGGATCGAGGTAGCGCACTACACGCTCACATAGATCGATCCAGCTTATGGTCTCCTTTGAGGAGCAAACATGCACCGTTGGTTCTGTCTTGGAGGCTAATTAAATTTTCCTCAAGTAACGGATTCTCTTAACGAGATATCATGTTCTTGACTAATTACCTTCTGCTATTCCCTTTGAGATTACATCATCGACTAGATAGATGATTGACGTGAATAAAACAACCAAGGTTTCGAGGCCAGCTTTGGATCCCAATCAGAGAGTGGAGGTGTGCTACAGTATGAGGGAGCGTGTGCTGACATGCTCGTTTTCCGGCTTTATATTAGAGCATGTCTTGCTAATACAACTAGATTACATATCCATCACGAGCGATGTAAGTAGCCATCATGTTTACTCTAAAAGGCTTGGAATTTTTATATTAACCAGAGGAAAAAAAGAAAGAAAAATCCACAACACCAATTGTAGAGGACCCATATACTAAAGGTGTAGATATGATTGATGATAAAAAATTCTTTTAATATAATATCTATTAGTCTAATTATTAAAAAGAATTAATCCAGTGTTTAAAAGGGCTAGATTCTAATAATGTTACAAATTTATTTGGATACTAACCTATTATGTTGGCTTCTAACCGAGCTGAACTCTATCTCTACACCTTATCAACTCTATAAAAAGAACACCCTCCCTCAAAATTAACAAATTAGAACGCTGGAAGGGAGCTGAAGATTAGAGAGATCCATATATTAGAATCCCAGAGAGCAGATTACCAGAGGCGCCAAGGAGTAGGAAATGGGGGTTCTACCATGTATACACATGCATGTTGCTTTTGTAATTTTGGAGAGGAAATCAACTAGATGATGGCGTGATTGGTTCATGTTGTGAACATTGCATGAGAAGGAGCTACTTTATGCCATGAAAAAGGTCGTGAGGACCAATGTAGCTCTTCACTGAACATTGCATGAGAAAGGAGCTACCTTATGCCATGAAAAAGGTTGTGAGGACCGATGTAGCTCTTTACACTATCACTAGAGGAGAAGGAGAAGAAACCCTTGGCGACGGGGCATCCAAGGCTATGGCCATATCTTCATCTTATCCGTACTAGGTGCTAAATGCTTGCCCTCGCTATCAAGTTAGCTTTCATCCAACGGCCTAAGCTCTAACCAATAAACACATCCAACTTCACTTACATGTCAAGCATGTTATATATAGTCGAAACTACATTGGAAGGGAGACATCTACATGCTCTTGTAATCAAAATGCTTTGGAGGTTAAAAGCCCAGAGAGAAGATGGCTTGAAGATGATGAGAAACAATAGTCATGAAGGTTGGGAAGGGACATGCACTCGGCATTGCTCTATATGTTACTAAGGAAAAGTAATACGAAAAGGAAAAAATGCACAAGTTCCAAAGCATGGTAATTAAAGGTAATAGTAAAGATTAATTTATTTCTTTCCCATTTCTCGTATGTTCTTATGTGCTTAGATGTGGCAGATCCATCACGCTCTAAAAGGTTAGAATTCCTACATTAATCGGAGAAAAGAGAAAATTGCACACAATCATCTATAATGGGTCTAGATCATAATGGTGTAGACCTTAAATATGTTGATAGTTCTAACTACAAATATAGACATATAAGTGCGCGAGATTATAACAACGTAGATCTTAAAAAGGTTTTAGTTTAATCTAACAGAAAATATATACCATCAATTATATTAGATCTAGACTATAACAGCGTGAATTTTAAATATGATATTAGTTGAATCTAACAAATTATACCGAATCTAACTACAAACAAAAAATTTAGCCGAGCAATTGCACGGACCACCATTCTAGTTTAAATTCTTAAAGGAACGGACAAAAAAAAATTTTTAGAGTTCATACTAGAAATCCTCCAACATTAAGAGAAAAATTTATTTTATTGTCCTATGAAATTCCTTTAAATCAATCCTACGAATTAAACATCTCTCTAGGAACTTTCTCTTTGGATTAGATCTCTAAAGAAAAAAAATGAAATCCCTTGGAATGGATAGAAAGTAAAAAAAGCTTTTGCAGAGTACTCCTGCAGTCCTGCTTCATAGTTCAGACGCTAGGGGAGATGGATGAAGTTCCTCTCCAATCGACTGCATAGTGCAGTCGTCGCTGATAGGTGGTCCCGGGATCCTGGTTGCAGGGAGAGATGACATGCAGAGCAGTCGGGCGGGCGAGGCGCGAGCCAACCGGCAGAGAACCATGTGGTCGCACACTCGCACTGCTGCGTGCGTCCAGTTCAGCGAGCCCCGAGGATTGATCGCTGAACCGGAGAGGCTGAGAGTAGGGATGTAAACGGATCGGATACATTCTGATATCATTAATATTGTATCCGTATTTAATTTTTTTTAATACAGATCGGATATGGATAGTGTCGGATACGGATACAGACACGGATAGTATCGGATATGAATACGAATAATGTCGGATATGACTACGAATAATATAAGATCGGATATTGATCGGAACGGATATTTCCTCGGATAATACGCTTATTTGAAAACACATGCTAGAAAAAAAGAATCAATATATGTCTTGAAGTGAACAATTTCACCAATGAAGAGATATAGCGGTATAGCACTGCCCACTACGTACGGCTAATTAAGTTAAAGAAAATAATTTTGAAAGCATGGAGTAATATCAGATTAACATGGCAGAACAAGGATCACACACATTAGCCTTGCTTCTTGAGTTTTGTTCATGTTCTTGGTATTGGTGGGATGGTGATTGGTGTGGTGGGCTGGGCCTGGAGAGTATTGTGGTTTGCTGGACTCTTGTGGGCTGTCCGGTAGGTTAGCAGGCGCCATAGCCTCTAGAATGGGTTCGGATAATATCCATCCATATTTTTCTTCGGAGAATATCCGCATTATCCGTATCCGGCATCCAGTATCCATATCTGTATCCATATCCGCAAAAAAAACCGAATATCCATATAATTATCCAAATCACTATCCAAACTGATTCGGTCGGTCAGTCGGTTGGAAATTATCCGCTCTGTTTACACCCCTAGCTGAGAGCCTGAGACCGTGATGTGACTCAGAAATTAAGAATTCAGAAACGAGATGGCGCGAACGATCGATGGATGCTCAGGGCATCACCAGCAGCTTCTCTAAATTCGGATCTCTATATCCCTTCTCTAAACCACTATTTATTCTCTATATTTTCATTCTATCCAGCAGAGTCTCTATCCTCGAAAAAATATAGAGACAAGAGAGAATCTCTAAATATAGAGACTCGGAGAGAGAATCTCTAAATTTAGAGGCGACATGTAGACTCACTTTGGATGGATATAGAGACCGGCATGCAGCAGAAGAATATCGATAGAGAATGGATATAGAGCAACCGCTGGACTTGCTCTCAGCGTTTACCTGGAGGCATCCTGGCAGGTAGACCTGGATTCGTTTCGTGAGGTCTAGCGAGTAGTGACGATGTGTGTAGCATCCTAGCATCTCATACGACCTGCACTGCAGTCTGCAGGGGAGAGCCCGGCGGCAATGATGTCTGCGTGCGCATGGCGCACACCGTGAGCTATGGAACCGTCGTCGTCTTCAAGCGACTGATGAGTCTGTGGCTCTCCACTTTGCTTCTTGGTCGCTTCCTCCCCTTCCTAGCTTCCTCCCGATGGGCGATGGCTTCCAGATGTTCTCGAATATATGGTTGGATTCTTCACGAACGGAGCGCTGCGTGGTCATAGGTCGCGCGCTTCGTTTTGCGTTTTTGCGTGATAATAAGCAGGGCTACGGTTAGTACTGCATCCGGCCATAAATATTTGTTGTTCAAGATATGTGCAAATTAAAGTTCTAAAATTTATCTATATATTTTTTTAACATTTAGGTTGGCAGGGGCAAAATACAATAGGGAATAGGCAATCAACGGTCCCAAACGGGTATGATTAGGCTGCCAGCTGAGGCAAAATGGTTTTTCCGGGTGGGGGGTGGGGGGATAGATAAAAATATGTTAATTGCAATTTAAATATTCCAAATGGCTAATAAGATGTAATTCTTTGGAGTGACAGATAAATGATTACCTTTTTTTGGAGTGACAAATTGTAGACCGCTAACATTTGTAGTAACAAATAAATTATTTTTCTTTATCTATGTAATTTATTGGGTTTTTATAAATATGAGTGAATTGCACTTTATGTCATTAAACTTGTGATGGGAGTTCATGTATAGTTATAAAAAATTGTGGATTAAAATATTTAAACATGTTAAGTTGTTTATTATGGATCTATACCGATTTTTCTTTTGCATTACAACACTTGGATTCCTGTTCTCTCTTTTGTTTAGCTCGTCCGCCCTCCTTCCTCATCGTTGGCCATCACGTTGCTCGCCCACGTGGTGCCTCATGTTGCCACTCCCCCATGTCACCACTCCACGTGCCACATGTTCACAATGGTGGCATTCCTCGAGCTGCTTGACCCTCCCTAGCGCCCCTATCATGCGTTGCCATCCCACATTGCCACTTCTCCCCTTTCCCATGATGGTGCCGAAGATTAGAAAGGTGCAGTGTGCGGGGTGCAAAGTCATCCCATGATACATTTCTTGCCTTATAATCATGTCATGTCATCCTTTGTTATCTTCCATATATCTTGGTCGACTTCACAAATAGGGAAATACCATTTTAATCTCTAATGTTGAGAGTGATTAATATTTCTAAGAACCCCAACTAACCAGGGCTAATTATTTTCTTTGATGAAAAGTTATACTACCAAGGTAATCAAATTGTCATCAAAGCGTCGAGGTGTCCGAAGAAGACGCCACGATAGCTGCGTTGCCTTACGCATGGGGGAACACGAAGGAGAGAAAGCATGTTGTCTCCTTGGAGTGATTGTCACCATTGTCTACACCATCGGCCTAGATCTGGCGTGGAGAAGCTCAAGGTAGGACGACGAAGCTCGAGGCGAGCCAGATTCGGTTGGGGCCATCAGATCTATCCTTGTTTACCGCCGCCGAGACCGCTTGATGTTGCTGCTGCTAGCTGATGTCTTGCTACTACTCCTCCTCTCACCTCACATCCTATTTCTCCCTCCCTTCGGCCTGGGCCATTCCAACAGAGGTGGCGACTAGGATGCTAGGTGGAATAGGGAACGTGGATATGGAAGTGGAAGTGGCCTAGGGCATAGGGGTGAGAAGAAAATGGGTTGGTGAATTGGGCTTGGGATGGTCATATGGTGTTTAGACAAAAAATAAGTGGGCCAATAAGTTACAAAGTTGCTGCCATAAAAAATACATATGGGAGTATGATGTCGCCTCACCACACACCTTACATGCCACAAAGGTGCGAAGGTAGCCAGTGCGCTAGGGGCCACAGCTCACCTTACCGTTGTGATAACCATGCATACTACAGTTATGATCATCTAGTTATGATTTATTTTCAAGCATCTGGAGTCAATTTCAATGTTTACGATGTCAAGACATCTAAGAGCATATACAATGATGCAAGGTCGGTCATAGGATTGAAGATGACTTGGATGAGAGGGAGAGTATAAATAATTAGGCTGTTTCTAATCCTGTAATCGACTATAGCATGAGAACCATGATAAACTACATGATGAGATGTTGTATATAACTACATGGAAAAAATGACTCATTTCTATATATTGGCTCTAGTGTTATCTATAGGTGACACAAACAACATTAAAGGGGATCCGGATCGTCTGACGTCGGGGGAGATGAAGTCAGCAGCAGTCGCTCCACATCCACCGTCCGCCGGAGATCGCATGGCCCCTACTACTGCGCTCCTTTTCCACTAGACCAGCAGCGTGGAGCAGCCTGGGCCGGCCCAGTTTCTTGTGGCTGCACAGGTTGAAGCCCATTTTATTCTAATGGAGGGAAAGAGATACTAATCAGCAAGTAAGTGGAGGGAAATTCCATCAGCGCTGCTCATTTTGGCGCCACCAGATATGGAAGAAGCTAGTGGAGGGATCCCTGATGGGGAGCACGATGGAGCCAGATTCTACAGGTACAAAAATTCCATCCTTGCTTGCTAATTGGTTCTAAGCTATATTGGAGAATTGAATCTGCTCTTCCTTCAAACTGATACGACTACTAGGTTTCTTTGTATAGCTTTTAATATTCAATTTTGTTTTAAAGTCCTTCCTATAGCTTAGAACTATCCTTCTTATGATCCATGCATAGTTTCTTTTTTGTGAGACGAACTAAATTTCTCCACAACAATTATTTATTTGTATTTTTTTAGAGATAGTGCAGTACCAAATTGGGTACCTCAGCTTGACATGAAGTTTCAGAGTGTTCAAGAGGCTTGGAAGTTTTGGGTAGAATATGGAGGTCGCATCGATTTCGAAGTTAGAAAGAGATATACAAATAAAAGGAAGTCAGATGGAAAGGCTAGATCATGCAGGTACGTTTGTGCAAAAGAGGGTCATCGAGTAGAAGACAAAAGAGATCATACGACAAAGTGTCCTCGGGCTGAAACTAGATGCGAATGTGAGGTACGCATGGGCCTTGTGCTAGATAAAGAGGCAGGAAACTATAAAGTGACTGATCTTATACTAGAACACAATCATACCCTTTACTCTCCAGAAACATTCCACCTAATGGTGTCACAAAGAAAAATTTCAGAAATAGAAGCTTTTGAAATTGAAGCAGCGGACGACTCCGAAATTAGGCCAAAAGATGCACATGAGTTGGCTAGTCGGCAAGTTGGTGGATCATTTAATCTAAGCTACACACGACATGATCAAAAAAATTATTTGCGAAGCAAGCGTCAACATGAAATGGCATATGGTGTAGCAAGAAGTATGTTGAAATATTTTCAGGATAAAACTGTTGAGAACCCTTCATTCCAATATGCTTTACAAATGGATTGTGATGAACAAATAGCAAACATATTTTGGGCTTATGCTAAGATGATCGTTGACTATGCACATTTTGGAGATGTTGTCACTTTTGACACCACTTTTGGAACAAACAATGAGTCTAGACTTTTTGGTGTTTTTGTTGGGTTCAATCATTTTAGAGAAACCGTTGTTTTTGGTGTTGCTCTTATGTACGATGAAACATTTGAGTCTTTTCAGTGGCTTTTTCATACCTTTCTCAAAGCACATAATATGAAACAACCTAAAACAATCTACACAGATCAAGATAGTGCAATGGGTAAAGCAATTGAAGAAGTGTTCACAGGAGCATGGCATGGACTTTGCACCTTTCACATATCACAAAATGCTCTCAAACATCTACATCAGAAGGAGATTCTACGTGATTTTAGCGCCTGCATGTTTAAGTATGTGGACAAGTCAACTTTTGAAGAAGCATTTGACACAATGAGAAGCAAAGTGCCGAAGCAAACTTGGTTAAATAGTATCTACAACTTGAAAGAAAAATGGGCTGCATGTTACATGAAGAATGTTTTCACATTGGGAATGAGAAGTACACAATTAAGCGAGAGTCTAAATAGTGACTTGAAAGAGCATTTCAAATCAAATATGGACATCATCCGGTTTTTAAAGCATTTTGAAAGGGTGGTTCAAGGAAAAAGAAATAAGGAATTGGATTCAGCATTTGATTCTAGGAAAAAATTTCCTAGAATCAAAATGAGGACACCAATGCTATTGGAAGCAAGCAAACTGTACACACCTATTATATTTGAAGTTTTTCAAGATGAATATGAAAGATCCATGCAAGCTTGCATTAGAGTATTGGATGGAACTAATGAATATCTAGTTACAATTGAGAGTCTTGATCAAAATTCAGCCTTGGAAGAGTGCAAAGTTATTGGCAATCCTTTGGAGCAATCAGCTCTATGCCCATGCGGTCAATTCAATAGAATTGGAATATTGTGTAGTCATGCTTTGAAGGTTCTTGATTTGATGAATATCAAGACACTACCAACACAATACATATTAAAGCGATGGACACGAGAAGCCCGCCATGGAACTATTCAAGATAACCAAGGAAGGAATATAATTAAAAATCCAATGTTGGATGCTATGCTTCGCTCTAGATTTCTCTCTCACAAATGTCATAGTTTGGTACATCAAGTAGCCAATTCACTGAAATGTTGTTTATTAGTAGACAATGCACTAGACATGGTGACTAAGCAGGTTGAAGAACAATTGAAGGCTTGTAGAATTACTTCAGAGGAGCCATGTACAGATAGTACAGTCCATGGCAATGTTGAGCCGTCAAATGACTTGCTTAGCGTTGTGCGTCTAAAGAAAAAGGAAGTACACACAAGAGAGTCAAGGAGAAAAAGAACCTGGCTAGATAAGAAGCGCGTCATAAGGAAAAATGCTCAAAGCAAAACTACATTGCAAGGGGAAAAAACAATGGTATGTTGTCAAATAACAATGGCATTTAGTCTCTAGGGAGTTTTTCTCTAAATCACTTACTTTCTTCTCCTGCTAGCAAGAAGAGCCTAGGAGCGATGGTTTTGAAGCACAAATGGCAAAGGATAATGGCTTTACAGATAACATGACAAATGCTAAAGAATATGGGGTCATCAATAGCTTCACTGAATTATTGACGGTAATCTTATCCATTTGTTAAAATACAAATTAAGTGATTGTAATATAATCAGAGTTTTTACTATTGCTTTATCTATGCAAGGACCAATTACCGGTGAACTCTGGACGGAACAATCATTTTAACTTTGTGGAGATCAATTACTTCAAATCCCACTATATTTTGTACTGAATAGTATTTTAGGACCTACCTTGTTTTATTAAATGGATGCTGCTATATGTGATATAGTTTTGTATATTTTGAGCAACAACATCTGTTTGAAACTGAAACTGCTAGCTATCTGAAACTGAAACTGCAAGCTATCTGAAATTGCAACTGATATATACTGTTCAGTCCTACAAACTGAAAAACACATGTTTTAGTGTTTATATGATATATATATATATATAATTTCTATTTGTGCCAACAAATTAGAAATGTTTGTAACATTCCATTTTGGCTATCTGCAACAAAACATTTCAACTTTGTGCTTCAATCGATCGATCTAACAGAGGAGTATTTAGTTCCTTTGTTACGGCAGAAGGGCTTCAACCTCAGGTACCAAGAAGAAACGGGCGGCCTAGGCTGCTCCACGCTGCTGGTCTGGTGGAAAAGGAGCGCAGTAGTAGGGGCCATGCGATTTCCGGCGGACGGTGGATGTGGAGCGACTGCTGCTGCTGACTTCATCTCACCCGACGTCAGACGATCCGGATCCCATTAAAGGTAGCCATTGTAGGTTGACACTAGTGTTATCAGTAGGTGACATGAACAACATTATAGATAGTGGTTTTCTATACCTGCATTGTACATGTCCTAAATAGCCTTGAAATACATAAACATATTATCAAGCTCTAATCTACATGATTTGATCTCATAATTAAATTTCAAACAAATCTAGCTGTAGAAAGAAGCCATGAAGCCATCTCTAAAAAATCTTAAAGTTTAGGCTTAAAGGTTAAGTCTAACTGAATTAAAAAACTAAATGATTTGGCTTTTTAATTGAATTTTTTTTTATCATGAAGCTACCTCTAAAAGCTCTTAAAAATAGCATAAATAAGTGGATCAACTCCGAGAAGCAAATATGTACAAGAATCTCTCGAAATCCAGCTTAACATTTAACCCAACAAACTTATTTATTCAGCTCACTAAAGCATTCCACTGTATTCGTCCGGGCCAAGCGGCTGCGTACAAGTGTACAGCATCATATACCCCACGCTGCCACGCACGGTCAGAGCTTGGAGTAGAGCTGCGGCGTGCACCACCTGAAGAACGTCCCCGTGGGAAGCTCGCTGGGCGGGAGGAGCGCGAGCCGCGCGGCGACCTCGGCCGCCTCCTCCGCCGTGCGCTTGCCCCAGCCGCGGGTCATGTCGGTCCGCGTGAACCCGGGGCAGAAGCAGTTGACGCTGACGCGCTCGCCGCCGGCCTGCAGCCGCCGCGCCAGGACCCGCGAGTAGGCGTTCAGGGCCAGCTTCGACACCGAGTAGTCCGTCCACACCTTGGGCCACCCCTGCTCCCGCCACGTCCCGCCGTCCACCTCCCTCAGGAACCGCGACACCATGTCCTCGATCTTGCCCTCCGTCAGCCTCTCCTCGTCCAGGAGAAGCCTCCTCAGCGATGGATTGCTCACCTTCTGCAGAGAGTGATCCATCAAACGAAAAAATTGTGGCTGTTTTACCATACATTAAACTGAACAAATGCTTTATTTCTCGTGATCCAACAATTTAAATCTAAATATAATATATCTGAATGGTATGAATATTATAATTCTTTTAATTTAATGGTTGGATCTAAAGATACTATGTTTGATAATGTAAAAGAGTCAATATTTGCTTCTTGTTGGCATTTGTCATATCAATGATAATTATGATATCATACGCTAGTAAAATGATGTGCGTATTTCGGCTTCATGCAGCCCTAATTTTAGTGAGGAAATGAGCGTGGATAGAGGAACTCTATGCCAAAATTCGCTTTTTATGGTGGGTGAGATCCCCAGCAGTGGGTGCACTAGCTCCTGTGTTTGCAACACCGGTCGCCGTGTAGACATGCTGCTGTAAAGCTTCTGCCTTTATCTAGATATTTAGTTTGATCATGCCCTTGCACTAGAGTTGCTGAGTGCTGACGCACTATTGTAAGCTGTAACTGACTTTTGGCTCTATAAACTAGGTATCAAGCACATAAGAAGGTTCCTCATGCATCCTCTGCAACTCTATAAATATGCCCCCCATCACTTTCAGATCTCTTATGACAAATGTCTTATCCCAAACCATTTCAGCCTAATATTTTCCTTGCTGTTTCTCTTACACAACTTAATTAACCGTGCGAACTGACACTATTTTGCTCTTCATCCATTCAAGTGTGTCTTCATGTTTCTGGGAGAATATCATGTGTGTATGATATATGTTGCTCATGTGACTAAGAGCAGAAAGTGCTCACTTTGTGTGTGCGCGACTGCGCGCGCGCGTGTGAACTTAGTTAGAGCTACTTTCAAGTTTTAGTGGAAGTACTGTAAGCAAACTTGGAGTTTTGTGGCAACAAGAAGTTGCGGCTTCCACCTTTTGCTCTGTCAACGATAAGGAAAGAAAAGACTTCGAAATTTCAAAATGGCTTTGGACATATATGAACTGTATTGGAGCATGGGCAGACTGTATTAGGCAGCGCCCCGCTGATGTGAGTATGCTTCAAAATTATCCTTATCTCCAACTAGCCTCGTGCATTCACACTACATAGTCCGCGAATTGTAAACTAGCTACTTGTTTTATCAACTAGTTCAGTTGCTTGCACTTCAAAACAGAGCGTGCACTTGTTTATTTTTTTTTTCGGAATAATTTCCATTATTAGGTTCAAAGTGTGAACACAATACCACCTGCTAAATAGTAGTGTGTTCCCCTATAGTTCGAGATTTTGCTTATGGAAAGTTTTAGTTACCGAGTGTTTCTCAGATCCATTACCATCAATTAATCCAATGAACACTTACGTTAAGAAGGCCGAGCTGCGAGCTGATGTTCAGGATCCGGCTGGTGGCCGGCGATCGCCGGAAGAGAGGCAGAAGCGCTTCCGTCAGCATCTTGGCCCCGTAGTAGTTCGTCCTGAGGACCGTCTCGGCGTGCTCCACCGAGTTGGTGTCGATCTCATTGAACGACACCGCAGCATTGTTCACCTACGTCAACCCAACACGCAAGCATGATGAAACTGACTCGATTTCAGCACCACAGAAGATAGTCAATTCATCTATAGTCTTTAGAGCATCTCTAGCGGACACTCTATAATACCGTTCATCTGACTTTTCAGGGATAAAGTAGCTGAGGAAAGAAATCTTTTAGAGTGCAGGGTAAATTGTGAAGGAATTTTAGAGAATGAATAGAATGTGCAAGGAATAGACTTATAGAGTAGAAATTTGAAATGACTGCTAGAGATGCTCTAAGAGTAACTCCAAGAGACCCTCCAAAAAACTGTTCACGAGCCTCTATCTCCATGATGCTTTCGTCCGGTGCCGATGGAGCCTCCCAGCAGAGCCTCCATATAGCGATTACCGAATAGAGGCTACCGCCATAGCCTCCAAATTTGGAGGGAAGGAGCGCAGCCCCCATCCTAAGCTTTGTCCGCCCCGCCCCCAACTACCTCTTCGTCCCATGCCCGCGAGGAAGGAAGCGCGCTCGGCAGCCTTGTCCTCGGCCGCAGGCATTCCCGGAGCAACAATTCCTTGTGCCTAGCAAACCAAGCCTCGTCCAAGGTGCACGCGAGCACAACCGAATAGAAGCTAGGAACAAGGGTAAGCGCGTCAAACCTGCAGCTGTATGTTGCGAAAGTGCTCCTATGCGGCGCTCATGGCGAAGGCGCGGTAGCCGAGGGAGCTAATCTCTCGCCGCTGCAGCTTCCGCACGTTGTTCACGGCCGCCTCCTGCCTGGGCCGCTTCCTCGCCACCACCCGCCGGCCATTGCACGGGCGGGGGCTCGCCGAGATCCTCCTCGCCTCCATCCCCGCGCTCCCATCCCAACCTCGCCCCCCGCAGGTAGAACGCGTCAAAGCCAAGGCCACAAGAGCCATGAGCCACACGGCGGATCACAGCCCCCTTGTTCGAAGGGCTACGGTTTGGGGAGCTCGAGCTCGAGCTCGAAATCTTGAATCATGGTGGGAGATTGGGGACGAGAGAGAGAGAGAGAGAGAGAGCACTGGCTCGGCTCCTTATCGCCATGCTACTCTCCTCCAGTCCCTTCGCCGGCGCTCTCGCATCCCTTGCCGCGCTCCCCACCTTGCGCTTGGGTGCGCGTTCTGGCTCGGCACCGACCAGCCCCGCACCGGCCTCGCCGTCCTTGCATCCTCCGCCCCCACGCGGCTTCTCCTCCACCTAGCCGTCCTCGTCTCATCCGCTGCTTCGATTCTCCACTTCTGCTGGTTCTTGGACGGGATGGAGCTGGAGGTGAAGCTCCTCACTGCCGCACGCGGGGTTACAACGGCTGCACCTCGCTAGTTGCTAACGAGCCATGAACAAGCCCTGAACGAACTCGCCGTGGCTCGGCTCGGGCTTGAATTTGCATCCGAGCTGGAAGAGCAGCTCGGCTCAAGCTCGTTTTCTTCCGAACAGAACACGAGCCGAGGCTGCAACCAAGCCGAGCCCAACTTAGGTTCTAGCCCTAGTTCCCTAGCATTTCTGTTTCACTATTCACGACCCTTTTTCTACGGTGATAGTCAGAAAATGAGGCTAACATTAGACATGCCCTAAGAGCATCCGTAGCAGGCACTCTATAACACTGTAGCTTTAACTTTTTTAGAATAGAGTAGCTGATGGAGGGAAAGAATCTTTTAGAGTGTAGTATAAAATATGAAGAAATTTTAGAGGGATGGATAGAGGAAACGCTAATAGTGTTTTGGAGGAGAAAATTTAGAGGAGCTGGTGTGGATGCTCTTAGAACCAGGCACGTGGATTAGAGTAGAGCTGTTGAAGATGCCTGGCTTCGAATGGCTACTGGCTACTGACAGCTAGCTTCCATTGTGACCGTGCGATTGTGCGCTATGGCTTTTGAGTCCAACGTCTCAAGTCTTAGCTATACATTTCCTTTTCCAAAAGCTTTTCTCCAGTCTCAAGTCTGAACTAAAATTTCCAAAAGCTTTTGCTCTATCAGTTGGTGACTTGTGATCTTGATGTCTTGAAGGCATAGATGGACCAACCGATAGACGGGGACCAATCAGATCAAGCCATGCCAATGAAGGGGGAGAGTCTTCGGCGCAGACGCCAGCCTCCCCGCGCGCGTCCGCCCGGCCCACCCGTCGGCGACGCCGCCGGCGAGCAAAGGTGCGTGCGTTCAAGCAAAACCGCCAAAAAAAAACCCTGAAAAGCCCCTGACAACTGAACTCGAGTGGACTATGTAATCATTCAGATGTGGACCACCGTTTGGGTTGTGTACCCCCAGTACTAGACAGCAGCATACCTACCTTAACCATGGCCCAGCCTGCCTGTTCATGACAACGGCTCAAGTGCTCAACAACAGTATCCCTCCTTGGCTTGCACAAAAATGCTTGCATCTGCTGCAGCAAAGGCAAAGACTGACGTAGGCAACGTTACGGCACCATTTGGAACGGCTGCTGGCTCTTAGAAGCCAGATTGTTTGGTTTGGTACGACCGAAATTAGGCCGTTCCAAGGCTAAACTTCACAGATAAGTGCAGGTAAGGCTTGAAAAGTTCAAAAGTATGATGTCTGAATACCTATCTGATCATGCAAACGCAGCAAAAACTGATGGACTAATTTGACTGGAAATAAGAACAGAATCCGGCGAGAACAATGGCAGAGGATGCAGGTCACTGTGGCCTGGTCAATCAGGCGTTGCAGCAAGAGCCAGTGGAGACTGGAGAGTACGCTGACCTGAACAGTAACGTGAGGGAGCGGGCATCTGGGCGAGTTATCCTCCGAAACCGAAGCAAAGAACCAAAGCCAACAGGGCCGTGCACCTGCACCGTGCTGCGCCGAAATGGAGAACGCAGGAAATGAGGAAAAAGCATCGGTCTCCTCGTCGTTACGAACGGTACGAGACCTTGAACCGGCGGTACAATAGGCGGGCACGGCCCGGAAGCCGATGACCCGGACGGGGGAAAGGCGAGGCCGTCGGGATTCACAGGCGCGCCGCCGTACTTTGTCTTTTTCCCCGACTCGACGTGATATTTTTATTCGGTTGGTCGCCGGCGATTTTTCGTTGTGTCTACTGTAGAAATTTCTATAAATTTTTCTTCATACGCTACGGATCGCGATGCATATCGACGCGAGTGTGGAGAGGGCGTCATGGATGCTCATGATCTTGTACAGTAAAAGGCGGAATAGATCGGTGGTGAAAGAAAAGATCGGACTTATGGAATGATACTTGGTACCTCGGAGATGGAGAAGAGGATTTTAAGGACGCTCACCAGGATGTCCAGCCCGCCGACGGCGTCGCGGAGCCAGCCAGCGAAGCCCGCGACGGAGGCGGCGTCGGCGACGTCGAGGAGGCGGAAGAGGACGTGGAGCCCCCGCTCGCGGAGCGGCGCGGCGGTGGCCTCCCCTCGCTCGGCGTCCCGCGCGGTGAGCACCACGGTGAGGCCGTGCTCCGCTAGCCGCGCGGCCAGCGCGTGCCCGATGCCCCGGTTCGCGCCGGTCACCACGGCCACCGTCTCCCTCGACCACCACGCTCTGCGCGGCCCACAGTAAAGCGAGCAAACCCCCCATCAGCCGTCCCCCATGCATCAGCGCCGGCCACGGAACCAAGAAGGAAGACGCCGGAAGTGATTTACCTGTTGGTCGCAGACAACTCCTTGGAGCCGGAGCCGGAGCCGGAGCCGGAGCCGGAGCCCGAGTAGTCCATTGCACGTAGCGCGCGCGAGGGAGAAGAGAGGCTTTCTTCTCTGCTCGCGCGGTCGGTCTTGAGAAGCAGAGGTGATCGCGCGGGGGGTTCGAGCCGCGGGTGGGGGGACTGGCTCAGCTGGGTGGCCGATCTGAGGGGAGATATTTATAGACGCGCTGCAGTAACGAATTTTTTTGTTGAAATATTCAAGTTTTTTTATTAAAAAATAAAAAGAGCCTTTTTAAACAATTACAGAAATACGCAAATGAAATGTCCCCATTATCAACAAGTCCATTTGGCATGGGTCTCCTACTACATCTGCCACGTCAACTAGGTATATATATATTTCGTGGTCGTGACAGGGTATATTTCTATTTTTGCAAAATTTTAAAACGGCTATATGCTCTTGTAAGTTTTTAATTAAAAATAAATATTTTAAGAAGAAATTCCTGCGCTAGCTAACCGGCATTGCGGTGTAAAGTCAAAACGGAGGGACTTCCGGGAGAGGTGAAATAAAATTCCACGGGTACCTCTGGGAGTGTGGACTTGTGGCCACAGAACTCCTCCCCCCTCCCCCCACTAAGAGCATCTCCAATGGTGCTTAGTCAGTTAGTTATAAGGATATCCACTCCGAATTCGTGACTTATCTGACTAATATTGGCTCATCTGACTTTTTTTATTACTTTTTGAATCTGTTTTATTTTTATCTCGTAGACGAGTCTAAAAGCTCCCTAAATCCTAAATTTCATGGCCATCCAACTCTCGAGGCCACCTCGGAAAATTCTCGAAGTTGGAGATAAGACAGATAAGTCAGAGCTCATAAGCCCAAAAGAACACCCCCTATATCTTTGGATATGCTCTAAGCGGTGCTCCAAAATTCACGCTCAAACTCTACTTTCTCTTATATGTTATTTTATAAAAAAATAGATTTTTTATATTTCATTCAAGCAGCGGAGTTTTTTTATCCCTCCCCTCTTCCTATCTCCTTTCTCCGGCTTGACCTGAGTTAGTATCCTTCCACGTGCTCCCTCGTCGGTGACCACCATCCTTCCCGGCCACAACCATGCTGGTAGCCGCTCGAGTTGCCAACGGCTCAAGTAGACGCTAGCTAGGTTGCGGCCATGGAGCATGCAGAGGAGCATTGTTTAGACTAGGCCGCAAGGAGAAGAGAGAGAAGAAGTACCAATTATTATTGGTCTATGTTTTCAGTGTGATGTCAAACCTAGCAAGTTGGAACAGGTGCTGCCTTGGTGCCAAATGATATGGCCCAGTTGTGATCATTTACACTTGTTCTGTGTTTCTACTGTATTTTGGGCTATTTGGATTTGGAGAAATAAAGTTTGTTTTGATAATAAACAACTTCATTCTCCCTTTGCTATATTACATATGGTTGGTGCAATGATGACTTATTGGGCAGGTTTAGCTAATGTTGAGAAACAGGAGATTATAAAGGAGAGGGATGCTAAAATGATGCAAATGATGGGTGATATTCCAGCTGGCAATTCAGCAGTTAGTCATTTGAGAGATGTGGCGTAAGATCTTTCTTCAATTCTGATGATCGCAGAGAGCAGCTTGAAGGTCGGGTGGTTTTTGCTATGTGTTGGCGTTGGTTGAAGAAGTGGATCTTCTGTTTACTCTTAGCTGGGACTGTGACTAGAAAGTTGATAGATTTAAATGTAATTTTGTCTATTTTGTTTCTGTTGATCTTAAACTATGATCTGGGTTTGGTGATGCGCTCTTTTTGGATTGGTGTTTCGACAGTGGATACTTGTGTGACTGAAAAACTGTGTAATTATGTTTTTATCGTGTGAAGGAAGAAATGAAATTGGAGGGTGTCGCTCCTTTTGAAAAAAAAAAAAAAAGAACATACAAAGGAGAGCGGGAATAAAGCACGGTGATTGTTCGCGGCCGCAGAACCATGCGGAAAATCCGCTCCGCAGGGAGAGCTGTAAAGCCGCGCGCGGCTCGCATCAGTGAGATTCCACTAGTCAATTACTAGGACGTAGGGACTAGGGCACGCAGCCTTTGCGTTGCTTTTCATCTGCTTCAAGTCGTAGCTAGTCGGCTGCTCCGGTGGCTCGCAGCCTCGCACCATGAGATTGGCATGTTCTGTCAGTTCTGACTTCTGATAATCCCCACCGTTTTGTCTGCACCACCGCGCATGCCAAGTTGCCAGCAAAGCTCATTGGTACGTGGCCAGTGGTCTGCGAGTGATGGATTGGCCCCGTGCGTGCTCTGGCCAAGTGGTCAGTGCAGTCCCCGACTCCCCGTCTCCTACTCGCCATGTCAAATACGACCGAAGATCTAGCGCACGAGGCGTTGCGACCTTGTTTTTTTTTTTTCCACCGGACGCCTCCCAGGTCAGAACAGGAGCAGCCTAGGAGACTTCGGGGTCGAACGTGTATGCTCCAATCCCCCATGTGATTCTCGTTTCTCCATGACTCCAATGTTGTAGCCATCTTGACTGATTAGAGATGGAAACCGGCAGAGGGGAATCAGTCGGTCTCGGTTCTCTTAAAAATCAAACAAGATTAAAGCTAAGAGTATGTTCAACAGGGTTTTTAAAAAAGAATCTTCTTTATATTTAGAGACTCTTAGTCCCTATATCACTCCAGGCAGCATAGTCTCTATGTCAATTTCTAAATTTAGAGATTCTCTTTCCAAGTCTCTATATTTAGAAATTCTTCATCCTGTCTCTATATCTTTTCGAGGATAGAGACTTTGCTGGAGATGATGAAAATATAGGGAACGAATAGTGGTTTGGAGAAGAGAATATAGAGATTTGAATTTAGAGACGCTGCTAAAGATGCTCTAAGGCAGTGCTTTTGGAAGCCAAGCTAGAGAGGAGGACAAATGGCGACAAAGAGAAGAACGAAAAAGGAGGGAGCTAAGGTGTTGGCGAAGATGAGGACAAAGCTCCGTGTGGTGCGAGGGATGATCTGGTAGGCATGGTTGTTCCTTGCCCTACAACTTCTGGTTAACATTGGTGTTGCCAATTGCTAATAAAATGGGATTGACTCTTAAGCCATTTTTCACAAAAATAGGTAAATTATTATTATTATTATTATTATTATTATTATTATTATTATTACACAAAGTTTCCTAAGAGGAACGGGGTTACCACCGGTGCCATCTCCATCCAAGCTGATCCAACAATCCATGTGGTCTTTCACACTGGAAGATGTTTTCTCACTAGATATATATGTTGCTGGCATACTTAGGCGATTCTGGCGAGTCATGCTCAAGTTTAATAATAATTACTGCAAGCTAGCCACTACGCACACTTGCAGCTAGGGGTGGACACGAGCTGAGCTCGAGCGAGCTGGGCCCAGCTTGGCTCAAGCTCGGTAAGGTCACCGAGCCAACTTGGCTCGGCTGGGATATTTGCACGAGCTGGCAAGCCTGTTCGGCTCAGGCTCGATGCGGCTCGCGAGCTAGCTCGGTACGACTCGCGAGCCAGCACAAGCAGCAGTCCAACAGACCAGCAAATGGTAGTAGCTCAATCAAAGAGGTCAAGCAAGCATCAAGCAGGGTTAGGGTTAGGGTCGAGGCGACTCGGGGGGTGGAGGCTGGAGAATTTCACCGCTTGCTCACAGACTCGCGGTCGAGGCCTAGGGCTGTCGGGCACGGGCTGGGCTTGGGCCTTGTCGCAGAGCTAACGAGCCAGCCCGAACGAGCTACGAATGCTTGGCTCAAGCTCGTATGAACGCACGAGCTGGCGAAGCTGTTCAGCTCGGACTCGTTTCTTCACGAGCCAAGCTTTTGACCGAGCCGAGTTAGAGCTGCTCGCGAGCTCGAGCTCGGCGTCCACCCCTACTACTTGCAGCTAATCGCCAAGTGGAATTCACAAGCGCTAGCGCATTACCACGTTAGGTTCGGGCAGTGATTGGTTATTTGCCATCCATCTTCTCCTACCATACAGAACCAGAGCTTCACTCCTACAAACACTGGCCGTCCATTCTGGCACACGAGACAAACGCCGACCATTGTTTGGTCACAGTCTACTGCTGCATGCATGATCTTTTTTTTTATATATATCAAAGGGGATTTTCCTCACTACATATAGGTACAGGCACGTTCATGACCATGAGATGTGCTCCAAAATCCGTGCTCAGCCCCACTCATTTCTTAAACAATTTTTCTCTAGAACCTTTTTAAAAAGCAATCGGGTCCTTCTTCTTCCTTTATCCCTCTCCTCTCAACCGAGCCGCTCACCACCCGCAAGCACCGCTGCATATAACCACCGATTGGACCATGCGTGACTACGGCTGACCGGACGGCCTCGGCGTGGCGCTGACGCGACCGGCCGGCGTGGTGGCTCGAGCACACGCCAGCGTGGTCGCAAGATCGCTTCGGTGCGGTGGTCGCATGCATGCGTGGTGGTGGTGGCGGTGGCTCCATTGAGTGGAGAAAGAAGAAGGACCTGATGCTTGAAAATAAAAAATATGGGGTTTTTTGAAAAAAAGTTTGAGGAATGAGTTGATCTGAGCACGAATAGTGGAGCTCATTCGATGATCGCGGACGTGCCTGTACCCGCATATACATATTACCTGTGAGAATGAATCTCTGTTTTAGTATACACCAAACGGCCAGAGTGAGAGCTGATTAGCTGAGACGGTAGCTAAGCTTAGCTAAACAGCATGATCAGTTGGTGTGTTTAGGTGACGAAACGCGAACGAACGGACGAATGAATATAAGATGATGTTAACGTGTGATCGATTCGGTAGCTTTTCAGACTTGATGATGGCACCGCACGCCGTTTACTAATCCAAAAGCAGGTCGTCGTCCATATATGTGATGTTCATGTACTTATTGCTTAAGACTGTGATTGGACAGATAGATAGAATAAGGAGATTTTCTGGCAGGGCGGTGATCACAAGAAGAAGTATCATTTGGTTAAGTGGGACAATACTTGTGTCGATAAAATCAAAGGGGGTTTGGGTGTTAAAATTTTGCGATTGTTCAATATTAGTCTCCTTACTAAATGGTGGTGGAAGTTAGAACATTCAGAGGGTATTTGGCAACAGATGATGAGAAGGAAGTATGTAAAAGACAAAAATATTTGGAATTTAAAAAGCTGCGTTTCTGATTCTCTGTTCTGGAAAATTTTGATTAAAGTCAAAGGGTTTTACATGAAGGGGAGAAAGATCATTACAGGCAATGGTGAGAAGACTGACTTTTGGCATGATGAATAGTTGGATAATTTTACTTTGAGAAATGTTTTTCCTGATTTTTTGATATATGTCTAAATCCTCATATTTCTGTAGCCAATTGTAGAGCTGTTCAGTGGAGTATGCCTATGAGGAGATGGATTCCTCCGGATGTTAGGGTCAGATAGAATGATATGATTTTTAAATGTATGCAGTTTCCCTGGTCTGTAGATGATGATAGGGTTATTTGGAAAAAAGGGGCTAGGAAAATTTTCTCTACTAAATCCATGTATCAGATTTTGGAAAGGTCTCGACCTAAGAGGGCTAATATGTTCATCTGGGGTAACAAACTTCCTTTGAAGATCAAAATTTTCTTGTGGATGTTAGATAAAAATGCCATTCTAACTAAAGAAAACCTTAAAAAGAGGAACTGGATGGGTGACCCTAGATGTGTTTTCTGTGATCAAATTGAAACAGCTAATCATTTGTTTATCAACTCTAGCGTGAGTAAGGTAATATGAGGTTTAGTGGGTAGGGCTTTTAATTGTGCAGTGAGACCCAGGAGTTTTGATCAGATTTTATCATGGTGTCACTTGATCTTGCCAGATTATAGTAAGCTTCATATGCTTTGTGTGTCGGCTGTGTTATGGTCTATTTGGAAATGGAGAAATAAAGTTTGTTTTGATGTAAAGGAGCTCGGCTCGCCGCTACCTATTATCTTCATGGTTGTCTCTCTCATGATATATTGGGTAGGTCTCTATGGTGAGGAATTGGATGTGGTGAAAGAGGGGACCGAGAGGGTTTTGAGCCACGTTACAAATGTTGCTGGGAGTAACGGCCCTGGAGGAGTGTAGGGCAGAGGAAGATCGAAACTTCTGCCTTGCTGATCGTCGCTTTGTCTTTTGGAGATCCTAGAAGTTGTTATTTTCTGTCAAATTGTAGTCTAGTTGTGGCTGGGTGCGTTGTCACTGTGATGTATATATAGTTCTGTGTGGTTGGACCTTGTTAAACCTCGCCGTCGGTTGTTCTTCCGTTTTTTTTCTCTGAGTAATGGAAGAGAGACTAGTTACCTTTCGCAAAAAAAAAAAAAGAAAAAAAAGCAGGTCGTCATCTAGGATACAACAAGGGAAGCATGAGGCAGGCGACTGGCAAGCAAGGCCGGCAACTTGGCGCCATCGAATGCACGTAATCCAATTGTCCTGAGTTAAATTTTTCCCGGAGGAAACGCGTACAGGAGGCCGGAGGCGTAAATTTCAATCAAATTCACGGTCCAGGCTCCAGGAATTCGTGGCGATCTTGTGGACATTTCGCGGCAATCTTGCCGAGGTTGGGTCGCGGGATTCTTGCCACGTCAATCGCCATTCGCCAAGTTGTTTACCGCGATACCTCAGTGGTCAAGCCCATTTATTGCAGCGTTGATTCTGTTTCTACGAAGGTTCCAGCAATCACTTACGTCTGAACCAGCAGAGCGCCAGAATCTGAGAACACGTAGAGAGGGAAATCTGCGGCAGAAAGCCAGAACCCAGAAGCATGCATGATGCAATTCTTCAGTAACAGCACTACCTCGGTAGATTAGCGGAAGAAGATTGAAGATTAGTGACGCCTGACGACCCTGCAAAAAGACTGGAAGCTGACTGGAAGTTGCTTCGGCTTGTGGTTTTCGGTTTTGACTGAATTGAGCTGATGAATTTCAGTCATTTTCCAGTGACATACATGAATTGGTTGTGAGAGACATGAATGAAAGGCAGTCAGGGGGCGAAATAGGTTAGGATGTTGGCCCAAGATGTGATTACAGAAGGCAAATGCAGACGTTGTGCTAGCTACTAAAAAAGATTAGTGACGCCTGACGACCCTGCAAAAAGACTGGAAGCTGACTGGAAGTTGCTTCGGCTTGTGGCTTTCGGTTTTGACTGAATTGAGCTGATGAATTTCAGTCATTTTCCAGTGACATACATGAATTGGTTGTGAGAGACATGAATGAAAGGGGGGCGAAATAGTTAGGATGTTGGCCCAAGATGTGATTACAGAAGGCAAATGCAGACGTTGTGCTAGCCACTAAAAAATCCCTGAACAAATTCAATTTCATGGTCAGGATCAAGATTGAAAAGTATTCAATCAGAAGAGGATCATTAAAAAGGGAAACTATAATCTCGCATAATATAGATGCACAATGGTGCCTTACAACATAATGATATAGTGACAGCACAGCACAACCCCAATAAACGAATGATATCCCATCCCCATCCCAGTAAAGTACAACACACATCGCTGAATTTTCTCCTAAGAACTCATAGTTCTCGGTTTTTCATGGCGCATGGTGGCACATCCTTGTTTCGTAGATCTTGCCGTGGATCACTCACACCTGGAAAGGCCACGGCCAATTGCCGGCGCCGTCCTCGCCGCCGACCTTGGCGCTGCGGCGCAGCGGGTTGCCGCCGCACTCCCTGTCGACGTAGGCGTAGTAGCGGAGCACGAAGGCGAGGGCGAGCGCGACCCACTCGAGGCAGAAGATGGCGACGCCGAGGCCGCCGACCATCCGCAGGATGACGGCGCCGTCCTCCTCGCGGACGTAGGACCTGAGCCCTTCGGCGAGGAACTCGTCCGTGCGGGAGAAGGCGAGCACGGCGGCGGCGCCCTGGAGGATGGAGACGACGACGGTGCCGGCCATGTGCGCGGTGTAGACGCGCCCCCTCGGCGGGTCGGGCGCCGCGATGATGGCGCACCCGGCCACGGCGGCGGCGACGGTGAGCGCGTGGAGGAGGATGAGGAGGAAGCCGTTGACGGAGGGCACGAGGCGGAGCGACAGCGTGAGGAAGCCGCACCCGGACGCCGCCCCGAGGATCATGTAGTTGGACACCAGGAACGCGCGTCTCGCGCGGCGGTGCGCCGGCGACGCGGAGTCCCCTGCCGGCGGCGCGATCACCGAGAGGCCCATGCTGCTGCTGCTGCCTGCTGCTCTCAACGATCTAGCGGGGAGAGAGAGGGAGGAGGCTGGTTGTGCGCTTGTGTTGGTGGTTCAGTAGCGAGGGGTGGAGTGAGCTGTGGGGAGGAGGCGCCGCACTGAGGGTTTAAATGGGGCGGAGGAATTCGACCGTTTGAGAGTGAGAGAAGACGAAGGAGGAGCGGAGGCTCAACGGCTAGTTTGAAGAAGGCGCGGCCGGCCGTTGGAGAGGAGAGGATGGCAGGATGCGGAGTGGAAAGGGCAGCCTGTGGGGCCCACCTGTCGGTAGCCAAGCCATGCGTTAATCTGCAAGTCCCATGTTGGGCTGCTGGACGGCCCGGAACAGACTACTGCATTTCCCTGCTTGCCCATCTAGGGCTTATGGGCCGCCTCCTTCTGACCTTGTAGAATCTGGTCCAGTTTGTAAGCGACAATATTCTCAAACTCTTCAATTACGTGGATAATTTTGTGAGAATTGCTAATTTTCAGGCGACTGGAATTTTCTTAACTATCAGTCAATCTAAAATTGTACTCTAGTAAGACTAAAATTGCACAGTTTACAAAGGTGCAATTTTAGTATCAAAATTGCTACTTATCAATTATCAGTTTTATTCGTTGATTTATATGCTTTGTTGATGTATAAATCTGTCGAATACACGTGCTTACATGCTTTTATTTTCCTATGTTTCAAACCATCATGTTTGTTTCAGTCAATCTAAAATTGTACACTGGTAAAACTAAATTTGCACTTATTTAGAATGTGCAATTTTAGTATAGTTATAGTGCAATTTTATTAATAATCGACTGACACTTATTTTATTATCAGTCAACTTGCTCTTAGTCACTCCCTAATTCTTTTTCCAGAGCCAAATTGCTCGTGCAGTCGTGCTCCATCTGGTTCAAAATGTACCATGGCAAAGTTTTGATGTCAAAAAACGAAAGGTTTAATATTAGCCATCTTAGGGCATGTTTAGAATGCAAAATTTTCATTAGATCTTTTCAAGAACAGAATTGTTTTCTATAAAATTTTTATGAAGTCCCAGTGAAATTCCTCCAATACTGCCTTTTATACGCAAATGTAGAACTGACCATATGTGCCAAATCTAATGGCCGAATGGGGCAGTCCGATACTGTTCATCGGACTAGTCCAGTTCGGCTCGGTTTTAAAACGAACCGTGTCTGGGCCTGACCCTTGTCCCGTCGGGGTAGCCCAGTTTGGTTCGCATAGCGACGGCCCTGTTCGTTACTATGCGAACTGGTCCCAACTGAAACGAACCGTGTTTGGGCCTAACCCTCGGCCCATTGGGCCAACCTAGTTTGGTTCGCATAGTGACGCCCCGGTTCATTACTATGCGAACCAGGCTGGCCCGCCCCGATTTATTTGGCCTGGTTACTATAGCAGTTCAAAATTCAAACTCCCGCCCGCTTGCGTGCCCACGCCATGAGGCCACGTGTCGGTTGTTCGCACAAGACGCATACCATGCATGCCACGTGGCAAGACGCACACACGCCCACTATGTATAAATCTACGTCTTGTTCTATTATTCAATGCATTTATTATGTCGCTAATCATTTGAAGACATTTGAAAATGATGTTGTTTTATTTGATGTGGTTAGTCGTATGAAAGCTAAATATCTAAAATATTGATGAGAGCTTTCATATTTTTATTGTTTTGCTTTTTTGTTAGACTCTAGGGCCAATCTTTTGGGACTAACTAATGTTCTAGCACAACTTGGTGCTGCTACTGATATAGATTACTCTAATTATTTTCATTAGGTTAGAAGTAGACTAAATGATTTGTACAAAAAATATGAAGAAAAGTATGTAAGAGTTCGTCCACAACGGCTGCCACCCATTCAACAGACAGAGAGAAAGATGTCTTTTATAAATATGTCAGAGGCAAGGACAGTTCAACTTTTTTGAGCATGACATCCCAGTCCACGCTTGCACCATCACGTGGTTCTATTGGTGAGCTTGCCTCGTACCTAGTGAAGGACACCGTTGACTTTCAGGCGACTTTCAGAAAGAGGAGTTCAATATTCTCACATGGTGGAAGCAGTAAAGTAGAACATATCCAGTGCTATTCATTCTAGCACGGGATGTGTTAATTGTTCCAGTCTTCACGGTTTCCTCGAAGTCTACTTTTAGTCTCGCGGGGAGAATACTACATATCCAGTGCTATTCATCCTAACACGGGATTTGTTAACTGTTTCAGTCTTTACGGTTTCCTCGAAGTTTGCTTTTAGTCTCATGGGGAGAATACGTGAGGAGAGACGAACTTCCCTCCATAGCGACATGGTGGAAATATTACCGAGCATGAAGGACTGGGCGCTAATAGAAAGACAACTTTAGAGCCTCGTTGCCGATAGGCACAATCAAGAATTAGCGGCTGCATTCGAAGGTCTAAAGTTTGATGAATAAGACTTTCAAAACATTTCTATTTGTATATTGTAGAGCTTTTGACTGTACTCTTTTTTCTTTGCCAAGATTTTTCCAATATTGAGTTTTTACTTTGTAGAGTTTTTAAGAGGCAGCCATGTACTACATCCGTAATAATAGAGCTCTTCAGTACATTCCAATATTTTTCTCTATTTTTAAATTTTTTTAATCATTTTTACTCTTTTTCGTTACTATTTTTAAATTTCTCTAATTTTTCTAAATTCTTTCAATTTTTTTCTTAGAACTAGGCCAAACAGCACCAAAGAGACTAACCGAACCAAACAGGAACTTGGCAGGTCCAGTTCATTCGATCCTATAAGCGAACCGAATCTGCAGCCTCCGGGCTGTTAGCCCGGTTCACATAGTAACTGGGCCCGAACCGGGCCGGCCTATTGGTCACGATGCAAATTAGGCAACGAAAGTACGTGACTTTGACCCTGCCAACCGTTGATCGGAGATCGGACGGGCCAGACGCTTTCTTCTGAAACCCAAACCCGAGCAGGCCCCCCACCCCGGCGGATGATCTCGACCATTCTGGAACCCCAGCCGCGCCGGCGCGCCCCAACAATTGCTCCCCTTCTCCGCCCGTCGCTTTCGCCTCTCGTGCCGACGGCGGCGACCAGGCCGCGGGATCTCCCGCCACAGCATCCGCCTCCCCCGTGTGGGAATCCATGGAGAGCGGCGGCGAGGTGGGGTGGTACGTGCTCGGCCCGAACCAGGAGAACGTCGGCCCGTACACGCTCTCCGAGCTGCGAGGTACGGTTTCCCCCCTTTTTGATCAGTGCAAATGCGGGCGTAGCTCCGAGTACAGGCAGGATTTCTCCTCGCGAAAACCGAAGCTCTCCGGTTCGGGCTTGTAGCTTTCCGCAAGGTTCGCTGGATTGCGTTTCCTGTGTGTATTGACTAGTTTGAAGCTGTCGCTAAGTTAACGTAGAGCCCTGCATCGGATGCTGTTAGATTGTGCCAATTGGGCGCGTTGCAATAAGCTGTCGATTTTCGTTTTAAGTACTAAACCGATATTTCCATGGATTCGTGAGAAATGCTAGTAGCTGATAGCCTGATATCAACATTCAAATTTGCATTGTGGTGGTGAGGTCTAGACTCTGGAGTATGTTTATGATGGTACTGGGACATCAATTTTTTTTTTTGTTATGTTGCGTAGCCACCACTATTTGTGTGTAGTTTATGATTCCAAACCAGCACGAATAGGTAGGACTGTTAGCGCAGGCATGTTGCTGGAGCTAAGGTTTAGGTCACACGGTTGAAGTTTGTCTGCTCGTGGTGTTGTTGCGTTTAATTGCAGTCAGGATAATTTTTATTTCCCTGTTTTTCGTTGAGGCCTTTACTTGAGGAATTTCACTCTCTTCGCAGACCATTTTGCTAATGGGTACCTCTCTGAGAGTTCAATGCTCTGGGCAGAAGGGAGGAGTGAATGGATGCCACTGTCTTCAATTCCTGAGCTAGATGTCGGGGTCACAAAGAAGGATCATTCCAAAGAAGGTTAATGCTTACTGCATTCTCTTTGAAGAAAAATCTGTAGGATGCTCTTCAAGTGATCTTCTGATGTTTTAAAGTTTCTTTCAAACTGTGTGATGCTCCAGGGATTGAAGATGATTTTGAGAAGTTCCAAAAGGAGGTTATTGAAGCAGAAGCGGTGGAGGCCTTGAAAGACAAGGCAGATGGTGACTTAAACCAAGAGCATGTTGTTCATGATACCGATGAGCGACCAGCAACACCACCAGATGGTGAGGAAGAATTTACTGATGATGATGGCACCGTTTACAAGTGGGATCGCTCTCTGAGGGCATGGGTTCCTCAAGTAAGTACTGCCATTGCTTGGTTTATTTACTCTCCTTTTGCTGCTAGTGTTGATGACTTTGAAACTTGCCACTGTTGCTTTTTGGCTGTTGGAGTGCAAGACACTCTCCTGAGTCTTTACTTGTTAGTTGTTACATCTTTATATATGATCATCAGATGAAAAATTTTGTCGGTGTCCATCATTCAAGTTACTTTTATGTTATTATGTAGTGACAGCAGTACAGGAATTGATGCATGCCATGGGGCACCTTAGTTTTGTCACCCTAAATTAAGGTTGGTGATGGGGTTAATTGATTGGAGCCAATTATATTGGTCTTGGTCCTCAGTAAGATTTACCTTGGCTAGAAATATTGCTGCATGCTTAGTTTATCAAACTGCCTGCCAGATAGCCTTTGGGAATGAAGTTATTTTGTATGAAAATATACCTACTATTGAGCATCCACTGAAACTAAAACTTAATAAGTTCACAACTTACTTTATCATTTATTATTTTATTTACTCTTCCTCATTATATTCCTTTTTTTTCCCATAACTATTCCTCTCAGGTCAGCAATACGAAGGTTACCATTCATGTTACCTGATTTCCAAAAAAAAGCTACTATATTTTGTTTTGGCTTATACTAGTCTAAACTGGGCTACACCTGGGAGCTACTTTAGCTTTTCTTAGTTGCTCTTAGTGCTAAATGTGTGGTTGTCATGGCATTGACGAGCATCCGCCTAGGCGCAAATGTGCCCCATGGTCTTCCTTGCCTTGAGAAATTAGGAGACTATCTGGGAATTCTTGTCATCCACAGTGAATTCCTGGAAGTGTTCTTAATGCCTTATTTCATAGGCCTAGAAAATATTTTTAAAACATTGTATTCCATATCTTTTCAGGATAGATGCTTTCCATTTTCCTGTCTGTCAGTTAATTATCAGTTAATCTAATTTGCCATGTGCCTTCTACAGAATGATGTATCAGGTAAGAAGGACGACTATGGAGTTGAAGACATGACTTTTGCGGATGAGGAAGAAGTATTTCAAGCACCAGATATTTCTGGTTCATTCACGTTAGAGGAAAACAATGCTTCTGCAGAAAACGAAAACAAAGAACTGGTGAAGGTAGAAAAGAGAGAAGAAAAGAAGCGGAAGTCTTCTGAGAAGCCAGCTGAAAAGAAGGTACAATTTTCAAGTTATTTCTGTGGGAGTCAGTAAATTTTGCACAATCTAATTCTTCAAGCTGTTGAAAATGTTCTCTCTTCTTTTTCTGATAGGAAGCTAACAAATCTCCAGACAGTTGGTTTGATCTCAAAGTCAACACACATGTCTACGTTACTGGTTTGCCTGATGATGTCACTGCTGAGGAGGTCAGTTATTTATACCTCCAGAAGTTATGGCTACTCTTCATTTTCCTCTAAGGAAGACTATTTCTCATAATGAACTATTTAACATATTCATGGTCATACAAAAACTGCTTGGTTTTGATGGTGAATTTCTTTTGCAGATTGTGGATGTATTTTCCAAGTGTGGAATTATAAAGGAGGTACGCTTTAATTTTCTATGTTGCAGAGACAACTTAAACTTGATGCAGACTGAATTCTTTAATCTATGATACTTCTATTTTTCTTCCCTGTGGAAAAACTTGCTTTTGTCAATACTTTGCATATCTATTGTTGATGTCTGCGCATGTAAATATAACTACTGTGACACAAGTTTCACAAGTTTGTAGTTTGACTTATTCAGAATCTTGATATATTCATATCTTCACGTTGAAGCTATTCATTTTCATGGACTTAATTTGGCAGGCATGTGTATCTACCTATCAAATGTAGTGAATTCTAGCTGTACAAACTTGTGGTGGTAATTGGTAATGGTAGATATTGGTGAATCTAACCATATGTATTATTTTTATGGGTATTAGTTTTCAATGAAAATCATGGCTAAATTAAACTTTACAGTTTCCTATATTTTGGATAGCTATTGCTCTTTCTGCTATTAGTACATATTTTGGAAATATGTGAATATAATGAATATTTTGTGCCTGAACTTCAAAGCACTGATGAACTTCTAAATGCTCCATTATGTAGGATCCAGAGACAAGGAAGCCTCGAGTGAAAATCTATACTGACAAGGAAACAGGCAGAAAGAAAGGTGATGCACTAGTGACCTATCTCAAGGTAGCCCCTTGTCAGAGTGATCAGATTATTTGTACTCACTGTGCGTGCTTTTTTTAATCATGTGCCTTTTTTCTTTATGATTCAGGAGCCTTCTGTAGCCTTAGCAATTCAATTATTGGATGGAACATCATTTCGTCCTGGTGGTAAGACTATAATGTCTGTAAGCCAGGCCAAATTTGAGCAGAAAGGTAAGTTCACGATTTCATCAAAACCATGAACTTCAAAGAGATGTTACTGATATTGTCACGCACTCACGTCCACTTCAGGTGATGTGTTTGTTGCCAAGAAGACAGATAAACAAAAGAAAAGGAAAACCAAGAAGGTTGAGGATAAAATGCTTGGATGGGGTAATTTCTTAGTTTTCTGCCAATCCTTTTCATTTTGATCGATTTGAATTATTGAATATGTGATGCCTTTGTTACAAATTCACTCAGTGATGGGTTTAAATTGTCAAGATTCAATACAAATGCAGCCTAATTGTAGGTCATATACATTTTTTTAATATTTCTGGCTAATTATGGAAGTACTAATGTGTAAAGAGTAACATGTCTGAACCTTGGAAGTCATCGGCAAAGCTGGAAGTAGATACCACTTCTTTGTCTTTGTTTTAATATCCTCCTAGCAAACTAGCCTGAAAGCATTGAGTTGCAGAAACGATTGATTTAGTTGTGCTATTGGTTGATGAACACTTGTTATTGTTCATTATTATCTGGCAATATTCAATGAAAATAACCTTGTCCAAAGTTGAAGTTTGATCTAGCCTCATTTTAGTTTTGTAACCATTTTCTGTTATTAGGTGGACATGATGATAAGAAGCTGATGATTCCAACTACAGTAATTTTGCGGAATATGTTTACTCCTGCTGAATTGAGAGTAAGTAGCGGATTGCTGCCATTGAATTCATACTTTCTAGCATCTTTCTTGTTTGTTTTTATTGGATTAAGGAAAGAATTCTTGATAATTGCAGGCCGATGAAACTCTTCTTCCTGAGCTTGAGGCAGATGTTAAAGAGGAATGCGGGAAGCTTGGTCCGGTTGATAATGTCAAGGTTATTATTAATTTCACATATCTTTGTTTGCCATTATAGGAAAAATCACAACACAAAAATGAGTTTGGCCATAAAAAATGTCAAAGAATTCCTTGCTTGTAACATGTTCAAGATACAGTGTGCATGTATAATTGTTCTGTGGTTCACATGCTTTCCATGTATAACTATTCTGTAGTTTACATGCTTACCAGACTGCCTTATAGCTGTCTTTTTAAAGATGCGTAGTCCTTTATTAACAAGAGCCATATGGAATAAAAAAAGTTCTTGCCTGTAATTCTGGGATATGTTATGTACTTGACCACTTTCAGAGTTTAGCTCATTGAAGCACTCTGAATCTCTGACTGAAAAGAGAAAGCGGATAACTACATCTACATTATACACAAATTTACTGGTTCTTGTTATTTGTTGTTGTGCCATATCTGACCTAATGTATGCTTTCCAGTAAGGTGTTCACAAATCACAAAGTTAGGCTGGGAAAGGCAACATATTATTAATGAGTGAGGTCATTAGGTGTGCTGAGTAGCAAGGTCTATAATGTACTTAAGTATGTTATAGGACCGTATAAACGGTAGCAGATTTTAAAGCTAGCAAAAAATTGATACGCAGATTCACTTCCGGAGTTCTTAAATCATTCAGGACCTTGCTCCGTGGGTCAGCTGTTGCAGGCCTGGTAGGGTTTTCCATAGAACCCATAAGCTGATCCTGGCCAGAAACTAGTCCCATCTCCTGTAGGGCTTTTCGTACCCCCACAAGTTAAAAATTGGCCGAAAAAATGGATCCTATTAAATATCTTCCAAACCAGAGTTATGAGAATCATCCACAAGGTGTTTCCTAATTCTTTTTGTCCTCCTCTGCTCGCAGGTTTGTGAGAATCATCCACAAGGTGTTATATTGGTGAAATTCAAAGACCGGAAAGATGGTGCCAAATGCATAGAGAAGATGAACGGAAGATGGTAAGTTTCAACATCAAATCATTGTCATTCTTTTCCCCTTGTTTTCTTCTGATGTGGTAATATAAAATGAATGTGTGTTTAATCTGCATAAATCATGAGTTTGTCAAATTCCTTGGTTGGATTAATTTTACATGTTAGAAAACAATTGTTGACTGAATGAGAATAATTTGGAGGAGCAGCTGTTGAAATTATACGTGTTCCCTTTTACTATTAAAATTGTTGAGCGATTACCTTTCCCCCCTTAATTAATATGAATTGGCAAATAAAGTAATTGATTTCTTGCTGTGCAGGTTCGGTGGCAAGCAAATCCATGCAAGCGAAGATGACGGTTCCATCAACCATGCTCTTATCCGGGATTATGATGCAGAGGTGTCAAGGCTGGAGAAATTTGGAGAAGAGTTAGAAGAGTCCACATAGGAAGTGGATCGTCTGGCATTTAGGACAGTTTCGTGGCTGATAGCGTGATTGTACAGAAAACAAATACAGTTACCTTTTGCATAGATTGAACCTTTCATTTCCTGATTAATCTTTCTAAAAACTGCTTCTGGGTTAGCTGTAAGCAGCCAAGTTGTTACCAGCCATCAGATATACGTTGTCTAACTGTAAATTACGGCGATTGTGCTTTTTGCGATGCTAACATATATCTTGCACTTGGCAACTTGCCAACATTAATAAGTAGAGATAAAGATCCTTAAAAAATACCCTGAACAGAACTACAAAAGGATGATCTTCATAATGCAAGGGGACATTTTTAAGTAAAGGAAAAAGGCAATCCTTAAAAAAGCGTACTGAAAAGAACAACAAAATGGTGATCTTATTAGGGAAAATAAATACAGGAAAAAGAAAACCTCCCGAAAAAAGGAAGCACAGAAATGTCTGAGCCCAGGTTCGAACTGGGGACCTCTAGTGTGTGAGACTAGCGTGATAACCAACTACACCACCCAGACTGGCAAATGGGATGTCGAGATTAGCACATACATAGCTGAAGTCGACCACTCGCACTAAAGGTGAAAATGTCGCATAATTAACGACCAGTTCATTGCGGTTTGATTTTGTTACTCTACCAAAGAAAAGTCTGACAGGTGTTGTTTTGGTGGTATAGCTTCGCTCAAATCCACCGTAAGAACATCCATAGCAGAAACCCTATAGTAGTATAGAAATAGCGTTTTAGAGAGAGTTTCTGGTGAAGAGAATAAATCTTTTAGGGTTTAGTGTAAAGTGTGAAGGAATTTTAAAGTAATAGAGAGAAAAACATAGAGTAGAAGAGAAAGAAAATAGAGATAGAGTTTCTGGTGTGGATGCTCTAAAGCTGATTTTATAATTATTATTTGAATGACACTTTTGTGCGGCACACACTTTTTAGTTGCATTGCTGTCCCCACGAAGAGCAGAACAACCAAAACAATTTAAATCACAAATGAAAAATGGAAACAAAATAAAGCAGTTCAAATCGAATATTATACTGGTAGTATCCCTTGTAAGTACAACAATGTAACAATGTTTGATATTTCTTGCAAGTTGCAGGATGCCAGATGATTCAACACTAACCCGCCAGTTGCCAAATATTCTCTTGAGAAACATAATGATAACTTGTTCCCGCGATCTTAGAACGGTAATCTGAATCGAATTGATGATTCATAATGAGGAGTGATTCCAGGAGCAAGCTAATTTCAGGAGTCTTGGTATTCAGCATCTAATTCTTTGGATTCCCAAAGAACTTAGATAGCCGAACAGGACCTCCTTCCTCCTCACTATCATTGCCAGTGTGCTTGGATCTTGATCTGTGCTTCTTATCCTTCTTATTTCTCTTCGATCTCGACCGTGATCTGGATTTTCTTGAGCCCCTGTCCTCATCATCACTACTTGATGACTCTGAAGATGAGCTGGAACTTGATTCTGATGAACTTCTGAGCTGTTATGAATGCAAAAGTAAGCGCATAGGACAAATTTAGTTGTAGATAAATGTGTGTATTTACATTTGACACTTGCAATGCTCATTTAGGTGGTAGGATTTTTTTGAGCAATGCCACCAGTCCATCTCTTTTAGGAAGTAATGTAAATAACTCAAGTTGGAATACAACTCATGCTGTATTAAATCAAAACAGATGTGGCTACAACAGAAATATTCCAGCACATATTTGTATTTGGAGAGTATACCTTTCTCCTCTTTTTGCTCCGTTTCTTTGCATCCTTATCCTTATCCTTCCTCTCTGTATCAGAAGTTCTTTGTCAGATGAGTCACTTGACATATGGAATATAGATTTCAAAAATAGGTGAACAAATGAATGTAACAAGACCCACTGTGGGAAAATCATTCAGCAGGTTGCTAAGTTACCCATTTACCTTTCTTGGAAGAAGATGATTTTGATCTTGAGTGGTTTTTTCCTAGACCTAGCTTTTTAGCCCTTTCTGCATCCAGTTGAGCTCTATACTCTCTCATCATTTTATCTTTGTCAGCCTCCATCTCACCCCTCTTTAACTCTTCTTCCTATTAGGGGACAAGAGCAATATGAGTTGTTGCATAGAAGTATCCAAATATCAAGTAACAAACATTAATGTTACAAAACAACCTAATAAGTACAAAAGGCTTAGGATGTCCTGCAAGGGTTAATGCAGAAAACCACAAAACATTTGCAAATAAATCAAACACCTTGACCAAGATAAAAAAGGCTTCTGATGATCACACTGGAACTAATATATGCTTCATATTTTGTGTATACACAAAAATTGGTATCATTATCCAAGACCAAAACTACTCCAGAAATCAAAATCAAGTAAAAACTGGCATCATGAGACCTCTCCTAGTGAATGAAAGGCTCTAATGGTAGAGAACTGTGGCACAAAATAATTGCTCTAACTCTCTATTTTGTATCATACCACAAGTTTAAGTGTCTAATGGTACCCCAGCTAGAAGACCTCCGAAGGTCTAGAAAAAAAGGAAAAACAAAGGTGATATGCAATTAACGAACTTCTACTGCAAAAGTTCATTGCTAGCTTTTCCACTTATGCGCTAGGAAGATAATCAAACCTCCAGATCCAACTAGTATATATCAGGTTAAAGCGAATTTCAGCATCACGTGTCGAGAGCAACCTCGCAAACAAAAGCATGCCTGGAATCTAGGAATTAAGCATCATCTCCACCAAGAACAAAATTAGGAGCACCAACACATCAAGAATAGCTTCCAGAGCACATGGATACAAACAGTGGGCTTGAACACACAGAGAAGGAGGAATTAAACCCACGGGTAAAGCTAGCACCGGGCAAGCCGTGGCTGATGTACGTACCTTCTGCTTCTTCTTGAACTCCTCCCACGTGATGGTGTGGGTCTTGTTCAGGCTGGCCAAGCGCGCGGCATGCCACTCTGGAGAATGAAATGAACCGTCCGTCTGCGACGGCCCTCGTTAGTAAAAGCCCCTCAATTTCTCCATCTCTACCGCTATTCTCCTAGGTTCTAACAGCAAGATTCTCCATGGACGTCGCCTACGTCTAGGCAGATCCTAAGAGGACCGTGGAAACGATCGCAAGAAGACGAATTGGGAGCTCGGGGCTCGGAAGGGTAGTGGGGGAGAGCAAGATCTGGGTGGGGTGAGGAAGGGGACCGACCATGCCGTCTTCGGGGGAGTCGGTGGCGCCGGGGGCGCCGGAGGACGACCCCAGCCGCGCCCTCTGCATCGCCTTGTACGCCTGGTTCTTCCCCATCGCTCCCTCCCTCGCCCGAGTCGACAAGATTGGGAGCGCACGATGGAGAGAAAGGAGATCCCTCTCTCTTCGGTGCGAGTGTGCCGTGAGTTCCGACTGGCTGATGGTGATAAGGAGGAGGACGGGGAGGAAAGGAGACGGCTCCGCTGTGGCCATGCTGCACGCGCGTGCGTGCCGTCCGATCTATGATGGACGGTCGGTGAGGTTTTGCCAGCGTGTTACATAGATGGTATACAAATCTGTATAGAAAACATAATTTTGTGGAAATCTTTCATTCCCAAATCCTATGATTTGATATCTAAAATACATTCAATCGTCTCTTCACCAGATCGATATAATTGAGTTAAAAATCTCTAATATTAAAAAGAGGTGTGTAGTACGTCGTTTTTAAAACTTTGGAAATCAGAACCGGAGGTTCACACGCAAGTGCAAGAAAAGCTCACGACATAGTGCCCACGCTCATCCGTTCGTTGAACCCTAGCATCGCATCCCTCGACTCGCCAGTTGCCACCGTCACCGACTCGCCATCGTCCCCCGCCAAGCCACCACGTGTTGCCCATCCTCGCCGATCTTCTGGGCCTCGCCGCCCCTCCACGTTGCAGCTTCTTTCACATCGTCTCCTCCCTGCCCACCCTCTTGTCACTAGAGTGCCTCCCTGCCACCATCACCGGAGCGCCACTTCTACCTGGTGCGCCGTCGGCCCAGCAATTCCTCCACCCCGTCCACCCTCTCACCACCGGAGCACCTCCCCGCCGCCATCGCTGAGCAGCACATCTGCCTGATACGTCGTTAGCCAAGCACATCCTCTCTCCGCCCCACTCTCGCTCGCAGCCGTCCTGCTCATTGCCTTCTCTGCGCTCTACTGGTACAAAATCCAATTCACCCATCTCCTTCCTTTCCTTGATCAGAAAGAATTGATTTTTTACTTGAAATGATATTGAATTCGACTGTGATATGGGCCAAATTTGTAGGTCTAAGCAGACGGTAGTGGTGAGATCATCGAATGATTTCTACTCGCGGGACCTGGTGTCACACCATCCACATCGCCGCAGTGGCGTACAACAGCGTGTTCCTCGGGGTAGTTCATGCTCCCTAGTTAGGACATGTTCCATTTTCAACACCCAGCAAGCGAATATAACATCTCAGCCTAGGCAATTAGCGGCGACGTAGTCCATGTCAGGTAGTTCAATTCATTTCACCTTTGATTCAGATTTCATACTCCTGAGGAAATTTGGTGAACTGGTGCCTGTGTTTGGTTCAATCAGTAGCTAAATTGTGTTGAACTGTTGATATGACTTTGCAATGATGCACCTGGAAAGCACGGCTTTGAGCTGCTGAAGAAGATAGTCTTGCCCAAGTTCATTATGATTTATGTCTACTGTGATGAGTGTTTGTAATTGCAATTGTAGCAACGTTGGTGGTTAGGGGCCAGAATGGCATAGAATTTGATAGCACGCACCATCTGATGTTTTGAATAGGCGGCCTTAAGAAATATGATTGTGCGCACCTGATTCTCTCAAGAAATTAGTAATTATTCATTTGATTTCTAAACCCTGCAATATTGGGCATATGGTGCAGCAGGCCAATAGTGCTAATATGGTCTGTAAAAATACTGTTTTTTTCCAGCTCAGCAGCCTCTTCTCATAACTCAGCTGTGAGAAAAGATGCAAACGATGACAGGATATCTGCCAATCAAGAGGTTAATTGCTATATTTTGATTGGTCGATCAACAAATTAGTACTTGTTGCATAGGCTGTGTCTCTTATTTCTTCTATACCTATAGAGTTCCCCAAAATTTGGTGCTGGATTTTCCAGATCTGGCCGGCTGACTTCTTCATTGCCACGGACCAAGGATTCATCAAAGCCATCCAACAAAAAAGTTTCATTAGATACTACTGGCTTCGGTATTTTTCATATGCTAATTATTTTGAAAGAAAATGCGCTCTACCATGATTTATGCATGCGAAGTGAGCTGAGTTGGACCAAATATTGTCTGCTCCAGATGCAAGGTGCTTTGATTTCTTGTTGAGTTTTGAAGTATTATATTTTATTTTGTTATTAAGTATGATTTGTTCAACAGATTGCTGTTCACATAGATTGCTATAGAAATATGGGGAATTCTACTGGCTCCTGGAAGGTCGGAACTGTGAACTTTGTGAAAATATTTCATTGGAAGCTGTCAACACTAGTGATCAGTTAGATTGCAATGGCAAAAACTCATCCTTGGTACATTGTGGTCTGTGCCATGGCACATCATGTGCTTTTAGAAAAACCACGACCACATATGCTTGTAGAAACAAACGAAACTGCTAAAACGCTAATCTACGCTTCTACTTTTTATTCTTCTTCTCGCTGAAATGATATATCATGTCTTATTTTTCGCATTAGCGTTCTAGCAGGTTAGCTTATTTTTCTTTTCTGTTACCTACCGGAAAGAGCTGAGAACATATGTGGCCCTGTTGCCTCATGTTATCAAAGGCTGAGACCAGTTTTTAGATTCAGAGAATACTCAATTTTTAGGATAAAAATATCTTCGATAGTAAAACGAAGGCTTGTTGTTTTCAGCGTATGTTTTCATTATCTTCTTAGCAGAGAAAAGAATTTACTAGTCTTAACACATTTCTACCTCTTTGCTACGAAACACGAAGCTTGACCTTTGTGCTATCTAGCTGTAAACTGATCTACTCATTCTGCATCTTTTTTCATACTATCAGTATGTGAAAGTGCATCTAGGCCCTAGATATTTTTGGTGATTAATGACAAGCAATTAAGGACTAATGCACTGCAATGAGTAATGAACAGATACTTAGTCCAAATAGAGATTCTCGAGAAGATTGTGGACTCCTTAAGAAATTCAATCTAACATCCATCGGCAATGCTCCAAATTGTGTGTCGTTTTCCATTTCTATTGAGTCTAAGGATAGCCATACTATTAAGAGGGGTGCGACGGATTATGGCTATTAGAGGTGTCTAGTGCTCTAGATTGAAATCTTGCAATAGTGAGAGACACGTTACACTCTATCTTCTCTCAGGGATGGTCTTTTTACTCAGTGGCAACTGGAGTATCCGATAGTCACCACCGGAGTATCCGATGCCTTTGAAACCAGAATGTTCGGAAAATCCGAGTTTTGAACTCACTAGCTGGATTGCCATTTTTAACCAGAGTATCCGGTACATTCACTGGAGTGTTCGATACCTCGTGAACTGGAGTGTCCAAAATTTAAAAGTCTGGATCTCTCTGTTTTATTTAGGGCTTATGCATCGGACTATCCGGTCCTTGGACCGGACTATCCGATGCAAGTGTTAGTTTCAGCCCAAACGACTAGTTTTTAGGCTCTCCTATTTAAGCCCTACCTCGAACCCTAGCTAGGGTTAGCCATTCCACTCAGATTCAAACACATCCCTAGCTAGTTCTTAAGTTTACAAAGCTCTCTCCTCTCTAGATTCTCTTGATTCACAACTTGGGAGGGTTGAGAGGCAAGATTCGTGTGCTCTAGGTTGCAAGATTTCATCTTGAAGCACCTGACCCCATCTTCAAGCTCATACTCCGCCAGATTTGTTACTCTTGGAGGTTGAGGACTCCTATACGGCTAGGAGTTACCCTCGAGCCACCGGTGCTTGGTGTGGTGGCCGTGGAAAGTTTGTGAAGACCGGTTCCGCCTTCACAAGGGAAGAAACAAGGAGTGAAGCCAAGGAGTGCTTTGTGCAACCTTGGGAGGAAAAGGGTTGAAGCTCAAGTGTGATCGAGCCATCTCAACGAAGATGTAGGATCCCCTTAAGGATCCAAACTTGGGGAAAACATTGTCAAACGTCTCCTCTTCATCTTCGGTTTTCTCTCCTTTTGTGTTTCCTTTTATTTGATAGGCGTGGGATTTACTATTTGTGTTGTGGTCTTGGATCTTGGTAGCTCCTGCAGCCTATACTTGTTTGCTCTAACTCTTTGGTGCAGGTGGATTCGGTAGATCTAAAGTTTGTGGGGGGTGATTTGAGCTAACCCTAATTTCATGATCGAATTATCCCGTATCAGCATCGGATACTCCGGTATCAATCGGAGTATCCAGCCCTATACACCGGACTGTTCGATACTCTTTCAGCCTCTGCAATTTAATTTATTTAAATTTGTTAACACCTATTCACCCCCTCTAGGCGACATCTCGATCCTTCAGTATGTAAAGTAATGTGACTTATCTGCTCTGAACATTTAGAGATGCATGCCAGGGGACATTTAAACTTTGAAACTATAAGAGAATAATGAAGAGATGTGTATTTATTACTATGTAAACATTATTTACACCATTAAGAACAACGTCAAGTCCAAGAAAGATCAGAATTAGCAAGAAGTTGTCTCCAAAGGCAAACAATAGTTGAATCTATATTGTATTGCCTTCCCATAGGATGGATGATGTTTATTTAATTTATTAGCATTTGGTTACTGCACTGCATACCACAAAAATATGATTAAATTATGTTTAGTTTTCTGTTGATTTGCCCTGAACTTAGTATTATGACATGCTTATTTATTAGTGCATATCACTCCATGTTCCATGAATTTGAACTCAGCTAATATGTTGTGCACAAATATCCTAATTTTGAATACTATGTATAATTTTTAAATGTTATATGCAAATATAATGAAGAGTTATTGGTGCAATTTCACTCAATGGTTTCACTTTTGTGCTAGAAAACTCATGCACACTATGATATATATGTCAAAAGTGGTAGTGGATATTGTAGAGGACATTGCAACATATTTGAACGTGTGCGTTTTATAATCTTTATCAAATTTTTTAATATTCCGTTGTAATGCACCTGCGCTCAACTAGTATATTAAAAAAGCTCGATTGTGACATTAGCAAGAGCGTGACGTTGTTGAGACTGTGGGTGCACACCATCAGCTAGATGGGACGTCGACCTAGTAGTGGGAAGTGAGAAGCTGATGCCTACTTACAAGATGAAAGGTTCAGATAGAGCAGCATGGCACCAACGTGAGAAGAGAGAAGAGAAGGGAGGGGCGAATGCTAGATAGGGATTTTATGGTGGGTAATTTTAGCGACGTTGGAGGAGTATTTTATAAGATGACATATAATGGATAATTTTAGTGAAATGACTTATTATCATCTATTATCACAACACACTTTTTAATAGTACAGAAATTCAAAAAATCATGATTTTAAATTCAATCTAATTTTTTTAAAACAAAATCAGAAAAATCCAAAAATTCATAAATATAATATTAATGTGTTTTGACATGTCTGGTATATTTTTTTAAAAAAAGTATTTTATGTGATCTTTTTTGCAAGGTTCGCTCCTCCCAAGTTTGGGCATTTCATGGAATAGCTTGCACCTGCGCCCGTGGCCGCACCACCCCTTGCACTCTCCTCGCTTACCCCACGCAGGAATTTTCGTGCTGCCCAGCCATTTTCGTGTGTGTGTGAGCAATTTTCGTTGACATACCGGGTAAAGCCATTTTGAAGCAAATCCTAGCAAATTTTAGTTGAAATCGCTCTATAATTATCGTGGTATTACCGATCTTCAGATCGGCAACTTTTTGTCATTTGATTCAGATTTTGGACTGTGAATTTCATTCGATTTTTTTTCGCAATAATCCTTACCACCGGGTTGCGATTTGCCAGCCCATTTCATAATTGAAACTGTGCTCGTAATCGGGGAAAGAAGCATACGCTATGCCAGATATGTGTAGAACCTATACCTTTTTATTTAACTCATTCAGATTACACATGAATTATTGCCCCATCCGGCCGATTATCATTGTCCATTCCAATGCCAACAGGTTGAAATTTGTGTTGCCATTTGAACAAACGATCGGCAGCACCGGCCGGAATTCGGGACTAGCTATACGCATGAACAATCTTCATAGCGAGTTGTGATACATTCTCAAACAAAACAAAAAAAGGTTGTGATACGGTCACTACTCGGCTACTCGCTCCACGGCAGTCAGTCAGAAGGAAAAAAAAAATGACCGTCCTGCCTTGTGAGTTGCACATTGCAGTTGCCACTACCATGAACCAAAAACTGGGTAAAAGAATGAACTGCTGGTTTTAGCAGACATGAAAGTGACTGTCCTTCTACCTATCATTGTGCCGATTTTTCATGCTCATTGTTTTCCTCCTCTTGTGATGCCAGCTTCACAATGTCTTCCACAAGGATCTTTCCTTCTGTTATAGACACAGGAAAAATAAAACTTAAAAATATAGGAGAGCGATGGGCTGTTAGTTTATTATCGTAGCTGCAAGTGTCAAGGTTGAACCTTTGTCTTTTGAAAGATTGCTGATAAGCTCTTGGATGCCTTCCTTCCCTAGGGTGTCTTTGAGATAATTTGCAGCTGCTGCTACCTCTTCAGGAGTCACTTTGCCATCACGGTCCCTGGAATGGGATCAGCATGTTGTTGATGAGCAAGGAAAATCAAATATATTCTTGACGCAATCCACTTCATTGGTTAGTGGCATAAAGTATGAGCAAATTATGCCTACTGGTGATGAGGTGAACAATTTGTTTGTGTATAATTTTTCTGCTACATAGGAAAGATATGAATGATTTAGCGGTCTACTACGTCTTTAGCCATCTCAACTCAGCTCTGGTAGAGCTAAGATTTGTGCGTGCACCAGCTCTGGTAGAGCTAAGATATGTGCGTGAACCGATGGAAGGGAAAATGACTGCATTAAAATCAGCTGAAATCACTTCCAGATAGCCATAACATTCTATCTATTCATGACTGCTGTCCTAACTTGGACTTGCTTTCTCTTCTAATTCTCCAGCCTTACTGAATTGTAGCATTTCCCGTGGTAATTGCCCAAAAAATGGAGATCAGAGAAATACTACCACAGTTTATCCAGAAATTCACCAGCAACAAAACATTCTAGTTAGTGATTCATGACAGCTTACTGACATGCAAGGGGCATTTACCTATCAAGCAGCTGCCATCGGTTGCCTATTCGTGCATCAACATCATCAATCTCCTTTTCTAATTTCTGAAGCATAGAATCAACCTGAAGTGCAGCGAAACAGTATGTCAGTAATAACCCCTTAGTCATCAAAGAGCAACAAGAGAACACAGAAATGTACATATCTCATGTCTGAATTATAGTTTCCAGCTAGAAGCCACCCAATATAATAAGAGACTTCATGTTTATCAAGGAAAATCTTTAAATTAGTGAATACAGAACAAAGACATACAAGCAAATACTGTTTTGTAGTATCACACTGTCTCAATACTGTTTTGTGGTGAGCACAGGCCCTCAGTAGAGAAGCACTAGAAGCTAGTCAATACACGGACTCAACACTGTCACAAGCATAAAACAGCACCCAAAGTATAGCTCAGAAGAGTGAAAATGCTGATAAATGACAACCCAGTTAAATTTAGGTTTTGTGGTATCGAGCAGGTTGATGTGATTTGAGTTTGATTTTAGAATCAGCTAAAATATCATAATTGTGCAATTATGTAGGACCAATGGATTGATGTTCCAAATATTATATATGTGGAGTTGTGGACCATTTGGTAAATGACACACTTTGCAAAAACGAAAGTTAATAGTAATCACTAGTATATTGTTTCTCCTCATAAAACGCAAACATAAAATCCAGTCACGTCTATTTCTTTTCTAGCCTTAAATTATCTGGTAATATGGTCAATTGATGCAGTAATTTACAATAGGCACTTGCAGCCAGCAAAAAGCCCATCTAATATGTTAAGTGCATGTGGGTCCCAACAAGCATAGGATAGGCTAAATTGTGCAATGAGGCTGAAATTACTGTTCACGTGCGCTGTTCAAGCGCGTGAACAGTAACCCACGGCAAGGAATAATGTCCTAAGAGATTGGCTAGATAAGATTAGATTGTTAGGGATTTGATTGAGATTAGTTTCCATAAGTGATAGGGTTGTTTTCTTAGGATCTAAGTAAGTTATCTCTATAAAAGGGACGTCATGTATCCATTATCAATGAAGCAATGAATTAAAAGATTGATCTAATACCAACCGCGCCACGTGTGGCTTATCCCCGCGCCACGCGCAACACCCCGCTGCCAGTGAGATTCCCTCGTCGGCGTCCTCTCTCCCCCTTCTAGATATGATCATAGTATTTGGTATCAGAGCCGATCGTCGCCGCAGCCCCATTGCACAATCTAGCCTATCCTATGCCTATTGGGACCCACATGCACATAACATAATATCTTTGTTATCTCAGACTAGTTATAAATCTGAAATGGTTAATTTTGGGTCAGACATCTTAAGGTGTGGACATAGTATCAAGAATGAACTATTCAACTTATAAACAATTGATCGCCAAATCTCATATATTAACCATGCATAAATTTCTACATATCTGATAATATCTTGTGTGCCAGTCAACAGTTCCTGTACATTCAAACTCTTCCCGGTGCTCAGATACATTTTTACAATTACTAACACACACTTCTACTGAAAATGAGATAAGGCATCCTTATGGCTAGAAGTTTTAGCAAAGACAAATCAAGAAGTTCCTTACCCTCTCTATCAATGCTGAAGAAACCTTTTCTCCTGCAGCTACCTCTGCTGCATGGTCTGATTCCTCCCTAGCAGCCTTGTATGCCCTCCTAGCTTCTTATTCACCCTCTGTACCCTCCTTTTCCAGCATGGCATTATATAGTTCTATCTATATTCCGCAAGAGTAGGGGCCCAATATTACCTTAAGCAAACTTACAGTGCACAAATATTCAGTCCAACTTCAACTCATACCTCCTTATTCACAAGAGTCAGAAACTCCTGACGCTCCTTGGTAACAGACTGCAAGGTACAACCAAAAAAAAAGAGATGCAAATAGAATGTTAATGCAAGTTTTTGTAGAACTGCAGTATATAGATAGTAACAAAAAGCTAGGATCATACAGAAGCAGATGCAAGCACGGCCAATGCTTGACTGATATTACAAAGCTGCTCCTTCTCATGCTCTTTTGATTTCTTTAGTTCCTCTTCTTCCCTAGCAGTAGGCCCAGTCATTTCCTTCAAAGCCAAATCTTCTTCAGGAGCGTCTGGTTCCTCGAGCTTTGCCTTTTCTTCTTTCTCTTGTCTTTTCTCCTCCTCCTGAGTATTTTATTTGATAAGCAGAACAGAAGCCTTACTCCGTTAATAACAATTAATAGACAGTATAGGTGACGCATCATTGGGACCAGAAAACCATCTATTCTTCAGCTGAATAGTATAGAGAGCCAGATATGTGAATGGCAATTTTGGATGAATTTGAGCTACTCATGTTAATAGTACCTTGATAAGTTCTTCCTGCATATCCAGGAATTCCAATTTTTTCCTCCTCTCAGAAACAGAATCTTCAGAAGGTAGTACTGTGCCAATTGTATCCACAACTTCATCTGGCAGCGAAGATAATGTTGCCACAACAGCTTCCTCAGGCTTCATTTTCCCAGACACAGTAAAAGCTCTGTCAGAATTTTTAAACACATGTAAGAATTTGAACAGAAGCACCAAGTCGCAGGGCAACTAACACGAAAATTACCTTGATAGTATTAGAAGAGATGATGGCGCATAATGATTAAGTGATAGATCCAACCAGTCTCTGAGCTGAACATGAAAGGAAATGTTTACATTCTTGCAGTAGTATAGTATTAATTTAACATACCTATACACCAATGTAGTTCCTGGAAAGTAGTTCCCACTGAATCATTATAGAGAAAACCCAAGACAGCTTCTACAACATTGTCCTTTTTTCATTGTCTTGTTTCAATGTACATTGGCACAATTTTAGCAAACAAACAAGGGTAGTGCTAGGGATCGGACATCCTATACTTTGGAAAAAAATAAGATGCTTTTCCGAAACATATGCAGCGAACTGTTGAAACAAAGCACAAGAGCTGTTCAAACAAGACAATAGTGTTTTCGAAACATCATGATAACAGGATCCACCGGTGATGTTTCCGCCCCTCTCCTCCCCTCCCATGGCCTCCCCGCCCTATCCTCCGCCGCCAGTAGCGCGACTCCAGCGAGGATCCGCCAGAGAAGTAGTCCGTGTCCCTCATATGAGACTAAAACATCGTCGAACTACTGATGAAACATGGGCGAAGTACTAATGAAACATGCAATAAGTTTTGATGAAACATAGACAAAGTACTGGCGAAACATTATAGGAACATGGTCAGAATACTAATGAAATATGGGCGGAGTACCGATGAAATATAACAAAAGTATTAATGAAACATCGTCGAAGCGATGTTCCCAAAGATGTTTCCCCTCATATAGACAAATGTTTTGCAAAAGCAAATACTATGTTTCACAAGAGCAAACACCATGTTTCAGCAAAGTAAAACCAATGTTTCACAAACAAATAAAGTGTTTCACGTACAGAGTGTTTCATCAAAGCAAACTCCATGTTTCACTAGGCAAGAACGCAATGTTTCATGCGTACCAAGGTAACGTTTCAAGCAAAAATGCCCTTCCTTCTTCTTCAACCTCTAGTCTCTTCTCCAAATTCGCCCATCTTCTTCTCTAGATCCGGCGAGGCCTCACCAGATCCGGCCACCAAGCTCGCTAGATGAGCCTGTCAAGAGGGTAAAGATGGGGAATAGAGAGAGGAAGAGAGATAGGGAGCCATGAGAGAGAGAGCACAGGAGAATGGGTGCGGGTGGCGAGCGGCGGCGCTGGCGAGGGGCAGTGCCAGCCACTATAGTTGCAGGCTTGCAGCTAGAATAGGTAGGTAGTGAGAAAGAGCGAGATAGCTAGGTGGCTGGGTGAGAAGGTACTACACGGCGTGTGAGGCAAGTAGTAGAAAAAAAGAAGCTGTTGGTGGGACCCCGTCGGGAGGCATCCGATGCGCTTCGGACTCCCGATGCAAAGCATTACCGAACAAACAATTGGCCAAAGATGTCATATAGAGCGTGATGTGCTAATTAACTTCTCTACTAAGTATAACGGTACCACCTAGCTATAGCTACAAATCTACAAATTACACGACATGGTCACTAAATGATTTCAGTGGGTTACTAGGAAAATTAGATCTTGTATGAATAATCTATGTGAAATATCAGCAATTAGAAAAAAAAAAATTACATACAGGGAATATACTGGATATGGATGCCAAAAACCTAACTAATAAAGTGGGAATACATCTTTTTTTTTTTATCGAAAGTGGGAATACATCTAAACCTCAAACAATAAGTGCCTGACGTGTCATCAACAATTTCAAGGCAATCAAACCTGTTGGCGCATCTCCTCTGTTGATAATAAACCAAGGTGACCACGTTCACGACAAGCCTGTCGAAGCTCCTCCTCAGAAAGAGATTCCACACCCTCGGCCTGGGTCATCTTATCATCATTCTTAATACTGCACACATAGACAAACAAAGTTGCATCATGATCAGTTACAAAACCAATAAATAGCACATTTTATCTTGAGCAAACTTAAAAACGCAAACATCAAGTTAGTCTTTAGAACTTGAAAGAGATTTGAGGTTGATGCCTCAATCAGATCCTGTCTATTGATCAAAACAACACCATTTATTTTACAAATAACAGTACATTAAAGTAATTTTTGTTCTGGATCTATTATCCTAAATTTTTGATTAGATCATGAGAACCGCCAAAATTCCTCAAATTTTCAAGTGGGGTATATGCTTGGTATGCTTTCTGGAAAATATTCTAACTCAAGTTTGAGGTAATAGCTGATCTACAAAGATTATGAGGCCCACATTAATAGTGATTATGTCCACTATAAAGCATGTTCAAATGTTGAAGACGCAACTCTCGAGTTGAACAAAATAATTTGCAGCAGGTTGTGTTATACATTGTCCATCATGTCTTTTCTTCTTACTAACATATATGTCTAGAAGCAATTGAAGGACATACTCCTGCAATTTCTTACGAAGCATGAATCGCAAGTAGTGATCTGTACCGAAAGGTTGAATCCCCATATATTTGCACATATTTACCAACCGTGCTCTGCAGGGGAAAAAATTGTCAGAAAGCTAGCAAAATCAAGGATTAAGTAGATATTCAATGAAACAGAAACCTGTTCATGCTATCCAAAGTAAGCTCATCATTAAACAGCTTTGCGAAGCTCAAAATTTCTTCATTGGAGACATGTCCACCTTTCCTAACCTAAGTTGCGCATTTAAGAGTGCATCACCAAAAACCATAAATACAATGACCTGAGTGATTTATGCACTCAACCTAAAACAACAAACTGAACCAATACCTTGTTCAAAAATTCATCCAGGTCTTCAGCTGTTTGTTTCATTTCACCACTACGAGATGTTTGGACTTCCTTTGCCATTTCCTTTGCAGTATCTTGTAAAAATTTTGCATATTCCATCCTTGCTTTCAGTTTCCTTTTTAATGCCTCCTAAACATAGGTAAGTGAAATGTGGTCCTAAGCATATCTGTTTATATTTAGTAATTCCAGTGGGAAGACAACATATAACACCTAGGTCAATACCTCTTCTTTCATCTTGTCCTGGAAAGTGGACGGCAACATGTTTGGGAACAGCTTGAGGAAAACTGGCAGTAACAATTCCATAAATGGAACGATGATAAATACAGCAAAAGGAACCAGCCTGAACATGTCTGCTGTTGTGTGTGTAAGTTGTTGCCTCTCTCTTCTAGTAAAGCTCTTTCCACCAGCAAGTTTCAACAATAATCTTGATGAAATTCTAACATCTGCCCACAGCAGCTTAGTGCCCAACCAATAATGCTGCAGTGTAGAAACGAATTCATCCTTCCAATGCTTCAACTTTGCAGCCCAATCAGCTCTTAAATCTACAAAATGAAATATAAATAAAAAAACTTTGAAAACAAACAGCTTTGAAAAAGAACAAGACAGCAAATATACTTCGATTCAAAGAAGAGCGCCCAGACCTGCTCATTGAAGCAACAGCACGCAGAGCAGGGCCAATACCCAGAAGCCTTGCCCAGAATTTCTGTATGATTGATTTGTCAGTCTTTCGAGCTTCCTGCACCTGCTTAGCTTTAGCTTTGGCTTTTGCAGTGCTTAAGCCTTCCACTGCCTGATCACACTCTTCTGGAGATGCCTCCCTTTTTCGCTGCTTCTGATCCTCACTCTGCTTATTCAGAGTTTCAACTTTAGGCTGCCCAGCTGTATTTGATGCCGTGCGGACTGACTGCAGGAGATACCTGACTCCCAATGGAAATCCAATTTGTGCTCTAGATTTATAAGTGGCGAGGGAAACCCTGTGAGTTGGGCGCCACAGGAACCCATTATTAAGACCCAAAAGATCTCTCTTCCTTAAAGTGTATTGCACTTTCTCATGATTAGAATCCCCTGAGTTTTGGTCAGATAAATGACATACAATGCTTCGCTCATCCTCACATCCAAATTTTCCTTGTCCAAAAGTAGAAGTAGATGAAGGTATTAAAATAGGTGTGTTAGCATGCTCCAGAATATACTTCCTTTTCCTAATGATCGCCCTCGAGGCCATTCTTGATCACTCCTTCCTTTTCTCAAGAGAATATCTGGGTCATGCCTTTCCGGGTAAAACCCTGAAACACAATAAGCCTCCGTTTTAGGAATTGCTGGTTTGCTGCATCTAAAGTATGCAGACACATGCCAGAAAAAAAGGAAGCTAACACAAAGTTTGTCAAATCATAAATTACAATAATGTTAATAGTCTTGCATAACAGAAAGATAGTTCAACAGTTCCTAAAAAAATATGTTATATATCTAGGACAATCAGTATCATTCATGTCCAACATCAGCATTAGCAACCGCCACAAGAATCACTAGTCATGTTTAGCTTACTAAGCAATACTTCAACCAGAGTACGCATTCTATATCATCAACAGTCCTCAAAGCCATCAACGTCTCCAGGCACTTGGCAGGAGGAGGTTTGGAGCTGAAAATTGATGCCCCAAGATCGTATAACATTATCAATTTCCAGGCCGTTGAAGGCCCTGTGCGAGCTGGGCAGCCGCACAGGGCCCCTAAATTCGATGGGCCCCCAAACATCAGGTACTAGTACGTAGTAGTCCAGCCGGCAGCCGCGTCCCGCGAGGCCACGATGCAAGAATTGTTTGGGGAGCTAATTTTCATTCAAGATTTGCTCAAGGAATTTATGGGTCCTCTTGATATTTTGAAGTTTTTGAAAAGGCTTCCTATTTATCCTAATGCTGTTATTGCATACAGAATTTTGTTAACAATTCCTGTGACTATTGCATCTGCGGAAAGGAGCTTTTCTAAACTCAAATTGTTGAAATCCTACTTGTGCACCACTATGACACAAGAAAGACTCAATGGGTTGGCGACAATAGCACTTGAAAATGATGTCTTCGAGAAGATTAATTATGAAGATATAATTGAAGATTTCATTTTAAAAAATACTAGATGGATGATGGTTTTCAGTAGAACATGAGGTCAGTTTTCAGTTTTTAAGCATTAATATTTGATAAATTTTTAAATATGTATGAAATAGCACATATTGAAGTTATATAATTGAGTGACAGTATGCTGTAGTTATATTAGAAATACAATTTTTTAAAAAATTTTAGGGTCCCATTATGCATTTTGCACTAGGGCCCCGAATTTCTGGAGACGGTCCTGTCAATTTCCCCCAAGAAAAAGATGAAATGAACGGTCCATCATAAATGTGTTTATGGCTGACATCCCAAAACGTTTATGAGTGTGTATTGATGTGAATGCCAGTAACTTCACTATCCAGCTCAACTATAATTGTACAAGTGTTTGGTTGATGTCACTACGAGTCATTCGGTTCACATTATTGATGGTATCGTGTGATTGTGCCCACCAATCCCAATCATTTAAAATCCCCTCGTGTCCAGATTTCAAAAATTCGTCCAGACCCCACGACGAATCACCCCGTATTCATGTCTGGTAAAACGATACGTAAATTCCACTGCCCCCAACCGAGCATCGCAAGCATGCCTCAAGCAAGCTGGCAGCGATCTGCTCTGCCAAATCGCCAATCAAAATGCGCATAAACTGTGACCACGGAGCCGCCGGAACGGGGCGAGAAACCACAGGTCAAACAGCCCACACCGACGAAAGCCGGCTGGATGGGAGGGAGAGAGGGAGGGGCGGGCGCTCACCGGGGCTCTGGCGGCGGATCGGCCGGGCGGTGGAATCCGTCGCGTCGCGCCTGCGTCGGGATCCGAAGGAAGGATTCCCCTTTCCCGGGAGGAGAGGAGAGGGAAGCGGAGCCGGAGGTGGAGGTGGAGCTGGAGCTGGAGGTGTGCAGGGAGAGTGGGAAAGAAAAAAATATCATTTATCCCAAATATTACACTTCTAGAAATTTGTCTTGCATCTCAATGACAAATGGGTTTAGACCCTGTATATCAGGGACACAAAGAGAACAAATCCTATAAGTGCATTCCTTTGGATAGACAAATCCTAGAATCTCCCTCGAACTCAACCGCTTGGCTTCAGTCCAATCACTCCGAAACTTGCCGTTCGTGGGCTCTTGTGCGTCATCCCGCGTAGCTTAATGCAACCGAGACACCCAACCCACGAAGGCAACAAGTTTTTTCATGGAAGGCATCAAGGATTTTGGTGAGATGCAAACTTCAACGCGTACTTAAAAAGGAAGCGACTAGGGACGGTATACCTCTCCTACCCGACATACAGGACATGGTACCGACAAAACAATTCCACCGTGACTCTACTCCTCCTTATCTCCTGTGCGCGGCAGCGCTTTGCCGTTTCCTGCTTACCAACACCACCACTCTTCCTCCCTCTAGGTCGCGTCCTAGGTCACCACTTTGCCTCCCTTCTTCTCCACGCTAGGCAACGCGAGATGTGTCTAGCTTGCCACTGTTCCCCCTTCTTCCCTCAGCAGGTGAGCACATCTGGCCTAGTAGCTCATTGTGCCCTAGCTCACCATGTCCTAGGCTCTCAGCTCGCAATGCACCTCTAGTCTAGCTTCTCCTATATGCCACCAAGTTTCCAGGAAAACGACAACACGTCGAAGCAGCACCATCAACCTCCACCAACACCACATCAAGCTTTAATTTGGTGTACTTAGTGAAACGAGCTCTGATTTGGTGAGTTTCAATAAAAAATTAGAAAATCAGTTGTTGCATGCAATGTGTTTGATCAAATGCCTATAAGTATTTTGCAGAAAAAATCTTAAGTTTTAGTGCTCAAAACTCTATTCCTATTCTCATGGTGTTGCACATGGTGTTGCATGCACTGTGTTTTCATAGAAAAAGATGTGTGTATTTCAGTAAAAGGATACATTATGTTTCATGGCTCCTCACTCTTATCATATTTATCTTGATCAGGCAAGATGAGTTAAAATAATAGTGATACGCGTGATGCATCCAAGATAAGCAAAATAGGTCTTAGTGATGTTGATCTGAACATTCCCTTTATCCTAAATGATGAAGAAACAATTGTTGCTTATCAAATGGTTTAGAGTGAGCATTGACAAGTCTTTAAATGTTGTTGTTGCAGCATAGATGAACCATGGTTCTAAATGTAGAGATGAGGTAGATGAAGACACAAATTGTTTTAGTTCTCAGCCAGCAGAACCCGCTGTTGGAATAGAGTTTTTTCAGTAGGGATGAAGCCCCAATCTGAACTATGAAAGAAACAACATGTCCTTATTTCTTTAATCTCTTTTTTCATATATGGTTTTTCTGAACTTGTGATAAAACGCCTGCTGAAACATAAGTAATGGTGTTCGTTGTACTTTACATTTCCAATAAGCTATCGCATTGAAGATGTCTCTATGGCTGCTTTTCTCGTTAAATCAATGTGTTTCAGATAATATCTTTTAGTATTGTTGTGCATAAATGTGTCATTTTTCTTTTATTAGCAAAATATAACTATGTGAACATTGTCATGTATCGACATGTATCATGGTATATCAACAAGCACCTTAGTATAATGTATTGGTAGATATCACTAGGTATCGCGGTGTTCCAGAATGACTCATGATGTATCATGGAAAATCATAATGTATCAGGAAACACATCGGTCTAGTGTATTAGCAGGTATCGTTGGGTATCATAGTGTTTCAAAATGTCTCGTGGTGTGTCATGGTAAATCACAGTGTATCAATGTGTCGCATAGTTTTATACGGGGATGGTGTTTACACAGTGAATCATGGTGTATCGTTGAGTATCATGTTGTATCGTGATGAATTATAGTGTATCAATAGATTTTATCGGGATGTCGTTTTTTGAACACTACTTTAAAGATGTACGACGGTGTATCCTTACGTATTATGTTGTATCATTGAGTATCATAGTGTATCGTCGTGAATCATAGTGTATAAATAGGTTTTCATCAGGAATGTCTTTTTTAGCACTAATTTGAATATTTATGATGATATATCGTTGAGTATCATAGTGTATCGTTAACTATCATAGTAAATCATAATGTATCAGTAGGTTTGATCGGGATGTCTTTTTTAGCGCTGCTTTGAAGATGTATGACGATGTATCGTTAAATATCATGGTATATCGTAGTGAATCATAGTGTATGGTTACATTTCGTCCAGGGGTATCGATTTTGTGTAATACTATGAAAGGTACAATCAGGAAAAAAAAGAAAAAACACAACACCTATAGTGCCATCATGTTCATGCCTGACATCCACAAAAAACTGGCACACATTTTTCTTAAAAGAAAACATACCATCAAATAAAAAAGAAACATGGTGTCTATTGTTTATCCTTAAGTGCATGTCTGCATCCACAAAACCAAAAGACATGTACACTAGCCACACATCTAGTTACAAGTGTCCCACAAACTTGAATGTACAACTAATCTTTGTGATTAGAATTCAAGTCACTAAAACGATGCTAGATCAGCTTGTGCATAAGCTCCTTCTTATAAGCTTCAACGTTGGCCATCAGTAGAGAACATGTCTTTCGTGATATTGTCCACTTTTGCTAGTGGCACATCCAAGCTACCACATGATACACCAGATTCTAGCTCAAACTTGAAAGTCTGACAACACTTGATTGTTTCCTGATTTGTTTAGGTGAAGATCTCCTTGGAACACAAGGACGCATATCCTGTGACGTACGTCAGAGTGACTACGTCAGAGGATACACAATCTTGGAATAGAGGTGAAGTCAGAATCTATGATACCAGATGCCATTTGGTCATCACCTACAAATAAACAACACAGAAATTGTGAAAAATTAGAAATGTCCTATCAAAACCATGCAAATCAACCATGTGGATCACTCTAAAAACACAAAATACATTGCTCTAGACAAAATTATGTACAAAATTCAATAGAACTATGGCTAGTAGCAATATTTCAGGATGTAGATCTAGCAAAATAGCACCCCCTCGATACCACAAAAAAATGTGGTACAACATGGATACCAACCAAGGAATATATGGATCAAGATGCCCCAGCAAGTTCAGCATCGCCGTTTTTGTTCAGAAGTTGAGAGATTTTAGTGAAGTGTGGCTTAGTTCTCACATTTTGAATCAGATCTATTATCTCATTTTATTCGAGATGTATCTCCACCCAAATTTAGTATTTATACATTTGGAGCTAGCTAGGTCCAATCCAACAGCTGCATTTCTGAGTCAAAAGCAATCAAGACCAAATATGTTCTTTTTTTTTTCCAAAATTGAAAGAAAAAGAAAACCGTGATGTGCACATTTGTTGGACCAGCATAACTTGCCAACAAGAAACTATATACGATGCACATCAAGATGATATATCAAATAAGGATGGGAACATCTTCATGCATTGTTTTTGTTTTCTTTTTTTTGCAAATTGACTTTGCAACTTAACAAGCTCAGCAATGGATGCTTTTGGTGTTCCAATATTTAGAGCCAAAATGCATTGGTCTTGGATGGTTTGCTCTCTGCCTTTGCCTCCTAGCCAAAGACACAGAACTACTGGCTATTCTATCGCTAGCCTTACCAAAAGTTAATCAAGCAATCAAACATAGTAGATACAAATGGCATGCAATTGCTAGGGTTAGCATTTGACCATGATCCTCTTGAGACTGTCCTTGAGAGCATTAGAAGCAGCTACAGTTGCTAGGGTCAGCATTAATCAGTTCGTTACTCTACAAGACAAACCAATCTGAAATTTCTACTCATGATTTCATCGACGGAAAATATGATAGCAAAATTAGGGTTTTGTACTTTGTCACAGTGGATGCGAGGTGGGGCTGTAGAAGATGAGGAATCGCGGTGAAGGCGACGAACGAGTGGAGTAGCAACGATTCGAAAGGTGAAGGGTAGGTCGGATGCGGCCGGCGGCGAATCTCGGTGGAGTGGAAACTAATCACGGGGGGAGGCAAGGGACACGTGCCGCCGGCGACGAATCATGGTGAAGATAGAGCAATGGCAGGTGAGGGGTGAGGGTCGGGGACGGGCTAGCAGAGCAATGGTGGTTTGCTCTCTAGAAAGGGGAGAGAGGAGCATGGGGAATGAGGTGGGCAACGATGTTATCACGTTTTCCATTGAGATCGGTAACATCGGAAGGTCTAGACGCTATACCGTCCCAGGCTGTCGGGGCAGTATAGGGTCCCGTACCATTTCTGACTTAAAAAAAGGTTCCACGCTTGCCAAAAAAAAAAGTTCCCACGCTTGTACAACATTTACCATGTCACCATTTTGTTGTGCTTCAAGATCTATACCATTCTTTGTCTTAATCCCACCATACTTTTTCAAATAAGCCCTTCAAACATGGATCTCTGTAAGCATCTCGGCCCTTATTTTCGGTAAGTGGTGTTTTGGTATTGATGACAAAGTACAGGGCATCAAGATCCGCGAAGGGCGCTCATGACTCACTTGGAACCCCAACGTGATGGTGACGGCATCAAGAAGAGGCAAGTCCGTAGAGACAAAGGTGTGTCCTGGGAGTTGAGAAGGGTCACTAGAAGTAGCTCTAGGATTTGTTTTTCCTTTTAGACCGTACTATCAAGAGGGGTCCAAGGTGTAGGTGATTATTGTCGAATCTTGAGCTCTCATGATGTACATTAGCCCTCTTACCTTCTTTCCGAGCCTTAGATTAGGTTTAGGGGAAGTGTGCATGGCGACGAGCGAGTTTGTGCCCTATGTGGTCAATGTGCAGCCCTCTGTTGCACACCGGACTCAGTCCAGTGGAGGGAGTCCCGAAGGAGTATGGGCTATGCACCCTTCTGTAGTCCACCGAACTAAGTCCGGTGTTGACCGAACTAAGTCCGGTGGAACACATAAAGGTGCACAAGGGGAGCCGGGGCAGCGGACGGTGTCCACTGGCCATCGGACCCCTGTGGTTCAATGGTCACCGGACTGAGTCCAGTGCGTTCTAGAAGCATCTGGCGTTTGGGGGTAAGGCGGTGGCTGATCAGGTTCTGCTGCCATCGGACCGGATTTTATCGCCATCGAATCGAAGTCTGGTGGGCCTGGATCGAGTCCGGTGGAATCTGAAGCATCATGCGATGAGAGGGCCGGGGGAGCGAACGGTGTTCGCTTGCCACCGGACCCTAGGGTTCTATAGCATGGACTGAGTCTGGTGGAGCTGTAACGGCTGGTTCCTACGGGATTTCAAATTCCAACGGCTAGTTTTCGGGTCCTAAAGAGGGTGGGTGAGCTTCATTTCAAAAGTTTTTGAGCATTCATTGAGCTAGCTAAGCCCATTCAATAGCCTTGGAAGAAGAGAGTACCTAGTTTTCTTGAAAGTTCATCAATTCCGGTGTTTCTCTAGCCCGGTTGAGTGTGCATCTTGAGAAGCTCTTGATCCAGCGTGATCAAGACACTTGGGACTTGTTACACTTGGAGCAAGAGCTCCTAGATGGTTTCTTGGAGGAGAGGTAATCGAGTGATCTTCCGACGAGCATGTGGAAGACCTCGGTGTTTGTACAAGGTTCTTCGGAGTCCACTTTGCCGGAGTGGCGAAGGATTCCCCAAGTCAAAAACCCAACTTGTGCTAGAGTGTGGGGGAGCCATACTCTTGAAAAGAGTGCTCTAATGAGAAGTAGGGGGAGACCTCGAACCTCAGAAAAAAATCCTTGAGTCCCCTTTTATTTCTCGCATTTACTATTATGCATTTAATTATCCTGTTTTGTTGGTTGTGGTTTTGGCTCTAGCTCTTTTCTAGGTTGTTGATAAATATTATAAGCCTAATTCAACCTTAATTGTAAGAAAATTTAAAATTGCCTATTTAGCCCCTCTAGGCCATCAATCCTATTTCACATGGTATCAGAGCGAGGTTTTTCTTTTATTAGCTTAACCGCTAGAGAATGGCTCATGAGGGATTGGTGTTGCGAGAGCTCCGGTTTTTTATGGCTTTAATTATAGCTATTGAAAGATTCGGATGCAAACATATCTAGAGGCCATGAACTATGATGTTTAGATTGCCGTGCAAACTGGTTATCTGGCTCCAGCAAATGAAATGGCTCTCACCAAGCTTGAAATCAAGCATCGGCAACTCATTGCCCAAGGTAAGAATGCAATTTTCTCATGCTTGAGCATTGAGGTATTTGATCATATGAGCAAACTCACCTCCACTCACAAAATTTGGACCTCTCTAAGAGAAATTCATGAGGGGACTTCAAATCTAAGGGAGGAAAGAATGTATGTGTTGAAAGAAAAATTTGATTCTTTCAAAATATTGCCCGATGAGGATGCCAATGCGATGTATTCTAGGTTGAACCTAATTGTCAATGAGTTTAAAGGACTCGGGTTAACCATCACCGACATTGACATTTGCTGGAAGATGGTGCCGGTGCTTCTGCCGGAGTACCAAAATTTGGTCATCTACCTCACAAGTAGTGATGAGCTTCGGAAGCTCACTCCTACTTCTCTTCTAGGGAAGCTCACCGCCCATGAGCTCTTCTTTAGCAATGTTGAAGAAGGGTCATCGAAGAAGAAAAATATTGCTCTCAAGACCAAAGAGAAGATTGAGTCATCCGATAATGAGGATGAAAATGGTGATAGCGATGAAGAAGGTGATGGAGATGCCAAGGAGCTTGCCTTGTTGATGAGGAAGACACGATGTCTACTCAAAAAGAGGGCTCCAAGGGCAAGTTCAACTCTAGCTCAAACTCCAATAATCCTCATGCACATCTCACTTGTTTTGAGGGCAACAAGAGAGGGCACATCGCGGCAAATTGTGATAAAAGAAAACAAAAACTCAAGGAGAAGGGGATGTTGAGCAAGAAGATTCAAAGGGCAAGAAGAAAAAGTCCTCCAAGAAAATTCACTTCAAAAAGATCAACAAGCATAGAAAGACGGAAGCCTACATTGGTGAGTGGGTTTTGGATGATGATAAATCAAGTGATGATTCCTTTTTCAAAGATGATGACCGCAAATCCAAAAATTTGGCTAGTCTCATGTAACATCCTGATTTTTGGTATGCCCAAATATTTTTTAACTTAAGTAATTGAGAAAAACCATTCTATGTTTTTTCATAATCAAAAACTCCTAAAAATCATTTTTATAATTAACATAGAGCACTAAAACAATTTAATAAGATAATATAATGATAAACAATGCTTGATAAAATTTTTCTAGGTTCCAGATGCTTCAGAGTATTTTTGAGAATTTCCTCAGATTCTTCTAAAGTGTTTTGGTATTTTTAATAACTAGAAAACATTAAACAACAAGTCTATAAGTAGCTAAATAGGGTTTTAATTCTTTTTTGGATAAAAAGCGATGTGCGTAATCCTGGCCGCCATCGCGGGCATGTGCGTGTCGCGGGCCGTTAGATGTCACTTATCCGAGCGAAGGGGTATACGCGAATCGGGCGCGTCGGATGGGGCGACATGGCTGCCTGTGGGCCGTTGGATGCCGCGGCCGTCATCTCCGAACCTGCACCGGAGTCGGACAAGGTGGCGGCGCCGCGGCGGGCCGGGCCTAGGTGTCCGTGCCGTTCTAAGGTTCCTTGACCCAATATAAACCCTTGGGGAGTTGCGCGAGGGCTTAAGCCAGCCGCCGCCACCATTATTTCAGGCCGAGAGGGACGGAGTCACCGGGAATCTCGAAGGGGGCATTTCAGGATCAAGTGCTCTGGCGAGCAATTGTGTCGTCGTTGGTGAGCTCTAGTCCTTGATCTTTGGTCCACTGTTTCCTTTTGTCCCCGCAATGCTCATCGTGGGCTTGGTCAGGCCAGAGCAGCACTAGAGTACCGTCGCCGTTGAGCTTTGCGCTGCCGCTGCCGTGGTACGTCGTCGGAGTCATCCAGGGGTCCCCAGAGTTGTGCATTAGCTCGGTAAGCTTCCACTTAACCCATAGATCATGAATTCGAGCTCAGTTTAGCATGGGGAGGCTTGTAGAGGAGTTTTCCATGTTAGCCGAGCGCCGCCGCTACTTCATGCTGACGCAGCTCGCCGCCGATGGTTGCAAGGCCGAGAGCTAGCCATGGAGTCCAGTCACGTGCATTTTCGTGGTCTGGATCGCTAGAACGAGTATCTCCGGCAAGGCGCTGTCATGTAGAAGGAGGTCACCGCCAGGAGTAGTGGTCGCCGAGGTAGAGGAGTGACGTGGATCATGGTGAGTCGTCGGATTCAGGATAGATAGTTCGGATCGGATCGGTTCTGGATCGGGTCTATGTCGTTGACGTGTGGGGCCCACATGCTAGGCTTGCTGTGAGACCATGTGGAGGTCTTCATGTTGTGATGAGTATATGTGATTTGAATTGATTTGGTTGAGGAGTTTGTTTTTGAGATTAACTTGAGTCGGTTCGGCCATTTGTGCAAGTACAGCGTATTTTATACTTTTGAAGGTCTTTCTGAGCTCGGATGGAAAAATGTTATATATGGATTTTGTAGAGAATTTTAAGACGCGTCGTTTTCGTATTATGACTTTTTTCATTTTAGCAAGGGAAGTATTTTTGAAATTTCCATCTTTGTTCTATTGTGCAGAGGGAAGCACCAGTTTGAAAGGTTTTGGTTTCAGTTCGAGTGGGAATGTGAGCATGTAGTCACACATGTTTGAATTGATGATGAAATTGGACTAACATGCAGGAAACAAAGGTATGAAAATATTTTTGCTTGTCGGAAATGGTTTGGTCCTTGTGGGCGCAGGCTTGGAGGCAACCGTGGTCGGCAACGATACCGGGACTAGATCGGGTGGATCGAGGTATAGAATGGTGATGATGTCACGGGACGGATGGGCTCAAGCTTGGGGCTCATGAGGACACCATGGAGGAGGATTTGAGGTGGTTCAAAGGTTCCGGTTCGGGTTGGAGGCCCGAAGGCACGGAAATGGGACGGTCAAGTCCGGCAGATGAAGGCTCGTTGCATCAGGTTGATCGGGTTTTGTGTAAAACCCATGTATGGTATGTTTGGCCCATGTTGGGCTGTGTGTGAGTGGTTTAGGCCTATATAAGTGGCTGGTTGAGTGGGTGAAGTCTAGCCCTTGATGAGGCTACTTGGAAGCCAAAGAAGCAATCAAGGGTGGAGGTTCACCCGGTTGCCCTATATAAGGAAGGGTGGAGGGGGCTGTCTCCACCAAGTTTTGGGCTGAGGTTTTGTGGCTTGTATTCTGCTCTTTTGTGAGATTTGCCCACCTAGGTGTAGCTGTGAACAAACCCTCTCAAGTAATAGAAACTAGTTCCTTAAATCATGGCTTTGTTCTTGTGTTGTTCATGTGTTTGATCTAGTTTCTTTGGTGATTTTATTTGCAACAAGTTTATTTGCCTAACCTCCTTCTACATGTTGCTGATCCATGATGTTTTAAGGTTGCTTATATGATTTGACACCCTTGATAACCTGTGAGAAACAAGAGATCACGTTCTTTCCACTTTTGTTCAAGTTGGCACATTTGTTCTTCCTGCGCAGCAAGCAGTGTAGGATTTTTAGAAAAATCATCTGAGATGATTTTTGAGTGATTCTTATGGACAAGGTCCATGACTTCCATATCTACCCGTGAAAAAATTTTGGAGTCATCTGGATTCTTCGTTTGGGAGCTTTGAGGTGAATACCGAGCCCAAACTTTCTATGCGCGAGTTCAAGACAGTTTTTGTCTCAAGAATTTTCCTGATTTTTCTGTGAGGATTTTTTGTCTGAAACTTGGCTGGAGGCTTCACGACTCATTATGAAATAGGAAGAGAAATTTTCATAATTTTTAGAGCCCAAGAAAGCTAGCAACCACTCCTGTGATTGGAGTCAATCTTTGCTGGAATATTCCTACTTGCTTTTCTAAAGTACTTTTGTGCTTTGTCTTGTGCCTCAACAACTCTTGCACAAATTACTTTCAATTTGAGCACTCAACAAACCAGGAATATGGCTCTTTTTGTGGGTTGTCATCTTTGAGGCGCGTTGGGTGAAGAGCATCATTCATCTCCTTACGAGAAAATTTATTTGGTTCCTATTCACTCCCCCTCTAGTCACCAGGTTCAATATTTCAACTGGTATCAGAGCAAGGTTGCACTCTTTTCTTGATCTTCACCGATCTTTGAGCCTTTTCTTATTTCTGTCTTGAACCATGGTGGATGACAAGTACTCTACGAAACCTCCTGTGTTCTCGGGTTTGGATTTTCATTTTTGGAAGGCTAGGATGGAATCCTACATCATGGCACAGGGATACAGTGTTTGACTGAAAGTCAAAAATCCCTATGTGTTGCCAATCGATGAAGAAATCACCATCCAGAATCAGCCAGATGTGGGGTTGAATGCTAGAGCCCGCAACATGATCATTTAGGGACTGAGTAGGAATGAATATGAGCGAGTTGCTCATATTAAGACTGCTCACGAGATTTGGACTACCCTCGTTGCCTACCATGAGAGGACAGTCCAGATCAAGACTGTGAGGCAAGACTAGTACAAGAGAGAATACAATCACTTTGTGCAAAAGGCTGGTGAATCACTAGACGCCTATTTCAGTCGGTTCACCAAGATCCTTAGCAGCCTCAGGTCGGTTGGCACCACCTACACCGACTCTGAGAATGCTGGTCACTTCTTGTCCGCCTTGGATTTAAAGATTTGGGGTGTGAAGGTGACCACGGTCCGGCAAGCTGCGGATCTTACCACTTTGACCTTGGATGGGCTATATTCGAACCTCAAGACGTACGAGCTTGAGCATCTGTCCTGTGAGCCTAGTTCAGTTTCTACAGTTTTGGTCACCGATCCTTCTTTGCGGTTTTCCTCGAGTTCTTTGGAGTTTGGCACTGGTTTCTCTCTTTCTGCTTTGTGTGAAATAGCTGATGAGAGGCTAGATGGAGTGCCTGAGGATCTGTTAGCCTTACTCACCAGAAAATTCAGCCAAGCCTACAAGTGAGTGAGTGAGAGGAGAAGAGGGTCGATCAAGTGGTTCAAGTGTGGTGGCCCCAACCACATTCGGGCCAACTGCCCTAGGCTGGAGAAAGGCAAGAACAACTACACTATGTTGGACAAGAACCACTACATCAACAAGAACCGTAACAAGAAGCCGGTACCTGGAGGTGACAAGAAACCCAAGTTCTCCATGGGACGGAGACTCTTCTAGAAGGTGTTGGCTGCCTTGAATGAGGCCAACATCTCGGACTCGGAGGAGACTTAGAGCGATGATGGAGGTGACGACCAGAAGCCCAAGAACGACGACGACGGCGGCTACGCCGACATGTGCTTCATGGCCGACGAGGATGGAGCGAGCGACTCCGACCTCTACACCAACTCTGACACTGAGGTACCAACCTACGAGGAGCTCAATGATGCATTTCTGAAGCTAGGTCAATTCTATGCCAAGTCTAGAGCTAGGTGTAGGGAGCTGGAGGAGGAGGTAGCTTGTTTGACCTAGAAGTCGGAGAATTTGAAGTGCTTTGTGCCTCCTCAGTCGGTAGATTCTGATGGCTAGAGAGAATATGATAAGTTTGTGCATGAGTTGAATGAACTAAGGACCTTGCATGATAGTGTGTTTACTGAGCTTGAGTCACTTAGGGGAGACATGCTAGTGTGATGCTTGAACTAGATCAGGCTAGAGATGCTCTTGTTGTTGCTACTTCTGCTCCTAGCCTCATGACAGCTAGTATGATTGATCTCTCTGCACTGTCGTTTGCTTGTCCTGATCCTGCTGCACATCTTTCACATGACACACCTAAGGACCCAGTTAGCTCAGATGAGAGCTATAGAGATCTTGAAGCACCTAAGAACCCTGTTAGTCTAGATGAGGACTGTAGCTTTCACTCAGCTTCTACCTGTGAAAACTGCCTCACTTTTAAATTGGAGAATTTAAACATGAAAAATAAAATTGCTGAGATGAATAACACCCTGCTTGCTAGCTCTACTTGTGTTCGTTGTGATGAATTGGAGGGAGAAATGGGTAGAGTTTATGAGGATCTTAGCAAGAGGTTTGAGGATCAGTTAACTCAAGTCAAGAATGCTGAGTGCCTTTCCTGACAAGAAAGCGACCTTGACAAGGCCATACCGTATGCATGATGTGAGAATGTGCACTCACAGAGATTTTAAAAAGGTGGTATTTTGCAAAAAGCACCATCATGTTTGTGTATTTGTATATGTCCTAAATTTTCTTGTATTTGCATACTAGTCCTTGAACTGTAAGATAAAGAATGCCATTTTCCATGCTTGAAAGACAGGCAGAGGGAAGAACATTGAGGGCAAATGATCATCAGAGAAGGAGAAGAGCAGATGTGAAGAATGTCCACTGCTTATGATAACTGTCCCCTAGCAAAAATCCCCTGACTTCACTTACCACCTGTGAATTGAGATCTAGGTCTCGTTCTTTACTGCTGAAAGGCACGGTAAATTATAATCTGAAAAGTTTAGGGTCCTTGTAAAGTGGCTCGGAGAGAAAAAATAGTTTTGGTAGTTTTGAGAAAAACCACTAAAAGCCCCAAGCAAATGAATACAAAGTACTATAGCGTATAGCCTACACAAAAATAACAAATTTGGTAGCGGTAGATTATAATCTAACTTAAGCTGAAAAGAAAAAAGAACGTAATTTAAGTCTACCAACGTCTTTAGCTAGCTGTGCCTGTGCCACCAAAATGTGTGGCCTGTATCTCATCTCATTAGCACAAGACCAGCCCAACGGTGAAAACCAAATTGTCTTCGGACCAGTGGCAACTGCAACACCACTAGCTAACAGTTCTCCGAGCTCTTTTCTGCACGTTGCCAGAAGAAATCAACCGTATACGTATTATTCTTAGCCGTCACTCCACAACAAGGAGAGCTGTTTATGCCAACATCATAGAGTAATCATGTCCTACGAGAGCTAAATATCTTTTTATAAGTTTTTTAGAACAGAATAAAATTTCATTAAGATAAGATCATTCCTTTTACATGAAAACTCCTAGCCAACAACAAAATATTACAGACATCAAGCCAATTTTCCCTTAAAAAGTTTATTTATAGTATATTGGATAGCACCTCACATCCAGGTGAAATGTCATGGAGTCGGTAGGTGTCTAGCTGGGAGCATCAACCTTTAGCAAATTGGATATAGGGTGTCATATTTGTTGGCTAAAAGTATATTGTAGATACATATGGTTAGTGGCTTCGAGGTTTCTATAGCTAAGTGGAAAAAAATAGTTGTTTGGCCATAAACGGGCAAGCAAGATATAACCACGGAGATTTTTCCTTGAGCTGTCAATTAGGCGAAGAAATTGCGTTTAGAAGGACCCTATGGCTTAAATGGAGAAGCAATTCCTCCATGGCGCTGAAGTATGTAAGCTAAGCTTGATGAGTTTGCCCATTTCAGGGGAACCACCACAAAATTGTATCTTGAATGTCGACATATAGTAGAAGTAGTGTAGAACCTTTAACCTTGCACACTTTACTACATATATCAACGTGCTCAGGAAGCAAATACGGTGTGGTATTCTATTTAACGTCTTGTATAAAAGGCAACATATCTAGTGCTAATGGTGGTTGGGTGCTAACATGCTAACATTTAATCTAGACCTTTGGATTAAGATTTAAAGGTTGAGATGAAGCTAATTACTAGCTATGTGTGAAAGCATTTATGGCAATGAGTTGTCTTGCACCTAAATGTGTAAGCATTTATGTGAGTTGGTTGGCCTTCATCTCAATCTTTAAATCTTAATCCAAAGGTCTAGATTAAATGTTAGCATGTTAGCACCCAACCACCATTAGCACTAGATATGTTAATACCGTTGTTGTGTGCGTGGGTCAACATTAAAGAGTAATATATTTACAAAAATGCTTGTGTCTAGACGTTTGTAGCCATCAAACGCTGGCAACCACTCGTTTTCCTTCTTATCCTCTTGCTCTTTCTCTCTCTCTAATTCTCCAATTTTTTCCCCTTCCACCGGATTGCACAGCACAGCAAGAGATGAGGAGGGAGGGAGACGCCTGCACGAGGAGCGTCGACGAGCTCGCTGGCACGACGCTCACCAGCCTTTCTCCTCTTCCTCTCTCCCGTGCCCTCTCTCACCCCACCACCACCTACTCTTCCTCCTCTTTCTCTCTCTCTCATGCCCTCTCTCTCCCACCTCCTCCTCTTCACTCTACTCCTCCATGGATGACGAGCTCATGGGGGCAACACATGGTGCGATGGCGACGGTGAGCTCATGGGGCGACGACAACCCTCTCTCTGAGCTCGCTGCAATGGAGGGCTAGGTTCTCCATCGGAAAGAGCAAGGAAGTTAGACGAAGAAGATGTACAGTGTATTTTGATTTGAAACATCACATAGGTACATATGAAACATGGTTTTTTATCTAGTGAAACATGAATTTGCTCTAATAAAACACACGCAATAAATGTGAGACATTTCCGTTTTGCTCCTTGTGAAACATGTTTTCACCCTATTGAAATAATTTTTTGCTCTTGCGAAACATAGTTTTTGCTCTTGTGAAACATAATGTTTTATCCATGTTACATCAGTATTTCTCATGTTTCATTAGTAATTTCATCATGTTTCATCAGTACTTTGCTGATGTTTCACCAGGCAAAATTGATCTTTCGCCAATACTTTGCTATGTTTCATCAATACTTCGCCATGTTTCAATCCGACTCTCAATCAGGATTTCGCCATATTTTAGCAGTACTTTCACCATGTTTTAGTACTTCGTTGATGTTTGACTAGGCAAAATCGATGTTTTGTCAATATTTCGCCACGTTTCTGCGCATGGTGCCATGTTTCATCATTTTTTTGTCATGTTTCATCAGCACTTAGCCTATGTTTCATAAGTATTTCGTTATGTTTCATCAATATTCCAACCATGTTTTATCAGTACTTCTTCATATTTCATCAGGGTCACACGAGGGTCTGATAGGAAACCCTCCCATTGGACGTTCGATCTCGGCCCTCGCCATATATTTATCCAAAATATTATTGACGTCCCATAATTTTCAATTGAAACGTAAATGACACATTCATTTTAACCAAAATTATGAAAGAAAACAAATTACATATTTGTACTGTAGCCAATCTCACAGGATATATGTTTAAAAATTACAACATAAGATTTGTACTGTAGCCAATCTCACAGGATATATGTTTAAAAATTACAACCTAAGATGACCCTCTTTGTTTATTTCACTTCTATTTTTCTTCCGGCAGTTTTGTGCCCATCTCACGAATTAATCACGAGATTAATTACTCCCTGTCGATGACCACAACCTGCTTGCCAACGTTGCGGCCGGAGAAGAGGCCGATGAGCGCGGCCGGCGCGCTCTCGATCCCTTCGACGACATCCTCCACGTACGTGATCTTGCCCTCCTTGACGTACCGTGCCGCCGTCTCCTCGAACCCCCTGTACTTGGCGTAGTGGTCGAATACCAGGAACCCCTCCACTCGGAGCCGCTTCGCGACGACGGTGAACAGGTTGTACACGGGGTCCGGCCGGTCGAGGTTGTACTGGGAGATCATCCCGCAGGCGGCGACGCGGCCATGCACGCGCATGTTGAGCAGCACGGCGTCCAGCATCGCGCCGCCCACGTTCTCGAAGTAGATGTCGATACCCTCCGGGAAGCGCCTCTTCAGCGCCAGCTTCAGGTCCTTCTCCTTCTTGTAGTTGAAGGCGTCGTCGAACCGGAACTTCTCCTTGAGCAAGCTCACCTGATTAGCACACAGATCACCGTGAGGCGAGCTCGGTGAGAGAAAATTGACATGGCCGGAAGAACGGGAGGTAGAATCCTCTCGGCGCGGGGCAGGAATTACCTTCTCGTCAGAGCCGGCGCTGCCGACGACGTAGCAGCCCATCAACTTGGCGAACTGCCCCACGAGCTGCCCGACGGCGCCGCTCGCGGCCGACACGAACACCCTCTCGCCTTCCTTGGGCGCGCAGATCTCGTAGAACCCGACGTACGCCGTGAAGCCTGGCATGCCTGAGATACAGACGACACGAGCACATCACACACCCTGCGAGTCTGTGACACCAACATCACACACACCCTGAAACCGGCCATGGCGTGTACGTACCGAGGAGGCCGGTGTAGTAGGAGAGGGGCAGCTCGGGGTGACCGATGGTGAAGAGGCTCCGGGTCCCGGGGTCCTCGATGAGGCTGTACTCCTCCCACCCTGTCATCCCCCACACGTAGTCGCCGGCTTTGTAGCCCTGGTGGCTCGAGTCCACCACCCTGCCCACGCCGTAGCCGGTGATGGCCTACGCATGCCATAGAAAACGATGAGCAAAACGAGAGGTTTTATCATGACAATTGCACGCATGCGCGCGAGTAAGCTGTCAGCCGGGCCTCACGCCCGGACCCTGAGCCGTTAGGCAGCAGCAGCACTGCACTGCCCAACGCCGAAAGCAATGGTCAGGTCTTTGAGCCATCTCCACCCAAAAAGCTAGCTCGATGAGAGGGTGCTCCCTCACCCTTATAAACCATGCTTGTGCCCTCCCCACAACCAATGTGGGACTATTCTCAACAATCTCCCCCTCACACATTGGGCCGAGACCTGTCCGAGAACCACTGGGCTTCTGGCTCGATACCACTTGTCGGTAGGGCTCACGCTTGGGACCCTGTGCCGTTAGGCAGAAGATGCACTTGCAAGCCCAACGCTGAGCAGCGGGCCTAGGTCTTTTGGGCCATCTCCCCCCAAAAAGCTAGCTCAATGAGGGGTTACACCCTCAACCCTTTTAAACCATGCTTAGGCCCTCCCAACTCCCAATGTGGGACTATTCCCAACAATCTCCCCTTCACACATTGGGCCGATACTTGTCCGGGAACCACCTGGGCCACCTAGGCTCTGATACCATTTGTCAGCCGGGCCTCACGCCCGGACCCCAGGCCGTTGGGCAGCAGTGCACTTGCAGGCCCAACGCTGAGCAGCGGGCCTAGGTCTTTTGGGCCATCTCCACCCAAAAAGCTAGCTCGATGAGAGGGTGCTCCCTCATCCTTATAAACTATGCTTATGCCCTCCCCACAACCAATGTGGGACTATTCCCAACATAAGCAAGCTAGTTCATGCATGAGCTATTGCCGGGTGTGTACCTCGCCGACGACGAAGTCGTCCATGTACGAGGGCTCGTCGTGCCTGGACATGCGGCTGCGCATGTAGGGGTCGCAGGACAGGTAGAGGTTCTTGACGAGGACGGCGCCGGCCGTGCCCTCCGGCACCTTGGCCGGTGCGGTGGCCGTCACTACGACCTCCATGTCGCTCTCCTTGGGGAAGCCCGTCGCGTAGTTCTTGAGCACGACCTTCTTGTTCGCCATCTGCGCCCCCACCTCCGCCGCCATCGATCAGTGCTTCTGGTCGATCCGCCTCCGATCTGTATAGCTAAAGCTGCACCGATGTACCTCGAATCTGTAGTCTGTGTGGATTGGATGAGGCTATGCCATGGGTATCACTGGGGTTTATACAGCTACGCCTCACGCATGGCCGCATGGGCAAACGTAGCCAGCTAAGCCAACAAACCACTCAGGGGGTGCATCTGGACACAAGGGGTCGTGTGCGTATTCAATTAATTAGCTAACTACATAATTAGCTAGCTACTACGTACTTAATTAAGGGAGCTAGTTAAGCCAACAAACCGCACTTAATTAGCTAACAAACGTAGCCAGTTAAGAGCATCTCTAGCAAGGGCCCTTAAAACAGAGCTCCTATTTTGGATTTAAGGGCTCCCCCTATTTTTAGGTACTTTTTTCATATATGAAGTCAAAGAATGTTTTTAAATCTGAGTCCCTATTTTATTTTCTCTCCTATTTTGACATATCCACTATGTATAATCCTCATTTGACACCGCTAAAATTCAATAAAAATATTTATAATACATAAAACATAAGCATATTAACATTTACAATTTGAAAACATGATATTTGAAATTTAAATTTAAAATTTTCAAAACATGTTTCTTCAGAGCTGGTGAGACAGCGTGACATGTTTCTGAAAACCACCATAGCTTGGTGTCCCTGAGCTGAATATTACCTGCAGCCGCTGCATGTGCAGTAGGGTTGTTCCCAGCTCTGATGTGTTCCCAGCTCTGATGTGCGGTCCATTTTTATGATTCTTTAAGCTCAACAATACTATACAATAGCATCATCTTCATGAGCTCAACATGTTTTCCACTCATCTACTTGTCACACGATTCATTTTCCGAGTGAAGTTTCAATCAGATATCCCATGTTTTTATGTTCTGTAGTACATGTATAGTAAGCATAACATTCATCAATAATCATACACTTGTGGGCGTTTACTATGCCATGTTTCAATCAGATATCCCATGTTTGATCAAGCAACATCAGGTTTCCCAGAGGAGAGGAAATGACACTAGCAACATCAGGCATAACATTCATCAATAATCATACACTTGTGGGCGTTTACTATGCCATGTTTCAATCAGATATCCCATGTTTGATCAAGCAACATCAGGTTTCCCAGAGGAAATGACATCAAGTTTCGAAGTGACAGAAGAGAAGGCGAGAGATGAGGAGCTCACCGCTGCGAGAGGAGAAGCGGCTGGCGACCAGCGTCGCATGAGCCTTGGCGCGCTACGGAGCTGAGGCGCGCGCGCCGATGGTGCCGATGAGGAGGCGATGGCGAAGCGAAAGCGGCATGCATGGCAGCGCGTCGTTGAGGAGGCGCGGATGGCGGCGGAGGGCGCGCGCCGATGGTGCCGACGAGCGAGGCCGGTGGCGGAGGGCGGGCGGCAGCGTCGCGAAGCGTGGTGGCGGCGGCGGAGGCGCGGCGCGCGATGAAAGCGACGAGGAGGCGATGGCGCGGCGGAGGGCAGCGCGGCGGCCGGCGTCACGAGGAGGCGCGGTGATGGCGGAGGGGCGGCGCGCCGATGGTGCCGACGAGAGGCGGTGGCGAAGCGGAGAAGCGGCGTGGTGGCGGCGTCGCGAGCCTTGATGGCGCGCCGATGGGAACCTCACGAGGAGGCGGTGCGGAGGGGGGCGGCGGCCGGCGCCGCGCGAGGCGCGATGGCTGCCGATGGGCCGACGAGGAGGCATGGCGGGCGGGGCGGCAAAGCGCCGCGAGGAGGCGGCGAACGCGTGCAGTAACGTGAGGAGGCTGGCGGGTGGCGGCAGGCGTCGCGAGGCCAGATCCAAAAGGAAGTAGGCGGCGGCGGGGAAGCGGGATAGAAATTTCCCACAGCGCGCGCGCGAGGAAACCGCCGAATAGGAGCTTGCTCGCGTCCGTGGGAATTGGGGCTAAGGAGGCAAATTTAGGGGCCTCCTAAATTTAGGGGCTTGAGTTGGGGCCTTGCTGGACCTGTTTTTTTAACCACACTCCCTATTTTAAGGTTTAGGGGCTGGTTTAGGGGCTCTGCTGGAGATGCTCTAAGCCAACAAACGAAGCCATCTAACCCAACAAACCGCACTTAATTATCTAGCTACTTTATTAAGGGAGCTAGTTGTGTACGTAACTTTCTCTACGTCCCACACTTAATTAGTTACTTAATTAAGTTGATGTCGTTGCACATGAGTAGCCCCTTTTCATTATTTGCTACTTTTTTATAACATTTTGCTCTAGGTATCATCAAGTATCGGGTATTATTGAGTATCATGTCATCATTAAGCATTAGGTATCACCGAGTATCGGGTATCATTGAGTATCGGGTACCATGAACATGTATCATAAGCATCGTCGAGTATCGAGTTGGGTGTCTCGGGTGTTAGGTATCGTCGAGTATTGGGTGTCATTAGCAAGTACCATTGAGTATCAATAATCATTGAGTATGAAGTATCATTAACAAATATTGTCGAGAATCTGGTTAGATATCATCGAAGTATCATCGAGTATCAAGTCAAACATCGTGAAGTATCGGGTATTATCGAATATCGGGTATCTTTGAGTATCAAGTCTTAGTAGCAAATATCGTCAATTATCAGGTTTCATCAGCAACTATCATCCAATATCAAATATAATCAACAAGTACCATCGAGTATCGGGATAGATAGCGTCGAGTATATGGTATCGCTAAGTGTTGGGTATCGTCGAGTATCGAGCTGACCATTGTGGAGTATCGGGGGTATCAAAGAATATCGAGTATCGCGTATCAAGTATCATGTATCACCAAGTTTTAAGTATCGTTGAGTTTTAAGTATCCTTGAGTGTTAGGTATTGTGAAGTATCGGATATCGTCGAATATCGGGTAGGTATTTTCATGCATCGAGTGTCATCGGATATCGGATTTCCTTGAGCTTTAGGTATCATTAAGGTTAATGTGCTCAAAACAAAGAGTGAATACTCCTAAAAAAGCTAATAAACTAGAAAAAAATACAATAAGTTCATAAAATTATGAAAAAAAAATAGTGAGCTAGATGTTAATTTTAGATGAATTATAAATTTTGTTTTGTGTTAAACAAAGTTCGTATGAAATAGATATTAAATTATGAAGATAAAATCAAGAAAAAAGATAATGTACGTCAATTATCTAGTTGAGCTAGGAGGATGAGCGGTCAGCGGCTGTGTGGACGCGCCGCATGGAATGCACCACAGTTTTGTCGTTTTTGTTATAATAATCCAGTATTCACGCGATCATCAATTACAAGATCAACAAAAAGGATGAACATAGATAAAAATAGAGAGAACACATAGCACTGTAGTCTTTATTGATTTCAATTGATTCATCTTTACAATGGGGTGTCTCTTATATTTATAGTCCTATCCTAATTCGGTTTTGCCCATAATACCCCTAGAGATAAACCCTAATGGGCTTTATCGGGCTAGGGTTATAACACTCCCCTTGGGTGAAACCGTGATATGCCAATGCCTCGTTAAAAACTCTATCCAAAAACCCAGTGGGAAAAAAGGATTGGAGAAAAGAGTATATTGCACACGGATGCTGCACAGTGATATTGCCTCGTTAAAAACCTCGTTACAAGAAAGTCTACAAAAACTCGTACAAGAAAAAAGAGTGCAATATATATGTGATCTCCCAGATCACTCGAGCTACTGTTCAGTGGAGCACACTCCCCCTGAATCTTGCAACTCTCGAAATTGCCTCATCCCAATTCCACGGACATAAGCCCAGAATGTTGAGGTAGGCAACTCTTTAGTGAAAAAATCCACCATATTGCCACACGATTTCGTTTGTACTACCTCTATCTTACCACCCTTCTGGAGCTCATGAGGGTAGAATAACTTAGAAGCAATATGCTTCGTCATTTTACTCTTAATGTAGCCCGTTTGCATATGTGCAACTCAAGCAGCATTATCCTCATGGATAATCGTGAGGGTATCAACGGCGTTCAATCCACATGACCGTTGTATGTGGTTGATCATTCATCTAAGCCAAACACACTTAAGTGCGGCCTCATATAGAGCAATAATCTCATAATGGTTAGTGGAAGTCGCCGCAAGCGTTTGCTTACTCGATTTTCATAAAATCGCTGCACCACCAAGCAAGTAAATAAACCCAGTCTAGAACTTACCTGTATGCGGATCAGACATATACCCTGCATCCGTATAACCCACCATGGTCATAAGCTGATTTCTCCCATAAAACAACCCAAGATCCTAAGTACCCTGTAGGTACCTAAAGACAGTTTTAACTCCTACCCAATGCCGCCACGTTGGCGCAGAACTGTATCAAGCTAATAAATTCACTGCAAAAGCGATGTTAGGTCTGGTACAGTTAGCAAGATACATTAGTGCCTCAATAGCACTGAGATAGAGAACCTCCGGTCCCAAAATCTCCTGATCATCTGCCTTCGGTCTAAACAGATCCTTGTCCAACTCAAAGGACCGAATGACCAAAGGGGTCTTCAGGGGGTGTGTTTTTCTCATATTAAACTTTTCTAATACCTTCCTGGTATAGGTGGTTTGATGCACAAAATCCCCTCTGAAAGATGTTCAAGCTGCAGGCCTTAGCAATATTTGGTTTTACCCAAATATTTCATCTCGAACTCCGTCACAAGGTGAGCACTCACCTCACCAATGTCCCCTGCTGTCCTGATGATATTCAAATCATCGACATAGACCAAGATGCTGTAAAATCCACTGTAGGATTTCTTTATGAACATGCGGGGATAATCATCATTATTGGAGTAACCCTTTTCCCGGAGAAACTCACTCAGTCGGTTGTACCACATCCTACCTGACTGTTTAAGTCCGTATAGCGACTTTCTCAACTTAACACTATACAACTTGCGACCTCCTCCTTTTAGAATCTTTACCCCCTCGGGGACCCGCATATAGATATCCAAATCAAGTGACCCATCCAAATATACGGTAACCACATCCATTAACTGCATATTCAAATTCATACAAGCTGTCAGAGATATTAAATATCCGAAAGTTATTCCACTCATAACCGGAGAGTAAGTTTCATTGTAATCAATGCAGGACCTCTACATGAACCTTTGTGCTACAAGCCTCGCCTTATATCTCACCACCCGGTGATTCTCGTCCCTCTTCCGGACGAATACCCATTTGGCTCCAACAGGGAGCACCTCAGGCGGAGTTGGTGCAACCGGATCGAACACTCCCTTCTTATTAAGAGAGCGCAACTCTGCCTTGATTGCCTCCATCCACGTAGCTTAGTCCGAGTGCCTCATGCACTCCGCCATGGTCTTAGGTTCTGGGTCTAACTCTAAAGAAGAAACAATCTTAGACGCAAAGTAAATGTCAACAATTGTAGTCTTCCTCTTATATAACTCTCCTGAGTAAACATAGTCTATGGAAATTTCCTCATTTCCTTCCTCTGACTCCTCGTGATTTCCCAACACGACACGGTCGAGGCTTTCAGATCTCCCAGCACCGAGACTTGCACGCGCATGGTCACTGGGTGCGCCATTCCTCGAATGGGCGTCAGCGCCATTCCCCGAATGGGCACCACTGCCATCCCCTGGATGGTCTTTCTCGACTCCATGTCAACTCTTCAGCTAACAGGGGTGCCAAACCTACACTGATTATTAGTCTTTGCGGACGTCTCCGCTAACCAGAATCACGTGTACCCAGATCTCTCCCCCTCTTCCTCTCAAGAGAGCCCTAAGTGGCCAGCTGCTGCTGGGGTACCTCCACTCTCTCCGGTGCACTAACCGTAGGTATATGCAATTTGGTCACTCCTTTATGGCCAGTGAAAGCATCTGGCAGACTATTTGCAATCTTTTACAAATTTATTATCCTCTGAACCTCCAGTTCAGTTTCTTTCGTACGTGGGTCTAGGGACTGAATGCCCCTGGCATCCTAATCAATTTCCCGACATTCCATAGTGTGGTACTTATCTCCTCTAATGCCGAAAAATGGTCTTCATAAAAAATACAATCAACGTACCTAGCCTTATACAGATCACCTGTCATAGGCTCTAGGTACTTCAAAATCGACGGAGATTCAAACCCAACATAGATCTCTAGCCTCCTGTAGGGGCCCACGGTGGTACGCTGTGGTGGTGAGATCGGCACATACAACGCGCTGCTGAACTTTTGCATATGGGAAATACACGTTTGTATCCCACGCACTAAGAAAGTTTTATGATATGTAGTTGGTCTAAGTTGAATCAATGCAATGGCATGCAAGACCGCATGGTCCTAGCAACAAGTGGGCAGCCTATAATTCTGTATCAAGGGTCGAGCGATCAACTTGATCCTCTGAATTAGAGACTCTGCAAGGCTATTCTAAGTGTGCACGTGTGGTACTGAGTGTTCTACACTTATGCCCAAAGCCATATAATAATCATTAAATGCCCGCGAGCTAAACTCCGCGGCATTGTCCAACCTGATGGACTTGATTCTTTCCTCTGGAAAGTCAGTCCTCAACCGAATAATTTAGGCAATAAGCTTAGCAAAAGCATGGTTTCTTGTTGACAACAAGCACACATGGGACCATCTCATAAACGCATCCAACAATACCATAAAGTATCTAAATGGCCCAGACACCGGTAGAATCGGTCCGCATATATCACCCTGAATTCTCTCCAAGAACTTCGATGATTCCTCTTGGACCTTATGACGAGAAGGCCTTATAATCAAATTTCCTTGTGCACACGCCGGGCACACAAACCTCTCAGGTTTAGGGAACTGAGACGCCTTCAGGTCATGACCCATAGAATTCTTCACAATTCTTTGCATCATAGTAAGGCTAGGATGTCCTAGACGATCAAGTCAGATCCTAAACATATCTAGGTTTACTATTTCAGTTTTCAAAGCGTTGTAGGCCAGAGATAGATACCCCCTCGGACTTTGGAGCGAAGGTAGGGTCTACCTTTTCCGCACCTCCGCCCCCCTTTATTCCCTGTTTTTCAGGACAACCGAAGGAAACACAGGGAATGAAATGCGGAGGCCAGCTGCGACGGGGCGAAGCACGTGCTGAGCACGGCGGAGCCAAAAGCGGAGCAGTGAAGGACACGGGCGGAACGAGGAGCGTATGGGAGGCCTGGCAGAGCAAAGGGGAGCAGGTCGAGGAGCAAGCACAAATGGGGGAAACCAACGCGGAGCATAGCAAGACCCAAGCGGAACTAAAGTTCGACGAACCAAAGAAAGATCGGGATGACTAGGAGGGCGACGGAGCGAACACCCCCACCCACAGCGGGGCTAAGTAGACAGGCCGTACAGTCGAGCCTGCAGCCCTGTCAGAGCACTCGAGTGAGTGTCAGGTTGGGGCAGGCCGGTCAGTAACCGTCGTGCGGGTGTAATTCCCCATGTAACCCGGTGTGGGGGCCGATTAGGAGGGTATAATCGCAAAGAGCATGGCTAATGTACTACAAAATGACCCCGGCGTCCCTTGCATGAGGGCAGGTGAGGGGTAAAACATGTAAAGTAGAAAGAAAATGACTCGCAGGCCCCCGGTCGGGGCCGGTGAGATGAGGGGTCGCCGTTGCATGGCGCTGTACAATCCCGCCCCTATAAAAGGGGGAGGACGACGCAGGTAAGAAACAAACTCTCTTTTTCCAGGTATTGTGTTCCTTCCATCCACGAGCGTGATCCTTGAGAGCGTGAAAGTTTCATCGAGCTGCCTTGGGTGTGCGGGATCGCGCATCGGGGGCAGCCCTGTTTTCTGTTTGTGGGGTTACACGCACAACAGTGGCGCCGTCCATGGGGATCGATTGCTTGAGAAAGCCATCGTTTCCAAACTGATTTGACGAAGAACCATCGATGACCATGCCGCCGAAGAGGAGGACCGCGACCCCGTCTCAGGGGGCTACCACGGGAGCTGCTGGTGGGGAGTCAGGGAGGTCGCTGAGGAGGCAGACGCGCAGTCGCTTGCAAGTGCAGGATGAGGGGGGTCAAGTCCCCATGCAAGTGGAGGGATCTCCGGAGGCGCGCCCGCCGCCGCCGTCGTGGTGACGCATAGCGCGCCTCAGCGCCAGCGCGAGGGCAAAGCAGCGACGGCCAAGCCGGAGGAGGACGCCAGGAGGCGTCGAACCACCCGAGCCGGCGAGGCGGCCGCGGGGGCAGAGCTGCCTCCCGCAGAGCGAAGGGGGCGCAGGAGACGCTTGACCCCAATGTACGGGCGTTGATGGAGGCTAACGAGAAGTTGATGGCGGAAGTGCAACGTCTGCAGGGGCAGATGAACCAATTCCTCACTGTGTCTCAGGACGAGAGCCCGGACCAAGAGGTACTGTCTCCAGCACACACGAGGGCCGCCAAGAATGATGACGACCCCAACCCGCTCTGTGCCAGGCTTCGCGCGAAGAGGTGGCCTTCCCCAGGAAATTTCAAGCTCGCCACCATCAAACCGTATAATGGCAAAGCGGACCCAAGGGAGTTTCTCCGCGTCTACGACACCGCCGTAGAAGCAGCAGGGGAAGATGACGACATTAAGGCCAAGGGGCTGTTGCTGGCACTCGAGGGTATCGCCCTCTCATGGTACTCCTCCCTCGAGCCAGGTTCTATCGAAAGCTGGCCTCAACTTCGTGCCAAGATGGAGAGCAACTTTCGGGGAACCGGACGGATGAAAGAGGCGACAATTGCTCATTGTAAAGCCATGAAGGGAATCCTCAAGTGCTATTTCTAGCGGTTCTCCAAGATCAAATGCCAGATCCGAGGGGTCATTGACACCACCATCATCAACGCAGCACGCTGCGGGCTGCGAAGGGGGCCGTTGGCCGAAAGGCTAGCTTAGAAAGAGGTCTGTATCGTGGAGGAGCTGTTCGCCAAAATGAAAGAATATGCTCGGGCGGAGGAAGACAACTCCCAGAGGGAAGACAGGCCGCAGCATGAGCCGTCGAAGCGATCTCCTCGCAGGAGGGATCAGGAGAAGGAGCCTGCATCTATAGCAAAAGGAAGGACTCGTGGCCAAGAGCGCGAGAGGAAAGACAAAGGAAAAAGGATCCATTACATTGATGAACGGCCCGATCGACGAGATGACAAGGGACGGTACCTGGAGCAACGCAGGCGAAGCCCGCCTCGCTGGCAACATAAGCGAGAAGGGGATCGGCCTGCGCCCAAGCGGGAAGAAGTAGCCAGGAGAAGGTACCACTGCGAGTACCATGGTGAAAATAGCACACATGATTCGATCCACTGTAAGGTGATCGAAGGCTACCGGCGGTTCGAAGCTAAGAGAAGAGAAGGCGAAGTGCTTCCTCTTCCACCACCGCCCCCACCACCTCCGGAACATCCGAGACCCCCACTCCACGGGGCGATAAACCACATGCACCGAGTCATCAACACCATTGCTGGAGGGTCCTCCCCGCATATGTCCTCCAAAAGGCAACGCAAGGCATATGCTTGACAGATCAACCACGTCGGAGTCAACCCGTCATTCACACCCCAGCAAGAGCTTGAGCCTATCGTGTTCATCGACAAAGACTCGCGGGGGGTGCATTTTCCTCATCAAGATTCCTTGGTAATCGCAGCTATGATCGCAGGTTGCGAGGTGCGCAGGATACTAATTGATGGAGGGAGCGCGGCAGACATCATCTCCGCCGAAGCTTTCAAACAAATGATGATTCCATTTGACCGTCTAAGGAGATCGGAGGTACCGCTGGTGGGCTTCGGAGGAAACGCCATCGGCACTATTGGGCAGATCGAGCTAGAAGTAACCTTCACAGCGCAGCTGTCCAGCGTCACTATTGTTGATGGCATCAAGGAAGCTCCGGCACTACTTTCAGGGAAACCGAATCAAAGTGCCCACGGCATACCTACTAAGCTCCATGCTATCAAACAAACAAAGCTCGGGGCGCGTTAGCAAGTGGGCGGTCGAGCTCGCCCCATTCGAGCTATCCATCGTACCGCGCACGGCAATCAAGAGCCAAGTTCTGGCCGACTTCGTCGCTAAATGGACTTCACTGGTGTCCAAGGACAGAAACGACGCGGACGTATGGCTCGTCAACACCGACGGATCGTGGGGCGTACACGGTGCAGGGATAGCGGTCGTCGTCACGGCCCCCGGCGGAGAAACAGCTGAATTCGCGGCGAAGCTGGAATTCCCTTCGACAAACAATACGGCTGAATACGAAGCGCTTCTCCTGGGGCTTCGCAAAGCCAAGGCCAGGCGCGCCATCCTAAGGACTGACTCGAAGCTCATTGAAGGACACGTCTCTAAGGAATATTAGGTCAAGGACGAACAACTTCAGGAGTACGTCGAAATGGTCAGGGCAATGGAAAAAACCTTCGATGGATTCTCTATACGAGCGATTCCACGGGCGCAAAACGAGCGGGCTGATGAGCTGGCAAAGGCGGTGGGGTCCGGAAGCGCTTTAACCCCGACCGTATTCTTTGAAGTGCTTCGGGCTCCCTCGATCGCCTCCCAGGTGAATCTTATAACCCCAGCAGCCAGCAACGACTAGCGAGACGAGATACACAGCTACCTCCTCGACGGCACCCTTCCGCCGGACGGAGCACAGGCCAAGCGACTAGAGGCCCGGGCGAAGAAGTATGCCATAATCGAAGGGCTCCTGTTCCGCGGAGGACTCTGCGCGCCGTGGCTTCGCTGCATATCTCAGGAAGAAGGAATCGAGGCCCTGCATGAGGCGCACGAGGGAACCTGCGGAGCACACCAAGCCCCAAGGAACCTGGCAGGCAAGGTGTTCAGAATGGGCCTCTACTGACCGTCAGCACTGCAGGATGCGGAGCACCTAGTCAAACATTGGCACGCTTGCCAATGGATGACTAAGCAGAAGAAAGCCCCGCCTACCGAGTTGCGCCCAGTGCCCCCGGTCTGGCCCTTCGCAAAGTGGGGGATCAACATCGTTGGTCCGCTAGCCAAAGCCCTGGGAAGCCTACAATTCGTAATCGTCGCAATCGACTACTTCTCCCGTTGGATCGAAGCGGAGCCAGTAGCAAAGATAACAGCCGAAGCCGCGACTAAGTTTCTCTGGAAGACAATCGTCTGCCAGTACGGGGTTCCCTACGAGATCGTCACAGATAACGGATCCCAGTTCGAGTCCAAGAAGTTCCAGGAATATTGCGAGGGTATCGGCACAAAGATCTGCTTCGCGTCGGTCGGGCACCCGCAAGCGAATGGTGCGGTAGAAAGAGCTAATGGATTGCTACTGGACGGCATCAAGAAAAGGCTTCATAACACATCAAAGGGTGCGTGGCCCGACGAACTGCCTAAGGTTCTCTGGGCGGCTCGCACCTCCACGTCGCGCCCCACGGGTTTCTCCCCGTTCAGGCTAATCTTCGGAGAAGAGGCCGTTTCACCCGCGGAGATTCAAGCCAAATCCTTTCGCATCATCAAGGGCCTGATTCAGGAAGCGGCGGATATCACGCACGACTTGACGGAGGAGGGGCGATTACGAGCCCTGATCACCATGAAAGCCTACGCTAAAGCTGCGTCGCGGAGCTTCAGCAAAAAAGTTAGAAAACGAGACTTGGCACCCGGGGACATGGTACTCAAACGATCAACCCCAACGTTCGCCAAGCTCAAGTCCACGTGGGAGGGACCGTACATCATCAAGGAGTCCACAGCGAAGAGGCTCACAGGCTCACCACCTTGGACGACAAAGATGTACCAAGGACCTGGAACTCCGATGCACTCAAGAGGTTTTACCCGTAATGTTCTTCCTTCTCAAAAAAAAAGAAGAGAGAGGAGGCCATGTACAAATGATTATCAATGAAGGAAAGCTATAACCGGGGGCCGTTTAGCACCCCCACCCGTGGTTTTTTCCCCTTCGGGGGTTTCCACGTAAAAACCTGTTGTCTCCATGCATGCAGTGTGGTACGGTGCGAAAACCGGTTAGCTAAGGCGCAACGCGAGGCTAACGCGCCACCCTCGCTCCGAGTGCTTGGTCGGGCTTACGTCCCACCCACTCCTTCGCTTCGACGGACCCGCGGTTAGCTAAGGACTAACGCGAGGCTAACGCGCCACCTTCGCTCCGAGTGCTTGGTCGGGCTTACGTCCCACCCACTCCTTCGCTTCGACGGACTCGCGGTTAGCTAAGGACTAACGCGAGGCTAACGCGCCACCCTCGCTCCGAGTGCTTGGTCGGGCTTACGTCCCACCCACTCCTTCGCTTCGACGGACCCGCGCTTAGCTAAGGACTAACGCGAGGCTAATGCGCCACCTTCACTCCGAGTGCTTGGTCGGGCTTACGTCCCACCCACTCCTTCGCTTCGATGGACCCGCGGTTAGCTAAGGACTAACGCGAGGCTAACGCGCCACCTTCGCTCCGAGTGCTTGGTCGGGATTACGTCCCATCCACTCCTTCGCTTCGACGGACCCGCGGTTAGCTAAGGCATAACGCGAGGCTAACGCGCCACCTTTGCTCCGAGTGCTTGGTCGGGCTTACGTCCCACCCACTCCTTCGCTTCGACGGACCCGCAGTTAGCTAAGGACTAACGCGAGGCTAACGCGCCACCTTCGCTCCGAATGCTTGGTCGGGCTTACGTCCTACCCACTCCTTCGCTTCGGCGGACCCGCGGTTAGCTAAGGCCAAACGCGAGGCTAACGCGCCACCTTCGCCCCGAGTGCTTGGTCGAGCTTACGTCCCACCCACTCCTTCGCTTCGGCAGACCCGCGATTAGCTAAGGCCTAACGCGAGGCTAACGCGCCACCTCCGCTCCGAGTGCTTGGTTGGCCTTACGTCCCACCTACTCCTTCGCTTCGACGGACCCGCAGCTAGCTAAGGTCTAACGCGCCGCCTTCGCTCCGAACACAATACAGAGCACAAATTGGCTAAGACGCGAAGTGCTAGCTCCGAACAGGTGGTTGTCACTACAACCCAGCAATACACGTAAGGGCAAGCATCCTTCGACACCAAGTCCAGGGATAGGAATAACGGTGCTCATTTCACCAAAAGCATGGAACATTACATAAGCCCCTAGGGGCTGCCGAGGGCATCATCTGGTTTAACTCGTTCAAAGGTCAGCGAGCCCTTTTCCCTCTAGGCACCCGGCGAAAGCGAGCTCGCCCGAGACGGGCCGGCTTCACCACCGGCACGTCGTTGCTCCCAACGGAGCTGGCAGGAGAAGGTGGCGGCGCCGGAAGGTCGACGTCATTATCTTCCCCGTCGGAGACAACGATCGGGTGCAAAGCGTTGGCCCCTGGAAGGACAGGCCCGACGGGTTGGCCCACGCCGTCTGCGCCGGCCCCATCGTCGATAAGGCCTCTCCCTGCCCTCACCTCGGCGGCGAGCCTCGCATCAAGGGCCCCTGCCAGCGCTGGGCCGTCGCTGAGATTGGGAAGGGAGACGATAGAAGAAAGGGATGAAAAGCCGAAAAGCTGAGACATAGCGACGCACTCAGAAACGAAGAGCAGTGACACCGCCGGAGACACCGGCGGAGACATATATATGCCAACGCGGGCCAATCAGGCCCGACGAACGCCATAAAGAAGCTCGGGAACTGAGGAGAGTCTCGCTGAGGAAGGGCGGGACACAGAACCCCAAGCGCCGTAGCTGCGCGCGTGATCATAAATAATGAACAAAACCGAAGCGTCGCGCAAGCACTACACTAGCGCACGGGAGCCTTCATTGGCCCGAGGAGCCCGAAGGCAAGGGTCGCGGTTACGCGCGTCATCATAAATAGTAATCAAAATCGAAGCGTCGCGTGAGCGCCGCACTAGCGCGCGGGAGCCTCCATTAGCTCGGGGAGCCCGAAGGCAAGGGGTTAGCCGGTGGAATTCGAAGAAGCGATCAAAGAGGCAGAATGTAAAGAGACGGAACAAGCGGCACGGGGCGCAATAAGTCTTCTAAACAGGTCCAATTACAAGCCAAGAGTTTACCACAAACCAAGAGAAAAAAGATGACACAAGTTACGAAGAGGGCTGCTTCTCCTTGCCCTTTGCTTCGCCAGGCGACCCTGCCTTGGCCGCGGTCCTTGAAGCGCTCATCGCCGCTCGGGCTCGTAGCACGGACTCCCCCGCCGCTGCCTCGCCGTGATGATTCCAAAAGACGGAGATAAAGCGGGAGGCCAAGCGGGTTGCGGAGGGAGAAGCTCTCCCCGCCGACGCGATATCGGAAAACCTTGGGGAGCCAGCAGCCACGGAGGTAGCACCAAAATGCTCCTGGACATGCGCGCAACCTTTTGCTTTGAGGAGCTGAGCCGTCTTCAAAGACCCCAATCGGGCGCAGTGGCTGCCGAAGGCCACGGCGGAGCTCCCTAGTAGCCCAGCGGAGTTCTGAAGGAACCTGATAGCCTCCGCGCCGGGGGCAGGAGTGCGGCTCGAGGCAACGATGCCCAACCGAGGGAGCTACTGAAGGAAAGCGTCGGTCGCCCCTTGGATGCCGGAGGTTAGGGTCTCCAACCGCTTCTGAGCGGTCTCGCAACGCTCCTCTGCTCGGCGCGCGTTGACAAGGCTCATCTGAGCCTCGCCCTTCGCAGGGGCAAGCTGGCGGGGATGCTCCTCCGCGTTCTTTTTGAGCATCTCCTTGGCAAGCTCCGCCACTTTCAGGAGGTCCTTCAACTCCTCGATACGGCCATCCTTCTTCTGCTCATTACGCTCCGCCGCGGCGCGGGCCTGCTCCGCGGTCGCGAGGCTGGTTTTCATCGAGGAAACAAGGTCCTCTAGCTCCGCGTTCCACAAAGCCAGGCCTCGGCTCTGGCTCAGCTCCTCTTGGACCTTCGCCAGGGTCTCGGTAGAAGTTCGCAAGGCCCCTTCCAGGCGAGCCTTCTCCGCGTCCAGCTCCTCCACGTGCTTCTGGGCCTTGACGAGCTCCCGGTGCTTTTCAACAAAGTTGCAAGAGCTCGCTCGAGCCCGCTTAGCCACCTCCGCAACTACGAAGGCCCCCTGTAACAGGAAGCAGAATATGCTAAGCGTGGGTAAGGTCAAGGCCCCGCGAGGGCGCATGGGAAGGAAGCCGCAAGTACGGGGAACCTTCATGAAGAGATCCGTGGAGGCGTCGCACAGCGCGAAGTCATCAAGGCCACCGAAGAGACGCCGAGATTCGGCTTCGGAATGGAAAGCCCCGTGCATCTTCCTCAGTGCCGAGGCTGTCGTAGCCCGGCTGTGGAAGTCCAGGGAGGAAAGTCCCGAAGTGTCAAGCCCAGAAGCGGGCCCCAGGCGCCCTTGGGCTCCAGTGAGACCCCGGAGCGAGGCCGGAGAGCCCGGAACCGTCGACGTTGGGGGAAGCGGCGGGGAAGCTAGGAGAGCCCCCGGCATGCCCCCAAGGGCTGGCGGCCCGGAGGAAGAGACCCCCTCGCATGCGTCCGTGGGGGGTCCAACTGGGGGAGGAGCGTCATTGGCAGCCGGAGCAGGGGCCCCAACGCCACCAACCTCGACAAGGGCCGGAGGCCCGACGGCTGGTCCCACAAGCGGCGGCTCAGCGGACGCCGCCGCCCCCATAGCCTCTGCGTCTCCTCCTCCTATGTGCACCTCTAGATCAAGCCCAGAAAGAACTGCGCCACCTAGGGAGCTTACTGGAAAAGTTTCGGGAGTCAGACCTTCGGCGCCAGGGGGAGTGTCGGGGATGGAGGCGCTCACGCAAAAGACGCGTGCCACCTTCGGCTGCGGGCTTCCCGCGCCTTCGGGAGGTTCGCGCACCCCGTCCTCCGAGGGGCCGCCCACCCCCTCGGAAGGGTCGTGCGTCACCTCCGGAGCAGGGCTACTCGCTTCCGTGTCATCGTCAAGGTCCACAAGCTCTACCCCCGTAATGTTTAGGAAGGAAAGCCCGGGGGAGCGCACTCCAGATGGGCCAGCGCCGTGGGAGGGGCCACTCGCGCGCGACGGAGCAGACGACATCGCTGCGGCCGAGGCGGAGGAGTCTCGCCCTTCCTCCTTATCGGTGTCAAAGTTGTCGTCGTCCTCGCTCGCGTCGCCGCTCTCGCCCGAGGGAGCCACGACCTCTGATGGCGGCGGGGTTATCTGGCTCGCTTCTTGGACTGGGAGCCCCGCCCCGAGGTGGGGGCCTCGAAGCCCCACTCGGTGACGCGAGCATTGCGCGCAGCTCCGGCCGCCTCCACGGCGGCCTCGTACTCCGCAGGACGGCAAGGGCCAAGGAGCCCATGGGCCCGCTTCTCCGCCACGCCGCGCCCGAGATTGCGGGTCCCTTGCGGCCGGTAGACGGTCAAAGAGCCATCCTCGGACCACTCCAAGGTGACGAAGGGATTCCTCGCCAGTGGCTCGAAACGGCAAAGGCAGAATTCCTCTGCGAAGTCGCGCATGGTGCTCTGGTGGCGGAGGGCCTTCAGGTACGCGAGAAGCTCCATCTCCGCAACCGTCACCTCCAGGTTAGGCGACCGAATAGCCCGAACTAGACCCATGGAGGTACGAAGAGGGGAATCTGGGCCGTCGAGCAACTCGTAGTACCAACGCTGCATCCAGCCGGCCTCCCATTTTCCCTTGGCGGCAGCAACAGGATCTCCTTCACCACCGCCGCCGTTTGAAAGTTCGAGGAGCCGGCGGGACCGCTGCCCCCGCCGTGGCCTTTCATCGCTTAGGCCGCCGAAGGCATCTCGACGGAGAAAACAGCGCCGGTCGACGCGTCTTTGGGCGGGGCGGAAAGGCCTAGTCGGGGCAGACCATGCGAGCGATGGCATTGGGTGTCAACTGCGAGAGCTCCGCCCAGCCATCAGGGAGGAAAGAACCACGAGCTGGACGCTTGCACAAGCGGAATAGGAAGGGGCGAGCAATGGGAGCTGGGGGCGGAAGCTAGATAGCGTTGTGAACCAGGGAAATGAAAGAAGGGTAAATCCCCTCACTCCCAGGATCCTGCAGTTATAAGGGGAAAGCGCGGCCCAGCCCAGCCCTTGATGGATACACCTGGCGCCAATCCCACGAAAGAGGGGAAGCATGCGCGGCGTGGGCTGGTGGACGGCTTGCAACGGCGCAGAACCCTAAAAGTCATAATGAGTAACTGCAGCCAAGCGAAAAGACAAGGCGACGTGACCCAACAATGAGCCAATGGGCGCGGGCCGCGGCGAGAAGTGCACTTTGAGATTTTGGGAAGCGTAACCGCCGCGCCGTCCGGAGCCGAGCACCAGGAAGACCTCACTCCACATGCCCAAGGGACTACAAGGGCTCAGGCCTCCTTGTGACATGGCCAAGGGCATGGCGAAGCAAGCCCTTAACCATGAGGGGCTCCTGTTGTAGGCCAGAGATAGATACCCCCTCGGACTTTGGAGCGAAGGTAGGGTCTGCCTTTTCCGCACCTCCGCCCCCCTTTCTTCCCTGTTTTTTAGGACAACCGAAGGAAACACAGGGAATGAAATGCGGAGGCCGGCTGCTGACGGGCGCGGCACGCGTCTTGAAACCTGGCGGAGCCAAAAGCGAGCGATGTATGGGAGGCTCAAGGAGCAAAGGGGAGCAGGTCGAGGAGCAAGCCCAAATGGGGGAACCAACGCGGAGCATAGCAAGACCTAAGCGGAACTAAAGTCCGACGAACCAAAGAAAGATCGGGATGACCAGGAGGGCGACGGAGCGAACACCCCACCCGCTTGTGAGCTAAGTAGACAAGCAGTCTGAGTCCTAGCTCGCCGCCCGGTCGAGCACTCGAGTGAGTGTCGGGTTGAGGCGGGATGGTCGATGAATCGCCGTCGTCGGCGTAATTCCCCATGTAACCCGGTGTGGGCGGCGATTAGGAGGGTATAATCGTAAAGAGCATGGCTAATGTACTACGAAATGACCCCGGCGTCCCTTGCATGAGGGCAGGTGGGGGGTAAAACATGTAAAGTAGAATGAAAATGACTCGCAGGCCTCGGTCGGGGCCGGTGAGATGAGGGGTCGCCGTTGCATGGCGCTGTACAATCCCGCCCCTATAAAAGGGGGAGGACGGCGCAGGTAAGAAACAGACTCTCTTTTTCCAGGTATTGTGTTCCTTCCATCCACGAGCGTGATCCTTGAGAGCGTGAGAGTTTCATCGAGCTGTCTTGGGTGTGCGGGATCGCGCATCGAGGGCAACCCTGTTTTCTGTTTGTGGGGTGACACCCACAACACAAAGCAACATGTGGATAAAGCTTAATGTATGTATAATAAAGGTCAGATGAGAACAAAGAGAGTTTTTCAACCACTTGCTTATGGTATCCATTCTTCATAGTCATGAGCAGGTACTCCGTCTTGCCCTCATGATCGATTTTAACATGGAAGCCATTCATGCGGATGTCCTTAAAACTAAGCAGGGTACACTTTGACTCGAGATACAACAGCGCATTCTCGATCGTAAGCATTGTACCCATAGGGAGAGATATAACGGCCCTGCCGGCGCCGACTATGCCCACCTCGCTCCCAGCGATGGTCATAATATTCCCATATTTCCTCAAAACACTCTGGAAATATTTAGTCTCCCTGAGTATGGCGTTAGTGGTAGAACTGTCTACCAAACAGAGCTCCTCTTCCATCAGGCCAAACAAGCAGGGTGCTATCTCACAATTATTAAGCATATATCCATATCACATACAAGATCATGACATAAAACTTAATAACATCAACGAAATATAACCAAAATATATCTGACAACTAAATAACCATTCATCACAGATATATATAAGTGACAAGACCCTTAGCCACAAGCACAAGATCACCATAACAGAGTTTTAATAAAGACAAATATGATGCAAACCACTAAATGTAACAACTATGATTAACTAAACAGCTACGGGCTACTGCATATCGCCATATGCATCCTAAGTGTTTTCTTGGAGCTCTTCTAGCTCCATACCCAGGAGGTCCTCATCATCATCAGATGCAGGTTTATCACGCTTCTGCTAAAACAAAGCCATATCATCGCTTTTCTCTTCAGAATAAGCGGTCTCTGACTGGACACAATGGACTTCGGACCTAACCTTCTTCCCTGTACCGTCCTTCCTAATGGACTTAAGGTGCGGTAGTTGCGCGACCAAGGGTCTGAGCACCCGTACCTATAGCACGGCTGAGAGGCGTTGGGCGACTTATCAGTGTGGGGCTTCTGCTGGTTACCCCCCTTATCCTTGCCTTTCCCCTTCCCTTTGCCAATCTTACCCTGCGCGCCATGGTTCTACCATGGCCCTTTCTTCCCCTGTCCCTTGTGGCGTCCCTTACCACTAGAGTTACTTTGAACATTAGCATGCACTTCTAGTGCATCCTTTGTCCCCGTGGGACGTGATTGATGATTCTTCATCAGGAGTTCATCATGTTTCTTTGCCTCTAACAAGGTAGAGATCAGTTCAAAGTGTTTTCTATACTTACATTGACGATACTGCTGCTGGAGTATCATCATGGTGGGATGAAAGGTGCCCAAGGCCTTATCAATCATCTCCTCTTTCGTAACACGCTTGTTACAGAATCTCAACTTAGAGATGACATTGTGCAGTGCAGAGTTGTACGCTGCCACAGAAAGTCTTAAAAGCGTAACACCGTTCACTCTCTCTGTGCTTCAGGCAAGAGAACGGATACCTGCCGGTTGTAGCGCTCCTTTAGGGAGTTCCACAGAGCCAATGGGTCTTCCTCCATCATATACTCAGTCTTCAGGTCTAGGTGGAGGTGGTGACATATGAAATGCAACACTCCATACTTAACGGGATCAGGTATAGCCGGTGCGCCCTTTGCAGGGGACGCAATGGTGGCACCAAAGGAGCGGGCGTTTAGATAGATCTTCATATCCATCGTCCAGGTCAGGTAGTTGCTCCCGTCTAGAGCAAGCTCGATGAATTCCCATCTGTTAATGTTAGTCATATCCTACATAGGGTCTGAATGCTTTTCAGGAAAAACATAAAATATCCATATGCCAAATAATTAGGCCATAATGTCATATAAGGCTATCCTACCAGGTTTTTCATCAAATTTGCAAATAAACGAGGTCTACGGGTCATTATTAGCAAATTACCATGATCAAATCATAGCTAGGAACCAATTAAATGACATTATATGCTAATATATAGCAAGCAGAGACAAATATGCAAATAGAACGGTCATAGAAAAGTCTTAAGGGCATATGTGTAAATTATATATTTGCATATTGGTCCCTAGGAGGGCAGCCGGCTAGGGTTTCCCAAACCCTAGCTGCCGCCGCCGCCGCCGCTTGCCTCGCCGGCCGAGCCCACGGTCACCCACCGCCACCGAGGTAGGGGCCGGTCGCCACGGGCGCCGATGCGCGGTGTCGCCATGCCATTGCCACAAGACCCCATCGCTGCCGCCACAGGCGCGGCGTGAGCACGGCGCATGGGTGCACGTGACGCCTGCAATCGCCGCCACGCTTCATGGCATACGGGCCACCACCGCCACTACGCGTCTTGTGCTGGCCGCCACCGCTTGGCGTGCGCATGGGCGCAAGGCCGCCGCCCAAGGCCGCCGTCATGGATGCGCGTGCGTGCAAGCATGCACGCCGCCTTCGAGATTCGATCTTCTGGATCAATCTCACGGTTCCGGAAGAACTGATCTACTAATCATCTATTGCAAGCAATTTTACTAGATCTGAAAGAATTGAGCGATAAGCGACATACCAATTCGACGAGAGCGAGTTGTGCTGAGAACGTGTTATAATAATCCGGTATTCGTGTAATCACCAATCACAAGATCAACCAGAAGGATGAACACAAATGAAAATAGAGAGAACACACAGCACCGTAGTCTTTATTGATTTCAATTAGTTCATCTTTACAATAAGGTGTCTTTCATATTTATAGTCCAATCCTAATTCGGTATTGTGGGACAATACCCCTAGAGATAAACCCTAATGAGCTTTATCGGGCTAGGGTTATAACAGTTTTCTTATGCCACTGGAAGAGAGTTGGATCGTACACCTATTTTTTCTTTTCCATAAAAATAACATAACGATCGGATAATTTATTTCCTGTCAGCTATCGCCCCACCGTTGGGTGACTGGATGACGTGCTCATATAGTGAGACGTACATAGCCTAGTTGGCATCTTGTCGCTCAACCGTCAGACGACAGGGGCAGCCAAATCAAAAGGCGATCAAAATCACCCTATCAATAATAGTACATGATGCTAGCTAGGCTTCGTGAGCCTCACTAGACGGCTGTGCCATCCAGGGTTCAAAAAACCGAAACCGGTCCCAAAACCGCTACCCCACTGGGCCAGCTGACCGGTGAAAACCGCTAGAAACCGGCGAAAACCGGACAAATTTGAATTTGAATTCACTAGACCAGCCGAGCGGTTTCCTACCGGTTTTTACCGGTTAGCTGAGCGGTTTTACTAGTTAGGCGGCGGTTTTTGCAAGAAACTAGTAGGAAAATCTGGAAATTGACAAAATTGAAAAGATGCGCGAAATAATCTTAAAAAAATGGAAAAATCATATATGCCTAGGATATATGTCATAGTAATTTGTATAAATGCAGGAAAAAATTTGACATGACCTATGCAAAAAATTGATGTTTGGAACACATTAACATGGAGTACATATCATACATACATATATTGCAATACAAATATTTGGACATTAGACAATGTTTTCATCAAATACATATATCATACATGACCACATCATATTTCTATCAAAATATTTATACCTTTTGAGTAATATGACCATTTACATTTTGCATGACCTAGTGGAAAGCCTCGTAGCCATACCAATTCCATCCCATTGAAGCTTGCCTATGTTTGGTGAAGCGATGATGGTTAGTATAGTGTGCAAAGTGTTAGATAGAAAACAAATTTCAAACTTTCAATACATCACCTGTTGTATTCTTCAGTTGACATCAAAATGAATCCCAGTTGTTCTGCCAGCTAGGCCTTAAATTCATACCACGTCAAGCTAGTGAAGATGCTCGATGCACTCCACTCATTCCAAAACATGGCAAATAACTCCGGTTGTTGCCACTCATACACCCATTATGCACAGAATTGTGGTGGAGCTACTGGTATTCCGTAATAGGAGGAGAGGTAGGACTCTTGTGTGGACGTGCTTGAGCTGTCGTGATGAGGATCTACTGAAATGGAATCCCTTCTCTGTGTACCTGGACCTATCCTTGTCTCCCGCTGTGATGTAGGCATCCCATGGTCTGTATCCTGTGTGGCGTATCGAAACTGGCTCTCCCCTGTAAAGCGTATGGGAGCTCTCATCGCTCTCCACAGGATCATCCCCTTTCTACCCCTTCCCCCTTTGACTTTTTCGGATGACGACTCACTGGTAGCTTCCGTTGCTCCCTCTTTCCTATGTGCGTGTCCCCCACATTTCTATCAGCCCAATCCGCAACGTTTGCAGCCTTGCCCTTTCCTTTGAACTGTGATGCTGTTGGTGGGGGACCAAATGCACTCTCCCGAGGGCATTTTTGGAATTTCACAGGGGTCAAGGAAATTGGGCTACTAGCCTGCAAAGCATCCGGCCCACTTAACCTATTTTGGCCCATCTATATTTTTAAAACACAACACAAGTTTTACCACATCTTTGATTTCAAATTTAAGCATGAAAACGATATAAATTTGAAATTTTGCTTCGTACAGAATGTTCTAAAAAAATCCTAGTTTTTTTAACAATTTTTCTCAATTTTCTCAAATTTACAAAGTCAAATTTGAATTTTCGAGTTCAGGTGGGTAAAAACCAGCGATTTCAGAAGCCGCACCATAGCAGTTTGGCGAGAAACAGCCGGTTTTTGGTGGTTTCTGGCAGTTTTGTGAACTCTGGTGCCATCTAGTCACCCAACATGTAGTGGTTAGAATTAAATTGTTGGATCGTTGGGTTATTTTTATTTGTCATCCTACTAGTGGGCGATAGGAATGAGCTGTTTTTTTTCAAAGTGCCATCCTTTTTTTTTTGGGAAATTCATTAAAAATATATTTTTAAAAATCTCTTCTATGGATACACCATACGCCGTGGATCATGGTTGGATGGTTGCACATTGCCAGCTATCGTCTTTGTGTCACCGGGTACGACGACAGTATGACACAGATGTTACCCTACTAGGGTAAGGTGGCCTTATCAAAAAGCTAAACTGCATGAGTGCATGATTGTGTGCTTTCATGCACACTATTGAAATACAACTTCTAGTTTAATGAAAATTAGTGGTAGGAAATAGGCAAAAAAAAGTATTGAGACAGCAACTGCAATCTTTATTGCACTTGATATGTATATATACAATAAAAAGGTGTGTGCAAGAGGAGGTGTCCCCTCATGAAGAGATGCTTGTTTATGAGGGGTGTCTCCTCATGAAGAGATGTCTGTTCATGAAGAGATGTGTCATGTAGTTAATAACGATATTAACTTTATAATTAATTGTTATCTTATAGTCAGTTGATCGTATGACTATTGATTCGTAACACTCCATCTTGAGCAAATGACTATAAAATCCATCTTTAAAAACATCCTCCAAAAAACCTTATGGAAAATGGATGAAGAAAATAAGATTATATTCCCCTATGAAAAATTACCGATATGCCTCCTTAAAAACTCCTCCAAAAACCCTATGGGAAAAATGAATGGAGAAAAGAGTACATATGCTTGTATTTATATTGCCATATTAAAAACCTTTATATGAGAAATCTTCTAGGAAAACTCATAAAGGAAAAAAGAGTGCAATGTATATGATCTCCAAGATCATATAGACAGATTATAGTTCAGTGGTTCACTCCCCCTGAACTTTGCACTTCACAAAGTCTTCTCATACCAATACCGCATATACACTTCTGAAATGTAGTCTTTGGTAGGGATTTAGTAAATAAATCAGCTAAATTATCACAAGATTTTGTTTGTAAAATTCCTATCTCGCCACTCTTCTGGAGTTCATGAAGATAGAATAACTTAGGAGCAATGTGTTTCGTTATATTGCTTTTAATATAACCTATTTACATTTGAGTAATACAAGCAGCATTATCTTCATAGATAATAGTAAGGGATTCCATTGAGTTAATACCACATGATTTTTTAATGTGGTTAATCATTCTGCGAAGCCATGCACACTCACGTGATTCTTTGTATAATGCAATTATTTCAGAATGATTAGTGGAGGTGTGTACTAAAGTCTGTTTACTAGACTTCCATGAAAGGGCCTACCACCATATAAAAATACAAATCCAGTCTGAGATTTGCCATTGTGGGCATCAGACAAATAACCAGCATCAGTATAACCCACTATGGTCATGTCTTGCTTTTTCTTATAGAACAGACCAACATCTTATGTATCTTGGAGATATCTGAAGATATTTTTAATGCCAGCCCAATGCCTTTTAGTTGGTGCTGCACTAAATCTAGCTAATAAATTAACTGCAAATGAGATATCAGGCTTGGTGCAATTTGTTAGATACATTAATGCTCCAATAGCACTAAAGTATGGAACTTCTTGTCTCAAAATTTCTTCAGTTTCACTCCTTGGTTTGAATGGGTCTTTATCCCGATCAAGGGATCTAACAACCACATGGTTTTTTATTAATATGATTTATCCATATTAAATTTTCTCAAAATGTTTTGAGTATATGCAGACTGGTGCACTAATATCTCATCAGGGAGATGCTCAAGTTGCAAACCTAAGCAAAATTTAGTTTTACCCAAATGTGTTGTTTCAAACTCCATCACAAGATGATTGCTTACTTCCTTTATATCCCTTGTGGTTCCGACGATATTTAAACCATCAACATAAACATATATTATGCAAAATCCACTCTGGGATTTCCTTATGAACACATAAGGACAATCATCATTGTTTGAGTAACCCTTCTTTAAAAGAAACTTACTTAATCAGTTGTACCACATCCTTCCCGACTGTTTTAATCCATGTAGCGACTTCTTCAATTTGACGCTATACATGTTGTGATTTGCTTTAGGATTCGGAAGTGCTATCCCATCGGGGACTTTCATATAAATATCCGAATCAAATTACCCATATAAATATGCGGTCACAACATCCATTAACTGCATAGTTAAATTCATATTAACTTCCAATGAGATTAAATATCGAAACGTTATTCCACTCATCACCGGTGAGTATGTTTCATCGTAATCAATGTCAGGCCTCTGCGTGAACCCTTGTACTACAAGCCTCGCTTTGTACCGCACCACCAGATTATTTTCATTTTCTTTCAATAAAAATCCATTTATTCCTCACAGAAAATTTTTTAGGAGGAGTTGTCACTATTGGACCAAAGCGAGCTAAATTCTGCTTCAATTGCTTCCTTCCATTTGACCCAATCTGAGTGCTTCATGCACTCTGCCATAGACTTTGGTTCTGAATCTAGTTGACGGGATTCAACAATTTTTTAAGCAAAATAAATGTCGATAATTGTAGTTTTTCTTTTATACAATTCTTTGAATTAATATAATTTGTGGATATCTCCTCATGTGGTGGCAACAAAACTTTTAATAATTTTATGCATCATTCCCAAACCAGGATGACCAATACGGTCATGCCAAATCTTGAAACGTTCAAGATTATTAAAAATTGTTTTAAACGCAACATGTGATTCGGGTTTAATGAATGTGTAGTACAATCCAGCTGAAAAAGAAGAAAGCTTTTCATCCATTTATTTTTCACATCTAGTATGTTTGGTTAAGAGCAATTATTCATCATTGCCCTCTTTACAAGTTTTTACATGGAAACTATTGATGTGAATATCATTAAAACTTAACAACATACGGTTTGATTTAGGATACAATAAGGCATCCTCAATTATTATATTTGTATCTATAGGGAGAATTATGATGGCTCTACTAAAACCAACAATTTGACCATCGCAACTAGTAATGGTCATTATATTTTCTTTCCTTTTAGTTAGAGTTTGGAAATATTTTGTTTCCCCTTAATATTGTATTAGTGGTGTAGTTATCAACAAGACATAATTCTTCCTCTATTGGATTGTCACAAAGTTCTATAATAAACAAAAGAAAACAAATTAATTCCAATATTGAACAAATATATAACATATATATTATGTGTCTAAGAATTTTACAACATTCATGCGCTCCTTATGAGCAACATTTACATGCTCCATATCAGTAATAAATAAGACCTACATTTAGACAAAATTATTTAAATGAAGATACAACAAATGTGTAGATTATTACATGCCGATTACAACAATTTAAAGGATAAGTGAAGACTAAACATTGTCTCCATACAGATCTTGGAAAGTGTATTCCACAAACATATCATCTATATTATTGAATTCATCTTCTTTCTGTTGAACCACCTCATGGTAACCAACGGTCTTGACAGAATTCTTCTGTCCTCTATCCAAATTTGCTTCTAGATTTTCAGCGAAGTGAACTTCAAATTTTTCCTTTTGATTCTTATTGTTCTTACCAATTGATTGGAGATATAACTCCACTAGATGCTTGGGTGTGCAGCATTCACTTGCCCAATAACCCTTGGTACCATATCTATGGCAAAGTCAAGGTTTCTCACTAGGAGAATAGTTTTTGAACTTTCTTTTTCCATATAACTTACTTTTGCCCTTCTAAATTTTATTGGATTGCCACTTTACATTCTTATTTTTATTTTTTATTATGATCCTTTCTATGATTACGAGTAACACTAGTCCTTTGAATATTAGCATGTGTCTAGGGCACAGCCATTGCTCTAGTAGGACGTGTATGATGGTTCTTCATTAGAAGTTCATCATATTTCTCTACCTAAAGCAGAGTATAAATTAATTCAGAGTACTTAGTGTGTTTTTGTTGACGATACTGCTGCTGCAATATCCTCATAGAAGGATGAAAAGTGCAAAGTATTTTTTCAATCATGTCCTCATTTGTAACAGCCTTGCCACAGAATCTTAGTTTAGAATTGATCTTATGTATGTAAGATTATATGCCGCAACGGACTTAAAGTCCTGAAAGCGCAACATAGACCATTTTTGAGCTTCAGACAACATGACTGCCCTTTGTTGGTCATATCTGTCCTTTAAAGATTTTCACAAAGTTAGTGGATTCTCCTCCATTAAATATTCAGTTTTAAGATCTGAATAGAGGTGGTGACTAATAAAATGCAGAGTTGTATATTTGTAGTTATCGAGTATGGGCTCTACACCCTCCACAGGATTTGTGATGGATGCAGTTAAGTTTCTAGATGCCAAATTAATTTTTACGTCCATAGCCCATGTGAGATAATTAGTGCCATCCAAAGCAAGTTCGACAAACTGCTTTTTAGAGATATCAGCCATATCTACATATTTATCATGCAACTTTAATTAATTTACTTAATAAATTAAATGTGAAGCATGAAAATGTTGTAATTCATTGAATAAAAAGGTCTTATTAATTTTATTAGAATTTTCTAGTATTTTTCTTAAGTTTCTAGCATTTTTTCATGATTTTCTACAACTTAAGTTAAGCCAAAATAACTTAGATAATGAAATAATGTAGAAAAACATTAAAGTGACATAGACCTTATAGCAATGGGTGAGATACTCTCACCATAGACATAGACTCCATACCCTAAGGTGTAGACGACACTACAATCGTAGCTTATGTCATAGGACCCATGCTTTGTGCTAGGTTAGTACTTAAGGTAATCGTCATCTACCACATAGAAAGAAATGATAGAATCCTTGACGCAGTGACCTGGTCTATGCCGCAAGGAAGAGCAGTGCCGCCCCCTACATGCCGCCATGGTTTTGGAGAAGTCCGACGTGAACGAAATAGAAATGATAGAAGTCGCGACTAACTGTAGAATATATATATATACACACACACACACACAATGAAAAGGTGTGTACAAGAGGGGGTGCCCCCTTATGAAGAGATGCTTGTTCATGGGGGTGTGATGTCTCATGCAGTTAATGATGATATTAACTTCATAATTAATTGCTATCTTATAGTCATTTGATCATATGACTATTGATTCATAATACACACGACTGCATTGTATAATCCTGCTCTAAGATCTATGCAAGACCTTTCCCTCTCTCATCCAATTTACAAAAAGTTCACCATTTTTCTAAATTCTAGGACGAGATCCCTATCATTTTCTTTTGTCTGCACTGCCCCTACTTTCCCTCGGCCCGACAACCACACCACCACCACCGACCACGCGTGGCACACGGGCACCGTGTCAGGCCCCTATGGAGGTCGCGGCCATTATCGAGGAAGGTAAGGGGGTGTTCTTTTTTCGTGACTTATCTGACTAATATTGACTTATCTGACTTTTTTTATTATTTTTTGAATCCGTTTTTTTTTATCTTGTAGACGAGTCTAAAAGCTCCCTAAATCCTAAATTTCAAGGCCATCCGACTCTCGAGGCCACATTGGAAAATTCTCGAAGTTCGAGATAAGACAGGTAAGTCAGATTAGATAAGCCCAAAAGAATAGGCCTAAGTGTGTGACACATGGCGGTTGGCGGTGGCAGGCACGGTGGTTGGACTGGAGAAGGCAGGAAAAGCACGGATGGCGGGCATGGTAGTTGGAGTGTTGGACCGGAGATCGGCAAGCACAGATAGGGAAAGACCAGATATGAATCGTCAGAGTTCAGAAAAGTGAGGATTGTTTTTGCAAAATCGGAAGAGAGAGGAGGAAGGGCCAAAGCACAATACAACGACTACGACTTATAAATAAACGCATGTGCACTGTGAAAACCGCACTCATGGCATCGTCCATACCCAGTTATGCATAAAAACATCTACAGGTCATGCGCGGCGCTTGCCACCCACGGTATCGCTTGCCAAAGTTGTTAACCTGTATAGTACAAAAGAATATTGCGTTGCGTGATCACAAAAAGCAAAAAACTGTATGACCAAACCAACCGACCGAAGCCGCCTTGATCTACTTCAGCATCGGATCCCCCCTCCACCGTCGCCGCTAGGTGTGCACTGTAGATCTCTCACTCTCACGGCTTCCACGACGAAGGAGGCGGCGGCGCAGTGGGGAACATGGGCGGCACGGCGGAGAACATGGTGTTCTTGTCGACGGCGCCGACGCCCGTGCCGCGGCCGCTGTTGGTCATGGCCACCAGGGCGGCCACGAGGCCCGCGTTGCCCACCATAGTCGGCTCGTTCTGCCCGAAGGTGCTGCGCGAGTCCTTGAACGCGTCGTTCTTGTCCGGCCCGCCGACCATCGCACCGGTGAGCAGGTTGGGGTCGTTCTTCTTGGAGTCGCGCCACTTGTACCCGCCGGTGCACGAGTACTTCACGCCGTTGTGCGGCGTCGACGCCCCGCGATGGTGCAGGTGCCTCGGGTATTTCTTGCCGTACCCCACCACGTAGCTCATCTTCCTCGGGTTGTCGCCGAGGATGTAGTTGACCTGCGCCATTGCACGATTCACAAGAAAAAAGTTTCACTTTCTGAAACTTGCAGTTGCATCTTCAGCAAAAATCAACAAGAAATTAAATTACCTGAGACTTGGCGAAATCGCGGAGGTCGTCGGTGGTCATGAAGTTGGGGCCGCAGTACCAGCCGGGGACGTTGACGGACTCCATGTAGTCGGCGTAGAGCGAGGCGAGGAAGGCGTTGCCAACGACGTACTGCAGCGGCTGCCCCCTGCCGTGGTTGAAGAGCGCGAGGCCGCCGCGGGTGAAGTTGAAGGCGGTGAACTTGGGGAAGTACATGCACATGTTGATGCTGGTGGCGTTCTGGTACCCCGAGAGCGACTCCTCGTAGGGGTACCCGGGGTTGAGGAACATGCGCAGCCGCGACAGCAGCAGCTGCGCGCCGGGGAGCTTGTTGTCCCAGCTGAACACGGAGAAGTCGAGGATGCTGAGGAAGGCCTTGGCGTTCTTGGGCAGCCGCGGGTCGGTGGCGAAGCTGATGTAGCTGCTGTTCCCCGTCGCGTAGTACATCCACGCCGCGCTCCACATGTACTCGTCCCAGTAGCTGGTGGAGTTGTAGTAGGGCTCGATGTACTGGTTGCCCTTGGAGTAGGGGGTGCGGTGGCCGGAGTCGCGCGCGAACTTGTACACGGTGGCCGCGCCGCGGGCGAGCTTCTGGGAGTAGGCGGCGTTGTCACGGAACACGATGGAGGCCGCGGCCAGGGCCGCCGCTATCTCGCCGCCGAGGTCGGGCGCCGAGGTGGCCATCTGGACGGGGCGAGGGTACGCCATGTCCTCCGGCCGGTTCCAGCAGTAGTGGTCGTCCGGCGTGCTGCCGTTCACCTTCGCGACGCCGACCTGCGGGAGCAAGCACGAGTCAGCTCAATGCCACTTACTGACACAATGGCGTGCAATTAGACCTAAGAAGTGTAACTGATTATTAGTACTGTCCAAATGCCTTCACATGTTTTTGCGTAATTTAGCTTGTAGATGTGGATGATCCAACATGATGAACGGTGAATTTGAAATTAATTTTTTGTTTGCTTGTCAGAATTAAGGTGAAAAAAATCTCTTCTAAGAACATATCAGAACCTGACAGCAAAATTTTTCACTGATGATAATTAAGCTCTGTAGTTGGGTACTTTGGATTATTTCTTGTTGTAGAGCACACCATGGGGAAAAAAAACAGCAGTGAATATAGTATTGCTTCTAGGAACATGGCATTGCTTATTAAGCACATGTAGATCATTGGGTGCTGGACCTTGATCTATTGAGCTCATGTGGTTGAGTCAAAGGTTGTTAGCTGTGGCCACCAATATCAATGGAAAAAAGTTGCTCGGTGTACATTGAATAGAAATGACCAGCTGCATTATTTCATATCAGAATCTTCCCCCTTTACTTACCCTTTTATTCAAGGGATCAGAAGCATCACTGTGGTCTATGCTGTCATGGTGAAACCTTCTTTCAGAACTACAGTAGAAATACCATGAAAATTCTACCGCTTTTCGTTCTGAACTGTCTTTTTCTTCAGTAAACATTTTAGAATTCTACATGTTTTCTTGCATTCCATACAGTGAATGGTTCGTAGTGTACCATGGTCACAGAACCAAGAAAAAAAAACTCAGTACTCAATTCTGCATTTGAGAATTTGAATTGTTACCTGGCTGTAGACTTTGTTGATGGTGGAGGCGGACGAGTTGAAGGTGAGGAGCAGGTAGTCGGTGCCCCACTTGATGAGGTCCCTCACATGGTCGTACTCCCCCATAGCCTTGTACTTGGCGCTGTACTCTATCACCGACCAGCTCAGCAGCGTCATGGAGAAGGCCATCGGGAAGTGGAACTTGATGTTGTCGCCGGCGTCGTAGTAGCCGCCGACGAGGCCGCCCTTCACGTCCGTCAGGTCGGAGCCGTCCGACAGGCCAGAGTTCCCGCGCCACGGGATGCCGTTGTTCTTCGACAGCCGGCCGGCTGTCAGAAAGGAGACATTTTGAGCGTGAAAATTCTGAACTTCTTGATCTCGTAAATCTAAATTGGACGACTAGTGCACAATGAACATAAGAATCAGCAGTACAGCTGGGTACATATGGAGAGATCTCCAGGTACAAAGTCTCCGGCAAGATCAACAAGATCTCCAGGTACATTTGCACCCAGCAATATCTACACACACTTACTGCTTCGATCTGGATCCTAAAGACCGAAGCTTTCAGCCATATTTTGGGCTGATTTAAAAAAGATTGGATCGAGTTGCTGGCCTGCATCTGCATGTGCTTGAACGTGCCAAGATTCCCACTGAGAGCAATTGGAATTGGACCTGGAGATCTCTCCCCATACCAGTTTGTCACACTCTGCAAAGGTGTAGAGTAGGGACAGCAAACAGGACAGAACATTCCATTTGTGGGGTTGCAGTTTGCAACCCAGCTGTCCTGTGTGAGATTACTTACTGGTACTACACGGTGTTGCACTTTGCCATTAACTTACCGTGCCTGATTTGTAGGATAATTACCGTGCCTGATTTGTAGGATAATTTAGCTGAAGAAAAGGTTTAGCATGTCTAACTTATGGCTAACAGCTAAACGCCAGCTCGGTCAAACTTGCATAAACGCATTTGTGGATGTGCGGTAAGCAGATCAGATCAGCGCAGGTTTCTACGGATCAAAGATCGTTGCTTTTAGCAAAAGAAAAAAGATTCATTCTAAACGAGGAACTCATCGTTCATGAGAAATGTAGCATGAAGAAGGGATCAGGAGGAGGAGGATGCAGTACTTGTGGGTTTCGTTGCGTGCACTCACATTTCTGGGCATTGAAGAAGAGGAGCGCCTTGTGGAGCGCATCGGTGTACTGGTCGGGCGGCGGCGCGTGGGGCTTCTTCTTGGGGATGGACTTGGCGATGATTATGGGTAGGCCGATGAGGAAGAAGGTGGCGACGAGTCCCCACAAGACCCACCAGAGGAGCTTGCGCTTGACGACGACGCAGCCGAGGTCGACGTACTTGTCCTTCTTCTTGGCCTCCGGCGGGCCGAGCAGCCAGCTCTGCTGCGTCTCGTCCAGCTGCTGCAGGTGCTGCCGCGCCGAGAGCGCGCCGCGGTCGAGGTCCATGTTGCGGCTGTGGTCGTCCTCCGCACCGTCGGCGGCGATCTCGAACGACCCGCCCCACGCGTTCCCCGAGTACATGTTGACCGGCCGGCCGCGGCGAGGCTCCTCGGTCGTCGGCTCTCGCGCGCGCGGGGGGTGCTCCACCGATCAGAGCGCGAATGGGAGGCGCGCGGTGCTCCTTCTTGGCGGTGGTGGTGGGTCGCGGAGCGCGGTGGGCGGCGGGGGCGAGGGGTGGGGTGTTTTGAAGAGGAAGAGGGGGTGTGCTTGACTTGGGGCGTTGTCTTGGGGAGGCGTGTCACCGCGTGGGGAATGGGTGGGAAGCCATTGGCTGGCTTGGTTTTCCACATTGTTTTTTTTTCTCTACTTTCGAGTTACTACTTGCTACTGTACTTTCTACTGATCGTGCTCCGGCCTCCGGCTCCGGGTACCACTACCAAGTACCAACTACCAAGCTAGTATGAAGTTACCAAGAAGGAATGGGTTCCATTTTTGTCTGTATCGAGGAAGGTAGATTTATCGCGCTGCTGTATTTCTCGATGTCTCTGTAGTTATTACGGCATTGCAGATGGATCACAGGCAAACCTGACCCGGAAATGCCATGAGGTAGTACATATTTTAGGTGTATGTTTAACTCAAAAATATAGCCCGTCCTCGATGGTTGGACATGTATTTCAAATAGTTCGAGCAAATTTGTATCTAGTTTTGCATAAGCGCCATATGAGAATGAAATTCTATTTTTTTCATAGCGGTTAATTTCTCCTAAGTAGGACTTTATTCATTCGATAGTATATAACAAAACTCAATTTGGAAAAAGAAACAGAGAAAAGACCATAAAATATAGTTGTGCGCGTATCATCCATGCACTGTCCATTCTATTCCCCCAACATCGTCTATTGCAAGTCCTATGCCTTAGGACAAAGGTGTCGATGATCAATCTAGCCGTGCAAATCAAATCCAACACATGCACAACACATCCTACATCTCTCTTATCTATTTTTCTTTCTATTTCCTCGTCTCCTCACGGTAAGAGAATGACACCTCTACCTTACGACAGAGGATGCACGTCCTCCCTCTCAAGGCTTGTTTGGGAGCATGAATTCCTGTCCGATCCTAGACCAATCCTCGAGGGCAAATCCCACCCCCAACCTAGCCAAAATCCCCAGACGAAAAAAATCACCTCTTGGGCAATGAAATAATTTCCCCGTCCTTCCCCATGAGCTCTCTCTTGCCAACTATCTTCCCTCAATGCTCTTGCACCGACTCACCATCAACCCTACCAACTCGCTCGCTAGCTCCACTCATAGCCGTTATTGCCAATCCCCACCGCGTCGCCCCTACCGGCCATTGCTGGCCACTATTGCCAGCGCCAACACCGCAACCCTGTCACGCCACCCTCCAGCCTCCACCGCACAATCCTCTGCTAACACTTCGATTAGATATGATATTGCTGCTTGAGAGATCGAGTGTCGGGACAACAAATTAAGCAACTTGGTGATCCTCATGCTACACTGGTTTACGATCAATTTCAGTGTGCACAAGTGACATTATCAATATATATCATTACAATGCTTAGCAAAAGTGACAGTAATTATTATAAATCTCTTACAAATAAGAAATAAAGTCATGCAAGGCTAAATAAATCTATCAGAATACTTATTGCAACATAGCAGAAATAATGAAAATGAACTCAAATATATTACCATGATGAGCCACAGGCTTCTAACTGGGAAGCATGTCCAACTTATTGCCATATTAAATGAACTTCTCAAACAGTGGTGATGATTCTTTAGCTCCTCCTACCGGATGGAATAGGCAGTCCACAAACAGATTCGCAAGAATAAGTATAGACGAATACTCAGCAAATCACACACAATGGAACGATGCAATTCTAACATTTATATGCACGCCTTTTATAACAGATTGGCTAATTGTTATTTTGCATGATCAACATTTAATAAAGACATAATAGAATAATAGATTCCAAAGCAATTGAATAAAGCATTTAACAAACTTGTATTTTATCATAAGCATTGACACACAACCTATCAACCTGCACTCAGCAGCCCAATATGATATGCACCTGCTAGCATTTAAAACATTATACTTTATTCAAATATAACCAAGCATTATCCATAACCGCAGACACTAGTTTATTTATACTCTGCAGAGGTTGCACATCTTTGCCTATAAGATATTCATATCTCAACCTCTGGCCAAGAAGGAGATACTCGTAACCTAACAGTTACAGGACTAAACATTAGCATGTGACCCTCTCGATATATATTGTGCCACCTAGAGCCAAATATCTAAATCGCTAGGATCATGTAGTAGCACAGCATCATCGTTTGACCGATGACCCTCATAAACAGCACGTCTCCCCCAAATGTCTCAATATATCATCACATTTCCTAACTTGCCTTGAGGTGCCACAAGGTAACACTTAGTAGCTTAATTGTCAGACTTAGCCGAAGTCAAGCTCATGGTTTATACTGTTTTAGCCTGACAATGCTTTTATAAGATTAAGTCCTTAGAGGGACTAAAGCAAGTCTTCCATCTAAATTTGTCTCATAGCCTAGCCACACAGGCTCCACCTCCAGAGCAGATTCACTTGCCTTAGTCAAAAACACCATCTAGGTTATTAACAAGCTGCAACACATGCTAACTTTCACACAATAGCAACACATGCTTATCCAAACGGAGCAACACACGTCTCCTTCACGTAAAAGCAAGATATGCATTTACTCTCAATTAAATATATCTCAACAGTCAATATTAATTAGTCTTCCCAGGTACGTGCATGACTAAGCAAGCTAATAACGACTACCAATCCCACAGATATCATCACTCTCCAACTAAAATGATGATAAATTAGGTTACAAAGGAATATCCGCTAATACAATATTTCAAATGAGGCTAATAAGCAACTTGGGATAACTAAATTCTCGTTAAAGTATAATAAATATAGCAATGCATAATTTCAAACAAAACAATTTTATTTGCATATAAGAGTAACATGATCAAGGACTGTGTAATTTGCCTTGCCACTCCCATTCTTGACCTACAACAAAATCTTCTTATTGCATACTTTCCAAAGCAATCGTTTCTACACGTAATATATAGCAAATAAAAATCTAAACAGTAAATAAATATATTTTAAAAACTAAATAAAAATCATAAACAGGTAGATCTCATTTTTTTGAATTTTTAGAGATTTGAATGGGTATTTTTGGACTTATATATTAAAAGATATGAATTTTATAAGTTTTATCCTATTTTTATACAATTAAAGCAATTTCTATAATTAATTTCCTATTTTTAAAAAAACCCCTGTGTTGGATTGACAACAGGGCCCCGCCTATTAGTCTCATGGATAATGGTGAACACAGCCTATGCAAGTGTGCTCACAGTGTACCCCGCGTTGGTCTGACATGTGGGACCCACATGGCAATACACGGCTCACCACGAACTCGACCCACCGGACCGATCCGACCTGAACCAAACCGCTCCTGCTTAGATCCGATCCACCAGATCTAGATCCGATGGCCATGAACTCTCCACGTCACCTCGCCGCTCTAGCAACCAAACTCTACAGCGGAGACCAGCTCCGACGCGGTGGCGTAATTCCGGCGAGCTCGATCTCGCGCTATGGACCACCAAACTCAATGCTACTAGGCTCTACAGGTTGCTCTCGACATCGCCAATTCACCTAGACACATGATCATCATCGGCAACCAACTGCGACGAGCCACGGTGAAGAGAAGCGACAACGCTCCATGGTCTACACGCAACCAGACACTACAGACCTCCCTAGCCTAAACTAAGCCAAAATTCGAAATCTAGGGATTACCATGAACCTTACCATGCCAACATGTGACTCCGGGGACCTTCGGTTAGCTCCGGTGACCTCCAACAGCGTCAGTGAACCTAAAGCTCAACGGCAGCGACACTTCGGCCTTCCTTGTGGCAAAAGCAAGTCGCCACGAGGATCGCGACGACGAAACATGACTCTGGACCAAGAATCAAAGGCTAACACTCCTTGGCAATGGTGGAATTGCTCGTCAAAGTCCTCGGCCTTGAAACCTTCCGCGAGCTCTCCTTGGTGGCTCCGTCCTCCTCGGGTCAAGGCGACAGCGGCTACGGCATCTACGAAACCTAGAGAACGGCTCGAGGGTTTAAATAGCCCCAGGAACCCTAGGTTGGCATGGACGCCAAGGCCCATCTTGTGGCCCGCAACAGTTGGCTCCGACTTGGCCACGAAGATGACAACTGAGGCAACGGTGAGATCCAACGGCTCTCGTGCGGCCATGTCACATGAACAAGCGCCGGAGATCCACGGATACCGGTTCACTCGGATAAGTGACATCCGACGGCTGTTAACGCGCACATGTGCAAAACAGAGGCTCAGATTGCGCCACATCACCCCTCTCCACAAAAAGAAAGAGAAAACCCTTTTCCTCTTTTCTAAAAAGCTGATTAATGTTTTCTTAAGTTTAAAAATACCAAAACACTTCGGATAATTCTAAGAAAATTCGCAAAAATCCTTTGAAGCATTTAGGACTTAAGAAAATTTATCATGCACTGTTCATTTATATTTTCTTTATTTAATTTCTTTAAAGCTCTAGATTGATTAGAAAACATGATTTTAATTATTTTTTATTGCAGGAAATTATAAAATTAATTTATTCCAATTATTTCATAGAAATCAAAGTATTTTAAACTCTCCAAATTTAGGATGTTACTCCGAGAAAATAGAGCTGGACCGAAAATAAAACTGGACCTCACCACCAAGGAGACAAGGGCGACTACAAGGGGCTGTGGGGAAGCATTTAGACAGTGCAAGGTGTTGCACGCCCGCATCACTGAGATTGTGTGCAATGAGGTCGAGCGCAGGCTCATTCTATGAGAGCGATCACATGCTAGGTACTCAGGTACCTAAATTCTAGTAGAGTCTGAACCGTGAGGGAGGATGGTGCCTACGCGGCTCTTGATGGTGGCAGCTCCCTAGTGGTAGGAGTGACAAGAGAGGAGCTCTAGTGAGGAGGACAAAGGATGAAGAGTTGCCAGTAGTTGAAGAGAGAGGAAAGGAACAAGGAAATAGCATTTAGTGATTTTTTTTTTTGGCCGAGAAAGATTATCCTAGAATTCGGAATGATAAAAAAGAAAAATTTAGATACATATTATTACAAAGTGTGATATTTCAAAATATGTCACTCCATATATTGATGACATGTGAACCTAAAACTCACATGTCATTGACATATCGAGTGATATATTTCAAAACGCAAACTTTAGAGTGTTATAAATCTAAATTAAAAAAACGACACGTCCTTCAAATTCCTAGTTTTTCCCCTGCTTGCAACCAATCATGCAAAGCCTGATCAGTGCGTGCGCGCGCGCGCGCGAGCTTGGAAATTCGCATGCGGCTGTGTACCCGTTGCAGTGCACCTGTCCATTCTCAATCGCCCTGCTTTAACCGCTCCTCGTTGGCGGTGTCATCGGGATCTGTCCGGTACAGAGGCTGGCCCTGCGGGTCGCGATTCGCGACGCCGACGTTCCCGGGGAGGGCAGATCGCAGCCTCGCAGGTCTGTACTAGTACTACTGTACACACCACGGCTCTAGACCGAGCGAGCCAAGATCATCAGAAAAAAAGAAAAACATCGCTATCCATGTGTGCATGCGTTTGGTGAAGGCATATTCTGGTGTTCCTGCCTGCACCACGCAGGCGTTGCCTAGCTTCCTCGCTTGTGATTTCACGATGCATGGGAACAAAAACAAATCAACAAAAATTTTTGCTCCTATCCATCGACCTGCATGTGTTTCTAGTGATGATTTGGCGCCTGCCTGCCAAAGTGCCAATATTTTAAAATGGTGTGGTTTGTCATGCGTGCAGGTGCCTGACATGTCGAACAATCTGCTCTTGCGTCCGTCTGTTTGTCTGATAAATGCATCCGCTGGTTATTCCCCCCGAAAGCTAGCTACTGAAACAATGTCCGTGTCAGTAATTCTTTCGGGTAGTGGTATATCTGCAACAGGATGCTGTCAAGGCTTGGTTTTGTTCAGTGATGAGCAGACAAAGTACAAAGTACAGGTCTCTGGATTGGTTGTGTGGGAGGCTCCAGAGGGCTCTCTCAGCCTGACTGATCACTAGCAGACAAAGTACACATGAGTTGTTTGCGGTTTATCCGTGTAAGTACTGCATAAACATTCTCTCTTTTCTTTTTTTTAAAAAAGAACCAAACTGCGTAAATTAGCATTGCCATCTTTTTTAAAAAAAACAGTGCAAGGCATTATATTAATAGAAGGAGAAAAATATCAGACTCGATAGATCAAAAAGACAGATCACAACCAAAGAAAAAACACGAAAACACCGGGCAGACAGTGCCACCGAAATGTTACACTGATACCCTGCCTATATCTGGCCTTACTGACATCCTTCGAAATTTCACGGATTCCGGTGTTTCTGGACCCGGGCGAAACGCCGAAACAGGTGAAAAGAAACAACTAGGGGGAGATGGAGGGAGGAGAATTTTGTGAATTTTTTTTGCTAATTTTGCTAATTTCGTTGTTTTCGCCAGAGAATAGAATTTTTTGTCAGCCGAAATATGAATCCTCAAATATGACAAAAATCTTGTGAGACAAGTCTGGCCGGCTGCGCCAAGCTCAATAACCATGTGTGATCGATGTGTGTCGGTCGATCCCTCCCTCCCAAAGTCCCAAGTCAAAGATGGAGGAGAGGGACACATGGAATGCGAGTTTAGCGATGGTTCCTCTCCTACTCCTCTGACTTGTTTATTCTCCAGTGCCATGCATGTTCAGGCCTGGCAAGAGGCTGGCACCAATTATGTACGCATCGTTGAAACCTCCATGATTAGTATAAACTAGATCGATCGATGTGCGTCGATCCCCTCGCTCATTTCGTGCTGTACTTGGCTAGCTATCACCAAGTGACGGCTGTACAGCGACATCTCAACAGTAAAGAGACGACGATTATATATATACAGTAACGTAGCACAGTGAAAGGAAGCTCTGATTATAGTTTGACAAAGTTCAGAAGCGATTAATTCTTGTTCAGAATAGCTTAATTGGGATGCTGGTATTGGTACATATGTTTGACAGTGAAGCTCAAGAAGCTTTCCCGATCAATCAGGACCAGCTGAGTGGCGTCGGTTAGAGTGAACATATATACAAGTGGATTGATTTGATTGATTAATGGAGCCATGGAAGGAGGGAGAGAAGGGGACATGCCACTGGTCAGGGGCTTAAAACTATTGTTAGAGCATAATCATTAGAGTTCTTAAAAGGGAATCTTCTCTATATTTATAGACTCTCAATTCTTATATCACTCCAGCAGAGTCTCTATGTCAGTCCTTAAATTTAAATATTCTCTCTCTGAGTCTCTATATTTAAATATTCTCTCTCCTGTCTCTATATCTTTTTGAGGATAGAGACTCTGCTGGAGAGGATGGAAATATAGGGTAACAAATAGTGGTTTAGAGAAGGGGATATAAAGATCCGAATTTAGAGAAGCCGCTAGGGTTGCTCTTATCTGGTTGTTAGGGCAAGCCTGTGGACGATATGAAATACAGGAGCCGACAAATCGGCAAGAAAGGCGAGCATAATGTTGCAAGGAGAAAATTTTATTAGCCACCGACATTTGCTATAGAATCTGGAAGGGATTAATGGACACTAAGCTCCTCACCATCCATATCTTGGGAGGAGCGCCGCAAACAGAGTTTGAAGTTGCGAGGCATGAAGCATTAAAGCTGAGTCTGTAGGTGGCAGAACTGAGAAATTAGCCACATTTTTTAAGAGATGAAGCGCCTGATTTAAGGTTTTTTAGCACCTGAATTGAGTATCTAATTAAGTAGTACCCCGTCTAATCTAATAAATGTCGTTTGATATACGTGCATGTTAAAATTTCCATATTTAAGCCATTAATAACATTCCTGTGTAGATTTATCTAAAAAACGACTTCTACAATATTTTTTTTGTCTTATAAATAAACTGTAATATTTTTTTGTCTTATAAATAAACTGTAATAGTATTTAGTGATCAATTTTTTTATTTTAGAAAACTAAGTCTATGTCTAAAAGGTCAATTATTTATAGCTAGAGGGACCAGAGCAAAAGCTTATGACAACGTGATCATGGACTGGGCTTTAAAAGGCTCGAGAAACTTAAGATTCGGGGTTAGGGCTGGGCCCATCTGGACGAGTCAGATTGGTGTGGCTATGCGATAATAATGGGCCATCCAGGCTTGAGGTTTTGGGCTTCATTAGGTAGACGATTCTTTCTAATAGGATTTTTTATTTTTATATTTATTTAAAATCTGAAATAAAAAATTAATACACCATTTGAAAAAATTAAATAACTAACCGCCCGTCCCCCAACAGCCCGACCAACGGGCAGGTTTTATCTATCTGGCTCAACCAACAAGCTGGTTTTGCGAGACTGAAAACCAACCCGATGGTTGGACGAGAGTTTTACAAATCTCGCCTTATGGAACGGCGAGTAGGGAATCTAGCCCAACCAACGAGTTGGTTTTATGTCAACCCAAATTAAAAGTACCTTAGCAAGGGATAAAAACAACCGGCGCCATTAGGGATAAGAAAGTTCCAAGAGCGCACTGGTTAAAAGGGTTGAGTTAGACGCGTGCGCTTGTCCATGGTTATGGGTTCAAACCTCACTCGGCTACCCCATTTTTTTGGAAAATATCTCCCACCCGTTGGTCGGGCGGGACGAAATCTTGCCCGTTGGTTAGGCGGAATCCCATCCGACCGTTGGGTGGCGGACGGTTAGTTATTTAATTACATATTTATTTTTTATTTCGAATTTGAAAATAAATATAAAAAAAATCCTTCTAATACGCTCTGTGCGGCTGTGCCGTGGCCTTGCAACCACCCCGTCCAGGCAGGCCGACGAGGCAACGACTTCGAGCCTGCGACGCGTGCGACGTTACATTAGTGTTGGGCTGAGCTGGGCTGGATGAGGCTGATTCTCTCTCTCCTTTTTTGGAGTCTGGAGAAGGCCGATTCTGAATCTTCTTTCTTGTACCGGCTCCGGTCTACCTCAGATATTAGCATGATGACTTGGAGTTTACTTTAAAAAAAGTGTCTCCAATAGCTCTGCAGACGATCCTGATGCTGACACTATAAATGTTGTAACACCTGTACAGAACACAGGATAGTGCATGTGCATAGACAAAAATGAGAAGAGATGAAACTAATGTCTTTACTACCAATTTTTTTTATAGAGTAGGACATGAACGCACACTACTTACACCATATGTATGCCACACACCACTCACACATGCATACGATCAGAGACTAGAGATCTCCTTACGCGGATACATGTAGTCCCACTAGACAGGTATGTGTGCATCCCCAAGATCTAATCCAGGGGTGTACCTAGATCCAAGATTAAATCCCGGAAAAAGCGCGACTCAAGGGAGCACATTCCATATGGCAGCCACTGCCACTGAGCTAACGCTCAATCCGCTCTTGACTACCATTTTATTCTCTTGGCTCCAAAAGCTAAAGAAGAACCCCCTCCCCCAAAAGAAAGAGGAAAAGAAGAAAGCTGCTTAATGCAGGGACATCCTCATAAAATCATCCTGTTCATAACCCTTCTGTAAATATACTAGAATGGATTGCGCGCTAGCACGCGCGTCTCGGGTCTTCTGGCGGCTGGCGGCTGTGAACTGTGTTTTGGATTAAATTACAAAGGAGCTATTTCTTGTTAAAATATAAGATGTCAACCGTGTGCTACAAACTGTATGTACATTTTGCTGCAGCTGGCTAGACAAATTATAACAACGGTCTTTCGTAGTGCATGAAAAATCTGCTAGGAAATTTCTAAATTCAGCAAGGACCTATGAACAAAAGTGTCACTTGTTTATAAAAGAGAATAAGTTTCTTGTATCAGGCGTGCCTTATACATTAGTAACAACTAATACTATTCTACCAGAAGTCTCACTTAAAACTATTTTTCTATCCTTTTGACTCACTTATTCAGTAGATCACCATTTTTCTTAGATGTAACATCAATACATATGCAGCGGGAAAAAAAACTTTGGAACAGCTGACAACATGACGGTCTACAAATCCCAATACATTGTCCTAGGAGGAAGCACAAGTAAAATAATGCTAAGCAAGCTAAAAATTCGAAAAAAGGCATCAAAAACCTAAGATATCATGAGTTCTTGTATGAAAACAATATTTACTTCATTACCACACACAAACTAAATATAAGCAAGAAACTTCATGAGGGATCGCCATCTGCCCAACCCAAAAGTAACTCACAATTTGTAAAGTAAATGGATAAGTGGTTTATTGCATATAAATAAATAAAAAACAGAAGAAATGTACAGAAGAAAACTAAAACATGTTTGTACCACTGATTACAGAAGCTAATATAAGAAAGAAATGGCTGGAAATAGCCTTGGAAATAGCTTCCGGGTATCCTCACAAAGGTGCCCAATCATATTACAGGAAGAATCATGTTTCACCTCAAATGACATCCCATCCATCTGCATCAGAGCAATAAAGGACAAAATGCACAAATGTATGCCAAAATAAATCATAGATCAACAATAGAACACTACTTGTACGACATAAAGTGGAGAGCCACACTTTGATGGCGTTGTAATTTAGGAATATGCAAATTGATAGCTACAATCCTAACTGTTTTATAGCCTGAAGGTAGCAGTGCAATAACCTACAGATTGGCTACTTGCATGATATTTAGGTTGCAGGCATATGAGCAAGAATAGGAAGAAAGTTTTAGAGACCTGAACTCTACAATATCTTGAGCATGATTTAACTTGTTTCTAGGGGACCTTGTTTGCTGAATGGTAAATGTAATTATGTAACTATGAATAAGAAAGCATGCTTCAGAATTGAGCTTGTAAAAATGCCGATCAAGCACGCAGAAGGGTCTGGCCTGTTCAAACTCAGAGGCCCAACCATTGGGACCGTATTGCTAATCAAAAGAGTGTGCCCAATCTTCAGGGTTATTATTTTGCTTGCCAAACTCAGTAATCCATTTATCTGCAGCATTATGCATTGGAGCAGATCTCAAAGCACTTTGAGATTGATTCCAATACTCCTTCTGTGTATGGTCCATGCATAGGGCCTCTCATTCTATAATCGTTGTCAATGCAGCAATGTGTTTACCTCATACAGATAAAAGAGTGCTACATTCAGGAATTTTTAGAGGCGAACAGAAGATAAAATATAAGTTAACCTGTGCTTTAATATATTACTCAGGTTGATTAGCCAAGATTTGGTCCTTAGTAATTTTGAGAGACGAATGGTAAAGAAATTATAAATTAACCTGTGCTTGTAATTCTTCAGGTTGATCAGCGTGCCATTATGCAACTACGATCACGAATACATTGTTTGTCACCTTCAGACAAACTAAGGGCTAGCACTGGAACAGGTTGAAATGGCACCAGCTCAGCCACTTGCAAGAAAAAAAATGCAGGACAGCAGATAAGACCCTTTGTGGTGGACCTGAAATATAAGTTCGGGGGTCATTGTGATTTGCTGTGTTAGGGAGTATAATTATGTAGTGAATAGATGTATCCAGCACACAGAAATAGACGTATCAAAAAATATACCATCCAAAGCTGGTCCAAATGTTGAGCCTGCGTTGTTATAAATTTGCTCAAATTCTGTAAAGCGTGCTTCTGGCCCTCCAAATTCAGAAAGGCCCAGAGGTCGAAAAGATCTGACCCAATCATTAGCAGGGCCCCGACGAATGAAATCAGTACCATGCTGGTGCATAATTATAGTTAGGACTTAGGAATGCCCAAAATGCACAAAAAGCACGTAAGATTGTGAGTTGATGCTTAAGCTCCATCCTACTTACCACTAATCTCACTCCGAAATTATGTACCACATCACCCCGACAAACTCTAAGTGTGTGCATGTGCTAAACCTCATTTGATTCTCTTCCTTTGTTCAGATATGCTTTTAAATTAGCTTCTTGGTTGCTTGTTTCTACTGATAATTAAGCTATATTAATCAGACGCAAAGGCTACTAACTACTGACAGTGTCATGGGTCAGTGTTAAACCTTTTGTTCCTCTCAGGCAATGGAGGAATGCCTGTAGCAGCAGTAGCACAACAATGGCCAGCTCAAGAGACTCGAGGCCATCGAGGAAGAAGGCGACCCGGGCGAGAAGTGGCCTCCGACGACGGTCCGGCCACTGGAGACCCCGACGGAGACGATGGAGTTCCTCGCAAGGTCCTGGAGTCTGTCGGCTATGGAGATATCAAAGGCTTGTTTCTACTGTAATTAGGCTATATTAATCAGACGCAAAGGCTACTAACTATTGACAGTGTCATGGGTCAGTGTTAAACCTTTTGTTCCTCTCAGGCAATGGAGCAATGCCTGTAGAAGCAGCAGCACAACAATGGCCAGCTGAAGAGACTCGAGGGCATCGAGGAAGAAGGCGACCCGGCCGAGAAGTGGCCTCCGACAACGGTTCGGCTACCGGAGACCCCGACGGAGACGATGGAGTTCGTCGCAAGGTCCTGGAGTCCGTTGGCTGCAGAGATATCGAAGGCCATCAAGGTCCTGAGCAGCAAGGGCGTCAGCGGTGCGGCTCGAGGACGGCGGATCCGGTGGTGGTGGTGGTGGTGGCTGGGGACGACGGATCCGGCGGAGGACGCGAGGAGGGGCGGATGAAGAGAGGCGGGAGGAGGAGGCAGCTAGGGTTGAGGGGAGGCGGCCTTGCTCGGTGGTGGCATGACGTGGCTCGACGACGGCCAATCCGGTGGTGGCGGTGGCCAGGGACGACGGATCCGGCAGCGGTGCGGCTCGAGGACGGCGGATCTGGGTGGTGGTGGTGGGGACGACGCCCGGCGGGCGTGGGCGGTCGGCACGATGGAGCCGACAGTAGGGGCGGCTCCAGTGAGGATGGAGGAGGGCGTGGCAGACGAGGCGCCGACGCGGAAGCGCAGCCCTCGGGCGGCATGGACACCGAGCGCATGGGCGGACTGGGCCAGCGGGCTGACGACTGCGGGAGCGAGAGAGGCCGGGAGGGCGCGGTAGGGTTTGGGTGCACGAAGGACGACGGGTTGAGTACTAAAAAAATGAGGAGGCTAAACGCAAAAACGACGAAGTGAGGGCCGCTTGATCGGCTGATCGGACGGCTACCACGATCAGAGGACGCGCACGTAAAATCAAAAAGTCGGAGGGCGCGGCTGTAAAACGAAAACGGCCGTGACGTGCCTAGGTGTTTCTTCTGTCGCATGAACAGCGCTTAAAGTAGGCTCCTTGCATGAGTTAAGTCGTGAGCCGTAGCAAGCGTGATTCATGTTTTCTCATCCCGTGCATAGGCAGAGCATCTAAACCAGGTTCCTCACAGGAGGCGAACTTGTTCCCCTCGCATTTCTGATTCTTAGCTCCTCTCATCGATCTCATCTCCTTTTCTAGCAGTTCCATCTGCACAAATCCATCCCACTTCGTTGTTGCAGGTCAGATTGCTGCCTCCACATCTATGTAATATATATATATATTTTTTTTCCTGCTATTACTCTTGCTTGTTCTGGGTAGAGATGTACTCATTCGAATTTGTAATGTATTTTTCGCGGATGTTTTTTTTCGATTGCGTAGGGGTGATGAAAAATCTCATACATAATTTTCTACAGTGGTTTTTATAATTAAGATTGTTACATCGGAGCTATGCGATGCTCAAATGCACTAAAACCTAGCTGGTTGGTTTTTTTGGGCCTGGTAAGAATGGTACAAATTACTCCAATCGTGGTATGAATCTCTTTGAGAGTTCTCCGATTGGAGTGATAAATTCCTAAAATTGAACAAAACCGCTGAGAAAAAAAAACAACCAGCTGATTTGAAACCCATTAGTGTATTTTCCCTATGCAATATTTTTTTTGAGGGGGCTTACTCAATTTCTTGCATGGTGTTAAGATTTGGGCAAAAATTTTTTACTTCTTTTGTTTGGTTTCCAGATAATTGTATTCCGTTATTAAGAGGCTTTGTTGCATGTGTAGCATCTTGTAAGACGGTCACGATTCACAGATAGAAGGCCATGTGTTGGCGATAATTCCATGTAGGACGCAAAAATGATTTGACATGACGCCCTTTTAGTTGCTCATAGATCAAAAGTGCATTATAGGAAGCTGTCGAATGGGGGCATCACATACACGATACATTCTAATATGCTTAATACTGTTAAATCCATATGCATCGTGTAGTTGAGAGTTGGGCATGATCCATGCCATGCCTTTTCTTGGCCTTTTTTCCTTTTCCGCAATGAGAAAATTCCATGGTCCATCTAGAACAACAAACATGGACAAATCCATCATATTTACAGTGAACTTCAGACTTATGGCTAAGCTGGTATAACCGTAGGTAACAAGCATTCTTCCTACTAGATGCCACTCTGTTCTATCTATTAGAATTGACATTCCTACAGTACACCAAGGATAAGATAGCACCATGCCATTAGATCAAACATGTTCAGTCTAGATATATTCATCGGGGAAGAGATCACTGGATTATCAAATTAAGCAAAATGAATGACCCACACTAGTTTAGGAATTCTACTAATGTAAAAGCATGAGAAAAAAAATTATGAACAAGTAGTAATTTTTGCAGGGTCATCCCAAGCATGGCGACCAAGCACACCATCGGATCAGTGACGGCGTCCTTCGCGTTTGCCTATGTCTGCGGCGTCTACTTCGCCGATAAGAAGGTTCTAGGAGGTCAGATTTGAGCTCGCATATCGACTTTCCATGCCAGTTTCACAGCAGAGAGAGAGCATCTTACCTGTTGCATCGCTCTCACCTGAACACCAGGCACGACTCCTCGCACGGTGACGAGCCAATGGTCGAAGGCGACTGACGAGACGCTCAACGCGTGGCCTCGCACCGCCGGGAAGCCGGTCGCCATGAACCCGATCACCCGCCAGAACTACATCGTGAAGAGGAAGCTAAGGAAGCCTAGAGCTTCGCGTCCGAAGAAGGCAGCATCCAATCCTTGAGATCTCCAAGGAAGAGTTTTGTATGGGCTGCTAAACCGTTCTGCCAGCAGTTAGCCCAAAATAAAGAACATCGATCGGATGCAATAATGGGGAAAAATTGTTGTTTCAAGTATGGTCATGTTTTGAGTTTTGGTTTTCGTACCTGAGCGTTTGGTTCCGTGGTAGCTTTCAATAGTACTAGCATATAGACTGGGTGGTAAGTTCCAGCACGAGCCCTTTCATATCATGGTTTACACTAAATTCTATGAATACACAATTTACGTCATTCTTCAAAGAAATATTACTACTGCAAGACCAAGACAAAAAGCAATCGTGTTAAAGCTTCAACTAAGCAGCTGCTGTGCAACTGTGACATCCTAGCAGAGGGAAAAGGTAGATATTTACAAAATGCCAAAATTTATTGCGCGTAACCAGTATGAAATTTTTTTAAGAAAACCTATACATAACAAATAAGAGGTGAGCAGTGAGTACTTTCTGTTCAGTCAGCATAATATTACATACTATCACATACCGAAAAAGGGTGATCCTATGAATAACAATGAAGCTCAAATGGGATTTTCAGTCCTACTGCCTGGCCAACAACAGATAACCAGGCCGGTATGTATTGCAGAGGTCGATCCGTAACTGCCAATTTCGTTTCTTCAAGAAGTAATTTCATCCAGTCACTGGTTCCACATGGATGCAAGGTTAGCCATGGCCTACTTAAGTGGGGATGCTCCTGCATGAGCGTGCAAGGAAAGTTCAATCATCCTAAGAGGACAAGTATAAGCTTTCTGAAATTAGTGAACCAGATAGCAAAGAGACATTTTTTTATATTTATTGTTAGGAATCATCAGCCATTCATACCTCTCGAGTAATAAATGTCCACTTTGATTCATTTAAAACTTTAAGTGAGTGAGAAGGAAGTTCCTCTTTTATTTCATCTAGAGTTAGCAGCTGTCCACCTAGCACAAGTTGCAGATATTGGCTGTCAAATAGGGCAATAAATAAAGGAAGTCACAATTCAATAATGTTCTGAAATATGCATACCAGCCTGGTGACCCTGAAAGTACAGCACTGGAACCTTGTAAGCAAAGCTGTAGACAACATGGAAATCATAAACATGAACATCAAGGTTAGAGCTCTGGACCTGCGAAGAGAAGGAAATCATGAATGGAGCATACGTGAACCAAAAATTGAAGGTTAAAAGAATAACAGCTATTTCATTTATAGCATTTCTCCGAGTTTGTCGCAAAAAATCTCTAAAAACATGCCAGTTTTTCGTCGAGAAAATTGATAACTAACACTAGTATATACAATATACTAGCTAGTGTATGATGTGAAACAAAAGTGACCCTTTTTAGTCCTCCAGTTCATGATTCCTACCACACTGCCATACACGCATACACGAAAGAACTAAATCTGAAACTACATAGTGTTCATCATCCGTTGCTACTAGATATTTTCAGTTTTTGAACGTGTGCCACAATAGATTTTAGATGTGCCATCCTGTCTGTTACACCCCGACTCAGAGATAGGGTGTATTATCGGCGTGGTCGCCGAGGACAGGGTTCCGACCTGGTTGTTTAGGTCGGCCTGATCAGTGGGTCAGTTAGGTTTTGTTATCTTCAGATTAGAGTTTATCTTTATCTCTTATCTCTTGAGTGCTTATCTAAGTCCTTAATTGTTGGAGTAAGTTGTTGGAGTCTGTATGAATCTATGGAATAAATTGAGAAGGAGAGAAGGAAATTGGCACGTTTTGTTGCCACCAAACTCAAGTCTAGGCACTGCCGTCGATAACCGGCCAGTGGCTCCGTATAGCCAATCTTCCCGGCGTGGTCGCCCCCGGGCGCCACCGCCTACTGTATCCTGTTCCGGGATTAGGCCGGGAACACGTGCCTTTGAGAGGGCACGCTCACAACACTGTCCCATTCGGCAACACTCATTAAATCTCTGAGGTAGAATCAACTCAAATTGCTGCCTCACACGAGCTATTTGGAAGAATTGATAACTTTTTATAGGAAAAACGTCATGAAGATATGACAACAGAGTAAGCATACCGATAAGCAGTTAGCAGAAGCAAAAATGGCAAATGCATACTGAAAATTTACCCAAATATCATCATCAACAATGTCGGCATCTTCCGAGTTGTTGCTATCCCCAATCTGCTCCTGGACCAAAATTCACATTTAATACTATTTTGCTGGAAGATATTGTTCATAATCCAGGCAAAGAAACTACCCACCTGGCTTCCTGCGCAAATGTGGTACACTCGTTCAAGAGCTAGATACCCTTCTACCTGTAAAAACAAGCAGGAGAATCAGTTATCACAATATGAAAACTAATCTGAAAAGAAAAGGACGCCAATGATAGTACAGAGAAAACCACGTTCACTGAGCTCAACCTCAGATGACACCCCTAGTTTGCAGCAAGGTTTCCATATCCAGTCAGGAAGAGACTCGTCGACGTCAATGTCCTTCCACTTCTCGATCAGAGCCTTTGCTGAGGCATTGAAGTCGTCTAGAGACAGAGTCCCATCCCAAACGGAGCAGAATCCCATTGCCGAACCTCAGAGACAAGAACAGCAACAACAATCTCTCTTGGACGAAGATCCGAAGAGGGAGGTGTTTCTCGTCCCAGAGAGACCGCGAGGTCTCTACGACGGAGGGCTGGGTGGCTCCTGAGATCGGAGGTAGAACCAATCAAGGTCTCCCTTTTCGAAGGCGTCGTCGCCGATTCGGAGTCTCGCGCGCGCGCCCTGTGGGGGTTGCGGTGTCGTGCACGGAAACAGCAACCTTTTGGGTTCGAACGAGAGATGGGGGGGACCGCGCGTCGGACGGGGAGGCACGCTACGGCGGCCGGACGCGGTGGGGAAGTATAACCGCGGGACCGCAGCCTCGTGGGTCCGGCGGTGGTCGATCTAGGGATGGCGGAGATGCCAGCGTCGAGGTAGAGGAGGCGGCGCCGGCAAACTTGGGGGGCGAAGCTGGTGGGTCGCTTCTAGCAGCGGCAGGGTGGCTTCGGGAGGAGGTGCTTGGATTGGGACCGGCAGCGGCGGCGTTCGTCGGGATGAAGCAGAACGGAAGTCAAGAGCGGACAAGCAGATCCCCGGGGCTGAATTCAAGCCGAGCCCGCCCGGCTCGAGCTCCAGAGCTCGGGGACGACGGCCCTCGGGGTGAGGAAATCTCAGTTTTAACACCCAATTGTGGCACGTTCTTTTTTTTCTTTTTTTTTTTTTGGCAAACCGCCGTCGGTCGGTGGTTGCTACAGTAATTTTTTTTAAGATTATTTAAAAAAATTTTCAAAAACTTTAAATTTGCTACAGTAAAACCGCCAACCGCCAGAAACCACCAAAAGAAACAGAGCCTGTATGTCTCGCGCAAAATAATCCAATTATGTCTTTTAACATATAATATCATGACAGTAAATTTCTTCTTTTTTGACACACTCCCTTTTTTACCCCAAAATGCCCTTACATAACCCACATGTAAGCCCTCCCCCTCTTCTTCCTTCTCTTCTCTCTTCTCCCTAGCCATCTTCACCATCTCCGGTCACCTCCGACAATAGCCTCTCTCTTAGCCTCGTCCCCTTCTTCCCCCTCCATCTACTTCCTCCTACCTCTTCTACTGAGACTGTGAGCACGGAAGTGGCAAGACAGCTCATGGTGAACTAACCATGGGAGGCGACGAGTGGCGTGCCGCCAGGGCAGAGGCTCCCTGTCGGCGCCGCCGACCTCTCCCCCAGCCTCCTCCCATCTTCCCCTCCATGTCCTTCCTCCTACCTATTCCACCGATACCGCAAGCGACGAGGGTGGCGAGATGACTCATGGTGGGCCAACCATGGGAGACGACTCGCGGCACGCCGTTAGGCCACGTGCTCCTTGGCGGCGCCATCGGGCGAGGCCATGGTGTGCTAGCTCGAGGTGCATATTAGAGTCAACCTCATCCGCAACATCCTTGTCGCGTTCCTCACCCCTGCATCCGGGTCGGCCTCCGCTGCCAACACACTCCTCACCCACGCATCCGTTATCATCTTGCTTATCCATGGTGGCACTAGTATTGTGGTGAGTCGGAGAGGTGTTGTACGAAGAAGTAGGGCTCGCCGGCGAGGGTGGAGGTAGTGGCTAGCGACGGGCCGACCATGGGAGAAGATAGAGAAGGGGAGGGATGATAGGTGGGTCCTGTAGGGGCATTTTGGGATAGAAAGAGGAGTGTGTCACGAAATAAAGAAATTTGGGACCACGGTGTTATATGCTGAAAGACGACATAATTAGGGGTTATTTTGCACAAGGCGTTCCAATTGGGTGTTATATATTGAATTTTCCTCAAGGGTAGGAGGGCGGTAGCTCTCACGGACGATAGCACGGTGGTGACACCCGGTGGAGACGACGGCGACCTCTAGCGCTGTGGCGGCAGGAGGAACTGTTCGATATGGAGTGGTGGCACGGGATCAGAGCAGGGTTCCCTTTGTTTCCCTATTGGATCAGTAGCTAGGCTATCGCGAGGGCTTGATATCAAAAAGCACTAGACACTCGGTTTTCAAATTTTAAAATTTAAGGTCCAAAGTCTTATACTTCCACTGATTATGGGACGATAGTGCGCGGCAGGCATGGGTTAGCAGATGGGAGTGCAGAGTGACGTGCTCGGCAGGTGTCCGAGGATTTGCCTATACAGGGAGCAGCAGATTTCCCAAAAAATTATATGAATAATTTGCATTTTTTTAGGAAAAAAAAAACTGAACGCGTTAAACTCGTTACTAGTATTTTGAATAGTTTTTCAATTTTTTTTTTCTAGTTTTAGAGTATTTTGAATTTTTGAATTTGGCTCTATTTGTATTTTGGTTTGCCGTATTGAACTGGCTAGATACACTCGAAAATCACTGATGAGTGAAGCTCTGGATCAGAATCAGAGCCAGGCTAAAGTTTTAGGCATGAATGCTACATGATGGGTATGGCACAAAATGGGCTGGTTTGGGTTGGAACAAATTAGGCCACACGCAACATTAGCCCTATTTTCTGGCTTTATTTACTATTTATCCACTATTTACCTTCTATTCATAACCCTATTTACTATTCACCTCTGCAACTCTAGCCCTATTTTCCTATTCCCTACATCTCTCTCTTATATTTATTTTTAACACTATTTGTACTATTCACAACTCCATTTCTATAGTACCAGAGCCAACTACAGTAAAAGTATAGTATCATCATTAAACATGCCCTTAGTTGGCTACTTGGCTGAGCTCGAACGAGGGCTCACGACAAATTACTTGAGCTGGCCTTGTTCTTTTCGGTTTAAATTAAAATTAAAGGATACAACTGAAAATTTATTATTTTTGTATAAGCCAAACGTTGTAACACTTTGTAGCTATTTTTTAAAGACTTTTTAGTGATTCTTCTCAAAGCTTCCAAAACCATTTTTTACAATTTTTTGGCTCTTTAAACCCCCTATTGAGGGCCTACAAATTTTTTAATATAATCTACCGTTGGATTAAGCTGAAAAGAACCCAGCTAGTGAGGGGATGGATCAATGCTACGCCGATGCATATCAGTTCTCCAAGAAGGGGTGGCCCGATCTTCACGGTGTAGGATGGAATGGGGGTAACTAGCTGCGAACAGCCGAGGTAAGTAGTTTTAACCTGCTAAGGTTGGATACGACCCATGCGCTGAGGAAGATGATCAAAACTGCAAGAACTCCAACCCGTTGTCCGAACAATTGCAGAACCACAAACCAGGACTAATCTGCACAAAACGGCCGGAACCGTAGAGCACGAATTAGGGGGAACCTAAAGGGATCCTTCTCGCGAATCCAAGAGAACTCACAAGAACAATGGTGGAAGGAACAACTAGCAGTCTTGCTGCATTAGCATATAGCTGAATGGTTTGATCAAAAGTCCCTAATAGTTGGAATACATGGGATATTTATACTAGGAACAACCCTTCTAGTTTAGATGTGAAAGTAATCATTTGATAAAAAGTTTTCTTGGATAACCAAGAGGTCATCTCGGCTGGCAAATAAGTTGCTTCAATTCTCGCGCAACTTGAACTAGTTTATAGCTTTCACTAAAACGACCATAACCCTCGCCTCGGAAGTCGAAAAAAGGCACGGTTTGAAATGCTGGAAAGTAGACTTTAAGATATTTCCATCCATATAGTATATGACCATTCATCTTGTCGTGACAGGCAATAGAAACATTTGCAATCAGACAGACAATGTAAAACACAAACCTTCTTCACATATGTGACCCTTCTCCATCTCCTCTTCCAACGCACCTAAGTTCAATCACAAAAGAGGAATTTAAAAGTACTACCAAGTTATTAAAATATGGAATAAGACTTAAGCTAGCGTTCACCTGATCCTGTATTTGTTTAGCTTGAGCACGAGACATTGGTCTTTTGAAGCTAACCACAGGATGGTGATCGGAAGAAACTTGATTGGTTGTAACTTCGTTGGTCTCCACATGGTCGGCCGCAACATGGTCACTCTCAGCATACTTGGTGATGTTCATATCATCCTTCCCCTTGAAAAGGAGTCGTCCTCGACTCTATAGGTCCAAAGTAAGGGGGACAAATCGGAAACATTGAATGTCAGACTAACGTCATAATCGGTGGGGAGATCAATCTTGTATGCATTATCACTGATTTTCTCAAGCACTTTGAACGGTCCATCTGCTCGTGGTTGCAGCTTGCTCTTGCGTTGTTCTAGAAAACGTTCCTGTCTAAGATGTACCCATACTTGGTCGCCGGGTTTAAACAACATCTTCTTCCTTCCCTTGTTTGCTCTTTTCGCGTATCGCTTGGTTATTATCTCAATATTTTCTTTGGTCTTCTCATGAATTTTCTTTATAAATTCAGCTCGTTTGCTTGCATCAAGATTGGTTTGTTCTTGCAAAGGTAAAGACAAAAGATCGATGGGGGTAGCAGGTTTAAACCCATATACAATTTCAAATGGACAAAATTTTGTGGTCGAATGTACCGCCCTATTATATGCAAATTCCACATGAGGTAGACATTCTTCCCACATCTTCAAGTTCTTCTTTAATATTGCTCGTAGCAACATGGATAGTGTGCGGTTCACAACCTCCGTTTGATCGTCCGTTTGGGCATGACAAGTTGTAGAAAACAGTAACTTTGTCCCAAGTTTTGCCCACAATGTCTTCCAAAAATAACTTAAGAACTTGGTGTCACGATTTGAAACAATGGTTCGTGGTACTCCATGTAACTGAACAATATTCCTAAAAAATAAATCAGCGATGTGTGAAGCATCATCGCTCTTATGATATGGAATAAAATGTGACATCTTACTAAACCGATCAACCACCACAAAATCAGAATCACTCCCCTCTTAGTTCGTGGTAACACAAGAACAAAATCCATAGAAATGTCCTCCCAGGGTGCATTTGGAATAGGTAATGACGAATATAAACCATGAAGGTTTAAGCGAGACTTAGCTTTGTGGCATATTTCGCATCGCATCACGTAGCGCTCCATGTCATGCCTCATTTTTGGCCAAAAGAAATGGTCGGCCAGCACGTTTTCAGTTTTCTTGGCCCCAAAATGACCCATGAGGCTACCTGCATGAGCTTCCTGTCAAAGTAGTGATAGAACAGAACAATTCGGAATGCACAATTTATTAGCTCGGAAAAAGAATCCATCATACAAATGAAAATTTTCCCAACCCTTTCCTTCACTACACTTTGAATGTGTCTCAGCAAACTATGAATCTTTAGAATATAACTCTTTGATCCCTGCGAGGAGCATGTCCATGGACCGACGTACCCCACCCGTACCTGCATACCCTGCAGTCCAACCTGGAAGGGCCTTAGTATTTACGCGGGTAGAGGTCGATCCTCCCTTGTCCGCTGCGACGCGAGTGAACGCAGCAAGGACTTCGCATAGCAGTCAACCACACCCGACCATCAATATAAACACTTCTCCCTCCTCATCTTTTGACTCAGAGCACCTTACGCACCCTGACTATGCCAATGCGTGGGCCACTATGTGCGCGATCTATGATGAGGCCTTCTGAAAGTGCATTTAGGCACATAAGTGATTTTGGTGATTAATGACAAACACATAATGACAAGTATTAGTAAATGTGTAAATACTTGGCTAAGTAATTGTCTAGTGACAAACCTCTAATATGATTGTGTTGCTATGAGACTAACATGTTTATTGTCAAGTTGAATATTAGTCTCATCTATTTAGAGGACATCATATATGCCAAGTGGACAATCTATCCATCCTAGCAAGGTAAGTCTCACACATACAAATAGGATGGGTAAGCAAAGATGAGGTATGCAATCTCGGTAACCTTCTCTATATAGATTTATTATTGCATTCCTTTTGTGCAAGTGCATATTGAGCTCCAAGTAACATATTGATTATATATGCAAATTGGTTGATGTCATATCTATTTGTGCATATATATCCACTTGAGTTCAATATGTGTCTTGCTTCTAGTATACATGTCTTAACTAGAGTTAAACTTCACATTGTTATAACTTGACTTGGTGCATGTATGCTTTGTTTGTATATCTTCTTATGCACATCACTTAGTGGAGTTTAATCTAGATTGTTCCACAACTTCACTCTAGCTTGAATATTATTTGCACATGTGTAATTCTTGTATATTCTATCATGTGCTCTATTTTAGTGAAGATTGTGGTACTTGCCATAGTTTAGTTAATTTATCATATTGACAATTATCTTCCTAGTGCATCTATCTCCATTACATATTTATCATGATGCACTTAGTAGAGAATCTTTCTCTTGTCAAGTGTTTCTATTTAATATTGTGTCTCTTTATATGAAACACTTGTGTTACTTAATTGCTCATAAACATCAATCTATTTATATCTATTGAGCTTTTGGACTAATATCTTTCATGAGTGGTTTGGAAAGATTTAGGTCCTATGAGTATGTGTGATGACCAAGGTATGTTAAAGGATGATGGTTAAGCAGAGGTCAACAAGACGACGGTGTCACCAAGAGTTGAGGACTAAGTCAAGATCGACTTGGCGTGGAGATCGTCGGGGAGGATGATCAAGTCAAGGTCGATGGGACGAGAGTCTCATGAGTTGAATCGAGTCGAGTTGGATAAGGTGAAGGCTTCATCAATCTTTTAGTGAAGGTCATCATGCATAATGAAGAAAAAGACGGCAAGTGACTATCCTAGACTTGTATTATCTTTGATTTAATTTGAGTCTAAGGATTGCCGTAATATTAAGAGGGATGCAATGGAGAATGACTTTTAGATGTGTCAAGTGCTCAAGTGATCCATCCTTATGAAACCTAGAGAGAGTGTTGTGTTGGTATCGAAAAGTGAGTGTTATAGGTCTTCCTTGCCTTCCCTGTGAATTCTGCATTTATCTTTTGGGATTTGAGGTGTGAGACCTTGTTGATTGTATAGCTCTCGTTCTTAGCTTTCCGTAGAGCCTAAGATCACCTAAAACGGAGTCCGGAGTCAAAAGTTATGCCCGTTTTAAATCGGGATGTGCAAAGGATTTTCAGCACTTGGACTATCCGAGGTTCACTCGAGTATCCGAATGACTCGAGACTATCCGAAGATTTTATTCGGACTATCCGAGTGACCCTCTCGCTCGTCGGGCTGTAATTATTCGGACTATCCGAGGTTCACTCGGAGTATCCGAATGACTCGGAGTATCCGAAGTATGTTCGGACTATCCGAGCTGGATCTCTCTGTCTCCGTTACCTGTAATCACTCGGACTATCCGAATATCACTCGGACTATCCGAACTTACACGAAACTGTCTGTAACGGTCAGAATCCATGGAACCCTCTATTTAAACTCCTCTCTCTCCCCACTTGAATAGAGCGGTTAGACCACCATTCCTTGAGCTATCCAAGTGTTCTTGAGCCCTTTAGAACCCCTCTACTCTTAGATCTTTGTGATCCCCTTTGGAGAAGGTTTTGGAAGAGTTGGAAGGAGGGATTGAGGGAGAAAGGTTGGGAGGTGATTCCTTTGTGGAATTAGTGTGTTCTTGAGCCCTAGTGACCCCTCCACTCTTCGATCTAGGTGATCCCCTTGGGAAGAAGGGTTGGGAGGAGGTGTGAGTGTGGATTAAGCAAGAGTTGATCTTTGAGCACTTGTAGTCATCTCCAAGTTTATTCTTTGTGGGCATTTGTTACTCTTGGAGGTTGAGGACTCCTAGACGGCTAGGAGTTGGTCACAAGCCACCGAGCTTTGTGTGGTGCGCCGTGATAAGTTTGTGAAGGCTCGATTTCGCCTCCGCGAGGGAAGAAATCAAAGGAGTGAAGCCCGCGAGTGCATTGTGCAACACCGGTGAGGGAAGGGTTGAAAAAGATCCCGGCTCAAGTGTGACCGAGCCGCCTCAACGGAGACGTAGGATCCCTTCAAGGATCCGAACTTCGGAAACAAACATCTTTGCGTCTCCATCTTCATTTCGGTTTTATCCCTTTCACTCTCAAGTTTGAATTACTTGCTTACTTTACAATTGAATTGATTATCTTGACTTGTGTGATACTACTATACATATACTTGTTTGTGAACTATATTTAGTGCAGGTGGTATCCTTGAATCTGTGAGATTTGAATTGAATTCAAAGTCACTCTGTATCATTCGGACTATCCGAATAGACTTCGGACTATCAAAGTACTTTCGGACGATCCGAGGTGAACTCTGACGATCCGAACATATTATTTCATTGTGTTTTAATTTAGTGTTTAAATTTTGTAATCGCCTATTCACCCCCCCTCTAGGCGACATCCCGGTCCTTTCACCTTCTCGTCAGGTGCTACCTTCACACAGCTACTCGAAGTGGCCCAGCCGCATCGCCCTGCAATGTACACACCACTTCCTCACCCAAACCAGGCAAGAGGGTCAAACTAGTAAAGCCAAATTGGCCCGTCGTAAGCTATCGATCCACCGCATGTGTTGCATCCATCGACGGCCCAGGTTGGGCGCGGTATGGACCAATGGAATGTCGTTGGTGGATCCATGTACACATTCGGTCCATAGCAAGTGGAGGACGACGACCGTCCTACCCGTGTAGGCACAGCTCAAGTGGCCGATACACGCCACCGACATCCCCCGGATAATTTCACTCCGGAGGATTTCACAAGGAGAAGACGTTGACGTTGCATTGTCCATGCCTTTGGCTTATCCCCATTTTTTTGTCTTCACGATTTGTAAATTTCAAAATTTTAAAAATTTCAAAATTTTTAAAAAAAACCAAAATTTTTTCTAGACCATTCCTACGAAGCTACGATTCCATTTCTTCAAGTTTCGTTGCAATTCGATGTTCTATTATTTTTTAAAAATTTTCACAAAGTTTAGTAGATATATGCACTGGCTTGCTGCCGCAGCTGCTACTGCTGTGAGCCGGTAGGGGGCGGTAGCCACCCCGACCGGGGCCGCCACAAATATTTCACCAATTTTTTTCTCTAGTATATTTTATTAAATATAATTTTTAACTGGTATATTTTATTAAAAACATCCCTAAAAAAATATCAAATCATCAATTCAAATTTTGTTTTGACGCTAATCAGATTACCAAAATAAATACCTAATTACCTAACGTACTAACTAGGTAACCTCTTTGGCTCTTGATCCTCAGTTCTTGCGGTCCTGGACTTAGCCGAGCCGGGGTAGCCGAGTAGTGGTGCTATACCGTGCAAGGCACCCTCGTGGGTCCTCTGCCATTACACGGCAAAGTGCCTTTTACCACTGACATGTGGGCCCCACGTGAGCCCCACGCGTCCGCAAGGCACTAGTGCAGGACTGCATGCACAACAGTCGGCACTCAGCACTTCAGCAGCGGTGCGCGCAGCGTCGGCGCCGTCGCCGGCGATTGGAGGGCCGAGCCGCTGAGGGGCCGAGCCGAGGGCGCGCGCCTTTCACAGATGGGCGACGCCGCGACGGCTGCGCAACACGATCACAGACAGAGGTGTAAACGGAGCGGATAATTTTCGACCGACTGACCGACCGACCGAATTAGTATAATTATCCATATCCGTATCCATATCCGAAGAAAAATATGGATAATTATCCGAATCCATTCTAGGGACTATAAGCGCGCCAAATTTCTTAGGACGACTCACAAGAGTCCAAAGAAACCACGATACTCTTTGACCGAGCCACCACACCAATCACCAGCCCACCAACACCAAGAACATGAACAAAAACTCAAGAAGCAAGACTGATGTGTGTGATCTTTATTCTGCTATGTTAATCTGATATTACTACATGTTTTTAAAATTATTTTCTTAAACTTAATTAGCAAAGACGCATGGTAGCACTATCTTGTTATATCTCTTTATTGGTGAAATTGTTCACTCCAAGACATATATTGATTCTTTTTTCTAGCATGTGTTTTCGAATAAACGTATTATCCGAGGAAATATCCGTTCCGACCAATATCCGATCTTATATTATCCGTATTCGTATCCGACACTATCCGTATTCGTATCCGTATCCGGCACTATCCGTATCCGATCTGTATCCGAAAAAAAATATGGATACGGATACAATATTAGTGATATCCGACCATTTCCGATGGTTTACATCCCTAATCACAGATGAGATCGCGGATCGCCAAATCGGGATTCAGAATTGGGAACGTCGTTGCCTGCTTGCCTCGTTTCGTTGGAAACTTCCTGTGACTAGCTGTACTCGTCTTGGGTCTTCTCTTGTTGGGCTTTGGCATATAACAGATTAGAATTTTTTATTTTTTATATTTATTTTTATTCTAAAATAAAAAATTAATACCGTTTAAAAAAATTAAATAACTAACCACCCGCCGCCCAACGGTCGGGCAGGAAATAAATCTCGCCCGTCCGTCAGACGGTTTTTATATATTTAGCCCGTTGGTTGGACGACGCGAGAATCCCGTCCATTGGTTGGACGAGATTAAATCTCGCTAGACCAACAGACGAGATTTGAAATAATAAAAACAACCAGTGTCCTTCGGGATGAGAAAGTCCCAAGGGTGCACTAGTTAAAAGAGCTGAGCTTGGCGCGGCTACTCGCCTGCGGTCGCGGGTTCGAGCCCTGCCCGGCTTCCCTTTCTTTTGAAAAATAGATCCCGTCCATTGGGCAGGATGTAATCTCGCCCAACAAATGGGTAGGATTCTCGCGCCACCAATCCAACAGGCGAGATATATAAAAACCATCCGATGGACGGGATTTATTTCCCGCCCTACCGTTGATTTTTTTATTTTGGATTTAAATTAAATATAAACAATCTAACAGATTACATATCACAGATGGGCCTAATCCTTATCTTTAGGCATTGTTTTTTTCTGCGTTTGCGTTTGCGTTTGCTTATAAGCTGAAAATTTGTTATTTTTATACAAGTCAAACGCTTTGACGTTTGGTAGCCAATTTTTGTAGGTCTTACTATTTCTTCTCAAAACTCTCAAAACTATTTTTCTATAATTTTTGATCCCGGATGTCGCTTATCGGCGAGCTACAATTTTCGAATTAAACGCAACCGCAACCGCAACCGCCGAAAAAAACACTACCTAACTAGTGGGCTGCGGCTTAGCTCTCTGCCTCTCGCTCGCTCTGTTCGCTCGCAGTTCATAGATCGTCGCCTCGCTAGAGACCGGAGGTATTCGACCATACCGGGAGTGCTGACAGAGCCCGGGCAATTGCCCCCCTCTGCCCGGGAGGTGGATCCGCCCCGTTTAGACAAATGAATCATGATCGATACAGTGCGGAACACAACGACTCGTTGTTGCATCATCCAAATGTATTATATATCTATCGATCGATAGCTAAGGTCCTCCGGGTTTGGAGGAGTTGCCACTCCGAGGTGCGATTGCGAATTTTTGGATTCGGGAATTATGCTTAACCTCCATGACATGACTGTAACGTACACTGAAGCTTGGAGATAATACCTGTGCCTTCCACCCCCCCCCCCCCCTCCCCTCTATCCCGTTAGCTCCTTGACTTGGCTAGAGATAATACTCTTGTGCCACTGCAAAACAAACAAACTTCTTGCCTATTTGGTTGCCTTCTTGCTTGAGCCTGACTCATAGGAGTCAGCCATATTAGATCTCATTCTCAATGCAGAAGCTAATATGATAATTAGCCTAATCACATGAACACATAATCAATATCATTAAGGAGTCCAGATCTTACTAGTGCTTGATGATGCCATCATGTAGATTAGTGATTAGGCTTGTAAAGCCCGCTTGGCCAATGAGCCGACGCAGAAGTGACGTAGAGGACGCAGGGAGAGACGACATCGTCGGTGTAGTCGTGGCGGCGGCCTTCCCGTTGCTTTAGCGCACACCCAGAGATCGGAAGGGTTTAGAGAGGTGTCGAATAGCCAGCTTCCCTCACGAGTATGAACCACGCACATGAGGAGCCGGTGCTTCCCTTTTATTGTTGCGCTGCGCAACAGGGGGCCGCAACCAACGTTGGTTGGGCGTCCCTGATCAGGGCGCGTGGTTAGGAGGTGGTTAGCCATCCGTAAGACTCGGTCTGGGTTGTTAGCCCTAGCCGAGATTAAAAAAACCAACATTCTCCCACTTGATCGAAAGGGTAACATCTTAAGTCCTCTCTTAATAAAATAGTGTTCCAAGGCAAGCACCGCAAAATCCATTGATCGGCTAATGAGACATCAGTACCTATAGCCCACATATTTTATTTCGATCGGTAGATTACTTATTCCTAACGGGAGTTGGTTTGCTTAATGTCCCTCATATCCAGAATCAGAGGCTTCTCAATTTACCCATGTCGGCAACATGATCACGAAATATACTGAGTAGTAAGCCTTTAGTGAGCGGATCCGCAAGTATAAAATGAGTACTTATATGTTTCACACTAATGGTTTGATCCTGGATTCTATCTTTCACAATATGGTACTTAATGTCAATGTGTTTGACAGCACCACTTGACTTGTTGTTACTCGCATAAAAGACTGTGGGTTCATTATCGCAGTATAGGGTGAGTGGCTTAGAAATGCTGTCTACCACTCTAAGTCCCGGGATAAAATTCTTTAGCCATACAGCCTGTCTCGTAGCCTCATAACATGCTACAAACTCAGCTTGCATCGTAGACGATGCAGTAAGTGTCTGTTTGGAGCTTTTCCACAAGATAGCTCCTCCTGCAAAAGTGAAGATGTAGCTTGACGTGGATTTCTTAGTATCCACACACCCCGCAAAATCTGCGTCTGAATAGCCTACAACTTCAAGGCTTTCAAACTTCTTATATGTGAGCATGTAATTCTTAGTGTCTTGCATATAACGCAAGACTTTCTTAACGGCTTTCCAGTGGTCCAACCCTGGATTTGACTGATATCTGCTAAGCATCCCGGTTACAAAAGCTAAGTCAGGGCGTGTACAGACCTGAGCATACATAATGCTTCCGACAGCTGAAGTATAAGGAATCGACTTCATCTGATCAGATTCGTATTGATTCCTTGGACATTGGAATGTCTCAAACTTATTGCCCTTAACAATAGGAGCAGGCGAGGCAGATCACTTATGCATATTGTATCTCTTCAGCACTCTGTCTATGTATGCCTTTTGTGATAAGCCTAAAGCTCATTTAGACCTATCTCGGTGAATTTCAATGTCCAAAACATAAGAAGCTTCACCAAGATCCTTCATATCAAGAAATATTTTGGTTTCAGACAGCATATCCTTATGGCTGCTGGCTAATAAGATGTCATCCACATAAAAAACTAAGATAGTGTATCTACTCCCCTTAAACTTAGTGTATATACAATTGTCCACTTCATTTCCTTAAACCCAAATTTTCTAATGATTTCATCAAACTTAAGATACCATTGCCTAGACGCTTGCTTTAATCTATAAATTGATTTCTTAAGTCTGCATCCTATATGTTCCTTGCCTTCCACGACAAAACCTTCCGGTTGAGCCATGTATACATTTCATGCAAGTCACCATTCAGAAATGCAGTTTTAACATCCATCTAATGTAGCTCTAGATCATTGTGAGCCACAAGTGTCATGACAATTCTAAATGAGTCCTTAGATGAGACAGGTGAGAAGGTATCATTATAATCAATCCCCTCTCTTTGTGAGAAGCCTTTTGCTATAAGCCTTGTTTTGAACCTTTCGATATTCCCCCTAGAGTCATGTTTGGTTTTGTAGACCCATTTACAGCCTACTGTTTTGACCCCGTCAGGAATTTCTATTAAGTCCCATACATCATTAGTGCTCATAGACTTTAATTCATCATGCATGGCTTCAAGCCACTTAGGTGAATGTTCACTCATCATAGTCTCCTTATATGAGGTGGGATCCTCTACCTTCCCTATGTTATTTACATCCTCATTCAAGTAAACAACATAGTCATTCGGGATGGCAGACCTTTTCTCTCGCTGTGATCTCCTTATAAGTTCACTAGCTATAATAGGGGGCTGTTGAGGCTCATCATTAGATGCAACGTTAGTCATTTCTGAGTCCTCAACAAGGGGTGCAGCCACAGTTTTTTCAACTGGAGGTGCAGCCTCCTGGGCCATAGGAAAAACAGGTTCATGAATCACAGGTAGTGGAATAAAATCCCGCACCTCCTCAAGATCTATTTTCCTAGGCTCCAAGCTCCCATTGATTTTAGCATTTTCTAAGAATACTGCATGTCTCGTATCCACAAACTTGGTGGTACGATCCGGACAGTAAAATTGACATCCCTTTGATCTATCGAGATATCCAATAAAATGGCAACCAATTGTCTTAGGGTCTAATTTTCCAACATGTGGATTGAAGATTTTAGCTTCAGTAGGACAGCCCCATATACGTAAGTATTTTAAGCTCAGCTTCTTCCTAGAATAATAATTCATAAGGTGTTTTCATGACTGATTTACTGGGAACCCGATTAAGTATACGGGCAGTTGTCTTTAATGTTTCAATCCACAGACTAACTGGTAAACTGGAATGGCTGATCATACTATGCACCATATCCATAAGGGTACGATTTCTTCTTTCAGCCACACCATTTTGTTGAGGTTCACCAGGTGTCGAATATTGGGCTACGATACCATTTTCTTGAAGAAACTTAGCGAAGGGACCTAGGATCTTCCCGTAAGGGTCATGTCTCCCATAGTATTCTCCCCTCGATCAGACCTTACTACCTTAATTTTTAGGTTAAACTGATTTTCTACTTCAGCTTTGAATATCTTAAATTTATCTAGGGATTCATATCTATCACGAATAAGAAAGATAAACCCATAGCGGGAGAAATCATCAGTAAATGTGATAAAGGAGTCATACCCATCTACAGATGTCACAAGAAAAGGACCATAAATATCGGTATAAATTAATCCTAAGAGTCCCGTACTTCATGTGGCACCTTTCTTAATATGCTTTACGTATTTTTCTTTTACGTAGTCTATGCAGTTCTCTAAGTCGTTAAGGTCTAAAGGTTGGAGTATCTCTTCCTTAATGAGATGCTCCATTCTCCCCCTCGAAATGTGGCCTAAACGACAGTGGCACAATTTCGATGAGGTGACTCTATTACACTTATCATTACCATAGCAAATATTAACAGAGGATTCAAAAATGGAAAGCAAATAAAGCTTGTCTTGTCGGATGGCAAGACCAACATTATTAGACTTAAACATCAAGGTACATTTATTGTTACCGAATATAAAACTAAAACCACAATCATCCAAAAGGGATACAGAAATGAGGTTTCGCTTAAGCGAAGGTACATAAATAACATTATTCAAATGAAGCACAAAGCCGCTATCTAATGTTAACATCAAAGATAATGCTTCTCTCACCCTTTGCGAGAGGGCTCGCGGTACTGAATCCCTGTAATGAATTGCATACGTGCACAGTTGCACCAGAGTCAATCCACCATGCATTAGAGGAAAAATCAACATAATAAGACTCATCAATTAATGTAATGACATTATTACCTTTTTTAGCAAACCATTTCAGGAAGCCTGCACAGTCCTTCTGATAATGCACAGGATTCTTACAAAAGCGACAAACATCAATGGAGGCATTAGTAGGACTGGTGGGAGTGGCGAGCTGCTTCCCCTTGTTAGAGGTGTTGGGTTTCTTGTTGGGCTTGTGGTCACCCCGCCCGTCCTTCCTCTTATTTGGAGACCTCACATAATTGACAGTGTCCCTTTTCTCTATCTTAACCCTTTCTTCTTCCTCCACACGGTGTGAGATCAACTCACTCATATTCCATTTCCTCTCATTAGTGTTATAGCTAATCTTGAATGGAGTATACTCGGTGCCTAAGGAAGCCAATGAGAGATGGACCAAAAAGTTATCGGATATTTGCATATCCATTTCATTAAGTGTGGATGCCATCTCCATTAAAGACATGATATGCTTCCTTATTCCCTCCTGGCTACCATACTTCTTATTCAGCAACTTGTTTAACAAAGTGCTGACATAAGTCTTGGTAGAGGCCTTGAAATGACTTTCCACCCTATCCAAGTACTCCTTGGCAGTCAACTCCACATCCTTTTCCTTAGTAGGGATTGCTCCCCTAATATCAATGGGTGATAGAGTTCTTCATGATCTTGAGACAGATACAGTTAGACTACTCCCACCTCTCATAAGTTTCATCATTAGTTTTCTTAGCCGCCTCAGTGGCATTAGCCGGGACGGGAGTAGGGGCATTATTAAGCAGGGCATAATCTAGGTTCATCACGGTGAGGACAATGTCAATATGCTCCTTCCACTCATGGAAGTTGCTCCCAGTTAGCTTCACAATGCCACTTATGACAAAAGCGACATTGGAGGGATAAAGAGCTGATATATAAAAGACATGGTACAAATTAAAACCATAAAATAATACTTAGCATGATTTTAAACATATTGGTACGATTAAATACATGCAAGTGAAGTTATTGTTCTAATTCATATCACCATTGGGCAGAAAATGAAGAGGAACAATAATATTAAAATGACACATAATTATAAATTAGCGTCGGTCAAAATCATAATTATGAGCCATACATAAAATCAACATCATAAATCCCCAATTAAAATTTCTCGTTGGTTCCATTTTAATTAGAGATAAAAATTAATTACAGGTAAATTGTGCCATTTAACAAAAATTAACATCAATTTTAATGCATAATTATTGGACAAAACATTAATTAAATCAGTGCACATAAATTGGAAAACATTATTTATTAAAAATGCATTGAAAAATTAATTAAGTGGCGTGCTCGACTCAGGTCGGCCCGGCTAAAGCTTGAGCGCAGCCCAGCTAATTTCCTCGCGTGGCCCAATTAACGTCATTGCTTATTGCTGCATTCTCGGGAGCGCCACAAGACCGCCGCCCAACAACGCCATGCGCCGACCCATCTTCGCCCGCGCGCATGTCCTGGCCGTCGGATGTGATGAGTGGTAGAAAATGGTTGCGGCTGAATCAAAAACAGGTGCTACTAAAAAAAACCCTAACGCGATATCCCGTTCTTCATGGACGGCCTTTGGGGTTGAGTGGTGACGAAAAAAGGCGACAACAATGACGCAGTGAGGCTGCTTTCGTTTACGCTCTCGCGTTAGGGTTCCATTTTAATTAGAGATAAAAATTAATTACTGGTAAATTGTGCCATTTAACAGAAATTAACATCAATTTTAATGCATAATTATTGGGCAAAACATTAATTAAATCAGTGCATATAAATTGGAAAACATTATTTGTTAAAAATGCACTAAAAAATTAATTAAGTGGCGTGCTCGGCTCAGGTCGGCCCGGCTAAAGCTTCTTGATTTCAACTAATTTCTCACGTGGCCCATTAACGCTTGCAATTGTGCTTTTAAGGCGCTACAAGACCGCCTTACCAACAAACACCAGCGCGCCCATCTTCGCCACAGAAGTCCCGCCATCGGATGCGATGAGTGGTAGAAAATGGTTGCGGCTGAATCAAAAACAGGTGCTACTCAAAAAAACCCTAACGCGATATCCTGTTCTTCTCGCGGGGCGCACCTGGGGGTTGAGCGGCGATGAAAAAGGCGGCAACAGCGGCGCGGCGGAGCTGCTTCGCGGCGCTCATGTGGTGCTCGGCGCTGCGAGGCTCCGTCGAGTTGTTCCCTAGCGTCGCAAGCGAGGTGGAGCGTATTGGCGATGGCGACCGTGGCTCAGAGGTACGACAGCGACGCCGTCGGTGGCCCGCAAGCATGCCAGCAACGCCAATGGAGGGTCAGCGGCAGCATGAACATCAGGTGCACCCCGTTCGCCCCAAATCCGAGCCAAACGAGTTTTAGGGTTTCTCAAAAAATGGGGAAATTTAGGGATTTTTGGTTCAATCCGATGGGATTCAAATTTTGGGGCTTATCTCATTCGGGTTTTGGGGATTTTCACATTTGCGTTCTCCAATCCGTGATTCCCCTTCTTCTACATGCTACCCGTGACTTTGAGGACAGATTAGTGCTAACAGCGTATTAGGAAAACTAATTACACATAATCATCATTAATCGTGACCATTAGGAGCTAACAGTGATGAATTAGGGTTAATCATCAACAAATCCAAACTTAATTAGCCACTAAAATTAATTAACCGAGGCATCATCAACATAATTAGGGACTAACCGAAGTGATTTGGGTTCAAGAATTAGGCTAATTTGCTCTGATACCAACTATTAGATCTCATTCTCAATGCGGAAGCTAATATGATAAATAGCCTAATCACATGAACACATAGTCAATATCATTAAGGAGTCCAGATCTTACTAGTGCTTGATGATGCCATCATGTAGATTAGTGATTAGGCTTGTAAAGCCCGCTTGGCCGATGAGCCGACGCAGAAGTGACGTAGAGGACGCAGGGAGAGACGACCTCATCGGTGTAGTCGCGGCGGCGGCCTTCCCGTTGCTTTAGCGCACACCTAGAGATCGGAAGGGTTTAGAGAGGTGTCGAGTAGCCAGCTTCCCTCACGAGTATGAACCACACACGTGAGGAGCCGGTGCTTCCCTTTTATTGTTGCATCGCAAGAACGGGGCATAACAACGTTGGTTGGACGCCCCGATCGTATGCGTGGTTAGGAGGTGGTTAGCCATCCCTAAGACTCGGTCTAGGTTGTTAGCCCTAGCCGAGAAAAAAAAAAAAAAAACCCAACAAGCCAGGCTAGTGAAAGTCTAGCCGAGTACATGCAGACGTCACATGTTTGGTTGTCTACATTGTCTCAACGAGGCTTATGAAAACTAGTGTTCGGTTAACATGTATTTGAGGTTGCATGGAGGCATGGGCATTTCATGGAATGTCTTGTGGGTGTGCCCTCCCTAAGCACTTGTCGCGCTCTTCCAGTGCACGTTGCGCCAATACGCCATGGCCGAGCCCTTCACCGTGCGTGCATGCTGCACCACGGTCACACGCCCTTCGACCGTACGTGCGTGCACGACTGTACCATGGTCGCATCCTCCACCGTGCAGCCGCGGTAAGGGCCGTCCAAGGAAACCGGAGCACTGACCCCCGAGCACGAAGAAGCTCACGCTGACATCGGGCTGCACACCGGCGAGTCGCTCTGTGGAAGACCTCGCCCGGATCTGGAGCCATCGAAGTCTCCGCCAGAACCTGCCACTGTCGTTGCCGCCGCCATCACCGTCGATCTTCTTCTCCGTGCATCGGTGGCGGCCTCCTACAAATCTGGTCCAGCATGACAACGACCTCTTCGAGCTCGTCCAACACGTTGGCGACCTTGTCCAGCGCCTCCTCACCACGTATCTGGCCTTGCTTAAGTCGTCGGTGAGCTACATGCACCGCTGTTGAGCTCCTCCCACGAGCTGTCGTCGAGTTCTGTGCGTCGCCGAACACCGCCTTCCTGTTTTTCGTGTCGCCAACGACTGCCAGCGTGCTCCAGAGGGTGTCGGTGCTCAGGCTGCCATGCTTCGTCATCAAGTCGTCTCCACTTGCGCCTGCTAGGGCCAGGCCCATTGGAAACGACAGATCTTGGCATTTCCCGGGAACTAAGCTGGCACAATGCTTTTGCACAGCAAGAGCCTGGCTCTGGTCAGCATGCAGCAAACCAAACATGCTGCCCCTCATTTGTCGAGCTTGGTCTACAACGAAGCAGGCATCCAAACACGCTATTAACCTCTTCATGACATTATGGAAGCACCTCACCATTACATTGTTTCCTTGCATGCCATTGGTGACTAGCATTGTTGTTACGAAACTGCAAAAGGATGGGTTAGCCCCTGATCTTAATTGGGATTAAAAATAGGGTAAACGCCTAAAAATTTGTACAAAATTTTTTTCTACAACTTCATAAAATAATGCGTAACTCAAATGCACAATTAAAATTGAAAGTTTTTAGATGTGACATTTTTATTCTAAAATAAATGTCAGCAAGTCTCGTGAAAACAATAACACATAAATACCAGACAATAAAGAATAAATAAAAATTTAAAAATCGTAAATGTAAGTAAAAAATGGTTTTGCATAAATTTAGATTTTTAAATCACTCAATTTAAAGTTAAAATGTAAGAGATACGATGTTTTAAAGTTCAGAAATATTAAAAAACGCTATAGTGTTGGTTGTGTCTTCAACGGTGTAGCTAGATGACAAAAGACTCAAGTGGAGCCCATCTGATAAAACCACATGACACCGCATGAAAACCATACTTTGATAGTGGAGTCCATCCGATAAAACCATACTTCAATGGTAGGACCTGTCTCATAAAACCATATGAAATCACATGATACCATACTCGATGGTAAAATCTACCTTATGATACAACATAATACCACATGAAACTATGCAACCCTTTTTTTTTATCTCCTTGCTATCATGTTAGTGGGTCGCCAACGGGGTTGCATTGGCTAGCTGCACCCAAAAAGGTTTAACCCCAAAAATTGAAAAAAAAAGAAGGATAGTTTGGACAGTATATAGGGTTTTATAAATTATAACGGTGTTTGAATAAACGGAGCTAACGGCGATGACAAGGAAGCCACCCAAAAATGCGATGGTATATAGGGATACGGTGCTTCAATAATGGCATGCAGGATTGGACATTTCTACTACTGTCGCACCAAAAAAAAAAATCTCATTTGGTTGTGGGTGATTTTTTTCCCTTGAAAGATTGAAAAGGACGAACCACGAACTGAAATTCTAATAGAAAAAAAATAACGACTAATTCGGTTTGGTTCATTTCAGTTCACATTTTAGAAGTACCCACATCTATTTATGTCAGCAAAGATGAAGTGACAAACCATGTTATAAACTATACCTATAAAACGATAGGTATTGCGGCCTTCTCGCGGTGGCCACGTCGGCCGGCCTCAACTCGCGGTGGCCACGTCGGCCGGAGGACGCCGGCCGTCCGATCGTCGGGCAAAATAGGTTCCAACCGTCCGTTCTTAAGTTATATATAAAATCATTTGTTTTCTGTTTTTTTCGACGAAGCGGGCGAAGCGCTCGGCTGGTTACCCGCGCTTGAACTCACGCCGCCGGCACCAGTTCAATCCTCAGCCACGCACGATTCATTCCTTGTCTTCTTTTTTCCTTTTTCCCCCTTTTCTATTTCCTTTTTCTGCGCCATTTAAAAAATAAACTATACCTATGAAAATAGGCATTGCGGCCTTCTCGCGGTGGCCACGTCGGCCGGCCTCAACTCGCGGTGGCCATGTCGGCCGGAGGACGCCGGCCGTCCGATCGTCGGGTAAAATAGGATCCGACCGTCCGTTCTTAAGTTATATATAAAATCATTTGTTTTCTTTTTTGTCGACGAAGCGGGCGAAGCGCTCGGCTGGTTACCCGCACTTGAACTCACGCCGCCGGCACCAGTTCGATCCTCAGCCACGCACGATTCATTCCTTGTCTTCTTTTTTCCTTTTTTTTCCCCCCTTTTCTATTTCCTTTTTCCTGCGCCATTTAAAAAATCCGAAAAATATAAAGTTTGCAAAAAAAAAAAAAACCATGCCTACACAAAGAAGGTGCATAAAAAGTTTGGATGTTTTTGAACGTTTTTTAAAATTAGGAAATTTTTTTTGCTTCCTTTGCCTTCTTCTTTTACTTCCTTTTTCTTTTCTATTTTATTTTTTCTACACTGTGTAAAAATTCCAAAAAAATAGTAAGTTCCCACAAATGAAACCATGCCTGTAAAAAGAAGGTCCATAAAAAGTTTTGATATTTTCCAAAATTTTTTGAAATTACAAATAATTTTTGCTTCCTCTGCCTTCTTCTTTTACTTTCTTTTTTATTTTCTATTCATTTTTTCTACACCGTTTAAAAATTCCAAAAAATCTGAAAGTATGTAGAAATGGAACCATGCCTGCACAAAGAAAGTTTATAGAAAGTTTAGATATTTTTAAAATTTTTGAAGCTAGAAAAATTTTTAGTTTGAAAAAATTTCTCGTTCTCTTTTTTTCTCTTTTATTTTCTTTTCTGTAGGCCATTTAAAAATCTAGGAAAAGAAAGTATATTTTTTAAAAATTCTAAAGTTAGAACAATTTCGAAATTTAATAGACGTTTTCGCTCTCTTTTCTCTTCTATTTTCTTTCTCCTATACAAAATGTGTGACCGTCCTATTCAAGTGACTATGAGACAAAGCAGGGATGATGGCGCCGTGGGCGCGGGTTTCTTCCTATATATTAACCTGGTAGGGATTGCCAAATGTCTAAAGTATCCATGTGTCCCTTTGCTAAGGTAGCAAGAATTTGAGCTTAGGTCAGCTATTTACATGGCGTTTATCCATCCGTTCGACAATTAATCCGGATGGCCAATCCACAGTTGCCCTTTTCGTCTATAGCACTCTCACACCGTGGCTGTGATGTCCCTCCCGTGCTGTGTACATGCATGGGCATGCAGTGACATCAACAACGATGTTAGTAATTAATAGAGATATCTTTTTTCCCCCTCCCATAACTTTTGACTGGAGACTCCAATTCATGAACGCCACGTGTTACCCATATCTTCTCACCATGTGAGACTGTCTTATTGTGCCATGTCGTCTTTAAAGACCCTAATATCACTCTCACGCTGTGCCACGTTGCTCGATAAAACGTCTCCATCCGATCACCCACATTGCACATATCGGGCCATCCAATAGCAACACAGATTTAGCCGTTTTATCTACTACCGTTGTGAAAAAACACTTCTATTTCCTAAAATCTAACCGCGCTTCACGCCTAACCCACAAACTTTCCAAAAAACCTTCCGCTTGGATGTAACAAAAATAATTATTTTCATCAATCGTCTATATGCATACAGGTTGTGTTTGCTATTAAAATTATTTTTCTCATATAACGGCGCGCTATTGGCGCGCAAATATTCCTAGTTATTCCTGATGCTGGATCAGGCTACGTGTGTGTGTTTGATGGAAAGGATTGGACTCTAGCTGGAGTAAAAATTGTTGCATGCATCACGTCAGCGCAGGGCCGGTTCTCCATACCTTGTACATGATTTATTAGGATTATCACGGATCAAGTACAGGTTTCATTGGATCATGGGAGCAAAGGTGCAAGCCGAAATGCGCACGACAATGACAAGCCCTACGTACTAGAGGCTAGAGCTAGCTACCACAGACATGGCGCTGTGGATATGACTAATCAGGAATTAGCGCTCAATATCGTAACAGGAGAAACCAATGGTTCGCCACTTCAGGTAAGTGAGCTCTTGGTCCATGTGTCAGGACGACCGTAATAACGAGCTGTTCTTAATCATCAAGAACGCATGGTGACTCAGCGTAAGAGCATCTATATCGGGTACTTTAAATTTCTACTTTATAATATTATTCACTGCACACTCTATTCATCCCTGTAAAATTTCTTCACACTTTACAGTACTACACTCTAAGAGATTTCTTTCCTCCAATAGCTACTCTATTCAGATAAACAATATTATAAAATAGTTGCTACGGATGCTCTAAGACATACAGGGACAAGACGAGGCCTGGCCTGGTTTTGCTGGTGTCCACAAACTACCAGAAGCACGTTGTACAGTGTGAGTGTGTGATTTTAGATGAGAGCCGTGTCCATGTAAGCTGCATGCAGGCGCAGTGGATTCTCCATGAAACCGAGTTCCAACAACGTAGCGACGTACGGTACTATCCGGAACGGCCTGAACGTTGCTACAGCCGTCTCTCGTCGGAGATGCATCCTACGCAAGGAACCAGCTGGCGTCCTGTGCGTCGCTGACATGGCCGGGAGAGGCGGATCTCCACGAGATAAGGGCGAGATCGCACGGGCCAACCGCGCGGCGCCAGCTGTTTCGGCGGCCCGCCGGTCGCCGTCGCATCGCCCCCAACTTGCCATGCAAGGACACGCCCGCCTAATTTTCCGACGACAACGACGACCAGGTTTTAGAGCCTTTCTTCCCCCAAGCGACAAGGACGCCGGCCGTACGCGCCGCCGGCGTGGGAAACGGAGAGGAAAAAAGGCCGTGTTTTTCTTTCCGCAAAAAACTCTCCCACACGTAAATGTAAATGTAGCTCTATGTAATTTGCAAATTCTTTCTCAATTAGTTAAAAAAAAGGAAATTAGCTGATGTGATGACGACATTAGGTAGTATAGACATTATTATGGGGTTTAAAAAAGATATTATTATGGGAAAAGTTGATCATTGAAATGATTAAAGATAAGGTAGAGGTAGAAACTATCAACTCTTTTTCGGAATCGGGGAATTATTAAAAGAAGTCAATGAATTGATATGCCACCAGCATGGGAATCGGAGAGAGAAAAGGCTATGTTTTTCTTTCCACAAAAAACTCTATCACATGTAAATATAGTTCTATGCATACATGTGGCCATCAAATCCGTTTCAAGATTCATGCTCACCTTCCACTCTCCTTTACATCTCTTTTGCAAAAAAAAAAGTCCTTCAGTTTTTGAAAAAACAATCAGGTTCTTCTTCTTCGTCCCCTCTTCGATGCGGTGCTGCCGTTGACCAACGCCCTCCCCCTCCCCCCGGTGACCACCACAGAGCCTGCACGAGTCATCGTGCCGTCCACTGCAAGGCTCGGCTTTGGCGCGACGCAGACAGACGGCATGCACAGTAGCTCGTGTGGGGTCGGCGTGGTCGCCGATGAGGAAGGGCAGTGGTCGTCGGCAGTGCCACGCCTGGAGTGGAGCCAACTCGACCAGGCCGATGGGAGGAAGAAAAGGTATCCGATTGTTTTTAGAATTTTGATTTTTTTTTGTGCATTGTTTTTAGAATTTTGTTTTTTTTTGTGCAAAAGAGCATGTAATGGGAAGTAGGGGTTGTGGTTGCTGAGCACGAATTTTGAATTGGATCTAAGGCCATCTCTAGCAATGTGTCCTATTTAGGGGCCCAACATCGTTGTTTCATGAACGGAGGCTAACCTCCGCAGCCGATAAGCAAGAAAAGGGCGCGAGGTCCGGCGCGCCATGTCCCTGGATCGGCTTGGCTTCTTTGGCCGGACGTTGCCGAGGGAAAGGACTTGGTTTTGACGCGGTCGGACGCGTCGAGACTGGATTGTGATGATGACACAAATGTTTTTATCCTGGTTCAGGCCTCCATTGCGGGATAATAGCCCTACGTCCAGTCTTCGTTTAATGCCTGAGCTTAAACGAGTACAAGGGGGTGAAGTCCGGGCTTTGGGAAGCCCGCCTCGAGTACAATAAGTGCTCAAGGCACTGCGTGTGTGTGTACAAGCTGATTACGGGCGCGAGAACTACCGCCGGGAACTAGAGCTCCTACGAGAGTGCAAGTGCTCCTGTTTTACTGTGGCTATCTTCCGAGTGTGCTATGTGCATATAGAAGCCGGTGTTGATGGCGATGCCTTCGTTGTAGTGGCATGTATGCTCCTTTTATAGGCGCCTTCCGGCACTGTAGCTTGCGCTGGCCCGTTGAATAGTCGTTGCCTTTTTGCCATGCCGGGGCGTACAAAATCTACCGAGTAATCGAGTGTATCTCCCGATCACCGCTACGGACCGCTACGGTCAAGACGTGTCTTTACCTATGCGCAGGCGATGACGGAACCGCCGCCAACCCGTCTGAAGCCGCCGCCAGCGCCTCGACATGATCGCGACATTTAATTTCGACGACTGGGACCCGGCGATCCGTCTGGCGTGGCATGATTTGCCTCGGGTCCTGAGACTCAAACCTCCGAAGCCCGGGGGAAGTGAGAGGCTTGAGCTTCCGAGGCGAGGAAGCTCGGGCGTAAGCTTGCTAAGCTCGGGCATGAGCTTGCCGGCCCCGAGCTTGCCTCCTGTGGGGCCGTAGGTAAGTTAGTAGGCTGAACCTTCATGGGCCACGTACTTTCCCCCAACAACTGTAGATCGAGAATTTGAGGCACACTCTTAAGGAGGTGAATAGTGATAGGACAGTGAATAGTGAATATAGAGAATGAGAATAGTGACAGTGTTGTTGTTGGAAGGTGAACAATGATGGGTCAATGAATAGTGATAGGGATGCCTAATACTATAGATGAACAGTGATAGTGTAATGAATAGTGAATATAGAGAGGAAGAATAGTGATAGTGTTGTTGGAAGGCGAATAGTAACGGGGCAATGAATAGTGATTGGGATGTCTAATAACGCCCGTAAGGCTTCTCTCCTATCAAATGATTAAGAGTTTGCTTGCATTGGAGTGTGTATAAAAATGAAGGGATTGCATCGAGAAATAATTAAATAATTCTTACGATCGGGAGGTGAACCTCCTTGGCGCTAATGAGCAAGGAAGGGCGCGAGGCCCATGCGGCCTGTCCCTCGGACCGAGGCCCGGCCTTGTGGACGGACGCCGGCGAAGATTTGGTCTCGGGCCGGGCGCGTCAAGACCGGATGGACGGGAACGATGACACAAGTGTTTTATCTCGTTCAGCCTCCATCGGGATAATAGCCCTACGCCCGCCTTCGCTTAATGCCGAGCTTAAACGAGTACAAAGGTGAAGTCCGGACTTTGGGAAGCCCGGGCCGAGTACGATAAGTGCTCAAGGCACTGCGCGTGTGTGCTCCTCTGAGCACTGGACGCGAGAACTACCGCCGGGGACTAGAGCTCCTATGAGAGTGCAAGTGCTCCTGTTCTACAGTAGCTATTCTCCAAGTGAGTTGTGTGTCGAAGTGAAGCCTGCCTGTTGTTGTGGCCTGTGCGCCCCTTTTATAGGCGCCCTTCGGCCACTGTAGCTTGTGCTGATCCGTTGAATTAGTCGTTACCTTTTTGCCACACCGGTAGTGTACCGAATCCACCGGGTAATCGAGTGCAATCCTCCTATCCCCACACTGGACCGCCCAGTGCGCTTCTTGGCTAGCGAGCTCAGGCGAGCCTCCCGAGGGGTTGGCCGGGCCGGTCCACTCAGCCAAGAAGTCAGCCACGACTTGGGATTTGATCGTTGTTCGTGGTACGAACTTGATGTCAAATTCACCAAGCTCGACTGCCCACTTTGCGACCCTCCCGTTCGCGTCTGGGTTCCGAATGATGTCCTTTAACGGGAAACTTGTCGGGACAGTAATTGGATGGGCTTGGAAATAGTGACCTTAACTTCGCGAGGCCATAAGCAAGGCGTACAAGAGCTTCTGAACCTCAGGGTACCGCTCCTTAGGCCCGTGAAGTACCTCGCTTACGTAGTAAACGGGTTGTTGCTTGCCTTCGCGTTCGACTGTTAGTACAGCACTTACAGTCTGCGGGGCAACTGCCAAATAGAGGAGTAGAACTTCCCCGAGTTTTGGCGTGCCTAAGACGGGAGACATGGACAGGTAGCGCTTTAGCTCGCTAAAAGCGGCCTCGGCTTCTTCCGTCCATTCGAAACCATTATGCTTACGCAGAATCTTACAAAAAGGTGCACTGCGCTCGCCGAGACGAGATATGAATCTGCTGAGAGCCGCCATCCGCCCGGTGAGGGCTTGCACCTCCTTGGTGCAAGTTGGCGACCTCATATTCTCGATGGCCTCGATTTTCACGGGTTTGCCCCGATACTTGCCTTTCCTATCATATAGCCCAACAACATCCCAGATCGGACACCAAAGACACATTTTTCAGGATTCAGCTTAACTCGATGCTTTCTAAGATTAGCAAAAGTTTCCTGAAGGTCGGTCACATGGTCCCGTGGGACTTTGCTTTTTACAACAACATCGTCTACATAAACCTCTACGTTGCGCCCTATCTGATCAGGGACCGTCTTCTGCATTAGTCGCTGGAACGTGGCTCCCGCGTTCTTCAGACCGAAAGACATGGTCGTGTAGCAGAAGGTACCAAAAGGTGTTATGAAGGCGCTTTCTTCGCCTTCTGTGCGGCGCGATCCGGTGATAGCCGAGTAGGCGCCCGTGAAGCTCATGAGCGCCGAGTCCGCCGCTGCGTCGACGGTTGGTCTATGCGCGCAGGGAAATTGTCCTTCGGCAAAGCGGCGTTGAGGTCGCGATGGTCGACGCACATTCGCCATTTTCCGCCCTTCTTCTTGACGACGACCGGATTAGCTAGCGGTCGGAATGCTCGACTTCTCGGATGAAGCGGCTTGGAGGAGCTTGCCTGTTGCTCTGGATGATGTCGGCCTTCCATTTTGGGAACGCCGTAGGCCTGGCTCGACAGCTTTTGTCGTCAACAGCTAGCTGTGCTCGATGACCTCCTTGGGACTCGGGCATGTCGGACGGTTCCCACGCGAACACGCTTATGCTAGCCCGAGGAAGGTGACGAGCTTGAGTTCCTATTTGGACTCGAGGTTGACCCTCACGTGGGACGACCTTGGCTGGGTCGCCCACGGAGAGGGATCGCCTTGGTGGGCTCTCGAGGTCGCAGGCCACCTTAGAGGCGGACGAGTGGCCGCTTCGGCCTTGGCCGCCACGCCGAAGTCGTCCGACCATGGCCAAGGTGTTTCGCCGCAGCCATCATGCGACCTTTGGATCGCTTCTTGATCGTGATGACCCCGCAAGGGGCCAGATCTTCGACGATGGTAGCCATGGTGGGTAGCCGCCATGAACTTGGACAACATGGGCGTCCGAGGATGGCGTTATATGGAGCTCGAGTCCACCACCTTGAAGGTGACGATTGTCCGGAAGTTCGGGGGTCCCCAACGTTATAGCAAAGACGACGATTTCGACGGTCAGAGGACGACCAGGGGACAATGCCGTGGAAGGGATGGCTATGTCCTTGATCTTGGATCATGCGGGACTGTGATTCGCTTCCGAACTTGCGATGGCGATGTCCAGGAGCTCAAGCCATCTACCAACACGCGATCGATTCGCGTGTTGCCGATGGTGGGACGAGCACCACCGTAGACGCTGGGCTCGGTCATTCCGGGGACAATCATCCCCGGAGAAAGTGATTGATCGTGAGACCACCGCAGGGTGCGCCCGGGCTTACCTTTCTCGAGGCGGTAAACCTCCGGCAATGACCTTAAGCTCACGTCGCGAGCTATAAGCGTAAGCCGCCAAGATCACAGCGGACGCGCGCGCTGAGCCTCTGGAAGGCGCCGCCATGGGCGCCTGAGGCGCCCGGTCATCCCAACAACCCATGATCGGGAAGCTCGGGCATGGGCCCGCCCGGCGTGAAGTCCTCCAACCGCGCCCATGTCCCGCAGCTACGCAAGTCATGGCCGCATCGCGATGGAGGAGGCGAGAGCGGTTGTTCGGAGGGTTAGCCTCGGGCGGCCGAGGTCGAGGCCGGGAGCTCGCCCGGCTGCTTCCGCCACCCGCCCTTGCGGTGGCATGAGGAGGCCGCCAGAGAGCGGGCCTCTCAGAACATCCTCATTTTCAAAATCATGCATACATGCATTGCATTGCATTTGTGAATTTTTGAAATTCAAAACCCTCTTAAAATGAGTATGTTCCTTGGAAAAATAGTTTAAAATGTTTTAATTAAACAAAGTTAGTTAATACAAATATATTCTTATTGTTTTGACTATGTGATGTTTTATTTGAATATTTATAGCATAAATGTATATGTTGACAGATATTCAAACCAAAATATAAATTTATATTTAAATCTTTCTTCTCTTACACGTGGGACCCACTTGTAAGTCTCTCTTCCCCCTTCCCTGTTAACTTGTCACATAATTAGGGAATCCTCCCTAAATCTCTCTTCTTTCTATCCCTTACTATGGGATTCTCCCTAATTATAGTAGATTCCAAACCCCTTTTTATCTCTATCCTAATCCTCCTAGAATACATACACTATCTCTCTTATAAACCCCTCCTCGTTGTTCATCGATCCAAAACAACGCAGCAGCAGAGAAGCCAAAACCCATCTCCTTCAACCTCTTTGCTCCTCTCCAAATTCGATTTTCGGTGAGAATTGATCTTCAATCCTTGAAGAAGAATTGTTCTGGCGCCTCCTTGACCCATTTTTGCCAGAACAAGGCCTCACCGTCACGGAGTTGCTAGGAAGCTCGCCGGAACCGCCATGTCTCTCATCGCCGCCAAGCTCCTCGTCACCGCTTCCACCATCGCGCGTGAGCACCTCCACCTTTCTCCACCCGCCGAGTAACCCCGCCGACTTATCGCCGCTTTCAGCCTCGCCGGCGAGCCCGCCGCAGAGCTTCCCGTCGCGCCGCCGCCAAGACGTCGACCCGCCGCCTCGGGCCTTCCTAGACAAGCCGCCACCGCTCTGCTTGCTTCGCCGTCGCCAGATGCCACCCACCCGCTGCCTGTCGCTGCTGCTGCTGCCGCACACAGCGGCCTGGCTGCCGCTTAGGGCTGCACGCGCCGCCGTTCCGCTTGATGATGCTTGCCAAAGTCCGCACTAGCGCGCTCGACCCTCTCCTTTCCTCGGCCATGCATTGCACGCCGGCGGAACGCCGCTGCAGGTTCTCGCCTCAAGACGCCTGCTCGTCTCATCACGGAGGGCCCCACATGGCAGCCGCCCCCCTGCCGCTCCAGCAGGATGGGATTACTGGGCTGCCCATTTTCTACCACGCCCAATTCCCTTTCCTTTGTTCTTTTTACATTTCGTAATGTACTACATATTGTAAATTGCATAGAAAATTGTAGAAAATTCCAAAAATTGTAAAATAAATTTTTTAGATTCATAAAATTCTATATTATTTTTATGTACTTTTTATTCACATGTTTCTGTTAAATTTAATTTTTATAATTATATTAGTTCTTGCAAGTGTAGGAATTTTATAAATTAATTTAGAGATCCAAAAATATCAAAAAGTATTTTATAAAGTTGGATATATTATAATATAATTTCTGTACTGTTTTGGTAAAATTTTGAAATTTATTTATTATTAGCTCTCTTTTGTACCTTTAATATTAAGTTTATAAAAATCATAACTAATTATAGGGAACTCTAAAAATAATGAAACCAATTTCAGAAGTTTTATAAAATTATTTTATACTATTCTGTACTGTTTGCATCATCCTCATGACATGTCATGTATGCATCATATTTTATTTCACATGGTTCTTATTGTATTTCTTTTAAACGTTAGATCCGTCCGCTGAAGGAGATTTCGCCACGATCAAATCAACTACTGGGATCAAGGCAAGCCATTGTGCCATGTTGCTATTTCCCAATTTTCATAAATGTTTTATTAGACTTTGCAAAACCTAGATGCTAATTAAAAGTTAAAAACAATATTTAAGCTAAGTTGTAGATAAGTCCTATATGATTGATATACACGTACCAATCACATCAACCTTAGCTAATCAATATTATTTAATCTTGCTGCCATCCTTGTTTAGTGATTTTACATTACCGCTTAGCAAATGCAATCTAGAGACTTACTTTTGTGTTCAACCCCGATACAAACTTGATTGCAAATTGAATGGCCTAGAAGGCGTGCTCTTGTGTCGAATTGTCTGTAGGGATAGTGGGTGCTATCCGGGCTTTTTAAATGGTTTTTCAATCGGGTGGATGGTTGCAAGGTGGTTGGCAACCGCTTTCGGTGGCGAGATGCTAGAGATTGGGTTGATGGTGGACCATACCCGCTTGACTTAAGGATCGATTCCTTGTGGTACCTAGACTAGTTCAACAAAGGCGACCATTGAGTGCTCAGATGGGCAGAGTCTGGTTGAGTACCCTTCGGACTTTTAGTCCGGCATTCTGGTGGAATAGGAGTGGGCATCTGAATACGCCCATAAGAACAGTAACCTTCCTTTGTGGTTGGGAGTGGGTATTCAGATGTGTCCATAGAATGTAACCTATCGGCACAAGAGGGCATTGGTGTGGAATCCTTAGTGGAAATGCCGGTCTAAGGAAGGTTGCGGTGAAAGACCTCGTGGTGTCTACTTCCTTTGGGTGATTCCTAGGAAGCCACCTACTCATGGGTAAAGCGTACAACCTCTGCAGAGTGTAAACTTTCATGAAAGCCTCGCCCAATGGTTAAGGGTGAACGACGGAAGCTACCCCACTGTAGTTTTGTAAAACTCTCTTCCCCCTCTCTTTGTTTTGGGAATCTGCCTTGCAATCGGTGTTGCATGCGCGTGGTTGTCTTCATGGTGGGTGCCATGATGATCCGTTAAGTCAAGAGGTGCCGTCTTTTCCAAAAGAAAGAAATATAAAGTTTAAACTTCAATTTCAAAACCGCTTTCTCAAACTAGGTTTAAAATTTTGAAACTTAGCTTTATGCAAAACTTCCCAAACCTTCCTTGAAACCTATATAGCATCTAGGCATTGTCTTGCAAGTAATTAAGATTACTTACCTCGAGTTTATTCTCGCCGCTCATTCCAACGAAAGGGATGCTGGCCGATGAGGAAGTGTACCAAGACGGGATTTCGCTGATGGTATTCAGGATGAAGACTACTCCGACGTCTAGGAGCGCATTCTTCGGGCATGCCTGTGGAGTTGTGATTCGGTTTCCATTGCGTTGAACTGTTATTTTAATTTCCGCTGCTAGGCCTTGGAGCCTGAACTTTGTAATAACTATGTGACTCTGATGTAATAAATTACTTTTCGTTGAATGGTGATGATCCAAACTGTATATCTGTGTGTACTAGCTACTTGATCCAGGGACTAGTACAGGTAAGACACAGCAGGGATTCGACTCCATTTTTCGGGTCCCGACACTCTCGGGCTCTACCGCTGCGACGTAGGCGGGGGCGGCGGGCTTCTTCTTCTTCTTATTCTTCTTCTTCTTCTTCTTCTTCTCGGCGTCGTCCTTCTTGGCATCGGTGCCAGTCCGGGCCGCCGCCTTCTCCTCCGTTCTCCCTCTCTTGCGCTCCACCGCCTCGGAGGCGTTGATGTATCCTTCCGCAGCACGAAATAAATCGGTTGCGGTGTGGACCGGATGGAGATCAAGGTCCTCGGTGAAACGGGTGTTCCACACTCCCTCCTTGAAGGCCTCAACGATGGCCTCGTCAGAGATTGACGGAATGGTGTTGCGCACCTGAACGAACCTGCGGACGTAGTCCTGCAGGCCTTCTCCCGCCCTTTGGACCATAAGCTTGAGGTCCTGGGCTTCTAAAGCGTAGCGTAGAGACCCTCGAAGTTTGTCCGAGCGCCTCGTAGTCTGTTCCCAGTGCAGATCGAACCCCCGGCTGGTTGAACAGCCAGGTTCGGGCCATTCCCTCCAAGACGGTAGGGAAGTAGTTGACCATTACGGCCTCATTACCGCCTGCGGCGAGGATGGCGGTAGTATACACGGCGAGATATTCGTCGGGATTCTTGCTCTCGTCGAACTTCTCAATGCTCCCGGGCTTAAACTTGCGGGTTAGGGCCTCGCGAAGCTTCGGAGAAAGCGCATCCGGCGGCCCGTTATTCAGCGGAGCTCTCGCCGAAGCGCCCGAGGCGGGAAAAACTCCGCCGGTGTGTCTTGAGGCGCCGTCCGGCCGTGGGCGTGGGCGCTTCACGGCCGCGATCAACGCTCTCGCCGCTGCCGCTCGAGGAGCCGGTGTGCGATCGGGCTCGAGGTGCTCGCCGAGATCCCCAGCGAGCTCCTCTAGGCCGTCAAGAACCGCGCGCCTAGATCGCCATGGTGAACCCTCGCGGGTCCTTCTCCAGTCACGATGACTGGGCAATCGCTTCTAACACTCTGGCCGATCGCGCAAAGGTTAGTGGCGGTAGTGGCGGGCGAATACGTGGGTGTAAGACGCTTGCGGCGTCGGCCAACAGCTGCGATGGATATCCGCCAGGTTCGCCTAACCGACCCAAAGAAAGAGGCTTCGAGCGGCCTCACGACGCCGGTGTTTTCGCTGGTCAAGACGCGTGGTGGCGCGGGTCGCCCGCCGACGCCAGAAAGACATGACGCGAGGCAGCTCTCGCTGAAGGGACATGTCGGTGTCACCACGGAGGCGGTGCCTCGGCACCTCAACCGCCATGGGCTCACGCTGTCCGCCGCCGGCCTCGGTCGGGCAAGGCCATTGCTGCACAGATCGTCCTCCTTTGGGCGTGGCATGAATGCGCGTGGTCCGCCGGATATGGCATCGTGGCGGTGCCTCCAACCCTCCATGAGGGTTTTCACGACGCGAGTCGGCCGGCGCCGAGCAAAGCCGGGAAGCGGACGGCTACTCGAGGCGGCGTTGTTTCCACCTCCATCTCGTCGGACCGAGCTCCGGCGAGGATACCAACCGCCATTCCTCATACGACTCGCCGACGCCATCGAGATCGCCGCAATCGCCGGTTGAGGTCCACAAGATCAATGTCGCCGAAGACAACAAGGCCATCCTCGACTCGATCGAGGAGAGGATCAAATCGGGCCCCACGCTGGCGCCACTGTCGGCGATCGGGAGGCGAACCTCCGCAGCCAATGAGCAAGGAAGGGGCGCGAGGTCTGGCGCGCCCTGCCCTCGATCGAGGCCCGGCCTTGTGGCGGACGCCGCCGGCGAAGACCTTGGTCTCGACGCGCGGGCGCGTCAAGACCGGATGGATGGGAACGATGACACGAGTGTTTTATCTCGTTCAGCCTCACGGCGGGATAATAGCCCTACGTTTAGTCTTCGTTTAATGCCGAGCTTAAACGAGTACAAGAGGTGAAGTCCGGGCTTTGGGAAGCCCGGGCCGAGTACGATAAGTGCTCAAGGCTGCGGCGTGTGTGCTCCTCTGCCATTACGACGCGAGAACTACCGCCGGGGACTAGAGCTCCTACGAGTGCAAGTGCTCTGTTTCTGAGAGCTATTCTCCAAGTGAGTTGTGTGTCGGTGAAGCTCGCTTTGTTGTTGTGGCTGTCGCCCTTTTTATAAGCGCCTTCGCCATCGTAGCTTATCCGTCCGCTGAATTAGTCGTTGTTTTTGCCACACCAGTAGTGTATCGAATCCACCGTAATCGAGCGCATCCTCCGATCTCGCTATTTGGACCGCTAGCAGCGGCCAAGACGTGTCCTGCCTACGCTGGCGGTTGACAGATCGCCGCCACCCGCCGAGGTCGCGACAGCGCTTTCATCGATACAGTCGCGATTTAATTTCGATGACTCTTGGGACGGCGTATCCTATCCATGGCGTGATGATTTGCCCAGGTCCCGTCCCTTCAGACTCGGCTCGGGAAGCAAGAGGTCGAAGCTTCCGAGGATGTAAGCCTGCTCGAGCTTACTAAGCTCGGTAAGTAGCTTGCCTGGTCCCGAAGCTTACCTCTCATGGGGCAGCGGGTAAATAAGTGGGCCGAAACTCCATGAGCCACATACTTTCCCCAACAAAATCCTTGTCAAGTTAGCAAGGATTTTGTTTTGAAATCCTTTCATTTAAGCAGTCAGCCCACACACAGCCTCTTTCTATGCTCTGATTTATGCTCTGATTTTGAGGCCTAACTTAGCTTGGATACTGCTTTTAATTAAATTTGTGTTTTTTGGAATGGGATTTACCGAATTTTCATGACTCTGAGGCTTAAGAAACTCTAGAATTTAAGAAACAACAATCAGAACTTAAGTATCGATTGTTGATGTTTTATTTGAAAGGGCCAGACCCGTATATAAAGAAAGTAATCCTGTTTTGATTCTTGTGTTTGTTATAAGAAAGAAAAAGGGGAAGAAGAAATAGTTTTTATTTATTGCAACATGCTTGTTGAATCCTACCACTTAATTATTGTATCTTCCTGGAGTTCCCTCTACGAGAATTCGGTTTTAATTATTTTTGTATAATACTTTTTTATCCATTTAATTGATGATTTTTATTTTACTCTTTGGATTTGATACGGCTACTTGTGCAATCATTTTACGATTAAGAATCCGTTCCTTTTCGTACATATTGTCAATTAAAGGGACTAAAAAATAAAAAAGTATTCTAAAATTGGACTTAGTAAATGTCAGGGCAGACTCTCTAAGAGCATCAAATCGGGCCTCTATACACTCATCTCTAAATCACTATTCGCTCTCTATATTTCTAACCTCTCCAGCAGAATTCTATCCAAAGAAACTATAAAGGTTGACATAGAGAGTCTCTAAATTTAGAGGTTGTGAGAAAGAAACTTTAAATTTAGAGACTAAGATAGAGACTTTGTTGGAGGACGAGAGACTCTAAATATAAAGAAGATTCTGTTTTATAGGTTTTGTTGGAGATGTTCCGAGAGTCATGTCCAATTTAGAAAAAAAAAATACGTGCTGTGATAATAGGCCACACTGCTAGAAATGGTTTAATGGTCATGTGTACGGAGCTATACAGCAAACGTGTGAGATGCATGCCTTTTCTTTACCACCGCGCTCGCGTCCGCGTCCGCGTTGGGAGCAACCGAGCAGCGCTAAGCCTGTAGCGTTTTACCGCGCCACAGGGACTCGACAAGACGCGGTGAGGCGAAACGAGGCGAGGGCAGACGCAAGCTGTGGCACTGGCGAACAAATTTGGCCCCGGCCCGCCGGGACAGCGACTTCCGTGGCTGGGAGGGCGTCCACGTCGGCACGTCGCGCGTTCGCGTCAAAATCCCGCTTGCCCTGGTCTGCAACCCCACCACCGCCCCAGAGCTCAAATCCGCGGCCTGGTGCCGGGAGAAAGCTTGGCTGAGAATCGTTTCGTCCGCGCAGCCACTCGCAGCTGGAGCCTGGAGTTCGACTGGGCGAGTGAGGTGAGGTGAGCGCGTGCCATGGAGGGTGACGAGAAGTCGGCGGGCGGGGCCTACTGGGGCCTGGCGGCGAGGGCGTGCGACGCGTGCGGCGGCGAGGCGGCTCGGCTCTTCTGCCGCGCCGACGCCGCGTTTCTCTGCGCGGGCTGCGACGCGCGCGCACACGGGCCCGGGTCGCGCCACGCGCGGGTCTGGCTCTGCGAGGTCTGCGAGCATGCACCCGCCGCGGTCACCTGCAAGGCCGACGCCGCGGCGCTGTGCGCCACCTGCGACGCCGACATCCACTCCGCCAACCCGCTCGCGCGCCGCCACGAGCGGCTCCCTGTCGTGCCCTTCTTCGGCGCGCTGGCCGACGCGCCCAAGCCCTTCTCCTCGTCGGGACTGGGCGGCGGAGCCGGCGCACACGGCGCGGCGGCTGCCGACGACGACAGGAGCAACGAAGCCGAGGCGGCGTCGTGGCTCCTCCCCGAGCCCGACCACGGGCAGCAGAAAGATGGGACTGCCGGCGCCAACGACGTGTTCTTCGCGGACTCCGACCCGTACCTCGACCTCGACTTCGCGCGCTCCATGGACGACATCAAGACCATCGGCGTTCAGAACGGCCCTCCCGAGCTCGACCTCACCGGCGCCAAGCTCTTCTACTCCGACAACTCCCTGAACCACAGCGTAAGCCTCTCAAGTTTTATCCACGCTGCATCAGTACGTAGTCCTGGGTTCACCGTTCTGTCAGTGTTCTGAACTGAGACGGTTACCGTGGCGACGCGACGCAGGTGTCATCGTCGGAGGCAGCGGTGGTGCCGGACGCCGCTGCAGGCGCCGCCCCCGTGCCGGTGGTGAGCAAGGGGCGGGAGCGGGAGGCGCGGCTGATGCGGTACCGGGAGAAGCGCAAGAGCCGGCGGTTCGAGAAGACCATCCGGTACGCGTCCCGCAAGGCGTACGCGGAGACACGGCCGCGCATCAAGGGCAGGTTCGCCAAGCGCACCGCGGGGGGCGCGGAGGCGGAGGCGGAGGCGGACGGGGAGGACGCGATGGAGCACGAGGAGATGTACTCCTCGGCCGCCGCCGCCGTGGCCGCGCTCATGGCGCCCGCCGCCGACGCCGATTACGGCGTCGTGCCCACCTTCTGATCGGCCGGCGCTACCGCGAATCTGTAAAATAGCCCTCCCCCTCGGGGGACTGTAATTTTGCTGCGCGCGCGCGCGAAAGCTTTGTGTAGCATTAATTGTACCATGATTCCTCGGAAGCGAGCGATCCGGACTTCCAAGCTCCCTCCTTTCTGATCAACCCTACTCCTCCTGTATATTACCACAGCGGATTGCTGCTACTATGCAACTGTAATTTTTACTAACCAGTTGTTGCTGCATCGACATTAGCACTAGCTGCTGTTCATGCCTTGCGGTTTAAGGTGACGGGACGATCAAAACCAGGTGGTCTTTCTTTAATGAGGCGTATCTTTCTCCATGCGGCCATTGGGTAAGCCCTGGATTAGCAGCTGATATTTTTGCTGAGTGCGTGCTATCTTTCTTGCTGCTTTAGAGCATCCGTAGCAGGCGTTCTATAATATTGCTCATCTGGATAAAGTAGCTGATGGAGGAAATGAATCTTTTAGAGTATAGTGTAAAATGTGAAGAAATTTTAGAGGGAGGGATAAAGTATGTAGGGAATAGTGGTATAGAGTAGTAATTAGAGTACCAGCTGTGGAAGCTCTTAGAGCATCCACAACAGTATTGCTATAAACACTGTAGCTGATGTGGCGAGGATAGAGTTTCTGGTGGAGTGAAGGAATCTTTTAGAGTATAGTGTAAAGTGTGAAGGAATTTTAGAGGGACAAAGAGAGAAAATAGAGATAGAGTAATTGGTGTGATGCTTTTAGAGCATCCACACCAGAAAACTCTATTCCTATTTTCTCTCTTCTACTCTATTTTCTCTCTCCATTACTCTAAAATTTCTTCACACTTTACACTATATCTTAAAAGATTCCTTCCCTCCACCAGTAACTCTATCTCTAAAACTCTATTTCTATACCTATATAGGGCTTCTGCTACTGATGCTCTTAGACGCTGAGCAAATCTGACACCTTTTGCAAAGCTTAATGGAGTTCTGACCAATCTTTGGACTCCGGATCTCGCTTTTCTTGCGTGTGATTCGTACTGGTGCCTGATAAAGTTCAAACATACTTGGTTCTGTTCGTGCACTATAGCTTGAGAGGATTGATCACAAGTATGGCTGCAGCTTTAGCTCGCTGCTCGGGAGAACCTCCGGCTCGGCTTGGTATAGTTCGGGTTTGGATCATTTGCGAACGAGCATGAGTCAAATATGTTTTCTTGCTCGGTAAATATATTTTCTTGCTCGGTTGCGAAACGAGCAGAAACGGAGCCAAGCCAAGTCTAACCTAGAGATCTAGATGGATCGGACCAGATCCAAGTGACGCCTCGCCCTGCATCGGGGATCACATTTCCTCATCTCGACCCAGACCTGACACGACACGGCCTGTCGGTTCCTCGACCCGTCCCGGCCTCTAGGACAGGAGGGGGAGATGACCTGACCCATGGCTGCGGGGGAGGAAGGACGTGTCGTTGCTGCCTTCAGGAGAAGGAAGACTAGCCACCTTCTATGTCATGGTGGAATACGGGAGATCCGCCGCCGCCAATGCTGGGAAGACCGGGAGATCCACCGCCATCGCCGCAGTAGGGAGGAGGAAGACCCGGGAGATCCGCCGATGGCGCCACCACGAGGAGACCAGGAGATCCATCGTTGTCGTCCCAAGAGAGACCTCCTGTTGTCGGCGTGGAGGCCACCGTGGAGGGGCATTGTCGTGAACTCGAGAGAGGTGGAGCAGGCCGCAGATGAGTCCGCTGCTACCGCCACCGTAGCGGAGGAGTACTAGAAGGTGGGAGGGGAGTGGAAGAGCAAGAGAGACACCAAGACAAGATAGTGGTGGCTAGGCTGTGGGGGATGAGAGAGTGAGTGGAAGGGTAGTGGGCATGTGCTAGGTTATTAGGGGAAGGGTCAAGTTGGGTCGGAGCAGAGATTGACCCGGACCCAACCTCATTGGAATCGAGGACCTAACCCAACCTCAACCCGACTGTCAGGTCGGATCAGGACCCAGCAGGTCGGTTGCAATCTAAACCTTTAGTCTAGTCTAACTTGCTCATGACTCATTCACTACTTGCCCCTCAACCCACCTCATAAACAAAAAAAGCCCACCTGAGTTGACCCAAGTCGGCTCACGCTAGCCCAATTCAATTTTCAGCCTAGTTACATTATCTAAACCTAACCCTATGCACTCCCATCCCATTCCCATCTCTCCCACTCCCTTGACTCCCCAACGTTGCCCTCCTTCCCATTTCTTCCACTACTGGCGCTCTACAGTGGGGACGTTGCAGAATGCGGGTGGCTGAGAGAAGTGGTCCTTTATGATTTTGAAAGTGTTAGTTTTGTAGGAAAGGAAGTTACGATAACAACCAACATCATTCATCACTAGAGTCTTTTTTTAATAGTAAATAGAGATTTGCACTGAATTCCCTTTAAGTACAAAATTAGTTCTGGGCTTCTGGCTACCTGAGCCTTTGAAAAACGAGACCGACCGAAATAAAGCTACCAATATGGGCCAGGCCCTTCGAAAATTGGCCCATGAGGCCTTGGTGAACAATATATGCTCTGCTCTTTACCGTGAAGAAAGAGAAAAATCTTGAGCCTTGAGCCAAAATCCAAAGCCCCCACTCCCCCAAGGCAGCCATGCCGACCGGCACGGCCGCCGTGCTCTATCCCAAAACCACGCAATCCGCTCGTCTCCTCCGCCGCGACCCCCGGTACTCCGGCCTCCGCCTCCTCCTCGCGACCGCCTCCCCCTTCCACCCGAACCCCCCGCCTCTCGCCTCCTCCAAGCGCAAGCTCCGCTCCAGCACCATCCATGCCTCCGCCTCCTCCTTCCCTTCCTCCCCGACCCCGCTGCGGCCGACCCCTGCGGAGGCGGAGCCCCCCTCCACCGTGGCCCACGCCGGCCGCAGCAAGAAGAACAAGAAGCCCTCGAGCGGCCGCATCGAGGGCAGCGGCGACGTGCGGCGCGAGGCCAAGTCCCGGGCCCGCGTCCGCAGCCGCCGCCTCGCCGAGAACGCCTTCTACCGCCGCAAGCGCCTCGCCGCCTCGGGGAACCAGGCCGACGCCTTCACCGACGCCGAGCTGGAGATGATCGGCCTCGGCTACGACCGCTCCGTGCGCTTCATGGACGGCCCCGACGACCCGCGCCTCCGCCACCCGCACGACTGGTACAGGTTTGGCCGGTACGGGCCCTACTCCTGGCGCGGCATCGTCGTGGGGCCGCCCATCCGCGGCCGCTTCTCCGACGACCGCGTCTCCCTCATGGCCGAGGTCGCCGACCACGACGAGTGGGACCGCATCGAGCAGTTCGAAATGTCCGTCCAGTTCTCGAACCGCCTCAACGAGCTCGGCGACGCCGTCGGGTTCCGGTACTTCTGGGTCTTCGTGCGCCACCCGAAGTGGCGTCCCGACGAGCTCCCCTGGCAGCAGTGGACGCTCTCGGCGGAGGTCGCCGTCCAGGCCAGCAAGGACCAGCGGCTCGACAAGTGGAGTCTCATGGGCCGGTTCGGCAACCCAACGCGCGAGCTGATCACGCGCTGCGCGGCATGGACGCGCCCGGACATCATATACGTCAAGCGGCCGTTGTACCAGTCGCGGTTCGAGCCGCAGGAGGACTTCTTCAATCAGCTCCGGCCGCTGGTTGATCCCGCGACGGAGAACCAGTTCCTGTTTGATCTTGAGCACGATGGCCAGGTCATTCGAACAACATACTTCGGTGGCCTCTGCAGGATTGTGAAAGCGCGCCAAAAGGCTTATGTTGATGATGTTGTGAATGCCTACTCTAGGCTGAGCGATGCGGAAAAGTCGCTGTGCCTGGATTTCCTGCTCACAAACCATCCCACAAAGCTCCTCCATCCATACACTAAGGAGTGGAAGGTGAAGCTAGAGGAGATGGAGCTTGGATGTGATGCGCCTGATGGGAGCGACGATGAAGGTGGAAGTGAGATTACTGATTGGGCTGAGGATGATGGGTTTGATGAGGGTGATGTTGAGGACTCAGACAGCAATTACAAGGATGAAGTAGTCAATTACAAGGATGAAGAAATAGTTGATGCCAGGGAAGAGGTGCAAGCAGACGAAGTAGTAGAAAATAATGAGAGTGAGAAGTACTGGGATGAGCAATGGAAGATGGCGATGAGAAGTTCTGATAAAATGGAGAAGCTGATCAAGACTAGCATCAATGCATCAGATGAGTATAACAAGCAGCTGATGCAATATGAGAAAGAGATGGAACAGAAAATGGCCAATTCGAATACAGTAGTTATGGAACAGGAGCAGACTGAGGAGGATGAGTTGGAGCAGGAGGAGAATGCAAAGGGAAGAAGTGCAAGGGACGGAGGAAAGAGTGAGGAGCCTCCAGGGCTCTTCCTGAGGGCAGCTGTCCGGCCATTCACTTACAGAAATCTTGTCAAAGAGATTGTTCTAATGAGACACCGCATTATTGACGGAGAGATAATTTAGCTTCAAAGTTCTTGGATGCTGTATGCGGTGTTTCAGAGTGAGTCATTTCACTGGAGAAACGTGAACTTGGCACAAACAGTTATCAATTTGTGTCCTTAGGGAATTAGCAGGTCTTGTACAATTTTTTGGCTCTGTACAATTATCAGGTCTTGTCAATTTGTGTCCTTAAGGAATTGTCGGTCATTATGTAACTCTTCTCCTGTGGAAGTTTTAGTGAGCTTTTGAGGATAGAAGCTACTGTGATATTACTGATAGATTGCTCTTCACAATGAGCTCGGGCTCTGGCTTGATTCTTGTGTGAGATCGATTCTGATTGGGCTGGTTATTAGAACAATTGTTACTATATAGCATAATGGGTGCCAAGTGATTCTCATGTCACTTTGCCTAGTATAAGAACATCTGAAACAAGAACACTAGAACAGCCCAGCCAACTTGGGCTTGATAACAAAACATAATGTGCAACCAAAACTCATAAGAATGGCCAAGACACACAGGCCTCCCACGAGCTGGGCATCAAGGAAATGGCCAGTAAAAAAGTGTGTTTGCACCAGGCTAGTTGGTTCAGCAATTCAGTGTTCATCTGCACCAGACAATTTCTTATCCCAAGGTTTAGATGTGAAGACTTCGCTATCCAAGATGCTTTATTCCCTGAAGATATTCTGAACATTTAGTGCACTACATGAGTAGAAAATTTGCCCAACAACCATAGTGCAGCAGGAATTGCCGTTCCATTTGCCCTTTCACAAAAGCCAGTAGAAAGCCATGGCAAGAACTGCATGCCGACAAATTAACATGATTTCAGCTTCCCCTGGAAATTCCCTGTGAGAGCCTTCAAGAATCCGCAGCACCAACTTTACAATCAAAAGGAGTTGGAAAGTGCAGCGATTTGATCCATGATCAAAATGGCCCTCGCCGTGATATATAAAGATCTCTGCCAAGTTTTTCAAAAGGTGAATGATCAGCAGACAGGATTAGAGGCCTACACATGAGACTAGAATAAACAATGGAATAAGAGGTTTCAGTTGGAACGCTCTTTAGGCAGCAATAAGTGAAAAAAATGTTTAACCTAATGCATTGCACCAAAGCTAAGCTTAAAAGCAACCAATTTGCCTGGGGTTTTGATAATTACACCAACCAGCAGTGGATAGCTGTTGCCCCCGCCGTAGTCTAGAAGAAGCAATGTTGAGAGTTTTTACTATTCCTCACCAATGGCAGTTGGTTTGAATGACCTGCAAGCACTATTCCTACTGCAAATTATGATGCAGTTTCTTCAGAGACAGGGAGCTAATAATTTACCAGTCAAATATCCTGCTCTGTGCCAAATCTCATTGTTCCATATGGCCCTGCCCTGGCACTGTAGCTACAATCAAATGGTTAGAACTGGCAACACCTTTAGCTAGAGGTAGTAAATTTGTGTTGGACCAACACATAATCAATTCTTAAGCTTTTGCAGCTCTCAATTGCTTCATACACAGAAGTATAAATGCAGTCATACTTCAGAATTGAAGAATCTCAAAGCAGAGTCGCACTGTTTTTCGCCCCATCTCGCGAAGGTTCCTTCTGTATTTCTGATATCTGAACTTCTGGTTTTCACACCAGCAAGTATACGGCATCGATGAGCAATCAGTGACAGAGACTGATGCTTGAGACTGGGACCCCTCAGCATTATCATTCTACACCACCCTTGCCCACAGTTCACTACAGCATGAGGCTGAAACCCAATGCAGTGCACTGAACATCGTCACTAGAATCTCGCACTCCGCCGCTACGGGATACTACACTACAGCTCTACGATCTATGACCCATGAGGTGTACATCTTTGCTCCAACATTGCAGTATTGCAAGCATGGCAATGATGCTAGGAAAGTTCCACAACATCGTGTGCATGGCACCCTCATCCTGCTGCCTTTTCCCCAGTTTTTCTATTGCATCAGAGGCAGCCCAACATCTCATGTTCTCCCACAGAAGCCTTTGCCTTTCGTTTTGATTTGATTAGAGAAAAAAAAATATGTGGCATCATTGCACCAAAATCTTAAGCATCTCTTCTTAACAACAGTGTTTTTTTAAGTGGTTCATATCTAACATCCAGCACCTAAAAGTGCACGCTCAAACTTCTCAAATGTCTTAGGACGGTTATGCGGGTAATTTTCTAATGTAAAGGTACGGAGGTCCCCATTTTGATTCCATCTTCTTTGTGTGCACCTAAAGCATACGTGAAGCTAATGATCCACTGCACTCTTATTCCTCCCAAAAGCCACTAATATGCTTGTTTAGCTCGTATTTAAAGTATTAAACTCACTGACTTTGTCTGTGACACCTGTCTTGTTTAAGGTTTTTACAGCTGAAAGTTGGCCTAAAGTGGTTGGAGCTATCCTAGAGATTTGATGGAGGATCTGGTTCCTGCTAAGACATTCTATACGGCTGAAGGTGAGCATCAGAAAGAGGGGCTGCAGCTGCACATCCACCAGAGATCACAGTACCACTCTGTATAAATCTCTGATCCTTGTCTTTCATTAGTTGCTTCTGGTTCTGGGGAACTAGCTTGGCTTCTGCCTTGTCCATGGAGCTGGACAGAGGCCTGATTGCCTGCCAAGAGCATCCCCCGGAGCCAATGGACCTGCTCTCGAGCGCGTGGTGCAGCTCGGCTATCCAAGTTCTTCAAACTGGACCAATGGATTGCTCGATGGCGCTGGTGGAGAACCCTGTCTCGGCGCTTGACACTGATAGGAGAGACTTGTTGCCGGTAAGTGCCTGTACTGTAGCAAATATTTTGTCAAAATATAATGCTGAAGGTTGAAATTAAGCCACATAGCAAATTATATCCGGGTGCTCTGCAGAAGAACGATCGCAGCTTGGTTGTCGACAGTAGCAGTTTCAACACGCCTCAGTGGAAATACGATGATCTGAAGGTACAGAATTTATGTGATGCAACGTTCATGTGTACATATATGAAAGCTTCAATTTCGGCTAATCTCGAGTCTGTTTTTTTTTTTTTCATGTTTTCTCTTTTTCAGTCATGGATATGGCTGCAGAAGGCAATTCATCCAGAGTTGGACTACGATCTCTGCCTCAAGAAGAAATGGGTGAGTGAAAGAACAATAGAGTTTAGTTGGCATGTTTTAGAAAACAAAACATAATCGTGATGCAAATGGAACAAATCCCACAATTGCAGAAACCAGAAGGCATACACGCGTCTTTCTAAGTTTGTTTTATTTCTTTTTCTTTAAGACGCGGTTTGTTGATTGATTTGCACTTACCTAGTACTGCTCGGATCCATGGAAATATGGAACGGTGAAATATATTTTTTGATACGTTTCTTCGGGTTTAAAAGATTTGAACCTGCGTGCATGCAGCTCCCGCGCAAGATGGCTCCATGGGGCAACATCTCGCTCAAGAAGTGGGTCAAGGAGCGGAAGCAGAAGCGCAAGGAGGAGGCGCGCCTGCACAAGGCGGAGGTCCACGCTGCGGTGTCCGTCGCCGGCGTCGCGGCCGTGCTGGCCGCCATCGCCGCGGAGAACTCCGCGCCAGCACAGGGCTCGGCGGCGATGAGGGAGACGGCGGTGGCCTCCGCGGCCGCGCTCGTCGCGGCGCAGTGCGCGAAGGTGGCCGAGGCCGCGGGTGCCACGCGGGATCAGATCGCCGCGGCAGTCAACGCCGCCGTGGCCGCCACGGACGCGAGCAACATCATCACGCTCACCGCGGCCGCCGCCACCTGTAAGCCTCACAGCCACCGCCACCGTACTTCGGCGACATCTTGTCTTGTGCTACGAAGATATTGGGTCTCAAAATAGTTTCTTTGTGTGCCCGGCAGCACTGCGGGGCGCCGCGGCGCTGCGAGGAAGGCGCGGCGCCGGTGGCAGCGGCCATGGCCAGAACGAGAGGGCGGACCAGGCGGGCTCGGCGCTGTCGCAGGACGACCTCGACTTCGACTTCAACTACGCGAGGTCCAAGGCGGCGCTGGCCAAGGGTGACGAGATGTTCGTCGCGATGCCGGACGGTAAGCCGCCGTTCGCATGTCCCCGCCAGATCGTGCGCGCCTTCCAGTTGTGTCATGTGTCACGACCTCTTGCCGTGCATGCAGGGAAGTGGAAGCTGCACGCGGTGTCCACGGCGTCGAGCAAGAACGGCAAGGTCGTCCTGCGGATCAAGAAGATGAACCTGGTCATGGCCTTCTCCAACGCGAAAGAATGTAAGCATGAGCAAGCCACCAACCACCTCAATTCCCTCTATCTTCGTCAGGCGAAGCTAACCGACGAGATCCTGAACGTTCATGGCGTGTGGTGCTACCAGGTTTCATCACCGACGTGAGCCCGTGCGCCCCGGAGAAGCCGAGCCGCGAGGAGGACGCGACGTACCCGATCGAGCTCTCGACGAGCAAGGGCAGGGTGGAGCTCCGCGCCGACGACTACGCCGTGTACAAGAGGTGGGTCACGACGGTGAGCCACATGCTCGCCGCGTCCACCGCGCTCACTGCCAGCCGGAACTGATCACCAACGCCGACCACGACGCCAACGCTGCCGCCAGGAAGTAACAACACGAACTACGGCCTCCGTGTTAGACCAGACATGCACGCTTGTATGACGCTTAATTTACAGATGATGAACTGCCCAGGCTTTTACAGTTCAGACATATGGTTCAGCTCTCAGGTTTGAATCCCCTCTCTCCTGCAATGAAATTAGCCGGTCGCTGCACGGTCTACCGTCCAGCTAGGTCTCGCAGTACTTTGCCATAATGTCGGGATGACCGAACCAAGTTGGGTTGTCGAAATACACAATCAGAACCCACTCATATTAAGATAAAGTTTTAAAAAAATTTCAACCAACAAGTTATGCAGCAGAATAAGCAAACTCACATGCATAATTGCCACAATGATTTACGTGAAAAAACCTCCACAAGATGAGGAGTATATAAGCATGGAACCAACCGGTCCACTCCAAGCTAGTTTCCACTATTAACAACATTGCGTAAAAATAGAGCTTCTCTAGTTATAAACTTGATATAATCATCCACCACAACTACACATAGCAGAGCTAGAAAAGGGTAATTACAATATACAAAACCAGAGTAAGATGGTTGTTCTCTTTGGTGTTTAGTAGATATCTTGCAAACCACAAGTCCAAAGCACTTCAAACTTGGTAGGAATGTAGTTCGGTGAGTTCTTAACATGCTATCCGAAAATCAGCTCGATTCATCAATTTTTGACCTCTCAAACTGATCAACTCTTAAGACTGAGCGAATTTGAACTTGCTGCACCTCGAACTGACTAAACCTCTCTCAAATCGGGTTCTCCTCTAATCAAATCCTCAATCCAACAATACAAATCAAAGATCAACAGGTGGAGAATATATTGAACAATTTTGGTGACGATCCAACCACGTTTGTCTCTCCGATCACAATCCTGATGAAGATTGTGTAGGAGCAACTAATCTGGATAGATTTTCTCTTCTCTTCTCCTCTCTTTTGCTGTGGACGTGGAGCTCTCTCTTGCTCTTAGCAACAACAGCAATAGGAAGAGCTCACACTCTTTTGGGACAAAAGGTGGCTAGGGCTTTAGTCCTCTCCTCTTTGCTAGGAGGCATCTCGACCATTCATTGGAGAGTGCATCAATAGACATTGGAGAGTGCATCAATAGACAGGATTTTTTTTGGCTCGTTGGGTTGCACATTCACCTCCATGAGGAGGGATAAAACCCAACAAACCAAACTGACTTTGAAACCCGTTACCTAGTGGGTTTTGTGGTTAACAACGGTTGTCGCCAAAAAAAAGTCTAGTAAAATGAGACAACGTGGTTAACCATTTACCGGTTTTTGCTCAGACAATTTTCTCACGGTTTTTCACATCGCTCGATTTCGTAAACCCTGGCACCTGGTCTATTTTTTGGATGGTCAGTCCAAACCCACTATCCCAATATAAACCCCATCCAACATAACCTAATCCCCCATCCTACCTAGTCGCCGAGCCCCTGCTTGCGCATTGCCACAGCTAGTCATCACCGCCATCAAAACTCCTCCTCCACCATGAATCCTGTCTTCCCTCATCTAAACTTATTCCCTTGTCCGTCTTCTCTAGCAATGCAATGTTCCTCCTCCCCGGCGAGGTGCCCCATCCCGCCCCCCTCTCCCTCGTCTCCAATGGTTCTCACTACCAAATGCACCTCCTAATGACTCTCCTCTCCTTGTCGATCTGTTCTAGCCACCACTCTTCGCCAATCCAGTTGTCGGTGACCTCTCCGGAGCATGGTAAAAAAAATGGCTAAAACAAAAAAAAAATTATGAATATATGTTAGTAAATCCATTTTTTTCTCTCTTGTTAAGTACCGAAGTGCCAACATGGAGTGAACACTGCACTTCCTGTAGCCTAAACGCACACACGCCAGTATATATGACACACTGACGTGTACACAGGAAGAGTGCATTGATCCAGCTGATAAGCCTGAAATATTGTACCCAACATGACAGAAAAAGGTCGCTAAAGCTTCCCACCGGCACTGAAGACTAGCCAGCCTGCCCGAGGTCTCCTCCCAAGTCCATGTGAATTGTGAAACGACCCACGTGGTAAGGAGTATCACTGTATCAGTCAAACGATTAACTATCAGTAAAATGAAGCAATTAAATAAATTCAATAATTAAGAAAATAAATCCTAGCCTTTTTATGCAGGCTATTGTTCGACGAAATGGGATCGATGCTCTCAAGTACCAATCACAAACTGGTACTAGTGCTTTATAGCCTGGTTGGTCTGCGTTTGGTCACGGTCCGGCCCCGCGCATGCATTGAAATGCGCGCGTCGCGCGTTTGGTCATCTGCATGCCGCGCGCCGGCCCGGCTCCGTGCATGCAGCCGCCGCAAAAATCGGCCGTCGCGCAGACGCTGCGGAGACGCCCATGTGACCGCTTCGCGGGCAGAGCTCACGCGGCAGCGCTCCGCTGCAGTGCCGCTAAACGCGTTCTTAGTGCTTCCGTCTAAGAGCATCTCCATCAGCTACTCTATCCTCTCACTGTATAACACTATTCACTACTACCTCTATTCAACACTTTAAATTTCCTTCACACTTTACACTACACTCTAAAGATTCCTTCTCTGTACCAATTACTCTATTCTGAGCTACAGTATTATAGAGTACCTGCTCCAGATGCTCTAAGGCGAGTAGGCAGGCAGGCAGACCAGGCCCAAAGACTGTTGTTATACGTACACTGAACCAGACAATGGGTACAAGCCGCAGAAGCGAACAAAAACGGTGTATGCATCGATCGACTGATATCACGCGGAGCACTGGAGCAGTACAGTAAATGCAAGGAGTGAGGTCGGAGGGAGACGAGCCCACCCATGTCGCCGGTAACCGGAGGGCATTGAAGGGGCTCGCGTCTCATCTCTGATGGCTCGATCGCTTCACTGATTTTAAGCCACCATCGCCGAGTTGGTGCATCTGCTGCAGGCAAGCCTCAGCGCCTGCGCCTGCTGCCGAACTAGGGAAACTCCTCCTCCGCCATCATCACCACGCCCACCGGCTTGACTCCATCTCGTCGATCTCACAAGCCAGCTCTGACACGCACGAGATCGATCGCAGCGACTCGCGGCGATCTCTCGCGTCTGTGCATGGAACGGAGAGACGTGATGCCGATCGATCCTTGCATGGCTAAGCGGTGATCCCGTCTCTCAGTCTCTGATACCTCTCTCTCTCCCTCTCTCTCTCTCTCTCTCTCTCTCTCTCTCGCGATGTGTGACCAGGCAGAGCCATGGATACGGCTGGTTTCAGCTGGTGTGAGTTGATTGCGGATTGGAGCCACATGCATCAAAGTAACTCTCCCGCTGCAGCGTCATAAAGCCATGTTTCATCCGTTCGGCCATCGTCGTCTTGCACCGTTTTGCACTCGCCATTTATGACTCCGTCTTCGCCTTCGCTCTTGGCTGTGTAGTGGAGTACGTTGGCCTTCTTCTGCTATATAAGTGCTCGTCCCTGTGCCCTCTTCTTCCTGGATCACCACACACACCTCACAAGTCACGCCCCAGCTCTTCACCTGGGCATTGCGATGTCAAACCCATATGTCCCCTGCTCTCTCCGTGCCAGCCCAGCCTTCTTGGCTGGCCACTGGCTAATGCTCCCCTCCATGATGATCCATGCCAACCCAGGCTACTTCTCGGCTGGGCACGGCGCGCCGTGCTGATCTGCGGCTGGCCCTGTCCTCCCTGAGCTCGTCTACGCTACACGGCGCCTGCTGATCACCGTGTACCTCCGCCGACCACTGGGCTGCCTTACAAGGTTGCCTGGTCATGGCGCAACACCAGTCTGTTCTTGACCTTGCAAGGCTTTACCTTGCAAGGCCATCTTCTACCTACCGTCTCCACCACTCTCGCCCATACCAGCCCTCTCCTCTCTCGTCTCCCTGTCTATCCCTCTTGAGCTTGTAGGTTCAAACAAGTAGATTTTATATGCGACGCTGTAATATTTGTACTCTCTCGTCTCCCCGTCTATCCCTCTCGAGCTTGTAGGTTCAAACGAGTAAATTTTATATGTGACGTGTAATATTTGTACTCTTGTGAGAGTTGAACCAATTTTAACTAACTAAACTATTCCAATGAAAAGATTGAAAGTTTTTTTGGGTAGTTATAGAATTCTCGTACTTCTTCGACTCAAATACCAAAAGAAAGAAAAAATGAAGTACAAATCGGTTACCTATTTCGATTTGTAAAAATAACAAAGAGAAACTTTTGCTCTGTTGGTCAGAATCCCTCTATTTATTCTTTTGTTTGTTAATGATGTTAGTGAAGCAATCCACCCTTCCAATTTAGATTTGTTCTACTATACAAATAAAATGTGAATATGGTCAAAGTAATAAATGCCCAAGTTTTCTTAAGGTCCCAATTCCAATAGCCAAAAAATTAGCCTTTTATGATTATATTGGTAATAATCCAACGAAAGAGAGATTATTATGCTACCGAGGAACAAGAGGAGATTCGACCATGAACAATATGGGTCTGAAGCTTCTTTTTCTTTTTTTTGGTTGTGTTTCATGATTAGCGCTTCAATCGTTTATATTTTTTCACCTCTTTGTTTTTACGGTTGTTGAATGTCTGCCTCGGCAAGCTGAGCTAGAAAAAATTTCTTTGTTTCTACGGTTGTTGAATGTCCAAGATTTTACCTGTTAAGACTGTAATGTCGAGTTCCTAATATCTTTACTTGTTAAGGCTGTAATGTCGTAACTCCTATCACACAATGAACACAAGCTTCCCTCAATTTTCCTTTAAAGAGAGTACGAAATAGAGATAAAAGAAACACACACTCATGCATTAAAAAAAGCGCCTTGAGAAATGAAAAGCATCTATCGATGCGATCGGAGGTTGTGAGAAAGGAAGGGTGCACATTAATTAGCAGAATGACATGAAAGTTAACGCAGTATTTGTTGGGCACATTTGCATGCATGTATGCACGGTAGCTTTATTAATATGTTCTGTACCATCAGATTGAACTCTGCGTAGGAGCAATCGAATTGCTTACCAACAGTTTTATGGCCACAGCCATACAGAATGAACACTAGTCTACCTAAGGCCATTCAGGAGTCAGGAGTCAGAACTCGCATTAACTAACAAAAAGATGCCCTTCTCAGTTTACATCGATCAGTATTTGCTGAACCCCAGGCGAATCCATGTATGATTTTACGATACAAACTAGCTAAAACAAAATTTTCACCCAGTTTACCCCTGTTAAACGGAAAATCAGCCTTCACCGCGTGCAATGTAAGCGATAACTTATGGTAACATCTGTGTGATGAATATTCACTGCACATTACTATGTAATACCAATGGGTATAACTTCCACATTAACAAATCTATTTATTAGCACCTATTTGATTGTTCTTTTCACCATCCAAAGGGAACATTACTCAGATCCCAGGACAGGCAGAGAGTGAACAATGATACTTCTATGCAGAATATATTTGAATAAAAGCATGTGAATAAGCAGGTCTGGATAACCATGTTGAATTATTAGTAAAACATGAAGGAAAGCATCACTTGCTGTTTTACAGCGACTGCTGGAAAAATACAAGACAGAAGCATAAATTCAGACCAGAAGATAACAGTTGCGCTCATGAAAGCAGAGTAGTCCGAGGAGACTCTCAAACAGAAGATTTAGAGGGGCCCTGCAAATGTCCCATTCTCCCTCTGCTCATTCCATTTCTCAACCTGATTCAATAATATATGAAATGATGACAATACTGAAGAGAACAAACTAAGATTGCTCGTGCTAACAGCAAAAGTTCCCCTTTATGCATTTGCAAGGAAGTTGATTTTGATTTTTAAACCAAACAGAGGGTAATATAATCCAGCATTCCAATGAACACTAATGGTTAGAAGAAATATATGAGCTGCTAGGAGTTCAATGTAAAATACAACATTAGGGTCTCGGTGTGCCTTATTTTTCTTGAGCGTGACAGCTGTATGATAGACCAAAATAGCTTCTTGAGCAGTTACAGATAGGCCTCAAGTAAAAAGGGTGCACTAGCATAACAGTTGTATGATAGACCAAGTGTTCGTCGGTTTCTGATATGGAAGCAAAATTAGAGCTCTATGACTATATGCCTTGTTTTTCTTTACAATGCTATGCAACATAGTCATTACTCATTTCATCAATGCTGATCATCATGCCTGATGCATCAATTGTAACTCTCAAGCCGAAATTCTTCCGCACGATTTTCAGATAAAGAATTTCAATGAAATTAATTTATCAACAAGAAAAACATCAGTTTAGCCTTGCCAAATTATTGTGATTATAGATTGGCAGATCACAGATGCACTCTGCACCTGCTACTCAACAGGAGCATCTTATTACAATTGAAGGATCCAACTGAGTAACTGACCTATAGATGTTAATAGTACAAGAAATATACAAAGAAAACACAATGCACTACTTTCTACTTCTACCAAAATATGCTGACACTGACAAAAATAACTTCATGGTGTATGACCTAGTAATTCATATTATAGATGCCCTTTAAATCCAGACACAAAATTCTGAACATAGATTTAGTGATAATTCAGAATGGATTTCATACCTTCTGGCAAATATATGCATCTAGTCTATTACCGTTCTGAAAAAACTAAGTTCACCCGGCTCAAAAGAAAGGTTCCGATAGTATGCATTTGCAGTTGAAACTAAGCTACTGTTCTGAAGTATTGATTTTACTCTTGCCAAATCATTGTGATTCTACATTAGCAGATGACAGATGCAGTCTACAAACTGCTGCTCAACAGGGGCATACTAATACTATTGAAGCATCCAACTGACCTACAAATGTTACAGTACAAGCCAAATATACTAAAGAGTCGTTGTGATTCTACATTAGCAGATGACAGATGCAGTCTACAAACTGCTGCTCAACAGGAGCATACTAATACTATAGAAGCATCCAACTGACCTACAAATGTTACTAGTACAAGCCAAATATACTGAAGAGTCGTTGTGATTCTACATTAGCAGATGACAGATGCAGTCTACAAACTGCTGCTCAACAGGAGCATACTAATACTATTGAAGCATCCAACTGACCTACAAATGTTACTAGTACAAGTCATATATACTAAAGAGAAACATCATACGCTCTGCCTTTACAAAATGATTCACTGGCAGTCTGGCACTGACAGAAACAACTAACTTCATGGTGTGTGAGCTAGCAATTCATATTATAGATGACTTTTAAGTCCAGAAGCATTATTCTGGATTTAGGTCTACTGATAATTCAGAATAGATTCCTTGCCATCTGGAAAATTTATGTAACTACTATTGTTTTAAAAAACTAAGCTCACCAATTCAAAAACAACCTTTATGAGAGCGTGCCTTTGTAGCTGAAAAAACTGGGAAAAATGGTGGTTGTCATATAGCAGTCATAGATAGCAAAAACACTCACCCATTCTCCTGGGCAAAGAGACCGGTAGTACTTGGCAAATTTCTCGCAATCAGCAGCAGCTGATTCCCCTTTGGCATTCACACACCTGGTTTCATGAAAGTTCAAACAGGTTTGATGGAAGGTTCAAGCAGTAAAGAAATATACTAGCATATCTTGTGTGTGTGAAGTTATTGCATCTTTTTTTTGACATAGTGAAGTTATTGCATCTGATATACCTGTGGTACTCAACATAGCGTGTGAAACAGTGCCTAGTTTGGTTTGTTGTTGGAAAGCGGAAGTCAGCGGGTGCAGTTTTCAACTCAACCTGGTAAGAGTGAGACTGAAACAAAATCATGGAGTCTGAAACCAAAAAAAAAACTGAAAAAAAGGATTAATCAAATAACAAATATGATACTGATTTTAAAGATGTGTAAAATTGATAAGTTGTGCAAGCAAGATAGCTCACTTCACTTAACATCAACACTATAACCCAACAACATGTGACCTTGATAAGAGCTGGGAAACTGGAAACCAGTTTTTGCCTTTGCATAATTCGACCGAAATCTCGCAGATGGTCAGCACAATGAGATGCAACATGCAGCATTTGCTAATTTTCCAACAGATGGCTAACCCAATCATCCCACCCATCGCCTGAACTTGAACTCCCTCTAGAGGTCTAGGACACCTATTGCTATCAGACTTTAGGCCAATGCATCATGCAGTTCTGAGTTCTCACGGTCTGATGAAATCATGCAGATTGACAACTTACAATTTATCAAACCAGTTCAAATTCCACCAAATCTGACAGGAAGGGTTCAAACTCCACCCAAAAAAATAACACCGATGATGGACGCATCAGCCCTACACGACCAACCAGTTTTAGGAAATAACCGCGTGATTCTTCTAGCGATTTAGCCCGATCCTACACACCAAATTCCGTGATTTTTCCAACGCAACAGCACGCGAATCGCACGAAATGGGGATCAAACGAAACCCACCAAATCACCCGCCACGAAACAAGACAGGGCGGGCAGAGAGAAAAGCACAATAAACACAAGGAGGAAACAGATTGACCTAGGGTTCATAACCAGCTGTCGTAAAACGACTCGAATCGCGCGCGGACGAGGAAGTAGTCAATTCTAACCGCGGGGTCGACGAACCAACAAGTCCGGCATATTTCGCCGGAATGATTGGATTGGGAGGAGGAGGATTCGAGAAGGTTCTCACCTCGGCCATCTCGGCGGTTGGGTGGAGGCTGAACACCGGAGACCGGAGGGGAGGAAGGAATTGCGGCGTCGCGGAGCGAAGAAGGGGACGAGGGACGTGGACCCGGTCAAGGTGGAGGCTTAATGTTCGGATCGGGCCCGCGACATTCTGATGGGCCCAGTTCGTTCGCGCAATGCTGGGCCTGTACTGGCCTATCACAATTGGGCCTTCTTTCGAACCAAATAATTTATACAAGGGAACAGCAAATTTGTAAATAAAAACATAGATCTATTTTGGACCACGGATTTACTACAAGTAGCTCAAGTATTTCTTGTCAAATTACTCCAAAAATTCTGTACATTTTTTCAGGTTCCAAGCAAGCCTTCTCAGGTGTTCCAATCACACAAGCTGAACGGAGAAGGATGAATCTGTTTAACTTGCGATATGATCTTCACTTGGAAGAAGCTATTCTAGTTCAGCTCTTTTTTTTTTCCCATTGCAAAGCACACACACCATTACACACAATGACACAAACACTCCACCACGCCAGCGCAAGGCCGCTTCTTAGGATGCACTTAAACAGAGGAGCTAGGAATAAATCCATTAATCTCTGCAAAATATATATTATACTATTAGAAAAATATTATGGTGAATTATGGTGAGTGGTGTCACATTTTACTAAAGAGTAAATTGCATTGTAGGTCTTTAAAGTTGTCCCACGTTTCTGTGTAGGTTCCAAACTCCTAAAACCGGATATTTGGATACTCGAGATTGCATTGATGTTTCGATTAGGTCCAACGAGATATGCAGAGGATGGTTCAATGATGCTTCATTCCTAATCATCATCACACATGGCCACATTGCCCATGTGACACTGACAATCAACATCACATGTGGCATCCACTCCTAATCTCTCTCATTCTATCTCTTCCATTGCTCTCTTTCTCTTTCTTTGCCTCCCTTTCTTGGTGCTACTCGAAGTGGAAGTAGAGGGGAAGGGCGTCTTGGGTCAAGCCACCAACACCACCTTCTCCACCATGCCTCCACTCACCCTGGTCGTCTCCTTGCCTCTAACTGTGACTGGGCCCGACTTTAACAATAGTGTTTCATACTCCGCCCTGCGTGTGACCACACCGCTGCCAAGCTCGACATGCCGTGGCAGCGATGGCGTCGAGGTGTTGGTGGAGCAGTTAGCCGGTAGTGATCAGCAACAAGCGGCGCCAACCCGCACTCGGAGGAGAGATAGACGGTGACGTGGTTCGAGGCAGCGTGGTGACGATGCCAACGTGGAGATGGCAGATCGGCATGATGGGGAGGCCATGCCATGCAGTGCAGAGAGAGAAAGAGAAAGAGAGTAGGGGAAGAGAGGGTGGGCGTGTGAGAGGGGATTAAAATTGGTTTTAAAAATAAGAGAAAATGCTTGCAAATAGAAAATGCCACTTATGATATCTATACAACAAAACCATCCACATGTGATGGTGACGGAAAATGCCACATCATTAAACTGCTCTTTGCATATCACTTTGAACATAATCAAAACATCAACGCAACTTCGTATATCCAAATATCCGGCTTTGGGAGTTTATGTCCTAATCAGAAACATGTGACAACTTTAATTACCTACAATGCAATTTATTTCTTTTTCTAAAATTATCCATCATATGTCAATCCCAAAAAGCATCATCCACCATCTCTAATGTTATGCATTGTATGTCATCCCACATAGACACTTATTTTAATTTTGTTTTCATCCACCGAGTTTTTAAAATTTATATAGACTTCTGGTTTTCTTTGGTTTTCATGCCCCTAAGTTACCTATTTTTAAGAAGAGACAAAGCATGAGTACACTGCCAGACTAGTTCTGTTGAAATTACACTAGTGTTGCGCCTCCATGCTCCATGGCCCATGCTCATGTTGACCTGCTCAGGCTCGTGCGAGCGGGAGAGACGGCACCGATTCCTTTTTTTTTTTTTTGCTGTTTTCGTCACGCTCATCGTCGCCTTCCCTTCTTCCTCGCCGGCCGACCGGCTGAGCGGCAGCGGGCTACGCACGGCGGCGGCGCGCCGGATTGGCGCCCCCCGAATCCGTGCGGTCGAGCGGTCGGAGTCGCGCCGCGCCCCCAAATCCGAACCCGCCCTGACGTCGGCGAGCCATATGCTCACGAATCATTCTCGGGTCCGTGGCGCCCGGCGCGCGAAAGCGACCTTTCCGCTCGCTCCATACATTGTGGTGGACCGGCGGTCCGAGTTCCGAAGAGCCGTTTTGGGTTTGGGAGCTTTTGGACCCTCTGGTCCTCGATAAGCTCATCCTGTGGGGGTGGGCATGCGACTGCGAGAAGTCAGTAGTCTGTCGCCTGCCATGCATGATGCATGGCGATGCCAGCGCCGTGAAAAAAAATCTCATGGACCCGGGGTCCTTTCCACCAGCGATGCACCCTCGCGCCCAACAGACGACGCGTGGACGGAGCACGCATCGGACGACGCCCAGGCTCAGCACCAAATGAAGCAAACTCGGCGCAAAATCAAAGTCGAGCCGGGGGCAGTCGGCTTGTTAAGCACTGGCGCCGTGCCGTGTGAAGCTTGTCCCCGACGCCTTCCGCCGCCGCCGCCGATCCGATCCCAGCTGCAATTTCTTTCGATGAGCGACGAGTCCGGCATGGGAGGAGGAGGCGAAGATGATGAAGCTGCTCATGCCATGGCAGCATCTGTTATGGTGCCCATCTTGTTTTGCCGTAGTTCTTTGATCATCTTCTTTTCATCTACTTTCTCTCGTTTCAATGATAGTTGCGATAAAGATTCAAAATTTTTATAAAAATGGTTGTTCAACTACCCTTCATTAAATGAGGGTAGACAAGTCATTTTTCACGTCTCCTTATTTTGTGTGCATTTAGCTAGAACTACAACCATTGTGAAACGGAGAGAGTATCTTGTTAGCTTAAGTACTATTCATCCTATTGGTTGATTTGCGAAAAAATAAATCAGCACTTTGTTTTTTGAGTTTGTCTTTTCATGGTCTTGATTTCTATTGATTAACTAAAAGATCTCGTAAAAATAGATCCAAAAAACAAAACCCCCATTTATATTCTAATAGTAAGATTAACAGTAAAAGAACGAGCATATTGTTCATACACATTGTTTGCATATTTTTCAGCATACAGAAGTAGATGTTGTTGGCACTAGCGATGCCAACATGGATGCCGTTGACAAGATAGCAAAATCAATTGTGGATGAAGGTCCAGATAAGGTGACGATTAGAATTACAACTTGTCTTAATGTTTTTCTTTTGAGATTATATAATTTTAGTTGTCATTCCATTGTACCGCAGGTGGATGGTAAAGTTGCCGACACTTTGATGGTTCCTGAAGTTGGAATGGTTTTTGAATCAGAGGAAAAGGCATATGAGATGTATAACACCTATGCCGGTAAGGTTGGGTTTAGTATTAGGAAGAGCAAGACGGTTACCGATTAGATAATACTATATATCGAAATATATAGTTTGCGATAACCAAGGATTCGAGCAAATGAGTCATCACAAGACACTACAAGGACTGGTTGTGATGCTCGTGTTCCGCTTAGTGTTAGCGAGAGGGGTTTGGACAAGGTCAGAAGGTTGTACTTGATCACAATCATTATCTTGCCGCCTAAATAAAGCACACAAGCCGAGATCCCAACGACGTGTTATGGGTTTACGAGGAGGTCAATTGGGCAGATACGGGAAGCCGGGATGAAGCCGGCACAGGTGTATGAGTTCATGAAGGAGTTTTATGGAGGAGCTAACAAAGTGCCAATGTCAAGGGTAGATTGCAATAATGTGATTGGTCGTGAGCGCAAGAAGTACTTAGAATCTAATGATGCGCAAACATTGTTGGATTACTTGAAAAATAAGCAGATAGAGGATCCAACATTCTTTTATGCCATAGAAATAGATGAGGAAGATGGAAGGATAGCTAATTTCTTTTAGGCAGATGGTCAGTCTATCATGGATTATGTATGCTTTGGTGATGCCGTGTCATTTGACACCACGTTTCAGACTAATAAGTTTGAGATGCCTTTTGCTCCTCTTCTTGGAACTAACCATCACAAGCAAACAATAATTTTTGGGGCTGCATTATTATTTAATGAAACTATTGAATCATTTGTTTGGCTCTTCCAAACCTTTCTGAAAGCAATGTCAGGCAAGCATCCAAGCACAATTTTCACTGATCAAGATGCTGCCATGGCAGGAGCAATAGCATATGTATTCCCAAATACAAGCCATCGTCTTTGTTTGTTTCACATTTATGTTAATGCCGCTAAACATCTTAGTCATGTAATTTATAAGCACCCTGAGAAGTTTCTAGCTGATTTTAGGAGATGTGTGTATGAAGACAGATCAGAGGAAATCTTCAACCAGAAGTGGCATGAAATGTTGGCTGAATATGGCCTTGAGGACAACCCATGGATGTTAAACCTATATGAGTTGAGGGAGAGGTGGGCCGCTGTCTATCGCGACTCTTTCACAGCTGATATGAACTCGACTCAGAGGAGCGAAGGTATGAATAATGTCTTCAAGAAAAGATTTCGTAGGAAACTTGGTCTTTCTGAACTCCTGGTGGAATGTGAGAAGGTTTCTGCTGCTCTACGTGAACTCCTGGTGTATCAAGTCCCTTATCTATCAATTATATGCAAACAGCTAGTATTTCATATAAACAACTCATCCAGCTCTGAGCTCCTGAGATCTTGAATGATATATATCTGAAAACAATATGAAAACAAAAACAATCTGGTATTCAAAACAGAAACAATCTGAAAACTACTCCTTTATCTGGTATTTCACATAAACAATTAGAAAACAAAGAGCATGCACCTCTTATATATCTTTTATTCAATAGAACATTTGAATTACAACATTACAGCAAACTGTAGTATTTCAACAGAACATTACAGCATCTGAAATTTTTTTCCTCGATGACACGTACAATGTAGGAACGTGACCGAACTCTCACAGGGAATGAGCCTCTTGGCGCTTCAACAAAAGTGAATAGGTTTCTCTTGCCATCATAAGCAACAATGATGAAAGTGCCAAATCATCATGCTTGAAAAGTTCGGTCTTGACAAAGAAGAAAATCTGCCTTGGAGAGCCCCTTGCCCGAAGCCTTGGGAGATGCTTGATCATCAAGCTTGATGTCCATGTCGTAACGAAAAATGGCTGATGTCTTTCCATATTTGACTTTAAAGTGGTTCACCAAAAGTTTGATGTTGGCCTCAACTCTTTGCGTTGGCACCGTGGGCCTTTCTTTGGGACTTTATCGGAGACAATGCGTTCGGAGGAAAAGAAGCGCGGTAAGGAGCAGAAAAGGTAAGTTAATATGAGTAAGACAAGAATGATTCATGCGAGATAGAGAAAAGGATCAATCAAGCCATACTCCTTACAATTTATGTTTCAAAGAAAACGCTTCCCCAAGTTACAATGTTGTCGAGTAAAATATAGCATGTGATTCAACCGTATATAGGATAATTTGCTCGCCTTCAGAATTTAACTTTGGACAAGAATATTTCCTGCACTACAATTCATTTCCTCCTGCTCCAATCTTGCATAATGCCCTCCCGCAACGACCTTTCGCTTCCATCATCCGACGCCGACCAAGCATTTTCGGTGACAACAAATCTTGAAGTTTTCTCAATGCATTTCATGTCTAAGGATAAAAAGAATTAAATGATGTCCTGAATACTCAAACTAGTAGCATGCAAACCAAATAACTGTGGTTGTCTACAATGATTAAATCTGTTATGTCCAAACAATCAACTCCTGTCTCAAAATGGTGAAGTTTGCAAATGGGCATTAGAGAGTACATCATCGCCAAATCCCTTCTTGCTATTTCCATAACAGTACTGTAATGAACTTCTCAAGCTAACGTGAGTCTCGATCGATCGCATATGTATAAGCAAAATCAAACTGCGCCAAGTGCAGCAGAACAATCTACGATCACGAAACCCTGCAAACCATTCTAGTATAACCAAACCCCAGAATCCCAAATCATTCGATCAACCGCATGCAGTTTCAGAAATTACGGTAGCAGACAAACTGCACACGCACGATGCTTAGTGCTTACCATTGGATCTAGATGAGCTCTTCGCCTCGTCAGCCTCCATCCTCGTCGACGCTGGCGCTGCCGCCGTTGCGACCGGATCGGACTTCCTGCGGCCGTCGCGAGCTCTCCCGCGGCCGCGGACATCTCCGCCTCGAGGCCCGTTGTCCCCATCTCCTCTCCCGTATCCTCCGCCACCTCCGTTAGGCTCGTCGCCGCCACGCCTGCCGCCGCGAGCTCTTCCGCGGCGGAAGGCGTCGAGGACAGGCACGGCTTGAGGAGGCGACGAGCTGTGCGTGGGCTACTGAACAAGCCGAGTGGACCGGCTCGGCTCTCGTCCTGTTGTCCACGCGTGGGTTTTCCTTTTTTTTTTTGAAGTAAAACTCAGCAAGAATTATAACTGGCCTAGACCAGCGGCATCGCCGCCGAGGTTACAAATTTCGGGAAAATCTCCATCCCACCTAAGGTGTCACCCGGTGGAGATTTGCCCCTAATTTAGCAACTTCATGTGCTACCGGTTGCACTCTCGGCGGCAGTGCATGAGCGCACGCCGATTTCATTAACCTTCTTGACAAAATCAATCTCTTATCGTGGTGCGATTTCATCAAGTCTTCCACTTCTTTAGAGAGGGTCTGCTGCAGTTGCAAGGAGTCTGTTTCGATGATGATTTTGTTCATACCCAAGCAAATTGCCCTCGTGATCGCCTTGAGACAAGCTTCAGCTTCAGTTTGAAAGGCACTCAATTGATTCTTAAGTTTTCCTGCCATCCCCTCAACAGTATTTCCTTCATGATCCCTAACAACAAAACCCCAACTGCCTTATCTGGTTTTAGGGAAGAAAGAGCCATCCGTGTTAATTTTGAAGCAGTCTTCTTGTGGAGGGGACCATTGATTAGATCTCTCTCTAGCTTCTTGAGCATTTGTTCCAGGGATAGGAGCCTCAAATTCGAAGGCATGGACAGCAATCTGATGAGATAATCTAGTTAAGCTCATGGGTCTTTCACCTTGGACCACTTTATTTCTATTAAACCACCAGTCCCATAACAGCGCAATGACTCGTTTTTGGGTTTCTTTGTCAAAGTTCCAGATTTGTTCAATGATATCAAGGGGGTGGGAGCAAGCAGCCAAAGTCTCACGCTTCGTTTCCAAGAGGAGGGCCCTCCAGCAGGTTTTGATAGCCTTGCATTTGAAGAAAAGGTGACCACCATCTTCATTCAATCGGTTGCACATAGGGCACAAGGCGTCCAAAAGTAGCCCCCTCCTGCACATGTTAGATCTTAGGGGGAGGCTATTGTGCAAAAGTCTCCACAGAAAGTGTTTGACTTTGTTTGGGATTTCCAGCTTCCACACCTTCGCCCAAGCGCCACCCGTTTCGGTTTCGGTCGAGCTGCTCTGCTGTCCATTCTGCTGCTGGATGGTTTGCATGAAGACTGTATAGGCAGATTTAACGGTGAATTTGCCTTTATTGTCCGGGTGCCAGGCCCAAAAATCCTAAAAGTGTTGCTGAATAGGGATGCTTTTTATTATCTCGGCCTCTTCTTCATAGAAAGTGCTGTCCACAAGGTCTTCATCCCAAGTGAAGGTACTTTGGTCAATCAATTCAGAGACTCTAGTCAGCAGGGAGGGCCCCCTTGTTGAGATAATATGTCTAGAGTTTCCCCTCGGCAGCCAGGGATCCTCCCAAATCTTGATGCTCTCACCATCACCCACTCTGCAAATAATCCCTTTTTTTAGCAGCTCTATGCCTTCTAAGATGCTCCTCCACACATAGGATAAACCAGATTTAGGAGTGGCTCTAAGAAGGTGGCAATTGGGGAAGTAGATGGCTTTGAGAATCGAAGCACACAAAGAATGTGGGTTCTGTAGTAGCCTCCACCCCTGCTTCGCTAACAGGGCGATGTTAAAAGCAGTAAAGTTTTTGAAACCCAAACCACCTTTATATTTTGGTTGAAAAATTTTCTCCCTTCCAATCCAGTGCACCTTTCTATCCTTATCCTGATGTGACCACCAGAATCTGAGAATTTGTGAGTTCAGCTCATTGCAAAGGCCCTTTGGAATCTGGAAACAGGACATCGTGTAGGCAGGGATTGCCTGGGCTATTGATTTTATGAGGATCTCCTTTCCGGCCCTAGACAAAAGCTTCTCTTTCCAACCAAAAATCCTTTTCCAGACCTTTTCCTTAACATAATCAAAAGCCTTTGCTCTTTGGTTCCCAATGAAAACAGGAAGACCCAAGTATTTTTCATTTTTGGCCTCTCTTGTCAACTCCAGAATTGCCATGACTGCGTCTCTTTGTTCATCCTTCACATTCTTAGAGAACATAATGGCTGATTTTGTTTTGTTTATGAGCTGCCCCGAGCAGTCCTCATACCTTTGCAAGATCCTTCTCACTTCCAGAGCAGCTTGGTCAGAAGCATCAATCAGGAGGAGGGAGTCATCTGCAAAGAAAAGATGGGTCAGGGTGGGGGCTCCCCTGGCCATAGTCAAGCCCTGAATTTTGCCTTCATATTGAGCATGTTTAATGCCTGCTGAGAACACTTCTGCACAAAGAACAAACAGATACGGGGAAAGAGGATCCCCCTGCCTGAGGCCCCTGCTAGGAAGGAAACTATCCGTGTGACACCCATTTATTTTGACTTTGTAGTTCACAGATGTGATGCAGGTCATAATCAGTCTTACCCACTTAGGCATGAAACCCAATCTCAGCAGAACCCGCTCAAGGAAACTCCATTCTACTCTATCGTAGGCCTTTGACATATCCAATTTGATGGCGGCAAATCCCTCCTTTCCTTTTCTCTTGTTTTGCATGAAGTGTGTTGCCTCATAGGCTAGAACAATGTTGTCAGTGATCAGTCTGTCTGGAACAAAAGCGCTCTGATTTTCTGAGACTATATCCGGGAGGAGATTCTTCAGCCTGTTTGCAATAACTTTAGAGATGATTTTGTAGGTTACATTGCAAAGGCTGATGGGTCTAAGCTCATTTGGATGACTCGGGTTCTTTGTCTTCGGGATTAAAACCACCTCCGTGTCGTTCCATCCTGAGGGCATGGCTCCTCCATTCAGCACGTTTAGAACTTCATCCGTGACCTTTCCACCCACCAAATTCCAGAATTTTTTGAAAAACAGCACAGGCATACCATCTGGACCTGGAGCTTTTAGCTCACCCATCTGCCAAAGAGCCCCTTTTACCTCTTCTACAGTGTAGGCCGAATCCAGATGGTCATTCATATCTGGGCTAACTCTAGGTTGAATGCAGCTCAGCAAAGAAAGATCTGGGCTCCTTCCATTCGTCTTGAACAAGTCCATATAATAGTTTCGCACTAACAGACAAAGTTTGTCATCCCCTCAACCCAAGTGCCATCACTGTTCTGGAGTTTCTTGATTGTGTTGGCTCTTCTTCTCTCGCTAGCAAAGGCATGGAAGAATTTTGTATTTTTGTCCCCCTTTTCCAACCACTTGACATGGCTTCTTTGTCTCCAGTATATGTCCCTCTTCCTCTCCACCTTCTCAATTTTGTGTCTTAGCACTTGTTCCCTGTTCAATCTGGCTTGGGTCAAAGATTGTCTCCTGCACCTTTCCAAGTCGTTATTCAGTTTATTGAGCTCCCCCACCATGTCTCCCTCTATTCCCTTTCTCCAAGATTGTAGGTCCGTGCTGACCTTGTGAAGGGCCTTTGAGGTACAAACGTCAGCATGACCAATTTCCTTCTCCCAGGCCTTTCTGACCACTTCCTGGCATTCCTCTTCTTCCAACCAGCTGGCTTCAAATCTAAACCATTTGTTCCTGCTCATACCCTGTCTATTCCGATGCTCTGAATCATACACTATCATGATGGGTCTATGATCTGAATGCTTATAGTTTGCATGGATTTCCTTAGCATCACAGAAGTTGTTATGCCACTCTTGGGTGGCCACACCTCTATCCAATCTTTCAGCAATGAAATTTTCAGCCCTCTGACTCATGTTGGTCCAAGTATATTTGTCCCCCTCGCAATTTAATTCTGAGAGACCGCAGATTTCCAAGGATTGCCTGAAAGCTTCCATACTCCTCTCAGCTCTAGGTCTTCCCCCAAGCTTCTCGTGGTGGAAGAGAATTTCATTGAAATCCCCCAAACAAAGCCAAGGGAGATTTGATTTGTGTTTCAATATTCTTAGGAGCTTCCAAGTCGTTTCCCTCTTTGCTTGATCTGGTTCACCGTATATGCCAGTTAGTCTCCAGGCAAACCCGTTTTCCTCTTTTATTTCCGCTTCGATGTGATATCTAGAAAAACTTTGGACACTCACATCAATGCCTCTTTTCCAAAACAGGGCCAGACCCCCACTCAGGCCTAGGGGAGTCTTTTGCAACCATATGGGGCATCCCCAGCAACCATCTGAATCTATCCATCTTGCTCGCAGACATCTTAGTCTCACAGAGAAACAAGATGTCGGGCCCTTCACACTTCTGGAGGTCCAGAAGCCCTCGAACTGCCGGCCGGTTCCCAAGCCCCCGGCAGTTCCAGCTGATAATTCTCATTTTTTCTCGCAGGGCTGTACCGACAGCCCCGCGTTCAGTTTTTTTGCCTTCTGTCCAGTCACCTCCACCACACTTGCCCCACCATCAGAGAGATGAGGCTCACAAGTACGCTGCCCATCCCCTAATTCCATCCCATCCTGCTCACAGTTAGTTAAGAGCAGCAAGCCTTTGCTTTTCCCTTGAGAATTCCTGTCCACTTCAGCAGGTTTCCTCTTCCTAGAGACAAGCCCCTCTCTACCTTTCTCCGCAGGGAAGAGTTCCCTTCCTGTCAGGTTTGATTGGGCAAAGCTCTTTCCTTTTGTTGTTCTTTTCATAGGGGATGTGACTTCCTCAAGCTCAACCACTTTTTCCCCTTGACTGCTATGCTGCTCAGTTCCGCTGCCCTCACCCTTCCCCTGACTGTTCTGATTTGAGCATCTGCTAGAGTTGTTTGATTTCCTTGAGGTACTGTCCCCTTTGCCTGGCATCTCTTGCTGGTTTGGACGCCATCTTTCCTCCACAATCCGGAGTTTATCACTATACGGGAGCCGCCCATCATCATCTTTTCCAGCAGGGGTAGGGCAGTCCAGCTCAGAGTGCCCTATTATCCCACAAGAGAAGCAGAAGAACGGGAGCTTTTCATAGCCAATGTCAAACCATTCTTTTCCTGTCTTGCCCGGGCATTGGAGAAATAAACCCCTCATCAGAGGTTCTTTGATAGGGATTTTGACCCTAGCTCTGAGCTCTCTTCCTATTGCTCTGCCCTTAGCATCCACCTGAACCTTCACCACCTCGCCAATCAGGCCCGCAATCTCCTTCCCAAGCTGGTAGTTTCTGAAGCCCAAAGGCAGGTTGAAAATCTGGACCCAAATTGGGAAGAGATCAAAAGTTATCTCCGTTGGTTTTAGACTGTGGTCATAGTCCTGCAGAAGAACAGCTTGTTTCCCAGCAGCAAATCTACCCAACAACCATGGGGAACCATTCAAAGCCCTAACCTTATCCGATTCATTCTCAAATTCAGCAACAAACAGATTATCGCCTATCATTCTCATATCCAATCCCCTTGGATTTCCCCAGGCCGGCCTCATCGCCCCAAGAATTGCTTGGACCCCAAGGGAGCTAGGAGCCAGAACCTTGCCAACTAGCGCATGGGAAGGTTTTTCTGGCACCGTCTCTTGTGGGAGGTTTAGAACCCAAGTTTTTGCCTCCCTGGAGGAGAGGTTCATTCTTCCCAACATAGAGGAAACCATCTCTTCTTCTCCACTGCCACTGCTGTCTCCGCATCCCCTCTTTTCCTTCACACTCTCCAGCTCTGGCCTTGCTTCCTTAGTATAGACTTGACTTCGCTTCCCTTTGGCAGACCAGTCCGCCGCCGCCTTCCTCAAATCCTTCCCCTCCCCACCGGATTGGCCAAGGGCGGGCAGCGAGCCAAGGCTCGCCCCTGAGTCACCCCGAGCCTCAACCTGCAGGGGGGTTCGACGAGAGGAGGGAGCATTCTTCCTAGCCTTAGCCATCAGGGACCGAAAACCCCAAATGAGCCGCCCTCCCAACAAGAGCGCTCACAGCCAGAACTCCAAACCCTAGGATCCCGCACACCAACCGTACGAGAGCCCTAGAAACCCAGAGAAAACATCCTCAAAAGAGGAAGGATGCTACCTGCAACTTGAGGCCTGCTCACAAACTTCCTTCATGCCACCAAGCCTCGCGGAAGCTGCAGACGGAGGCGCCTCAGAGCAATCTGGGGCCCCCCATTGCCGCCGTCGCCCAGCTTGTCCAGCCCCGTCGCTCCGACCTGGAGGCTAGACACAGATCAGAGCAAACAGGGTCCTCCTGCCGTCGTCGCCGCCGCCAGAACCCCCGTCGCCGCCTTCATCGCCTAGCGGAGTAGGGATTAATTCAGGGGTGGGTTTGGTGGCATACACGCGTGGGTTTTCCTGGTCGGCGTCCGATGCGTGCCTCGTCCACGTGTCGTCCATTGGGCACGAGGGTCCAACGCAGGTGGAAAGGACCCCAGGTCCATGGAATTTTTTTCCAGCGCCGTTCCTCTGTTTACCTGAACAGGGACGACACACGGCCACAGCGCCGCAACGGTGGTACCAACTAGATTAACCGGGTTAAGCTCACCTTAACCTACCTAAATTAGGTTAACTTATTTTGGTGGTTGTCAGGACAATTTATATGGTGTGGTTGGGTTAATGGCTAGTGGAGATGATAACTCTCCAACACTTTTGTTCGGTTAATGGGAGAGTGGGCAGAGTTAGTGTTGATCGGATTAACTTAATGTCACTAAAGTTTTGAGTTTACCGACGGCAATTGTTCCATGCTATTTAAGTGGAAGGATCGTAGAACCCCTAAAAATTAGGGTACGAAGGGATATAAGATAATATATCACTATGTTCTTTTTAGTTTAAATTAATATTAAAAACCACAGCTGCAAATTTATCGTTTTGTATAAGGTAAACGCTGTAAGCTATTTTCTAAAGATTTTTAATGGTTTTTCTCAAAGTTCTCAAAATTATTTTTCTTTACAATTTTTTGGCCTCTTCAAACCCTCTATTGAGGACTCACAACTTTTTTAGATTATAATCTACTGTTAGATTAACCTGAAAACAATAAGGCCAGTCCCATGTAAAGTCTCATTTTCTTGTGAGAGTTGACAACAATTCGTGATGCTTACTCCGGTAAGGCTGTAAAAAAATACTCAATAAATATGCCGGTTAAAAAAACATATGCTGCGGTCTACTCATTCTACCTAGGTCTCCAATAATCCCCGAAGGAACTGTATTTTTCATTCCCTCACGTGTAACCATTTAAACACAAAATTTCAGCTGCCGTTTAATACCTTAGAGAATCGGTATGTATCCTGCCGTATCTGCCAGAAACGAAAATTATGACCAACGTGTTCCAAGGTCAACAAAAACCAATGACAACGAACAAAGAAAAATGCCAGCACCGGTAACATCGAGGATAGCTAATCTCTTCATCAGGGATGCTATCCCGTTGGCACTAATTAATACCATTTTCTTGTCCTGCTTAGACCATCTCTGGTCATTTTTCCTTTATTTTATTTTCTTCCTTATTTCTTTTCACATATTCGTTCGTTTTATTTTCTACCATTTTCGACAGTATCAATTTGAAGGAAATAATATAGAAAGAGTAGAGAGAATTCTTTTCTAAAGAGAATAAAAAAGATAATCCCTTTTAAAAGAAAATAGTGAAAAGAATCTGTTAGAGTTATAAATAGAATCGAGAATATGATTCTCTTTATGGCGAGAATGGAAGAGATGAGAGGAAAACGTTGAAGAAGGTCTTAGCCGGCTAATCCCGTCAAAGCTCCACCTAACCCGCGCAACAACTCCCTCTCGTTTGTTCGTTTCACCCGGGGTCCCAGCTCTCCAAAACCCCATCTCATAGTTTTAGCGTGGGCCGAGAGAGAGGAAGAGCACAAGCAAAACGACAGAGAAATGTGCAGTCCTTGGCGAAGAAAAAGGAGAGCATCATCAGAGCAGAGACGAGCATATCTTAGCTGTGCAGGCGAGGAGGAAGCTGACAAGGCCAAGTTGGTGAAAGGAATCCTGGACCAGATCATCGCTGTCACTGACGCAGGGTTAAAAAAAAGAGAGGGGGAAAAACGCTGAAGATACTCCCCAGCTTTATCTGCCTATCTGCTCCGGTCTCTGAATTCCACACGATCCAAGAAAAGATTGCGTTTTTATGGATCCACACGAGATGGGGCTTCGCCTCCTCATATAATTTGTGTGGTTTCCGGCGATGCGGCGATCGGCGAGAAGCTATGGATGTGTTTGGTTGTTGTATGAAATTTCAAGAAGGCCAGTATGAACCGAGCCACGTCTTGAGTGGAGCCGGGCGAGTGGATCTGAGGATGTTGTTTGATTGGTTATATGAGGTTAGACGGATGTGTAGAGATGTTGTTTGGTTGGTACATCTTAGAAGGAAATTGGATGGACAAATTCAATAGAGGGATAAACAAATTGAAAAAACAAATACTAGAATATCAATAAATTCAAAAGCAAAAATAAAAATGCAAAAAACCAAATACTGGAAAATCAATAAATTCAAAAAATAAAATCAAAAATCAAAATTTTGAAATTTTAAAAAACAAAATTTTAATCATTTGAAATTTATATAGCAAGTGTGGTCTAGTTTTGTTCGAAAAAATGTCAAGAACATAAAGATAAAATCGGTTTAATAATCGGATATACTAATCAAAAGATATTGGTAAAAATGAAAAGGAAAATAGATGGAAAACAAATACTAAAAAATCAATAAATTTGAAAACAAAAATAAAAATTTAAAAAAATCTGAAATTTTTTTAATACCTTGTACTTGAATCTACGGTTTCATTTTTTTTGTTTCATTGAATTTGGATGTCATTTGAATTTTTAAAACAAATTTCAAAGTTTGAAAAGTTGCCATACTTTTGTTGCTAGTTGTTCTAGTCTTGTGTTGCATGGCCGCGTCGGCAGCATTGCGAGCCAGGCTCGCGGGAAACGGCCGGTTCGCTCGTTTCTCGCGAGCCTGGCTCTGCGTCTCACGCCGTATCCCCGAAGCTAGGCTCGGCGTGGCCGACGGCAACCAAACACTCGGTAAACTGCACGCGGTGATGCAAGGCCTGAAGCATGCGGGTAATCAAACACATCCTACGTGTCCGGGGTGTGTGGTGCTGCGGATATTGTGCTGTGCCGGGGGGATCTTGCCCGTTTCCACCGCCGGCCTGGCTGGAAAGCGAGCTGGGTTCTCCTTTTCCCGGTGAGTTCCGGGTTGCTCTCCGACGTCAGACGGACGGAGACTGCGGGGAGCCATGCGTGCGTGCGTGCGCGCTCACCGCCGCCGCTTAAGCGGAGCAAGGATGCCGTGTGTGGCGTCTGGTCAGTGGAAGCCGGAAGCGGAAGGCGTGAGTTCATGTCCCAGAATGTGTGGTAGTAGTGAAGTACAGTGCAGCTCGTGCTCCTAGTCCGCTAGAAATTTTCATGGCGTTGGCTTTGGCGCATTCCTAGGGAGTTCTGAGGCTGTAACCGTTAATCTGTGCTTGTTCTGGAGTAGCTCCGGTGGAGAATCTGGAGCTCCGAGGATTCTCACGCCTAGAAGCTGTCCTCCGAATTTTTCATTGCAAGCCGTTCTATATTTTGTCCTCCTCTGTTTAAGAATCGGTTTTGTTTTTGTTCGCGTTGAAAGTTGGATCGGCTAAATACACATAGACTTAGGACTTCGGATCCCCGTCAGCACTGGAACGTAGGGTTTAGAGCATATCAGCCAATTTGATCTCGCAATCGAAAAAAAAACATAATCAGTTTTAGATAACCAATTAGATCTTACAATAGTGTGAACCTATTAATACTTCAAAGAAAAAAGAGATAACAAATTCAAAGGGATAATGAAACTATCAGCTCAGATTAGATCTATACCAATAGATTTAAGAGGTAAGCAATCTAATATTAAGCTGACAGAATCAACTAAATAGTAGAGTGAAACGTGAACAAACTACTACTAACCGGTAAAATCAACAAAGTAGCAGAAAAAGAGTAAACAAACTACCAACTAGCCGATTAGATCGTCTAGGTGATAGAACGAAGGATAAATAGACTATCGGCCAATAGCAGACTATAAGTTGATAGAATACGGGTGAAATCTAACCCCTTAGTCGAAACGGCGATGCGCAGCAATATTGAGTAAAATAGTATTTCAATAAAACCAAAGGCCGATGCAACCCTTAGATCGAACCAAATCAAGACAATACTTACTTGCAAGTAACTCCTAAGGTGTATCCTGAAGCCGATCGAAAAGACGATGTGCAACAAGTTGATCGAAGACAAAATACGACAAAACTAGACTAAATTCAACGAAAAGTAAAGGACGAGTAAAAAGTAGATTTGATCGAATGGTATTGGACCCTTTACACACCGATATCGATATTATTTATACAAACACTGATAACCATTGACTAGGACTCTAAATTCGTACACAGTATGGATTCTAACTCTACACTTGCCTATTAATCTAATATCACCTACTGTATCTACTAAGCCGACCCAAACTCCACCTTCTTCATCTGACTCGGCCCATGCGGCATCTGGCCCAAGCCTAGCTGATTTCTAGAACCTTCCTGCCAAATCGGCTTGGCCAAAATCTGGCTCAACACATGCCCCTCAGTTTTAGAGATATAAGTATCATGCCCCAAAATTATCCAATGTAACGGCTTTTGCTTCACCCTTATATATATTCCTTTTTTCCAAATCATGCTCTTGATCTCTACCGTCCATCTCTTTTCCTCGACCATTGATCTTTAGGGTTTTGCCGCTATTTTGTCCTTAGGGTTTTACCGCGCAAGGTGGTTAGATTTCCAGATTTTACCTCCTATAAATGGAGTAGCCCGTCCCCATCATTTGTACGCCTCCAAGCCCTCTTTGCTCTACAATTAGCCATTGTTCTCGGCTATCGACTCTTCTTGCTCTCTCGGTGCTCTTCATTCTTCCAGCAACAACCATGAGTCAGGTACTCCTTGTAATTCCTGGTTTTTCTGATAGGTTTAGCCTTGGGCCGATGGAGACTTCATATCCTATCCCCATCATCAACTCAGATGTCCCTTTTCTTCCCCTTAACGCCACCAACATCAAGGGCTGGAAGAACAGTTTCAAAGCATGACCGACCTCATTCAATGGATGGAGAGATTGATATATCAGAGTATCGGCCAACAAGATGTCTGCATGGGAAAGAATAGGCATAGCCGACTGTATTGTTCTGTATTTAGCCTATCTCATAACCAACAAGTCAATGCTAGCAGCTACAAGTTACTTTTGGTCGGACACTTTCAACGCTTTGATGAGGCTAGGGCCAATAGGAACAACTTTGATGGATGCAACCATGCTTTGTGGCCTTAGACCTTATGAGGAGCAACCATCGACTCACACCCTTCATGCCACCTATAAACTGATGTCTCATAAGGGTGAAGGATGAAACTGTTATGTGGATGAGAACAACCAAGAGAAAGGCCTATTATCAGACAAAGGACATGTGACTTTCCTGAATATGTGGTTAGATCGGTATTTCTTCTGCGGGGCAGCCTTAGGTCCGACACAAGTATACCAAGGCTTGGCTGAGAGACTGCTAGGTGAACGAAGAGTGTCTCTAGCAAAGTTACTTTTAGGATCGGCTAACCAAATGATGCATATTATTCGATCACGATTATATACTAGACTAGGAGGCCACTCCGTTGGGAACGTTGGAGGTCCAATATGGTTTCTTCAACTATGGCTATATGCTCAATTCCATCGGCTTTGTGAGATCAACATTTCCTCAAGTATTCAATTCCCTTGAGAGTACCTCAAGGAAAACCAACCGATAGAATAAAGGAAGACTCTCCTTTAGAGAAGCATTTTTAGTGAATCAAGGACAAAAAAAACTCAATGCATCATCTTTCACCTCATATTTTGCTTTCTTTTTTGAACTTAAAGCCAATGCCCTGCCAACTAAACACTTCCTCTACTATGAGGATGTTGAACTTGCCATCCTTTTTTAAATATAAGAACCATTTTCAAAAGAATCAGAAGATGCACTGAAGCACTTTATCTCCCCAAGCACCCTCATCGTCGGCTTAAATACAAGGGCGAGGACATTCAAGCCATCGTACGAATCCTACCACCCATCCGTATACACAAGGCAACTTGTTTATATGCAGTTAGTCCCATACTTCTTTTTGAACCGAATATTGGTGCCCAGGATGCCATCGACTATATGGACAATAGATGTGATCATAGAATTAGCCGATGAGCTTTTCTGCATAGCATTGCCACCTCTTCGTCTAGGTAGTAAAACTTCTAGCAACTTCAAGAAGTGGTGACACCAAGTATCAGAAGCAATCTTTCCCAACCGATGGTGGACTTAATGCTTTGATTCACCATTTGCGTGACACTCCTTGAAAAGGTCAACTTCCGTGCCACCCTCCTATCCTCTTCTTCCACTTCATCAACCCAAGATTGGACCTTTTCTTTTCTCTCAGCTGATACTTCAACTATGTTTATAGGGAAAGGATTCACATCCACATGCATAACATGTTTATCTTTGAACTTTAGCCTCCCATCCTCAATAGCCAATTGTATCTATTGTCGGAACACATTGCAATCGTTGGTGTTGTGGGAATAAGAGTGATGCCACTTGCAGTATCTCTTCTTTTTTTTATCTCCTTCGGAGAAGGTAAGACATGACTTTCTAACAATTGGATATGATTTTTTGGAGCAATAAGTCAAAGATCTGATCACACTTAGTCACATCAAATGAATATTTAACCTCTAATCGGCTTTTGAAGGTTTCGACCACGTGCACACCAACTGCTTCTTGTTTCCTTTAACCTACTCAGCCACGTTGACTTCAGTAGGTTCCTCATCGGATGACTCATCATCAGAAAGATAGTTGACGTAATTGATCCTGCCGTCGCAGTTTTCATTGTCGGCCTCCTTGAATTTATTCTTAAATTCTTTGTTTTCCGCGAATCAGCTTTCATGAGCTGACACACACTGAGCGAGGCTGCTCAAATCGAGGAATTCTTGCCCATTGAATTTTTCCCTAACTTGAGGCAGTGACCCCTGATATAGGAGATCGACTAATTATGCATCTGGCAAGACTACGTTGTACCAACTATTCCGCACATTCCTAAACCACTTGATGTAATCATTAACCGATTCTCCATATTTTTGCATGATGGAGCTAAGATCAGATACCCTTAGTTCGACACTCCCATTGAAGAAATACTCGTAGAATTGGCTTTCCAAGTCAGCCCAGGAATTGATAGAGTTGACAGGGAGAAATGTAACAACGTAAAAGTCAGCCCTAACAGAGATTTGGGGAAGAGCTTGACTCGATGATGGTCGTATCTGCCTCCTTCCCCACATTGATCCAAGATTCAGCCGATATGCTCCGTAGTTGAAGCTGATTCATCGCTAGAGAACTTAGTAAAGTCAGGGACTCTGAAGCCAATGGGGAAATCATGATGATCCATCCAGTGAGGGTATGGCTTGTGATACCCCATTGTTTTCCCTTTTGGTTGAATTCCAAATTGGTCTCTAAGGATTATGGCTATTTGATCGGTCGTATTAGCCGATTGGTGGTGTGATCTTCCATTATCGGCTAGTTGCTCCCTCTCCCCGAGGCGTAATGATGAGGGGACACATCAATTGGGGAATGGTTTGATCCCAATGAGGAGTAAAAATAGTAGGACGAGCAGGACCTAGTTGAGTTTCTATTGGATGATATCCCTAGTATGTTTCCACTCCAACAGCTATGTTCCTAGTCCAAGGCTCTGGAGTCGTAGGCTTAGCTGATGCATATGTATATTGAGGAGCATACTGAGCCTGGGTCGGCTGTGGATCAGGAACCGGCGTCGACGGAGGAGGAGCTTAATACTCGGATTGACTGGGCATCAAAGCATATCCTGCATGATTTGACATAGGCTAAGCTTGGTACGGTTGCCGAACTGGCGTCAGCTAAGGAGGCAGGTATGCCTGTGGGGGAGGTACTGGTGGTACCTAGGTTTCAGGCACTGGATAAGGTACTGATGGCCCAAGTCCTAACGAGTAAGAGGCCTAGAAATCAGTGTGCAATGGCGCCAGTGGAGACCTCTGACCCGTTGAGTTTGTAGAATGCATCGTCTAAGAGAGAATTGAAGTCAATGCAGCAGTCCTGGTAGCCATTGTAATGTGGATATGTTGTTGTTGGCCGATAATAAACTGAGGGTAAGTTGGCATTACAGACCCAGGAGTGAAAAAAGTATTGTTAGGAACCATCTCTTGCGCTACTACGTTGACATTGTTTATGATCACTAGTCTAATGGTAGCAATAAAAGCTGATGATTGATTAGCCATTGCGTGATGAATAGATGAGTGCACTATATCCAATACCTCTTGAGGTGTCACCTCGTATTGTTTTTTGGATGGATCAACCACTTTAGAAAGAGTTCCTTTCTGAAAAGTATTGCCATGTCGGCCCTTTTGAAAAGCACCTAGATAGGCCTGTCTTACTTCCTCCATACGAGCAGCCATGTCCTGACACTGTTCTTCAGTAAGATCTGCGTCGGTCACTTCAGAGATGTGATCTTCAGTAACATTAATTCGATCAGTCTGATCAAACAACATCTTGTCCTACTGAGCATGCTAAAAAGTATGTTCGCGCTGAAAGTTGGATCAGCTAAACATATATAGGTTTAGAACTTAGAATCCCCGTCAGCACCAGAACGTAGGGTTTAGAGCGTGCTAGCTGATTTGATTCTATAATCAGCAATAAAAGATGTAGCCGATTAGATCTTAAAGTAGTGTGAACCTGTTGATACTTGAGAGCAACAAAAAGATGTGACAGATTTAAAAGGTTATTAATAAAACTAGCGGCTCAGATGAGATCTAAATCAATGGATTGAAGGAATAAACAATTACTATTAAGCTGATAGAATCAACTAAATAGTAGAGCGAGAGGTAAACAGACTACTACTAAGCCGATAAAATCAACAAAATAGCAAAAAGAGAGTAAACAGACTACTAACTAGCTGATTAGATCGTCTAACTTATAGAACGAAGAATAAACATACTATCAGCCAATAGCAGGCTATAAACCGATAAAACGAGGGTGAAATCTAATTATTAGTCGAAACGGCGATGCACAGTAATATCAACTAAGATAATATTTCGATAAACTAAAAGCCGGTGGAAGCCCGTAGATCGAACCAAACCGAGAAAGTATTTACTTGCAAGCACCTTCTAGGGTGTATCCTAAAGCCGATCGAAAAGGCGATGTGCAACAAGTTGATTGAAGAAAAATATGATGAAACTAGACTAAATTCGATGAAAAGTAAACAACAGGTAAAAGGTAGATTTGATTGATTGGCGTTGGACCCTTGACACACCAATATTGGCCTTATTTATACAGATGTCGGCAACCATTGACTAGGACTCTAAATTCATACACAGTATAGATTCTAACTCCACACTTGCCTATTATATCAATATCACCTGCTATATCTACTAAGCTGACCCGGACTCCACCTTCTTCATCCGACCCAGCCCACGCCGCATCTGACCTAAGCCTAGCCAATTTCCAGAACCTCTCTACCAAACCGGCTTGGCCAAAATTTGGCGTTAGCAGTTCTACATAGCTCTAATCAAGAATCTATATAGGCATAAGTTGTAGTGCTTTTACAATCCACACTAAGTTTTCTAAAGTAAACAACTATGATCAAATAGGGATGATTCTCAAAGTTCTTTTCTCACATAAAAAAAATTACTCTTTTACCCTGATTTATGCGCTATTGAAACTTTTTTTGAACCTTTTGTGCATCAAACAAATCCTCGTGGTTGTGCACGAATCGTACTATCGTTGCTGTCTTCACCTGCAATCTTTCCTTTTAAAAAAGGGACTGACTAGGGCTTAGGTGACTGAGATTTAATTAACTCTAGGTCACCCTCACCCTCCGTCTAACTTATAGAACGAAGAATAAACATACTATCAGCCAATAGCAGGCTATAAACCGATAAAACGAGGGTGAAATCTAATTATTAGTCGAAACGGCGATGCACAGTAATATCAACTAAGATAATATTTCGATAAACTAAAAGCCGGTGGAAGCCCGTAGATCGAACCAAACCGAGAAAGTATTTACTTGCAAGCACCTTCTAGGGTGTATCCTAAAGCCGATCGAAAAGGCGATGTGCAACAAGTTGATTGAAGAAAAATATGATGAAACTAGACTAAATTCGATGAAAAGTAAACAATGTAAAAGGTAGATTTGATTGATTGGCGTTGGACCCTTGACACACCAATATTGGCCTTATTTATACTGAGATGTCAAGCAACCATTGACTAGGACTCTAAATTCATACACAAGATAGATTCTAACTCCACACTTGCCTATTATATCAATATCACCGCTATATCTACTAAGTGACCGGACTCCACCTTCTTCATCCGACCCACCCCACGCCAAGATCATCGACCTAAGCCTAGCCAATTTCCGAACCTCTCTACTAAACCGGCTTGGCCAAAATTTGGCGTTAGCAGTTCTACATAGCTCTAATCAAGAATCTATATAGGCATAAGTTGTAGTGCTTTTACAATCCACACTAAGTTTTCTAAAGTAAACAACTATGATCAAATAGGGATGATTCTCAAAGTTCTTTTCTCACATAAAAAAAATTACTCTTTTACCCTGATTTATGCGCTATTGAAACTTTTTTTGAACCTTTTGTGCATCAAACAAATCCTCGTGGTTGTGCACGAATCGTACTATCGTTGCTGTCTTCACCTGCAATCTTTCCTTTTAAAAAAGGGACTGACTAGGGCTTAGGTGACTGAGATTTAATTAACTCTAGGTCACCCTCACCCTCCGTCTAACTTATAGAACGAAGAATAAACATACTATCAGCCAATAGCAGGCTATAAACCGATAAAACGAGGGTGAAATCTAATTATTAGTCGAAACGGCGATGCACAGTAATATCAACTAAGATAATATTTCGATAAACTAAAAGCCGGTGGAAGCCCGTAGATCGAACCAAACCGAGAAAGTATTTACTTGCAAGCACCTTCTAGGGTGTATCCTAAAGCCGATCGAAAAGGCGATGTGCAACAAGTTGATTGAAGAAAAATATGATGAAACTAGACTAAATTCGATGAAAAGTAAACAACAGGTAAAAGGTAGATTTGATTGATTGGCGTTGGACCCTTGACACACCAATATTGGCCTTATTTATACAGATGTCGGCAACCATTGACTAGGACTCTAAATTCATACACAGTATAGATTCTAACTCCACACTTGCCTATTATATCAATATCACCTGCTATATCTACTAAGCTGACTCGGACTCCACCTTCTTCATCCGACCCGCCCACGCCAAGATCGACCTAAGCCTAGCCAATTTCGAGAACCTCTACTAAACCCTTGGCCAAAATTTGGCGTTAGCGATTCTACATAGCTCTAATCAAGAATCTATATAGGCATAAGTTGTAGTGCTTTTACAATCCACACTAAGTTTTCTAAAGTAAACAACTATGATCAAATAGGGATGATTCTCAAAGTTCTTTTCTCACATAAAAAAAATTACTCTTTTACCCTGATTTATGCGCTATTGAAACTTTTTTTGAACCTTTTGTGCTTCAAACAAATCCTCGTGGCTGTGCACGAATCGTACTATCGTTGCTGTCTTCACCTGCAATCTTTCCTTTTAAAAAAGGGACTGACTAGGGCTTAGGTGTAACATCCTCATTTTCAAAAATTTAAAAATTCATGTGCATCATGCATTATCATGCATTGCATTGCATTAAAATCCTTTTGAATAAAATATTTTAAATTGAAATGAGTATGTTACTTGTTGAATAATAATAAAGTAATAAAATAAATAATTGAGTTGTTTTGCAAATAATTTATAAAATGATTAAAGTAGAAGTATTTGGGTTTCAAAAAGAGAAAATGAGTTTGGAAATGTTTTCAAAAGGGAAAAACAGAAATAAAACTAAATATTTTAAGGAAAACCCTTCCTCCTCCTTGGTCCCACTTGTCAACCTCTTTACCTCTCCTTCTCTCTTTCCTCTTCACTCTGCTCACTTTTTTTCTCTGCTCACGCAGAGAAACACCCTCCTTCACTTCCATAACCCCCTCCCCTCTCCTCCACTACCATAATATGGAATTACCCCCTTAATGGCGCCCGTTTCCAGCCTTTGGCGTGTTTACTCCCCCACTAATCCCTCCTCTAATTCCTCTCTTCCCGTTTTATAAGCCCAACCCGAGCCTCCTCCTCCCCCTTTCTCTCTTTCGTCGATTCGGCTCGGGTAAGCGTTCTTTGCGCAATTCCTTCGAGGACTATGCTCCTCTCATACCTCCTAATCCATTTTCGGCCTCGCAATCGAAGGAGCATCGCCGGAGAGGAGGAATCGCGCCGCCGCGGCCGTGGAGGTCTTCTCACTGCCGCTGCTCGACTTCAATTAAATCACACCATGAGTCTCTCTCCTTCCTCCTAGAGTTCCCTAGGACTAGGCGGTTTTTCCCCGCCAATTTGGCCCTAGGTCGGCCGTAGGCCGCCGGCGTGCTCAAATCCTCCATGTGGCCGGTCTCGTCGCCCACCAGCCGCTGCCTCCCGCCCGTGAGACCACCCCACGGGTTCCCGTGCTTGATTCTCCTAGACTGCTGCCCTGGCATGCCGCCACCCGCCGCCGCCGCCTTCTTCTTCCCTCCGGCCTTCGTCGTCCGCCGCCTGTCACCCCGGTCCGGCTGGCCGCGCTGAACTCCTCTCGCCTGTGAAACTCGCCGGCCACGCCCCCTCCATTGTGGCCTCGCCATGGCTAGCCATAACGCCTGCCGCTCTCTCGCGCCCGCTAGCTCGCCGCCCGCCTGCCTCTCCCGGCGACCCGCCATTCGGCCCCCGAGTCTCCTCTTCCTTCCCCGCCTCGCCTGGCGCCATCACATCGGGCCTGAGCCAGCCAGCCGTCTGCAGCCGCCGCGCCGCCTCCCTGCTCTCTCCTGCTGCCGTGTGGGCCCTGCCCAGCCGAGCAGCAGCCGCCCGGCTCCTCCTTCCCCGCTGTGCAGTGTGGCCCGGCTCAAGCCGAGTTTAAAGCCAAGCCCAAATGATGAGCAGCCTTTCCTTTTCCTTTTTCCAAAAATCCTATAACTTGTAAAATCCATATCTATTAGTATAAAAATCCAAAATTACCAAACAAATTTTGTTAGACTCACAAAATTGCAACCTATTTAAATATGTCAATTTTTGTTACTGTCACTGTTCAAAATTTACTTGGAATATTTAAATGCTAAGAAACCTTGTTTAAATTGTTTAGGTAATTCACTTGTCTAAAATTGCCAAATAAATTTTAATATGACCATAAAATGTGTATTACTGTTCTGTAAACTTTCATAGAATTTTAGGATAAATTAACTACTGTTTAATTGTTAAGATTGCTTAATGCCTTTAGATCACTTAATAGATGATTTAGGTTAATGAGAAAATTTAAAAATTGGTATTAGTGGAACCAGAGATTTAACTGAACATGTTTTGGTAATATTTGTGCATATCATGAGCATACATATCATACATGTTTTATTTGGAGCATTAGTTTATTTTTGTTTAAATTTCTATTTTAGGAACTAGTAACGATAGCTGTGCGAACCCCTGTCTAGAAGAGCTTCAGGGAAGTGCTGATCAAGGCAAGTGCTGAATCTTGCTCCTGTGTTTTTAAATGATTTTAATAGTTATTTAAACTGCATGCTATGTTAAATTTAAAAATGCTAATTGGTTAGATGCTAGCTAAAACCTCAATTAATAACATCGATATATAAAACCTTCCTTGCCACCCTAGGTTAATATTATATTGTTTAATATTGACTTCACCCCCTTGAATTAGGTTTTAATCATGTTAGCTATGCTTAGTTGCAATCACATGAAACTTGGACATGTTAATCTCAATGCTTGTTTCATCAATGATTTTAAAAAGACAAATGGTGCTTTGTCGTGTTTGCAAATGGGTTAGGTGATAGTGGGTGCTATCTGCAAACTGCTTTATAAAACCCGATCGGGTGGTGGTTGCAAGGTTGGTGCAAGAAGCACGAGACTTGGGTCCATATGGAACCACCCCGTCCCTAAGGACCGATTCCTTGAGGTAGACGAGCTAAGTTTAACGGTGCGACCATGAGTGCTTGTATGGGCGGCCCCGCTTAGTAGCTTTCTATCCTCTAGTTTGGTAGTCCATCCGTGGAATTGGGGTGTACTATGTCGAGGCCAATGGTACATTTCTTCTTTAACGAGCGATGATGTACTACTAAGTCGAATTGCTTTTGATAGCCTCTGGTAGTAACTCCTGCGCCGTTTTGGACAGCTGGATATGTCGGTATTATGCTGAGGCCAATGTTACCGAGCTGCCACGCCGTCCAGGGAGCGAGGATGCCAAAATAGGGGAAAGATTGGAAAAGGCCTTGTTAGGAGGAACCTTCCTAGGGGGGAATCCTATCTCATGGGTAAAGCGTGCAACCTCTGCAGAGTGTACAACTATCATGATAGCCGTGTCCGCGGTCAAGGACGGACGACGGGGAGCTGCCTCATGGTACTTCTTACCTTTTTGTTTTTAAAAGGTGTTTTAAAGGAAAACCACGATTGGTGTCGTGCGTTTTGTTTTCTCTCCTCACAGTGGGTGCTGTGAGCGATGAGGGTTGTTGCACGGTGGGTGCCGTGAGTAGCCAGGTCTGGGCAAAACCGGTTTAGGCCGGAGTTTCAAAAGAAATGAATTAAATATTTGATTTCTCTTAACTCCTTTCAAACCTTTTACAAAATTTAGGAAAAACCTTCAAAACTGGCTTTATGCAAAAAGAACCTTACCCTTCCTTTGTAACCTTAGTTGCATATTAGTCAGCCTTGCTTGTTGAGTATAATGTATACTCACCCTCGCATTTCATGCGGGGCTGCTCATTCCAACGAAGCGTGTCCAGATCAAGATTGTCCCTACCCGATGAAGCCTAGGAGCGTGCTTCTTGATTCGCCTGTGTGGAGTTGGAGATTCATTGTTGGAGTTTTTGTCTTAAGTTGAACAATGTTCTTAAATTTTCATTGCTTTGTTTGAAGGCCGTGGTGCCAAACTATTGTAATAATTTGGCCGTGTTGGCCGACTCGATGTGGTTTATTTATGCTGATGGTTGTGATCCAAATCAGACATCGTATGCGTTTAGCTACTTGATCCAGGACTAGTATGTAAAAGCACAAAGAGGATTCGATTCCGCTTGACGGGTCCCTCACAGAGTTGGTATCGAGCCTGACCAGAGAGCAAGGCTTAGTTTTGGGAGTAGTTTTAGGATTTGTATATTATGAATAAAGTAATTTCCAAAATTGTCCTTGTTACACTCTTCTCTTAATTACCTACTTCATTCGCTCCTATTCATCGTTTTGACTTCTTTAATTAAAATTTGTTTATCGATCTCCCCTGCTTCAAAAATTGTAGATGTCTGACATGTACTTTCTTTTGGACCGTGCATGGGAGGCTTTGTGGGCGAGTTAGTCCACATGATTGAGGAGCTGGGCTTTCACAAGAAGCCCCAGTACACTTGCTTCAAGGCCATCGACAAGGCGGGACAGAGGGTGTGGCGGGTCAACCTCCTGGCCCACACTAAGGGGGACTCTGAGGAGCACAGTCCCCTGAGGAGCTGTTCTGAGAGGTTGGAGCGTGAGGCAGCCATGCAGGAGGCTGCTTACGCTGCCATGGCGCACCTGGCTGCTCGCTACACCGAGCTGGTGGCCAACACTCCCTACCGTTGGTTCCCGCTCAACCTGCATGGAGAGCTGCCGAACCAGTACCGCGACAACACCGGCCACGACCCCTTGGAGCTTCACTCGAGCGAGGCGATCAATGCCTTGAACGAGGACCGCTGCAGCCTCAAGGGAGAGGTGATGTACTACAAGAGCAGTCGTCCGAGGCGCTTAAAGAAGATCAATCACCGCATCGCACCACCTCCACCTCCTCCACCACCGCCTTCCCCGCCTCGCAGCCTCCTACGCCCAGCCTTCAGCCGTCCAGAGATCCTCCGGCTTTGAGCAACTGCCGCCGTGGGTTCGCCTTTGACACCTCCAGGCCCGAGGGGACGCTACTCGGCGGCATTCTCTGCTCGTCGTGTCCTTCCCCGCCGCGAGTCTGCTGGACCTTCTTCTTCCGCAGCATGGAGGGCCCAGGCTTCTGAGAGTGAGGAGGAGGACCCAGAGGAGCGCGTGGCAGCTGAGGATTGCCATTCCGACTCGGAGTAGTTGTAGACTCCAGTACCCCTATTATTAATGAATAAGTTAGTTGAAACGCTGTCGGGCTTGTGCGCCCTCTTTTGTGATAGTTACACCGGCTTGTGGTGTATCTATTAGCTGTTTTGTTTTGCAACTGGCATTTTGGAGATCTAATCGAATTGGAGTTATTTTTAATTGCTGTGTTTTGGTTCTTGGATGTTTTCTCCTCCCTTAGAGCCCTCTCCTTTTTGTCGATGGTGAACACCAGAGTGGTTCGTCAAGACAACAAGCTCAAGAGAACTCCACCGCCACCGACAAAGAACCTAATCGGCAAGTTCCACCCTCGCTATTTTGCCACCCGTTGCTCAGACAACGTAACCCGCCACCACCGCCACCTTTTCCACCTCAAGATGAGCAAGTTAATGGCCATGCACCTACAGCATTCCAAGCCATTGCAAACAATCTGAACAATCTTGTCGCTTCATCCATGGCCAAAGACCAAAGCCATGATCCCGCTTTTGGAGAGTTCATGAGGACTAGGCCTTCCATCTTCTCAGGATCCCATGAACCGTTGGTAGCCCTGGATTGGTTGAAAGAGATGGAGAGAAAGTCAGCCATTGCTCAATGCACAGATGCTGAGAGAGTTAGCTTCGCAGGTCACCAGCTGCAGGGTGATGCTGCCATCTGGTGGGAGAACTTCCGTGCTTCCCACCCAGATGCTGAAGCTATCACTTGGGCAGAGTTCTACCAAGCCTTCAAAGACACCCATGTTCCAAAGGGCATTATGGAGATGAAGAGGCGGGAGTTCCACCGTCTCCAGCAAGGAAACATGTCCATTACTGAGTACCTGCACAAGTTCAACCACTTGGCCCCAGATGCGCCTCGAAGTTGCCGAAGAAGTCGACAAGATCCGAAGTTCATGGAAGGCATGGACCCGCACATCAAGGCACTCTGGCCTCCAATGACTATGCTACCTTCCAAAGAAATGGTCAACAAGGCTTTGGTCCAAGAAGACATTCGAAGCGGCAAGAATGAGAAGCGCAAGAGGAAGATGGCACAACAAGGGTCTAGCAGTTCGAGCCCTGTTTCACGCAGCACACCAAGCCGACCTCCACCGCAGAATGTTTCAAGGACCCCGCACCCAAAGCGTCAAGTGCCTCAGACACCTGTCAGCACCAAGAAGCCAAGCACCGCAAAACAACAACAAGAGTCCGAGTGCAAGGCTTCACCCGCCATCGATGGGGCACTATGCAAGCAGATGTCCGCAGAAGAAGCGATGGCGCCAGCCTGCTCAACTTGGGATCTGCCGCCTGCACCCTCGCCAGAAGAGGTCGTGGAGCACCCTGACTCGAGGACCCCAACCGTTGAAGAGGCCAAGTGAACAATGTCACGGTGAGGAAGCAAATCAGCTCGGGACGTGGTATGGGTAAGTTCCTTGTAAATTCAAGATCGCCCACGCTTTTATTTGATTTCGTGCATCACATTCCTTTATTTCAAAAGTTTTGTGGAATCAAATAACTCGAATATAACCAGTCTTAAGACTCCCATGATTATCCAATCAGGGACGCTCTATGAGGACCGATAAAGTATGTCCTCGCTTGGAAATAGAAGTTAGTGGAGTGAAGTTCCTAGCTTAACCCGATTGTCTTGGAATCCCAAGGGATAGAAGTGATCCTAGGCATGGATTGGCTAACCAAGTATCAAGGTCGATCGATTGTGCCAACCGAGCCATTTCTCGTCAATGGTGAAGGATTAACAATCAAGTTCAAATCGGATTTAACCTCTAGAGCTTCAAGCTCCCTGAACAAGTTAACCTAATAGTGTTGATTCAGTTCCTATTGCAAAGGAGTTCCCAGATGTATTCCCAGATGATTTGCCAGGAATGCCACCGGACAGGGACATAGAGTTCATCATTGAGTTAGCTCCTGGAACAGCACCGATTGCTCAGCGACCTTATCGGTTGTCTGCCAATCTTCTAGCAGAAATGAAGAAGCAGTTGGAAGAGTTGGAAACCAAAGGATTTATCCGACCCAGTTCGTCACCTTGGGGAGCTCCAGTGATTTTTGTAAAGAAGAAGGATAAGACCTTGAGAATGTGTGTGGATTATAGGTCTTTAAATGAAGTAACTATCAAGAACAAGTATCCCTTGCCTCGGATTGATGATTTGTTTGATCAACTTAAGGGAGCTCGGGTATTTTCTAAAATTGACTTGAGGTCAGGGTACCATCAGATAAAGATAAGAAAAGGAGATATACCCAAGACAGCCTTCACAACTCGTTATGGTCTATACGAGTTTACAGTCATGTCTTTTGGGCTGACCAATGCTCTCGCCATTTTATGAACCTAATGAATAAAGTATTCATGGAGTATCTGGATAAGTTTGTTGTCGTTTTTATCGATGACATCTTGATTTATTCCCGGAGTGAAGAAGAGCATGAGGAACACCTGAGATTAGTGTTGGAAAAGCTTCGGGAGCACCAGCTTTTTGCTAAGTTTAGCAAATGTGAGTTCTGGCTGAAGGAAGTAGCATTTTGGGTCATGTGGTGTCACCCTGGAGTTGTCAGAGACCCCAGAAAGTCCAAGATGTGTTGGATTGGCCAACACCCAAGACCGTGACCAAGGTCCGAGGTTTCCTTGGTATGGCAGGTACTAGGAGGTTTATTGAAGATTTTTCTGATAGCCAAGCCACTCACTCGCTTGTTGAAGAAGGATCATAAGTTTGTTTGGACGCCACCAGAGGACGGTTTCAAAAGTCAAGAAGCGGTGACAACAAATTTCCAAGGTTGATTTTGCCCGATGTGCACAAAGACTTTGAGATTTATTGCGACGCTTCCAAGCTTGGACTCGGATGCGTTTTGATGCAAGAAGGAAAAGTGGTAGCCTATGCATCCAGACAGCTGAAGCCTCATGAAGTTAATTATCCAACCCATGATTTGGAATTGGCAGCTGTAGTTCATGCCTTGAAAATTTGGAGGCACTATTTGATTGGAAATAGAACTGAGATTTATACTGACCATAAAAGTTTGAAGTATATCTTCACTCAACCGGATTTAAATATGAGGCAAAGAAGGTGGTTGGAGTTGATAAAGGATTATGATGTTGGAATCCATTACCACCCGGGCAAGGCTAATGTTGTGGCCGACGCTCGAAGTCTGAAGCTATAACAAAGAATCAATTGCTGTTAGAAAGTCAGCCAGCTTTGCATGAAGAATTTGAAAAACTGAATTTGGGATTGGTAGATCAAAGTTGTGTCAACATGCTAGAGTTGCAGCCGACTTTGCCAAGTCGATCCGAAAGCAATTTCAAAGAAGAAGATGGAGAGGTTTCAGAAATAAAAGAAAGGTTAAGAAAGGGAAAAGCTCCCGGATTTTCAGTGGACCCTGAAGGAATTCTCTGGTTTGGAAAGAGGATATTTGTCCCAAACAAGAAAGAATTGAAGGAAGTCATTTTGAAGGAGGCTCATGACACCAATCGTCCATACACCCCGGTTGCACCAAGATGTACTCAGACCTCAAAGGGTCGACAGGACAGGATGAAGCGTGATATTGCGAGTTTGTAGCCCTCATGCGACACTGTCGGCCGAAGTTAAAGCGAGCATCGAGACTGCAGGACTACTTCAACCACTAAAGGTGCCTCGAATGGAAATGGGAGGAAATCGGAATGGACTTCATTGTTGGATTGCCAAGGACTCTACCAAGTCACGATTCTATTTGGGTAATTGTGGACCGTTGACCAAGTCAACAAGATTTTATTCCGTGAAGACAACCTATTCCGGGACAAAGTTGGCGTAACTTTACCGTGAGAGTAGTTTGTCTCCACGGAGTTCAAGAAGATTGTGTCGATAGAGGAACTCGGCCACCTCTAAGTTCGGGAAAAGTCAGCAGCTTTGTCGAGGACCAACCTCAATTTCAGTTCTAAGATATCATCCTCGCACCGATGGCCAGACCGAGCGAGTGAATCAAGTGTTGGAAGACATGCTAAGGGCTTGTGCTTTGGTTAATGCCAAGAATTGGGATAAGCACTTGCCATATGCAGAGTTTTCTTATAATAACAAACTACTGTGCCGCTTTGCGATGTCACCATTTGAGGCTTTGTACGGACGGAAGTGCAGAACACCTCTCTAATGGAATGAGACTGGTGAAAGCATGGTTTTCGGACCCGACTTTCTAAAGGAAGCTGATGAGCAAGTTCGGCTGATCCAGCAGAGGCTGAAGACAGCCCAATCGCGGCAGAAGAACTATGCGGACCATCGCCGCAGGGAACTGGTATTTGTAGAAGGAGATTTTGTGTACCTGAAAGTCTCTCCGATGAAGGGCGTGCGACGTTTCCGAGCCAGTGGAAAATTAGCACCTCGTTACATCGGTCCGTTCAAAGTTTTGGCCAAAAGAGGAGAAGTAGCCTATCGCTTGAACCGCTCAAGACAGCTTGTCGATGTCCACGATGTTTTCCATGTCTCCCAGTTGAGAAAGTGCCTGAGAGTGCCAGAAGATCAGATGCCGTTGGAACAGCTCGTTTTGCAGCATGATCTGTCTTACAAAGAGTACCCGGTCAAGATTCTGGATGAAGCCGCCGTCGGAATCTTAATAGAGTGATCAAATTGTGCAAGGTTCGATGGAGTAACCATTCGAGGAAGAGGCCACTTGGGAACGTGAAGAGGATTTAAGGCGAGTTTCAGATTTGTTTTCGGATCTTCGTAATCTCGGGACGAGATTCCTCTTAGGGAGGTTTGTAACATCCTCATTTTCAAAAATTTAAAATTCATGTGCATCATGCATTATCATGCATTGCATTGCATTAAAATCCTTTTGAATAAAATATTTTAAATTGAAATGAGTATGTTACTTGTTGAATAATAATAAAGTAATAAAATAAATAATTGAGTTGTTTTGCAAATAATTTATAAAATGATTAAAGTAGAAGTATTTGGGTTTCAAAAGAGAAAATGAGTTTGGAAATGTTTTCAAAAGGAAAAACAGAAATAAAACTAAATATTTTAAGGAAAAACCCTTCCTCCTCCTTGGTCCCACTTGTCAACCTCTTTACCTCTCCTCTCTCTTTCCTCTTCACTCTGCTTTCACTCTTTTTTCTCTGCTCACGCAGAGAAACACCCTCCTTCACTTCCATAACCCTCCCTCTCCTCCACTACCATAATATGGAATTACCCCTTAATGGCGCCTGCTTCCAGCCTTTGGCGGTTTACTCCCCACTAATCCCTCCTCTAATTCCTCTCTTCCCGCTTTATAAGCCCAACCCGAGCCTCCTCCTCCCTTTCTCTCTTTCGTCGATCTGCCCTGTAAGCGTTCTTATGCTAATTCCTTCGAGGACTATGCTCTCTCATACCTCCTAATCCATTTTCGGCCTCGCAATCGGCTGAGCATCACGGAGAGGAGGAATCGCGCCCATGACGTGGAGGTCTTCTCACTGCCGTCCGCTTCGACTTCAATTAAATCGTCAATTCAGCGGTGAGTCTCCTCTCCTTCCTCCTAGAGTTCCCTAGGACTAGGCGGTTTTTCCCCGCCAATTTGGCCTAGGTCGGCCAGAGTTCGCCGCCGGCGTGCTCAAATCCTCATGTGCCGGTCTCGTCGCCACCAGCGCCTCTCCTCCCGCGCCGTGAGACCACTTGCGGGTTCCCGTGCTTCCCGATTCTCCTAGACTGCCGCTTGCCATTGGCTGGACCCGCCGCCGCCCGCCTTCTTCTTCCCTCCGGCCGCTCGTCGCGCCGCCTCGATCACCGGTCCGTGGCCTTGCCGAGCTCCTCTCGCCCGTGAAACTCCCGGCCCTTACGCTTTGCTCCATTGCTTGCCTCTCCTCGCCCGCTATAGCCTGGCCATGCATGCCGCCTCTCGCGCGCGCTTAGCTTCTTGGCCGGCCTGCCTGCGCCTTGGCGACCCGCCATTCGTCCCCGAGGTCTCCTCTTCCCTTCCCCACTCTGGCCTTGCACATCGAGGCCTTGCCGCCTCGAGCCGTGCTGCGCCGCCGCCCCGCTCTCTCTCTCGCTGCCGTGTGGGCCCTGCCCAGCCGAGCGCAGCCGCTCCGGCTCCTCCTTCCCCCTGCCGTGTGGCCCGGCTCAAGCCATTGCCGAGTGAGCCAGCCACCAAATGAGCAGCCTTTTCCTTTTCCTTTTCGAGAAAATCCTATAACTTGTAAAATCCATATCTATTAGTATAAAAATCCAAAATTACCAAACAAATTTTGTTAGACTCACAAAATTGCAACCTATTTAAATATGTCAATTTTGTTACTGTCACTGTTCAAAATTTACTTGGAATATTTAAATGCTAAGAAACCTTGTTTAAATTGTTTAGGTAATTCACTTGTCTAAAAATTGCCAAATAAATTTTAATATGACCATAAAAATGTGTATTACTGTTCTGTAAACTTTCATAGAATTTTAGGATAAATTAACTACTGTTTAATTGTTAAGATTGCTTAATGCCTTTAGATCACTTAATAGATGATTTAGGTTAATGAGAAAATTTAAAAATTGGTATTAGTGGAACCAGAGATTTAACTGAACATGTTTTGGTAATATTTGTGCATATCATGAGCATACATATCATACATGTTTTATTTGGAGCATTAGTTTATTTTTGTTTAAATTTCTGTTTTAGGAACTAGTAACGATAGCTGTGCGAACCCCTGTCTAGAAGAGCTTCAGGGAAGTGCTGATCAAGGCAAGTGCTGAATCTTGCTCCCAGGTTTTTAAATGATTTTAATAGTTATTTAAACTGCATGCTATGTTAAATTTAAAAATGCTAATTGGTTAGATGCTAGCTAAAACCTCAATTAATAACATCGATATATAAACCTTCCTTGCCACCCTAGGTTAATATTATATTGTTTAATATTGACTTCACCCCTTGAATTAGGTTTTAATCATGTTAGCTATGCTTAGTTGCAATCACATGAAACTTGGACATGTTAATCTCAATGCTTGTTTCATCAATGATTTTAAAAAGACGATGGGTCTTTGTCGTGTTTGCAAATGGGTTAGGTGATAGTGGGTGCTATCTGCAAACTGCTTTATAAAACCCGATCGGGGTGGTGGTTGCAAGGTTGGTGCAAGAAGCACGAGACTTGGGTCCATCTGAGAACCACCCCGGTCCCTAAGGACCGATTCCTTGAGGTAGACGAGCTAAGTTTAACGGTGCGACCATGAGTGCTTGTATGGGCGGGCCCTGGCTTAGTAGCTTTCTATCCTCTAGTTTGGTAGTCCATCTGGTGGAATTGGGGTGTACTATGCTGAGGCCAATGGTACATTTCCTTCTTTAACTAGCGATGATGTACTACTAAGTCGAAATTGTTTTGATAGCCTCTGGTAGTAACTCCTGCGCCGTTTTGGACAGCTGGATATGTCGGTATTATGCTGAGGCCAATGTTACCGAGCTGCCACGCCGTCCAGGGAGCGAGGATGCCAAAATAGGGGAAAGATTGGAAAAGGCCTTGTTAGGAGGAACCTTCCTAGGGAATCCTATCTCATGGGTAAAGCGTGCAACCTCTGCAGAGTGTACAACTATCATGATAGCCGTGTCCGGTCAGGACAGACGACGGAGGCGCCTCATGGTACTTCTTACCTTTTTGTTTTTAAAAGGTGTTTTAAAGGAAAACCACGATTGGTGTCGTGCGTTTTGTTTTCTCTCCTCACGATGGGTCTTTGTGGCGATGAGGGTTGTTGCAGTGGGTGCCGTGAGTAGCAGTGTCTGGGCAAAACCGGTTTAGGCCGGAGTTTCAAAAGAAATGAATTAAATATTTGATTTCTCTTAACTCCTTTCAAACCTTTTACAAAATTTAGGAAAAACCTTCAAAACTGGCTTTATGCAAAAAGAACCTTACCCTTCCTTTGTAACCTTAGTTGCATATTAGTCAGCCTTGCTTGTTGAGTATAATGTATACTCACCTCGCATTCATCTGGGTGCTCATTCCAACGAAAGCGAGTCCAGATCAAGATTGTCCCTACCGAAGCCTAGGAGCGTGCTTCTTGATTCTGCTGTGTGGAGTTGGAGATTCATTTGTTGGAGTTTTTGTCTTAAGTTGAACAATGTTCTTAAATTTTATTCTTTGTTTGTAGGCCGTGGTGCCAAACTATTGTAATAATTTGGCCGTGTTGGCGTACTACGATGTGGTTTATTTATGCTGATGGTTGTGATCCAAATCAGACATCTTGTGCGTTTAGCTACTTGATCCAGGACTAAATGCAGTAAAAGCACGTGAGGATTCGATTCCGCTTGACGGTCCCTACATTAGGTGATCGAGATTTAATTAACTCTAGGTCACCTCACCTCCGCCTCTCCACTCCCGATCCCTTTCCTCCCCGCCTCCTCTCAGCCTCCGCCTCCTCCGCCTCCTCCTCCGCCTCCGTCTGCCGAGATCCTCCGTGCATCCCTCCATCGCCTCCTTTTCTCCCTTCGCCACCTCTCTTCTCACGGTCGCTCCTCCTCCGCTCCTCATTTTCCTCATTCTGCCTGCCATTTACCATGGCCCATGCTGGCCATGCCACCGCTTCCGCTTGCACAGGTTTTCTCGCCACTCCTAACCTCTCTGCCGATTACGCGATTCCGCCTCCGATCCTGCCCCACCACCTTCCTCCGACTCATGGCTCAGCCGCTGCCCGCCCCTGCCATGGTCGTCATCTCACGGCTTTCAAAGATCCTCTAAGCCGGGAGGACGGGAACCCTCAACCCTAACCCTAACTAGGGTGGCCACGGAGGCAAGGAAAAAGGCGGAGGCGAAGGTAAGCCCAAAATCGACTGAGAGATAAAAAATTTTCAGGCGCCTGATGTTTAGCAAAACTGTTAAAAAAATACAATATATTCTGTTGAGAAATAAATTAAATCACATCGATTACAAATCTCAAAGCCGCGAATCCCACGCGGGGTGGGGCCCACCGGTCCATGGTCCTCCACGCGGGCCTTGTCTACCGGGGCTGTCTCGGACGGGTCCGTTCCTTGCGGTCACGGAAAACCCGGACCCGTAAAGGGGCGCTATAAATACTGGCCAAATCAGGGCTCCCTTCCCAGCCGCACGCTTCACGCTTCTTGTTGCCTAAGAACTCCCCCCCGCCGCCGCCGCCAGCTGCCGCTCTCTTGGAGAGAAGAGAACCACGAGCTCTTCTTGAGAGAGAGAGATTTCTAGCTGTTTCGGCCTTCGAGATCTTGTGTCGAAGGCGGTCGCGAGGGGGGTTCGAGAGATCGAATCGGATCAGGCGTGCGCGCTCGGGATAAGGGGATTCCGTACATAGCCTCGTGGAACTGTAAGTTTCTTCGTGGGATTTCTTCGTTGAATCCCCTCTATTGTCTTTACTTTTTTTGGCTGTGGTAGCATGTGAATCTGTGATTTGTAGGATGTGAAACTATGTGCGGTGCTTGTAATTTTTTACGATCGATTGTGTGATTTGGATATGCGTATAAGAAATTCCATCTTGCGAGTTGGATCGGCAGCACAACGTTGTTTATTGTGATTTAGGTCTAAGTTACCGCTTAATATCTCGATGTGCTGATGAATTTGTTGTTCGTGGTTACTGTTTTACTGGAAAATTTAAGAGGGGGGGGGGGGAATTTTAATTGATGTAATATCATTACTTTGCTCATAATACATTGATACGAAATTTTCCTATATTTAGATATCTTAATTTAGGCGCCCATATATTAGAAATCTAAATTCAGGCGAGACCACAAGCGATTTGTGAAAGGATGACAGTGAGGCTTGTAGAAATTGAATAAGATTATGTTTTCTCTGCCCCCCATTGAATCGCTGGTTCTTGATGTAAATAAATTTGGTACATCTGCTCTTAGTTGGAATTGGTTATATGATTTGTACCTTTTGGTTAGTAATTGAATTAGGTATGGCATTCTTCCACAATTGCTACTTGAAATCATCTCATATTTTTACTTGCTGCATTAACACACAGATGTTCTTGTCTAGCATTTATGTTCTAAAAAAGCTTGCCTCAAAACTTGTCTGAATTTGTTGTTTAACTCGTCCTTTCTCTTTCGCAGTAAGTGGATGTACTAATGGAGTCAAAGGGTGGCAAAAAGAAATCTAGCAGTAGTCGTTCCTTGATGTACGAAGCTCCACTTGGCTACAGCATTGAGGACGTTCGACCTGCCGGAGGCGTCAAGAAGTTCCAGTCTGCTGCTTACTCCAACGTAAGGATGAAAAACAGAAGGTTTACTCCATTTCACCATTGAATTTCTACTAGATATGTTGCTAATCAAGCCAATTGTTTCTTCTCATGCAGTGTGCGAAGAAGCCATCCTGATAGCCCTTTCGGCTTCCCCATCCTAATAGCTTAGGATTTCATTCCAATCTGACTCTTTGCTTCTGACCAATCTCTCTGGCTAGCTGCTTCCAATAATCGACCAGTTCTCTAGTCTTGCTCCCTGCACTCCTCCCTTCTGTCTCCAGCACCTTGTTCTGAATCACCTGCTCCAATGGCTGTCCTTTCTGTTGCTGACCCTCGCCTGGTCTCAGCAATCGGATTTGAGGGCTACGAGAAGCGTCTTGAGATCTCCTTCTCAGAGGCGTCTGTCTTTGCTGACCCTCATGGTCGTGGCTTGCGTGCCCTCTCCAGGGCTCAGATTGACTCTGTTCTGAATCTTGCACGGTGCACCATTGTGTCCGAGCTCTCCAACAAGGATTTTGACTCCTATGTTCTTTCTGAGTCGAGTCTGTTTATCTATCCTCATAAGCTTGTGATCAAGACTTGTGGGACGACCATGCTCCTGCTCACCATTCCGAGAATTCTTGAGCTTGCTGAAGAGCTGTCTATGCCACTTGCTGCTGTGAAGTACTCTCGTGGGATGTTCATCTTCCCAAGTGCACAGCCTGCTCCCCACAGGAGCTTCTCTGAGGAGGTTGCTGTTCTGAACCGCTACTTTGGCGGCCTGAAATCTGGTGGCAATGCTTATGTGATTGGAGATCCAGCAAAGCCTGGCCAGAAGTGGCATATCTACTATGCCACCGAGTACCCTGAGCAGCCTATGGTTACCCTTGAGATGTGCATGACTGAACTGAACAAGAAGAAAGCTTCTGTCTTTTTCAAGACTTCTGCTGATGGCCGCACTACATGTGCAAAGGAAATGACTCAGCTCTCGGGTATCTCTGACATTATCCCGGAGATGGAGATTTGTGACTTCGACTTTGAACCTTGTGGCTACTCCATGAATGCGATCCATGGCTCTGCACACTCTACCATTCACGTGACCCCTGAGGATGGCTTCAGCTATGCCAGCTACGAGGTTATGGGCATCAACGCTTCTGCTCTTGCTTATGGCGACCTCGTCAAGAGGGTCCTCATGTGCTTTGGCCCTTCAGAGTTCTCCGTTGCTGTTACCATCGTTGGCGGACGCGACCATGCTGGTACATGGGGGAAGAAGCTTGACGCTGAGGCCTACGACTGTAACATGGTAGAGCAGGAGCTTCCTGGCGGCGGCCTCCTCATTTACCAGAGCTTTGCCGCCAACGAAGACGCTGCAGTTGCTGTTGGGTCGCCGAAATCTGTCCTGCACTGCTTCGAGGGCGAGAATGTGGAGAACCCTGGTCTCTTGAAGGACGGCAAACTGGCTAGTCTTCTCTCCTGGGATGAGGAGGAGGTGGTGGATGCCTTGAAGGAGGACGGAGTATTCGAGTAAGACGACGGGCTTCTGGTGACGATTCCTCGCTGTTCTGTGTTTCGTCCTTGGAAATTTGTCCTGATTTGTTGTGGTTGTCGTTTGGTTATTGTGTGAAGCAGCCAGCCAGGCTATTGTTAGTACTATCGTTTCCGTTTGTAAGCCTGTGTTCTGATGTTGGGACGCGTGCTTTTTTGAGTCTGAATAAGCTACAAGCTCTAGGTGGTCAGCTGCGTCTACCATAATGAGCGTATGTCTTGGAAAAATGTCGTCAGAACACACGAACAATAAGTTTTTGTTGTGACGAAACTCGTCTTTAACTACTGATTTTTGTTTCATCTTAACTTGTTAGTATTAAATTGTTCACATTTTCGTCCTGAAGAATGTGTCGATCTGCCGAAACACCCAATATTTACTGCATTTTTTACTCTGTTCGTCGCTGTTGGCTAACCTGAATTTCAGAAAGCTGCTGTATTGGTGTCAACTTTGCTCCTTGTGATGAAGTACAGTTGTGCAGCAGCAAAGGCAAAAGTATGAGCTGTTGTCCTTGTGATGAGGTTGTAACTGCAGCGACAGCGCCAAAGGCAAAATGGCCTTCATATTTATAGCATCCGTAAAAAACAAAACTACTGCGGTAATTGCTGCACGTACGAATCATATTCACACTTTCACAGCATCTGTAAAAAAAAAATAGCACCACTGTTGTAATGGCTGGAAGGAAGGACGTGCGTCTCTGCGGCTAGATGCAAAGTTGCATTCGTCTTGGCATCGGCCATTGACTTCTGTGTGTCTGTTGCACGTGCTTTTGCCTTTGGCTATTCTGCTCGTCTCTGCTGGAAGGGTATCCTCTGCAGAGACAGGGACGGACCATATGTCAGAGACACAGTAGCAGGAAATGCGTCGCTACCATATCTGATCTCACGCTGTTGCTTGATCGATCGGCGCTGTTCTTGATTGGGTTGGGATTGTGTGGGGGTGGGGGGCATGGGCGGACCTGCCTGCCTGCCCGGTGCTCCATGCAGATGCTCGTCTTGTATGATGCCCACGCATCTCCCCTCCAATAATTCGAGATGGCATCTAGATCCCGTGAGCTGGACGGAGGCAATTGATGAATCTCGGCTCGTTCAGACCCTATTCCTGGCCGCGAGAGATCATGCCGGAGACCTGTCGCTGATAGGCGCGAGAGCGACGCTCGCTGAGGCGGGCGCGTCTCGCCCGCTTGGAAGCCTTCGCCCCGAACAAGAAGGAAGAGAGCGCCAACGATATGTGCTGCAGCAACATGCGTCTCAGACACCCCCAGTGCCGCTCTCTGTCGCTGTTCCGTCCGTGCTGGGCGCTAGCTGACCCGTCCGGTCGCATGCAAGAACTAGGGCTGTGTTTAGAAGTGTTACGACCTGCGAGGCTGCGATTGCAATGCGAAGCTCCGGAAGCTGTAGTGTTCAGTGCGGCTAGACTTTGAACACCTCAAAAGTTTAAAACAGTTCAGAAGTCCTTTTCGTTTTGTCAATCATACGGGATGATATATTCCTCTGGGACAGCCAATCACGAGTAGTCCTACTCCTTCACGGCTAGAGCGTGTAGTCGCTTCTTCTTACTTGGGTTGCCAATTGGAGCAGCCTAGACGGTTAACCGGCCTGTCTATATCTTTTCCATGTATACAAATTATTCCTCTCATTCTAATGCATTCGTACAGCTTGAATTTTTACTCGAGTGGAGACCCTCTTTGCTCTCTGTGTAATCAGGGCTAGCAATCTAGCTCAAAACTCGTGAGCGGCTTTGTTTTGGCTCATCTCATAGGCAAAGCCCGAGCTTGAGATTTTTTTTCTAGCTTGGTCAAAAAATGAGCTGAGCCTAGGCTGGCCCACTCGTGGCTCATGGAGTTGTGGGCATCCAAGGATCTGTCTAGCCTATCATCACTAGTAGTCAGCCTACCTATGGTTGTGACCTATCCCTAGCACGGCCTAACAAAGGCCCTCAAAGGCTCAACCTCAAGGTCTCGCACAGCGGAGCTCTCGAAACCCCCTCCCCTCTCCTCAACCCTAGAGCGCCAGTCAGTTTGTGAGCACTCACAAGTTGAACCGAGCTTTAGACGAGTCCAAGCCGAGCTTTTTCTCCAACTCATGTGGTTACTGAGCCGAGTCTAGTATAAACCAGACAATAACCGAGTCGAGCCAGACTCTAACTCGCTAAGCTCGGCCGTTGTCACCCCCTACTGTGTAATCTAGATGGCGATCTCATCGCATCACCGAAGTTTGCCGATATATGCTTTGCTTGGCCGCCGCGACATCTCCAGGGAATATGTTCCGAGCGCGGCGCTGCATGCCACGCCGGCCGTCCACGTGACCGATCAGGGGACCACCATATCTCCTCCCAACTGCAGTGCGAGATGCCATCGCGCGCCAACCGTATCTATTCCCTCCCCCTTATTTGGCCTTGGCCTCGGTAGTCGACTAGATCAGCCGAACCTGACCCACAGCATCCGCTGCATTGACAGGTAGGAAAAATATTCTCGAGATCTTGGGGACAGCAGCTTCGCTTCTGCCTGCGCCAGCGGCCAGCCACAGCCACCCGTTGCCAAACACAAGAATTCTCCTTTCAAGACGTGCGCGAGCCCTCGTGTCCCACGTGTCGCTGATCGGACTGGAGAGGCGCCTCGTGCGGTCTACGGTAACTGGTTAGCAAAGCATTGTTGTTACTGTTGATCAAATACGAATGCGCAACATCGATCAGACCACGTACGTGATGTAGCAGTTCAGTTGCATTGGTAATGTTTTGCACCCTAGCGGACACCGTTCATTAATTCTAGATCCAAGGGTGTAGGGGTAGAGGTAGGCGCTGGGAAGTGGGAACCATAAGCAAGCCGGGTTCACAAGACCAACCTCTCGATATGAGCGGATCCAGAAAAATAAGTTATTGGGATTGATACACTAGATTATAACTTATAATAAACGGTTTTGTTGGAGATTGGATAAAGTACCCTGATGGCTGGGTTTATACACGATTTACCTCTAGGATGCGTAACCAAAGAGGATAGTGCGAATATGGCAGGCTCGGACTGATACCTTAGCAATTGATGATCGGGAGTGGGCCTTTTTTACTTATGGGCAGTTGAACGTATCATCATGGGTCTCGAAAAAGTACATCAAGATAGTCAGCCTGATGCTCCCGCCATCTTAGGAATTCTTCCACGTGCAGAGCCCGAAGCCTTCTGGATACGAATGTTTCTTAGGGTGTAATTTAGCATGTTTTTAGGATATACTTGTAAATCTGGTAGAATTCTAGATTATGCGAGTAGTTTTTTAGGTCACATAGTATCATGATTGCATATATCTTGTATTATAAATACCCCATAGGGGAGGAGGAGGGCATGATCCACAACAACATTCACAGCCGCAATAACATAAATGCACACGTGCGACTGGAGTAGAATTATTGTCTCTTTCCAAGAGGCCCGAACCAGGATAAATTTCTGTCCCTAGTTTGTTCTCCATCTTAGTGAATCCGTACATCTACGACGATAACCCTTCAACAAAAAGGGATTGTTTGATCCCTCAATCAACCAGTAAGCTCAGCGGGGGAACGATTTCCCGATCGTCGACAGGTTTATATGTTGATATATCAAGAGGATACACTACATTTACATGGCATGTTCTCAAAGTCACTAGGTCGTTTGACCCTAGCACTTATATGATGGATTTGCCCGGCTCTCAAGCTTACCATGACGGCATATGGCTTGATGTACGAGTTTGTGTCGAATATGTCTATGAATAAGGTTACATGGACACTGAGTGGTAATAGATAGGGGAGGTTGTGCACCCTACGCTATAGCTAAGTCCACATGGTGGGTTACAACGGCAGTGCCTCCTTTATATAGGGCCTAGGATACAGAGTCCAACTAAAACTCTAACCTCCCCTGCCCATCACAACTCAAAGTCTACATAACCCGACTCGTACATATCTTTGACACAAACTCATACAAACTCCACCTTGACGAATATGACTTCATCACCTAAAAGCTCAAAATTATCCTGTGTGAACATCCATATACTTGGACTTGAGTTGAGACTCCATAGCTTGCTAAATCCTGCTCGGCGAGTCTAACTTGGCCTCAGACCCACCGCCTTCTAGAACCAACATTACTATCCTTGTGAACCCTAGCTCATCCATGATTCCACCTGCAACAGTACTCCCTGCACCTAGAATCTTGAAAGCTCTCCAGGTTAACAAATCGGAGAAGGCAAATGATAACGATTGGAGGAGATGCAGTTGCACGCAGCCACAACTATTTGGCTCTGTCTGTCCGATCGAGTCATGGATCACGTGATAGACCTAAACACACCAAAGGAAATCTGGAATAAATTGTCAAGTCAATTCTTGTTCAAGACTCTGACTAATAAGTTGTATCTAAAGCAGAAGATGTATGGGCTAAAGATGTCTAATCTTGTAGAGCACATGAACATATTCAATTAGTTGGTTGCGGATCTAGCATAGATGGATGTGACAGTTAAAGATGAAGACAAGACCATAATTCTTTTTTGCTTGTTATCACCATCATATGAGCATATGGTCATGACTTTGACGTATGACAAGGAGGACATTACTACAACATTACTTTCTCTAGAACAAAGGAGAAAGAGCAATGCAGGAGAGGTTTCTCACGGTGATGCTTTGTCAGTCAAAGGTGAACATAGCGGGAAAGGAATGGAGAAGAAGGACATAAAGGAAAGGATGCCGTGCTTTGAGTGTGTCGGGGTTTGAATTACGCCCTTAATTTTAAAAGCCCCAAAGCAGCCTTAAACACACGATTAGCAAGAGCCGACCATCCGTGATTGCTCGGCCACGAGCAAAGACCACGGTCTTGCCTCTCGGCTCCGCCCAGAGCAGCCCCGCTGCTCGGACGCCTCTCCGAGCATTCCTTTGCTTAGATGAACACGTGGCAGGAGGCCACGTGCGCCCACTTATCTGTGTGGCAATCCGGTCCCCCCGCCCAGAAGTCAAAAGCGACTGTCACATCCATATCATCGTCGTCCCGAAGAAGTACATCAAGATAGTCAGCCTGATGCTCCCGCCATATTAGGAATTCTTCCTTGTGCAGAGCCCGAAGCCTTCTGGATACGGATGTTTCTTAGGTTGCAATTTAGCATGTTTTTAAGATATACCTGTAAATCTGGTAGGATTCTAGATTACCATGATTGCATATATCTTATATTATAAATACCCCCATAGGGGAGGGGGAGGGCATGATCCACAACAACATTCACAGCCGCAATAACATAAATGCACACGTGCGACTAGAGTAGAATTATTATCTTTTTCCAAGAGGCCCGAATCAGGATAAATTTCTGTCCCTAGTTTGTTCTCTATCTTAGCGAATCCGTGCATGTACGACGATAACCCTTTAGCAAAAAGGGATTGTTTGATCCCTCAATCAACACCAGTAAGCTTGGTGGGGGAACGATTTCTGGATCATCGACAGGTTTATATGTTGATATATCGAGAGAATACACTACATTTAAATGGCATGTTCTCAAAGTCACTGGGTCGTTTGACCCTAACACTTATATGATGGATTCGCCCTGCTCTCAAGCTTACCTTGATGGCATATGGCTTGACGTACGAGTTTGTGTCGAATATGTGTATGAATAAGGTTACGTGGAACTGAGTTGTAATAGACAGGGGAGGTTGCGCACCCTATGCTATAGCTAAGCCGACAGGGTGGGTTACAACGGCAGTGCCCCTTTATATAGGCCTAGAATACAGAGTCTGACTAAAACTCTAACCTCTCCTGCCCATCACAACTCAAAGTCTACATAACCCTACTCGTACATATCTTTGACACAAACTCATACAAACTCCACCTTGACGAATATGACTTCATCACCTAGAAGCTCAAAATTGTCCTATGTGAACATCCATATACTTGGACTTGAGTTGAGACTCCATAGCTTGCTGAGAGCTGCCCGGCGAGTCTAACTTGGCCTCAGACCCGCCGCCTTCTAGAACCAACATTTCTATCTTGGTGAATCCAGGCTCATCCATGATTCCACCTGCAACAGTACTCCCTGCACCTAGAATCTTGAAAGCTCTCCAGGTTAACAAACCGGAGAAGGCAAATGATAACGATTGGAGGAGATGCAGCTGCGCGTAGCCACAACTATTTGGCTTTATCTGTCCGATCGAGTCATGTATCACATGATAGACCTAAACACACCAAAGAAAATCTGGAATAAATTGTCACGTCAATTCTTGTTCAAGAATCTGACCAATAAGCTGTATCTGAAGCAGAAGATGTATGGGCTAAAGATGTCTAATCGCGTGGAGCACATGAACATATTCAATCAGTTGGTTGCAGATCTAGCATAGCTGGATGTGACAGTTAAAGATGAAGACAAGACCATAATTCTTTTTTGCTTGTTATCACCATCCTATGAGCATATGGTCATGGCTTTGACGTATGACGAGGAGGACATTACTACAACATTACTTTCTCTAGAACAAAGGAGAAAGAGCAATGCAGTAGAGGTTTCTCACGGTGATGCTTTGTCAGTCAAAGGTGAACATAGCGGGAAAGGGATGGAGAAGAATTGTAGAAAGGAAAGGATGTGGTGCTTTGAGTGTGTCGGGGTTCGGATTACGCCCTTAATTTTAAACGCCCCAGAGTGGCCTTAAGTACACGATTAGCAAGAGCCGACCATCCGTGATTGCTCGGCCACGGGCAAAGACCATGGTCTTGCCTCTCGACTCCGCCCAGAGCAACCCCGCTGCTCGGACGCCTCCCTGAGCATTCCTTTGCTCGGATAAACACGTGGCAGGAGGCCACGTGCGCCCACCTGTCTGCGTGGCGGTCCGGTCCCCGGCCCAGAAGTCAAAAGCGACTGTCGCATCTGTCCCGTCTGCACTATTCTAGTGTCACGGCGTGGAGGGCAGTATGGTCCGCCGTCTATCCCGATGCGCTATAGTGGCGCTATACCCCAAGGTCTGGCAAGCGTATCCGACGGTTAATTAGGGGCAATCGTCCCCTGGCGCAGGTATAAATAGTGGCCCACAGCTATCATTCAGAGAGGAAGGGAAGTTCCAGCCGGAGAGCTTGAATACATTTAGTTTGTCCCAAGTTTAGAGCGCCTGATCCGCCTATGGCTCGGCCGCTTGCCCCTTGTAAACTTTTCCTTCGCTATCAAACGAACCTGGACGTAGAGCTATTATCTCGACAGTGGGAGGCCTGAACCAGGGGAAAAAAAACCCGTTGCGTCACGACCTCCCTCTTGCTCGGCCTGCCCGAAGTGTTCCTCGGGCGGTCCGTGTCTCTCCCGAAGCCACAACCTAAGAAGCTTAGCGCATTCCTGAAGTCCCAACCCGACATGGAAAGGGGCCCGTTGATCCCCCATTCAACAAGTAAGCTCGACATCTAGGAGCCTAAACTCCCAACTGTTGACAGAGTGTAAGGAGCAGGGACATATCAGAAAAGATTGAATGAGAAAGGGAATAAGTGCTAAAGTGGCATTGACTAGAGCTAACTCAAATAGCAACGATGAGTTTCTATTGATATTAAATATGCAGCGGAGTGAAGTGTGGACGTTAGATTAAGCTATTCCTATCAGTGACACACAAAAAGGAGTGGTTCTCTTCGTATAAATCAAGGGATTTTGGTTTAGTCAACTTGAGAGATGACACGGTTTACCGTGCCATTGGAGTGGGTGACATTAAAATCAAGATGTGTGATGAAGTTGAGCGGATACTTCAGAGTGTGAAGCATGCGCCAGAGCTAAAGAGGAATATGATTTCGCTTGAAACCTTACATGAAGATGGATGGTGTTCTAGACTATTGCAAATGGAAGGGACATCGAGATCATGAAGGGTGGTGAGACTATGATGATTGGGGAGAGGTCGACTTAACGTCTATAACAGTTGCAAGGGAGTTCAATTCTAGATGCAGAGAGTACTGTTGCACGGGGATAGTAATGTTGGTTCCGGAAGGTGGCGGGTCTGAGGCTAGGTCAGTCTCGTTGGGCGACTCTCAGTAAGCTGCAAAGTATTAACTCGAGTCTGAGTATATGGATGTTCACACGGGACAATTTCGAGCTTCTAGGTGGTGAAGTCATATTAGACAAGGTGGTATTTGTACGAGTTTGTGTCAAATGTGTATGAATAGGGCTACGTGGACTCTGAGTTATAATAGGTAGGGGAGATTAGAGTTTTAGTCAGACTCTGTATCCTAGATACTATATAAAAGGGCACTGTCATTGTAACCTATCATGACAACTTAGCTGTAGTACAGGGCACGTAGAGGTTAGCGCCCGGCATGTGCCAATGACCAAATGGCCTGATGTGCTTGTGCTTTTCGGAACAAGGGTCCGTAATCGCGCCCCACAGATATAGGCAGTCATGCCGAATTGCGCTACTAAACATACGTGTCTCCAGTATTGTCTAGATCTTGCATGGTGCTAAATTCCTAACACTTGCAAACCAATCAAGATTATAATACACTGACGTAAACCAAATCAATCAAACTTCACTAAAAAAACAACGGTTTTTGTCCATCAATTCAAGATTTAGTACATGACATCTACTTAATTCTTGGTGAGTTTTCGACCATAGCACGAAATTGTAAACTCTGGCCAACCTATGGTGTATCACCTAGTTCTTCGCCTTTAGCGTGCCACCACTTATAATCTACTCTAGATTGGCCAACATGTGGCTATTGGATAAGTACATCTATAGTTTTCACAATTGAGGGACCACCTCTTTCTGTATTGATGTTTAGGGACCAAATCGTATTCAACAACCATAGTTGACCCAAAAATAGACTTTTCCCAAAGCAAAACATGCAAACAAGTCAGCCCAGTTGCATGTGATCCAAGCAGCAGTAATGACACATGGCTATGCGGCATTAGACCAGAGATAGTCGAGAGCTGCACTGGGCCTTGCTGATTGAGTTGACAGAGATTAGAGCTGCTGTAAGACCCTTCCTGGGCCTTGGGAGGCCGGCCCATGACGCCCAGTCAGCCCATTACCCTCTCCTAGAAGTCTCCAGTAAGGGGAGCAGCAAATCCCCATTTTCCTGCTCATTTTTCCTCTTCCCACTGCTGCTGCGTGCTCCTTCCACTTTTGTTCCTTCTTCTGCTCTTTGTTCTAGCCACGCCATCTTTCGTGGATGATAAGGCAAGTGCATAATTAACTAGAGTGATGTAACCAACTATGCTTACTAATTATTGTTACTTGAAAATGATGCTTAAAATGTTGTTGTTGTGGTTTGACAAAGAGTAAGGCGATATATAAAAGACTGGTAAGTTAAAATCTGCATCATTTGCATTCATATGCATAAGAGGCTCAGTAGATAACATAGTCATATAACCGATCCGAAGTGTCGCAGACATGTCGATGAGGGGGTTATATGGCTCGGCCCAGCGCTCTGAAAAGTCCCACTGGAGGTAGGGACTCCACAGGAGTGGAGGTTTGGACCTCATATGCGAAAGGATGGGACGAGGTGTGGCATCGACAGGTGCGCACCTGGTTATACTGGTATGAGCTCAGAGAATGGACACATGTTACATTGCATCAAGTTAGTTGTGATTGATTAATTATGGTTAAGAATGCTTCATGTTATGAATTGATTATGTTTTAAAAGCTTTGGATGGTATCCTGTTAATTATATACTTGCTGAGTCAAAGACTCACCCTTGCTTCTTTTTTTTAGGTGACTCCATGACAGGCAGATTGGGAGGGGAGTAGTTTCACGTCTTTGCTCACTTCACCATCACCTAACCATGTTACTACTTAAACTTAGTCAGTAACTTAGTATAACTGTTTGTGATCAACTGAACTTGGTGTAAGGGCGATCCATACTTGATGTCACTTCTTTTTTGCTGGATGATAAATCAGGTTAACAACCTCATGATTCTGGTTTGGCAAGGTAAATGGTTAGGACTTGTTGTTCCTTGTTTGGATGGGATTGGTATGAATGCAAATATATGTGTATGTTTGTTTTTATCGGCTGAGTGGATGTCCAAATTATAGGGAAGGTGTTGCCAAAATTTTGAATTTTTAGGGAGTCCATACCATTCCAGGCTTGGATAGGAGCTAGGATGTTACACCTGCATTGGGCCCATCGTGAGAAGGGCCCATAGATCATCTTCTTCACCTGCGAGGCTCGGCTAATGGGCTGGGCATTTGATGCTTCAGCGGATCGGCGTATCTCCCTTGGCGTGTGAAAATTCTGGCTCTTTTTCATGGAGCACCGTGTTCTGTGAGTCTCCACTAAACACTACTGCCAACTTGTAATTTTCCCATCAGAGAGACGGAGATCAAGCATCCTCGATCTCATCCTCACGCCCGAGATTTACTGCGAAGTTGTAGTTTTCTTAAGAACGTTTGCTACTGGCACCAGTACAGCAGTTTATTTGGTGATCTGCAGAGAGTTTCAGAGTTCAGACATCTGGAGTATGATTTCACCGTGCTCATTTCGGTTGCAGGTAAAACGCACGCCGAAGTCTACATTAGATACTTCACTTCCTTTCTATCCTCTTCTGTCTTTCCACTAAACGATGCCATCTACACAAGAACACTTCGCCGACGCACTGCCGAATCATGGACAGGCATGTATCATCATCATCATCAGCTACAACAACAAACGAATCAATCTCATTCATTCTCAGCTCCTCGCTAATCTGATCGCTATGTATGTATTAGATATACCATGGGGCCAAGATCGATCGGTTCTTCATCGGTCAGCCGTTGACGGTGGAGCAGGACCGCCGGATCTCGCCGTCGGCACCGGTCTTAACGCCGAGGGCGGTGAGCCTGGTGAAGGAGTCGGCCCAGCTGGCGAAGAAGCTTTCCTGGCTCTGCGCGAACGCCGCCACCCTTGCCCTCGTCGTGGCGTTCTGCACCAGCACGGCATCCGTGCGCAGCAGGCCCCGTCCGTCCAGCAGGTTGCCGAAGTAGCGGTTGTCGAACACCGACGCGGAGCCGTCGTCGCAGTCCACCGTCGCGGTCGCCGACACCGTGCCGTTCGCCGCCGAGCACGCCCGGATCAGCTCCCCCGCGTAGTCCGTGTTCATCATGCCGTCCGCGGGCACCGTGCTCCCGTTCGCGTCCCTCCGGAAGCGCTCGCCGAACGTGTTGCAGTGCGCCGAGCCGATGGTGTGGCCTCCTGCACGCGGCGAGCGGCACACTCACGGTGGTGAGCTACTGAGCCGAGCTGAAGCTACTTGACAGTTGACAGTGACAGTCCAATGCAGGTTGCTGGTGCAAACCGTGTCCGTTTGTCCGTGTACCTGAGAGGGTGACGAGGTCGTCCAAGGTGAGCCCCTTGTTGGTGAAGCTCGCCGCCATCGCGTCGACGGAGAAGCCGGTGTCGATGATGTTTGCTCTGACGTTGGAGGCCAGCGAGACGAGGCCGTCTCGTCGACCCAGGGAGACCGGCACCGACGGCCCTCCGGTCTGGCTTGCAACAAACGTACAAACATTAGTTCATGAATCAGTAGTAGTACCCTACGTTTGCAATTTATAGTCCTATGATTTTAGTTCTCAGCTGTGGTGGTACTTGGTTTACTGTTTTAATCTAAAAGACATATCATTCATGCAAAAACAACCATATTACTGCTACTGTCATTCCAGTAACTCATTTACATCAGTGTCAAGGTGATACCTACAGGCTATTGGTGAAATGTTGGATCTTACTGCAATTCTGCAAGTTTGTAATTAGGAAAGGAGTGGGTGAGAGTTTCGAAGAAGAGCTGTTCTGAAGTTTCAGAATTCCAATTGTGTCCACTTTCACTTTGCCATTCTCACCCTCAGGACCATCTATCATGTGCCACCCAGTTTATGCGCATCAAAGGGCCAGGTCAGGTCCCAAACATGAGACTAATGGAAACAGTGTAATAGTGTTATGTTCGCTTATCGGCAAGTTCAGTCATGGTCTCCCTGTCCCATTGTGTCTGGATATAATCATTAGACAGACTTGCTAGTTCCTATTTTTGCAAACTCTAGCCACGTCATATCTGGGACCAGCATGAGCGCTCCATTCACTGGATGCGTAGAGATCTAATTCTTCAGCTATTAATGTTCGGAGTTTGCCATATGCTCGTTAAGGCAAATTCATCTTTGCTTAGTATCATTTCTCTAAAAACAAATTCATCTAGGGCATCAAATTGGCCATCGGTATACATCTATGATTCGAGTAAATTGAAGCAAGTCTATATGAGAGAATGAGTTTGAGTAGGGCTGATTGCCATGCTACTTACAAATAAGACAGCATCTCTTGCAGCAAGGACGATAATGTCGCTGCAAGAAACAGTTGCAGGGCACAGGGCTTCAAGCAACCTCTTGGCTGAATTGATGACATTGAACCCCCCGAGCGAGAGGTTCGCAGGATCGGTCCTCTCCGTTCCGTTGCCTTCTATCAGCACCGACGCGTCGCATCCCTGAGATCAAGAAAGCCACATTTTTGAAATTGTATGTTATTGTGCATGCCTGAATTGAAAAGCTCTACCATTTCATTAAAAAAAAAGAGAATATAAACGCCGACTCAAACTAGACACCTATGCCTGAATGGATGTTTTCACAATCTTGATGAGTTGCATGCAACGGCACAGTGATGCATTTTTTTTGGAGAAAAAGAGAAAACTATTCAATTCTTACTGATTTGGGGTGAAAGAATCATAGTTAGTAAATTTAAACAAAAGTTGTATTACTAGTTATGACGGCAGCCACTGAGAAAAGGAAGAACTGACTAGACATTGCAATGCCTCAATGCCATCATATCAAGAAAAAAAAATCTCTTGAATACCCATTCAATTCAAGCCTAGATCTCGCCCATGATGAACATGCGAAGAATCATATCAGAATATGAGCGAGTAGATTATACGCACCCATGAGGCCATGACCCATCACCTTTGAATGCACAAGAACTCCCATGGTGGCAATGCCACTATTCCAGTGCCGCACATTTGCAAATGCAAGTGGCAGAGTAGGTGGTAGCTGCATATTCCTTTCCTTACCTCTACAAAGCAGTCATGGAAGAGCATCCTGAGAAGCTTGCCGGGGATGGTAGGGTCCAAGGTGGAGGCCGACCTGACGATATCCCTCACTGCCAGCTCCACTCCCGGGCAGGAGAGGGCGTAGAAGCGAGGAGAGAGCTGGCCCGAGGAAGACGCCGTCGCAGGTGATGAGCTCGACGGGGACTGCGGTGGAGGAGGAGATGGTCTCGAAGCTGGCGATGGAGGTGGCGCATTTGGAGCCGGGGACGCAGGAGGGAACGGTGCCTTTGCGGCCGGCGACACCGCAGGTGGAGTTGGCGGCCTCGGAAACGGTGTTGCCGAAGATGGAGATGATGGCTTTGGCGCCAGCGACGCCGCAGGCGGAGATAGTGTCTTTGGGACCGGCGATGCTGCAGGTGGAGATGGCGGTCTTGGGGCCGGTGTCGGAGACGGAGACGGCCTGGGCAGCGGCGACGATGCAGCTGGCAAAGATGGTGGCTTTGGCGGCGCCGGCGTTGGAGACGGCGATTGCGAGGAGGCGACCACTACGAGCGTCACAAAGACGACCACTGAGCAAAGAACACTGCATCGTTGCCTCCGATCCATTCTGCAGGAGAACGATGGTGTACTGGTATACTAGCACGCGCTAGCAGAACAAGAAGCTCGTGAGCTCACGAGCACATACCGGAGTGTGGAATGCAAGAAGAGAAAGTTGCTAGCCAGCTAGCTAGCTAGGCACGCGCAGCAGCAAGAACATTGAACAAGCTATAGAGAGACGGATGGATGCGGAGGTGAGAGTTGGTATGGAGAATCTAATCAGCCCAACTAGCAGGGGTGTTCGCCATTAAGGACGGGCCGGGGAGCAGCGGTAATGCACCCTCGGCTGTGCGATCTACGAATGAATGAATGAACAACCAACGCTGCTACACGTACAGGGAGACAATCTCTCGCGTCTCGCGAGTAGCGCTAGTGCAGCCGTGCCACTGTGCCAGCGTGCGAGTGCGAGTGCTAGTGACCGCTTAATTCCGTGGCCGTACCAGCTCGCCCGCCCACGGATCCCACAAATGCGAAGCCTCCGTAGTTCGCGTGGCGAGGCTGGCCGGCCGCCTGGTGCGCCGTAGTAAATTGGGGGCAGCGAGCAGCGCTGCCATTGATGGCGGCATTTAGTTACGCGACGCGGTTGGTTGGGGGCAGGGGGTGAGGGGGGGATAGGGGTCGGCGGGGCGGGCCATGGCGGGCGGGGGCCACGCGCCATCTCCTTTTCTGGGCTTTCAAACTGGGCAGTGGAAAGCTCCGTGGATGAACAGAGGAATAGGTCGAGTGATGAGTGAATGGGTGGATCCGTGGATGGTGTCGGCTGCCGGGCCGGCGGTTTTACTCCGCGCGCCGGCCAACTACCGGTGAGGACGCGTCGGGGTAGAGAGCGAATATGGCCGTGGTACCGGTGGACTGGCGGTGCGCGCGTATTGGTGTCGAGAACTTGGGTAGGCGGAGATTCACGGCAACCCCACGAGGCGCAGGTCGTGCAGCATGAACAGATCTCAGTAATCTTCTAGCGGTGTTGCCGAATGGGCAGGTGGTAACGGAATTTTATTTTTTTTATATTTATTTTTTTCAGAAATAAATGAATGATATTCAATTTTAAAAAATAAATAAATAGATTCCGTCGCTTGACCCGTTGGGCGAGAGTTCGAACCGCCCATCGATCGGACGAGATTTTAAAATCCGTCGACAAATGGCGGGCTTTACTTCTGGCCACGCTGGGTGGCATGCCAAATACCGCCCGACGGAGAAGCGAGTTTGGAGGCCCAAAAATCCGCTGCATGACAGGCGATATTTGAAATCCGCTTGATCAGCGAGCGAAATTGTATGAATCGAGGCGGGGAAAGAGAAGCGAGAGAGGAGAAAAATACAAGGCTAGAAAACCTTGTTTTCAGCAGAATGTCCTTTGTCCAAGCGAGTGGAGAATATCTTTGCCTTGTCATTCCTCGTGAAAGATATATAAGCGGGAATCAATATGAATAATGACGGTCATCACATTGTCTGTAAGCACTTTACTTTATTACTCTTTTATTCTTGATATAATGTATGTTCAATTATTCAACGTGATATGTCGATGTTATTACATTTCTTGGAGCAGATCCAAGACATGCACATACGCTGGTTGTCAATTTAGAATAAACCTTGTTCAAATAAAAGCGAGAATAATATCGGACATATCACGTGAATAATTGAACATACATTATATCAAGAATAAAAGAGTAATAAAGTAAAGTGCTTACAGATAATGTGATGACCGCCGTCATTCATATTGATCGCCATCTTTCACGAGGAATGACAAGGCAAAGATATTCTTCACTGCTTGGACAAAGGACATTCTGCTGAAAACAAGGTTTCTAGCCTTATGCTTTTTTCTCTCGCTTCTGCCTCTCTTCTTCTTTCAAAATGGCAACAATAAGAACTGACGGCCTTAAAAGGCCCAAATTTCGCTCGTTGGACGGGCTGGATTTTTAGCCCTAGTCAAATATCGCCTGATTGGTGGCGGATTTTGGGCACAGAAACTCGCCTGATTCAATCAGGCGGTTTATTTAGATAGCCCCCGTCGAGGCGGTATTTGGCCCTTGCTTGTGGCCGACGCGAAACAAAGCCCGCCCATTTGTCGGCGGATTTTAAAATCTCGCCCAATCGATGGGCGGTTCGAACTCTCGCCCAACCAGTTTGGCGATGGAGTCTATTTATTTATTTTTTAAAATTGAATATCATTTATTTATTTCCAAAAAAAATAAATATAAAAAAAAATAAAATTCGGTGGTAATCTGGCCTGGCGCCCAATAATAGCCCCATATTCTATTTATCCACTTAGCAGATAATATGAACTTGCGTACTCTTGTAAACAGATCCTCTGCCTTTGGGTATAATGGCAAAGGTTGCATGCTTTCATCTCAACCGTGGATATAATATCCGGCCTATTGAGATGTATGGATCGTACGATTGGTTGTGGTGAAATAGCACTATCTTGCTCTCTAGAGAGAGTTACACTAGCATATAATCTCAGATGAAATCAAACATAGCACCTTGGGTTGACCTTTTTGGGCGAAGTGAGGCCGAAAGCTCAAGTGAGATGCTATGCATATGTGAGCCGACCCCTTTGGTGGGTTGGGCTCTAAGCAAATTTAGACCAGGGTGTTAGAGATGGTGTCAGAGCATCAACTCTCGTTGTACGGGCACGTGTGGGCTTAGTGATGTGGGCATATGGCATGCTGGGTTCTAAGCGAATTTGGGTCAAGATGTTATAGATGGTATCAGAGCATGAACCCTCGTTGTACGGGCGTGTGTGGGCTTAGTGGCGCTGCATATAGCGCACATGTGGTGTGCTGACAAGGGAATCAGCCCATTAAGGGGTGAGTGTAATACTCGGCCCATTGAGATGTGTGGCCCATGTGATTGGTTGGCATATAATGCCAAATGGATCAAAACATAGCACCCTAGTTAAACCCTTTTGGGTTAAGCGATATCGAAAGCCCAAGTGAGGTGCTATGCATGTATAAGCCAACTCCTTAGGTAGGCTGAGCTCTAAGCAAATTTGGGCCAGGATGTTATAGATGGTATCAAAGCATCAACTCTCGCTGTACGGGCGTGTGTAGGCTTAATGGCGCGGGTGTGGGCGACCAATTTCCAATACCTCATATTGAAAACTAATCACCCTAAAATTACAAAAAACTTCAGAATTAATATAATAATAATTTTATTACATTAGGGTTTTTACAATACCAAAATTAAGTAATTTACAATTTTATTTCTCCTATTTACAACTTGTTTGAGTGTACAGAAAAACTTAATATTCTTGACTGAAGAGATCCATTTCTTCTTGAGAAAAATTCAATATCTGCAGCGTAAGAAGGATCTGTTCATTTAAAATGAACAGTTCCCAAATAATGGGTGAATATAATAATTATACCAGCAGGTTCCTTGAGAAAATAATATTATTATTATATGAAAGCAATATTCCAGGGATAGTAAGGCTTTATGGTGATTATGCAATTTTGAACTTTTAAAAGCCTTATTTTATTTCTAAAAGAATTTTTATAAGAATACAAATTCTATCATCTTTCTCCATCCTTATTCATTTACAATTCATACAATGATTTTCATAAGATAAATTCATGGATTTTTATAAATAAGAGAGGCATCACCCATTTGACACAACTTCATATACCCGAAGTAGGGTCCATCGATAAATATGTTATTAGCTCTGCAGAACCTACCCAATTTTACCCATATAGTGGCCTACTACATGGATGGGAGAAAATTTGTGTCATTCTTATTTATTAAGCCCAAGTTTTTATAGAAGCAAACAATATCTAGATATTCTCATACTACAGAGCAATATCTAGTGCCCTTGAGTGTCAATCAATACTCTTGATCATCTAACCCAAGACGGCAAAACTCTGTTTCTAAATTTGCTTCTATAGTTTATAGAGTAACAATTCCAAGGAGTTTACACTCTCTCCACCTGGTGTTATTGAGCTGGTACTCCACGTACCGACGGGCCCAAATAACATAACACTGTTTCCGAATTACTCTATATAAATTCAATCAATTTTTCAAACTACAGCTTTTCCACATCAAATAAGTTATCCAATCTAACTTATTTGTACAGACTAATTCTCCATTTTTCATGAGATAATCAAATTTTTAATATTTTTTGCCTATACTAGGGTTTTATCAGGGGTTGAATATTTTTAGATAGCTTTTAAGGTATTGAGGTTTGGATAAAAATTTATACTTGAAATGTATAAATAAATAACTAGAAAATATATACAATAAATAATAAGTAAAGAAATATAGGTATATCAAAATGCATCAAGGATAAGAAAACCTGCCTTCTTCAGTTGTTGGTTCAAACTCAAAAGACTCTTCCAGGAAATCCAACTCAGAAGTCTCGGGAAGTCCTAGATCGTTTTCTATAAAAATGAAAACATAACGAAGATTCAAAAGGGTATTCAAATAGAAATATGCACATGATTTTAGGTTGACAGGATAGTGATGGGTTTTATGGTTTAAAATCATTTTCTTTATAAGATAGGGTATTTAGGAAAAATTTTAGCAGAGTTTCGGAAATTCACTCGGATAGCAAGAAAATTTGATATTTAATTATGTTTATTTTAAAAATGTGGATCAATTGAGCTCTAGAGATCGGGGTCGACAACATTTCTCATGTTCGAGTTCCGAGATAGAGCCAATTGAGGGTAAAAAGAGGATTTTTCAAAAGTTATTCTTTTTACCACTTAAAAATACTTAAGTAGGTCAAAGAAAAAAGGGGTTTTGAAATTTTATTAAATATTTTAATCAGAAAATGGCATTTTAAGTTTTTATGAATTTATTTTTATTATATTGAATTTTATGAATTTTCTTGGATTTAATATGATTTTTGGTAAATTTTAAAGGATAAAAGAAGATAAAAGAGTTTATTTTATAATATAAAATAAAAAATTAGTGTTTATATTTTATAAAATTATTTATGATATTTTTTATTCTCTGTCAATTTTTACATGATTTAATTATTATTTTAATGAATTTTGGCAGCATTTCGGGTTTTTAAATGAGAAAAAAGGGGGAAGAACAGGGTATGAATTTGGGGGGATTCGGAATTGTGGGGGAAGGGTAGTAGGTAGGAGAAATTAAACTTCAAAATCATGGAATTGAGAGTAGGGTGGACCTATTGATGGTGGATTTGGGGCTTGGGACGGTTGGTGGAGGCCGGACAGCGAGGTTGGGGAGGCGGCGAGCTCGGAAGGTCGTCGGCGATGGATTCCAGTGGGTTTTGGCTTGGGGCGGTAGCACCAAAAGCTTTGCGGTATCGAGTGAGAGCTTTTTGGTTCTTTGGCTAAAGCAAATGGTGAATGGGACGGCGAGTTGGGGGGGTGGCCGGAGTTGGGGAAGAAGGCGGGCACGGCAGCGGAATATGGTACTGGAGGGAGGAGAATGGGGCAGAAGGATGGGCTTGGTATGCCACGGCGAGGTTAGGGTTCTATTTATAGGCGGGAGAAAGGGCGGCGGTAGCTGGTGCCGTGTCCGGAGTAGATGGCGGAACAACAGCGAGAAATCCACGGCAAATGGCGGCGGGATAGACTCGGGAAGGTGGTGGATAGGTTTCGGGTTGTCGAGGAGGGTCTGGAGACATCGAAACCATGTTCGGCGGCGAGTTACAGCGGCGGCTGCGTCGTTTTTCGGCGGATGCTGAGGGCAAAAATGGCAGAGCCGGCGGTGGAGAAGAAACACTGCGGGCGGTGGCTTCGGGGGAGACGTAGCTACATCAGGGCGGTCAAATAGAAAATGAATGGTTGGGATTAGAAGTGCTGAATCGGTATGACGGTGTGGCTAGAGATCCATTGGATCTTGATCCAACGGTTCAAAATTGGCGTAGTTACTTAAAGGATTAAGTGGGCTGTGCTGGGCCATAAGCCTTAAGAGCATCCACACCGGAAACTCTATCTCTATTTCTCTCTCTTCTACTCTATTTTATCTCTCCATTACTCTAAAATTCCTTCACACTTTACACTACACCCTAAAAGATTCCTTTCCTCCACCAGAAACGCTATCTCTAAAACTCTATTTCTATACCCATATAGGGTTTCTGCTACGAATGCTCTAATGGGCCTGTTCTGGCCGAGAGATTTAATAGATTTTGAGAATTTTCAAAATAGAGTTAAGGTTTCAAAAATCATAATTAATTATAGAAAAATCATAAAAATGTGAAATTGGTTTCTAAAAATTTATAAAAATAAGGAGAATTTAAATATGAGATAATATTTGACATTTATAAGGTTTTTATCTGTTAAAAAAAGATTAATAGAAGGTGTTTTCTAAGAGATAAAAATTGAGTTTGGATGGGGAATTTATATTTGATTTGGGGAGGGTGTTTTAACTTATTTTTTGATGTGAAAAATTTTTATGCTAAAAATGGAAAATTTTTGGTTATGTTACGGCAGGCATATGGCGCATGGTGCGTGTGGGCTTAGAGTGGTCATACGGCATGGCATATGGGCCGTCACTAAACACACGGTCGCATATCTAGGAGCGATTCTAGACATTTTCCACGTACGCGGTGTACTGATGAGGGCGTCAACCTATTTAGGGGTTAAGTGTACTACCTCGGCCCGTTTGAGATGTGTGGCCCATGTAGCCTATGTGATTGGTTAGCATATAATATCAGATGGATTCAAACATAGCACCACAGGTTAACCTTTTTAGGTAAAGTAAGGCCGAAAGCACAAGTGAGGTGCCATGCATGCGTGAACCAGCCTCTTAGGTGGGCTAGGCTCTAAGCGAATTTGGGACAGGATGTTACAAATGGTATCAAAGCATCAATCCTCGTTGTGAGGGCGCGTGTGGGCTTAATGGCGTGGGCGTATGGCATGGTCACACGGCATGACATATGGGCCGACACTAGACACAAGGTTGCATACCGAGAGGCGATTCTAGACATTTGTCGCGTATGCAATGTGCTAACACGGCGTCAGCCTATTGAGGGGGTGAGTGTAATTCCCGGCCCGTTGAGATGTGTGGCCCATGTGATTAGTTCTGGTAAAATAGTACCATCTTGCTCTCTAAAGAGAGTTACGTTAGCATTTATTGCCAGATGGACCTAATCAAAGCACCTCGGGTTAACCTTTTTGGACGAAGCGAGGTCGAAAGCCCAAGTGAGGTGTTATGCATGCGTGAGCCAGTCTCTTAGGTGAGCTGGGCACTAAGCGAATTTGGGCCAGGGTGTTACAATGGATGACAATGTTCAGTACGATCGAGGCGAGTAGCACCCTCAAAGCCAACGGTTTCTAGTGTGTTTTGGAATAATTCAAGATTTGAGATTGAAAAACAAGCAAACGGTGGAGCACCTAGTGCAGTCTCGAAAAACTCTCTTATTCTCTTCTACTTAGAGGCAGTCTCTAAGCCAGGGCGAATACAGATCTAGTGAGGGGATCCCGAGAGGGGACGATGGATATGTCTGAACACTCCTAAAAATTTGTAACCAAAATGACCTAGGTATTTAGTGATCTATTCCGGTAAATACACAACTGGTAGAGACCGATAGCCTTATGTCGGGGATTGAATAAAATATCCTGATGGTTAGGCCATACACGACTCCTGTGGTGCGTACCCGGGGAGAATAAGGCGAGTGCGGTATACTCGGGCTGATACTGTTGTAGGCCTAAGATAGGTACCCCCTTTGACTTTGGAGCGAGGGCAAGACCCCGCCCTTTTTTGCGCCTCCGCGTCGTTTTCTTGTTTCTCAGGCCATGCAGGAGAAGCCCGGCCGAGTCTGAGGCGAGGCACGAAAAGAGTGGAGCACATGTTGAGCTCGTGAACAAAACCAGAGTAACGGAGGGCGGAGGCGGGCGTGGGGCGGACCTGAAGCCGGATCTGGCCCAGTGAGCAAGGGGGGCGAGGCGAGGCACGAGCACGGGACAAGAAGCACATGTGGGACCAAGCGGAGCCAGAGTGCAGCAAACGGGGGGGGGACGGGGCGGAGCAGCTTGGAGGACGACGGAGGAGGTACCCCCGCTGGTCACGGAGCCATGAAGACAGGCCGTACAACCGGGCCTGCCACTTTGCCAGAGCACTCGAGTAGACGCCAGGCAGGGAAAAGCCGGCTTGTAACCGTAGTATATGTGTAATTCCCCGCGTGACCCCGGGTAAGGAGTCAAATGGAAGGGCAAAACGGTAAAGGACGTGGTTAACAATCCACGAAATGACTACCAAGTCCTCAGCTCGGGAGCAGGTGAAGGGCAAGACATGTAAAACGGCAGGTATGTGGCTGGCAGCCCGCGGTCAGGACCGATCGGGAAAGGAGCCGCCATTGCATGATCTTGTACAATCCCTCCCCTATAAAAAGGGAAGGGGTGTCAATGAAAAGCAGACTCTTTCCTCTCAGGTGTTGTGTTCTTTCCATCCACGAGTACAACCCGCAAAATCTGAGTTCCATCGATCATCGCGTCGCGGATTGCTCTATAGCGATCTCCATGCTGGGGATAGCCTCGCTACGTTAGTGGGATCGTTCCCTAGCGATGGCGCCGTCCGTGGGGATCGACTGCTTATGAAAGCCGTCGCTTCCGGGTTAGCTTGATGAAGAATCACCGATGATCATGCCACCAAAGAGGAGGATCGCGACCTCATCTCAGGGTGCTACCACGGGAGCTACAGGTGGAAGATCGGGAGGCGGCGAGAAGCGAACGCTTGATCGTTTGCGAGTGCAAAACGAGAAGGTCAAGCCCTATCTGGCGGAGGATCCGGAGTCGCGCCGCCGCCGCCGCTTTATTCTTTGGACGCGCAATCGCCCCGAGCATCGGCCGCAGCGGCGAACGATCAACATTTGCACGCAGGAGGAGGGCGTGGGCGTCAAATCACCAGTGGCGAGTGGTGGACAAGGCGAGCCACCCTCAAAGGGCGAGAGGGGCGCAGGAGGCGCTCGACCCCAACATACGGGCGTTGATGGAGGCAAACGAGAAACTGATGGCGGAGGTCCAGCGTTTGCAGGGGCAGGTGGACCGAGGATTCACCGTGTCTCAGGATGAGAGCCTAGATCAGGAGGTGCTGTCACCGGCGCACGCAAGGGCAGCCCGGAGTGAGGACGACCCTAAACCACTTTGCGCCAGGCTCCGCGCGAAGAGGTGGCCTTCTCCGGGGAACTTCAAGCTCCCCGTCATCAAGCCATATAACGGCAAGGCAGACCCGAGGGAATTCCTCCGCTTCTATGACACCGCCGTAGAGGCAGCGGGAGGAGACGATGACATCAAGGCCAAGGGGCTTCTACTGGCACTCGAGGGCATAGCCCTCTCATGGTATTCCTCTCTCGAGCCAGGTTCCATTGAAAGCTGGCCATAGCTCCGCGCCAAGATGGAGAGCAACTTCCAGGGGAACTTCGATGGGATGAAGGAGGAAAGCGACCTGTTCGCCGTAAAGCAGCGCCAGGGGAATCCCTCAAAAGCTATTTCCAGCGCTTCTCCAAGATTAAGTGCCAAATCCGGGGGGTCATCGACACCACCATCATCAACGCAGCACGCTGTGGAATGCGAAGGCGGCCGTTGGCCGAGAGATTGGCCCGCAAAGAGGTTCATACCGTGGAGGAGCTATTTGCCAAAATGAAAGGTACGCTTGTGCGGAGAAGGATAACCTTCGGAGGGAGGACAAGCCGCGGTGCGAGCCGTCAAGGCGATCCGCGCGCAAGAGGAATCAAGAGAAAGAACCCGCGTCCAGGACAAAGGGGAAAACTCGTGGCCAGGAACACGAGGAAAAAGACAAAGGAAAAAGAATCCACTATATCGATGAGCGGACCGAGCGACGCGATGACAAGGGGGGGCGGCTGGAGCAGCAAAGGCGGAGCCCGCCCCGCTGGCACGACAAGCGAGAAGGCGATCGGCCCGTACCCAGGTGGGAAGAAGCAGCCAGGAGGAGGTACCACTGCGAGTACCATGGCGAGAATAGCACGCACGATTCGATCCACTACAAAGTGATCGAAGGGTATCAGCGGTTCGAAGCCAAGAGGAGGGAAGGCGAAGCTCTCCCATTGCCGCCGCCACCGCCGCCCCCACCACCTCCGGAACACCAACGACCCCAGCTTCACGGAGCGATAAACCACATGCACCGAGTCATCAACACCATTGTCGGAGGATCCTCCCTACATATGTCATCCAAGAGGCAGCACAAGGCATACGCAAGACAAATCAATCACGTTGGAGTCAATCCATCGTTCACCCCTCAGTAGGAACATGAGCCCATTGTATTCACAGATGAAGATGAGCAGGTAGTGCACTTCCCACATCACGACTCCTTGGTAATTACTGCCATAATTGCTGACTGTGAGGTGCGCAGGGTACTAGTTGATGGAGGGAGCGCGGCGGATATAATTTCTGCCGAAGCCTTCAAGCAGATGATGATTCCCTACGACCGCCTAAAGAGGTCGGAGGGTGCATTAGTGAGCGGGAAGCGCCATTGGCACCATCGGGCAGATAGAGTTGGAGGTGACCTTCGCAGCACAACATTCCAGTGTCACCCGTCGCGTCATATTCGACATCGTCGATATGCCTTTTCAGTACAACGCCATAATGGGGCGAGGGTCGTTGATCGCGTTCGGAGCTATCATACACCACGGCTTCTTGTGCATGAAGATGCCTTCGCCCGGCGGCACCATTATAGTCCGGGGAGATCAAACGCTCGCACGAAAGATAGATTTGGAAGGGTCTCCTCAGGTCAAGCACGTCTACACGACAGAGGAAGACCCTCTCCTCGAACAACGCAACAAATGGCTCCCAAAGCCACGCTCCCAGGGGGAAACGAAGCGGGTGGCGATACAACCTAACAGTGACAAAATGGTCACTCTAAGTGCTGCCCTAGCCCCAGAAGAAGAACAGGCTTTGCTGCGGGTCCTTCAGGAGTACGAAGGCGTGTTCGCATGGGGCCATCAAGACATCCCCGGCGTAGAGCGAAGCACGATTGAACACGTGCTTGCCATCAAGCCGGATGTGAAGCCCAAGAAACAAAAGCTCAGGAAGCTCGCGGTCAAAAGGCAGGATGCAGCAAAAGCGGAGGTGGCCAAATTGCTTCAGGCTGGGATCATTCGCGAAGCCATTCACACTGGTTGGCTAGCCAATGTGGTCCTCGTGAAAAAATCCAGCGGGGTGTGGAGAATGTGTACTGACTTCACCGACCTGAACAAAGCATGCCCAAAAGACGATTTCCCCTACCCCGCATCGACCAGCTCGTCGGCTCTACCTCCGGGTCAGAGATGATGAGTTTTCTCGACGCATACTCGGGATACCATCAAGTATATATGCGCAGGGAAGATGAGGACAAGGCAGCGTTCATTACACCTTTCGGCACGTACTGCTTTGTGCTTATGCCTTTTGGCCTCAAAAATGCTGGTGCCACCTTCGCGAGGCTAATCGCCAGAATCTTCGCTAAACAATTGGGGCGCAACATAGAAGCCTATGTGGACGATATCGTCATCAAGAGCGACAAAAAGGAGGGCCATGTCACCGACCTTCGCGAAACTTTCAACAGCCTGTTGGCAGATAAGGTAAAACTCAATCCTGACAAGTGCGTCTTTGGTGTGAAGGCAGGAAAGCTGCTGGGATTCCTGGTCTTCGAGCGGGGCATCGAAGCAAACCCTGAGAAGATCCGAGCAATCCAAGACATGGCCCCGCCAAGAAACGTGAAGGAGGTCCAAAGACTGGCGGGCGGCTCGCCGCACTCAGCAGGTTCTTGCCAAAATCCGCAGAGCAAAGCCTCCTGTTCTTCAAAGCATTACGAGCGAGCGAGGTCTTCTCCTGGACGAGTGAGTGCCAAGCCGCATTCGACGGTCTAAAGCAGAGTCCCATGAAGTTGCACACTCTGCAAAGCCCAAAGCAAGGCGAGGAGCTGCTACTCTACTTGGCTCCAAGTCCTTCCGTGGTGAGTGCTGTCCTGGTACGAGAGGAAGCTACGAAGCAGCAACCAGTGTACTTTCTCTCCGAGGCCTTGCAGGGGGCGAAGCTCCGCTATTCCGAAATGGAGAAGCTAGCCTACGCATTGTTGATGGCCTCGAGAAAGCTTCGACACTACTTTCAAGCAAATCGAATCAAGGTGCCCACCGCATACCCGCTAAACTCCATGTTGTCCAACAAAGAAAGCTCGGGACACGTCGGCAAGTAGGCGGTCGAGCTCGCTCCCTTTGAATTATCCATCGTCCCGCGCACGGCGATCAAGAGCCAGGCTCTAACAGATTTCGTTGCAGAATGGACATCGCCGGCGCTTGAGGACAAGAACGATGCGGAGGTATGGCTCGTCAGCTCCGACGGGTCATGGGGCGTGAATGGCGCAGGGATAGCAGCAGTCGTCACAACCCCTGGAGAGGAAAAGGCGGAGTTCGCGGCAAAGCTAGAGTTCCCTTCGACGAACAACACGGCTGAATATGAAGCACTTCTCCTAGGGCTTCGCAAAGCCAAAGCCATTGGTGCCAGGCACGCCATCTTGCGGACTGACTCGAAACTCATTGAGGGACACGTCTCCAAGGAAAACCAGGTGAAAGACGAGCATCTTCAGAAGTACGTTGAAGCAGTCAGGGCGATGGAAAAAAGCTTCACCGGGTTCTCCATACAAGCCATACCACGGGCACAGAATGAACGAGCCGACGAGCTGGCAAAGGCGGCCGGAGCCGACGGCGCTTTACCCCCAGCTGTATTCTTCGAAGTGCTCCAAGCCCCGTCGATCTCCTCCCAGGTGAACCTCGTAACCCTGGCGGCCGGCAGCGACTGGCGAGGGGAGACATACAACTACCTCCTCGACGGCACCCTTCCGCAGGACGAAGCACAAGCTAAGCGTTTGGAGATCCGAGCAAAGAAGTATGCCATCATTGAGGGGCTCTTGTTCCGTGGCCGACTCTGCGCCCCGTGGCTTCGCTGCATATCTGGGGAAGAAGGAATTGAAGCCTTGCGTGAGGCACACGAAGGGGCTTGCGGAGCGCACCAAGCCCCAATGAACCTTGCAGGCAAAGTATTCAGGATGGGCTTCTACTGGCCATCAGCACTTCAAGATGCGGAACACTTGGTCAAACACTGTCATGCTTGCCAGTGGATGACAAAGCAAAAGAAGGCCCCGCCCAGCGAGCTGCACCTAGTACCCCCAGTTTGGCCCTTCGCCAAGTGGGGAATCTACATCGTTGGTCTGCTCGTCAAAGCCAGGGGGAGCCTGCAATTCGTAATCTTCGCCATCGATTACTTCTCCCGCTGGATCGAAGCAGAACCAGTAGCGAAGATAACGGCAGAGGCTGCAACCAAATTTTTCTGGAAAACGATCATCTGCAGGTACAGGGTCCCATATGAAATCGTCACGGATAACGGATCCCAATTCGAATCCAAGAGATTCCAGGAATATTGCGAAGGCATCGGAACAAAGATCTGCTTCGCGTCGGTCGGGCACCCACAGGCAAACGGCGCGGTTGAAAGGGCTAATGGGTTGCTCTTGGATGGCATTAAGAAAAGGCTCTATAACTCAACGAAGGGTATGTGGCCCGACGAACTTCCTAAAGTTCTCTGGCGTGACGCACTTCCACATCGCGGCTGCCGCTTCTCCCGCTCAAAGCTAATTTTCGGAGAAGAAGCCGTTTCACCTGCGGAGATCCAAGCCAAATCCCTCCGCATTATTAGTGCAAGAAGAGGCGGACGTCACACACGATCTGACGGAGGAAGGTAGACCCCAAGCCTTAGTCACCATGAGAGCATACGCGAAGGCTTCGACGCAAAGCTTCGGCAAAAAGGTTAAGAAGCGTGACTTGGCGCCGGGAAACATGGTACTTAAACGAGCAGCTCCGACGTTCGCCAAGCTCGAGTCCACATGGAAAGGACCATACATCATCAAAGAATCCACAGCGAAGGGCGCTCACAGGCTCACCACCTTGGATGACAAGGAAGTGCCGAGGACCTGGAACACTGATGCGCTCAAGAGGTTTTACTCTTAGTGTAAAAAAACTGTACAAACGTCCATCAATGAAAGCAAGTCGCAACCGAGGGCCGCTTAGTGCCCCCACCTGTGGTTTTTCCCCTTCGGGGGTTTCCATGTAAAAACCTGGTGTCTCCTTGCATACAATGCAGCGTGTTACAAAACCCGGGCAAGTGCCACGACGCTACCTTCGCTGCGAGTGTTTGGTCGGGCTAACGTCCCACCCACTCCCTCGCTTCGACGGACTCGCGGTTAGCTAAGGTCTAACGCGCTACCTTCGCTCCGAGTGCTTGGTCAGGCTAACATCCCACCCACTCCCTCGCTTCGATGGACTCGCGGTTAGCTAAGGCCTAACGCGCTACCTTCGCTCCGAGTGCTTGGTCGGGCTAACGTTCCACCCACTCCCTCGCTTCGACGGACTCGCGGTTAGCTAAGGCCTAACGCGCTACCTTCGCTCCGATTGCTTGGTCGGGGTAACGTCCCACCCACTCCCTCGCTTCGACGGACTCGCGGTTAGCTAAGGTCTAACACGCTACCTTCGCTCCGAGTGCTTGGTCGGGCTAACGTCCCACCCACTCCCTCGCTTCGACGGACTCGCGGTTAGCTAAGGTCTAACGCGCTACCTTCGCTCCGAGTGCTTGGTTGGGCTAACGTCCCACCCACTCCCTCGCTTCGACGGACTCGCGGTTAGCTAAGGCCTAACGCGCTACCTTCGCTCCGAGTGCTTGGTCGGGCTAACGTCCCACCCACTCTCTCGCTTCGACGGACTCGCGGTTAGCTAAGATCTAACGCGCTACCTTCGCTCCGAGTGCTTGGTCGGGCTAACGTCCCACCCACTCCATCGCTTCGACGGGCTCACGGTTAGCTAAGTCCTAGCGCGCTACCTTCGCTTCGAGTGCTTGGTCGGGCTAACGTCCCACTCGCTCCCTCTCACCGACGAACTCACCGCACCGACCTGCGCGTTACCGCTGCGGTACACGAAACCGTAGCTCAGGTTTCACAAGGCAAGAAAGAAACATTTCCAAACACGAAACTCTGAGACAAAGGCGATAGCATTTGCTCCGTCGGAGCATCGGATAATGGATACATTCAAAAAAAGAGAAAGGCTTCATCAGAGCACTTTAGGATTATAAATGACATTATCGAAGCTCGGATTATTCAAGTTTGGCAGGGCCTTTTCCCGCCAGGCGCCCGGCGGAAGCAGGCGCGCCCGAGACGCACCGGCTTCACCACAGGCACCCGAGCTAGCCGGAGAAGGCGGCGGCGCTAGAAGGTCGATGTCATTGTCTTCCCCGTCGGAGATAACGATTGGATGAAGGGCATCAGCCCCTGGAAGAACGGCGTCGACAAGCTAGGCCACGCCGCTGCGCGGCCAGCAAGGCCACGACATGACCTCCCCGCCTCACCCGTGGAAAGCCTCGCATCAAGAGCTCAGAGCGATCTTGTCGCCGTCGCTAAGATCAGGTATGGCGACGATGGAGGAGAGGGACGAGAAACCAGAAAGGTAGGAAGACACGTTGACGCGCTATGAACGATACAGGGTCGCGAAGTAGGAAGAAGTCACATCGTCGGCGACACCGGCATGTATATATAAGGTGGAAGGAGCTGCCCAGGCCAAGCGGTCGAGCCTCGAAACACGAACGGGCGCAATGGCATTAAGGACCTCAGAAGCTGAGGAGAACCACGTCGGGGAAGAGCAGGCCCGGAACCCCAAGCATCGCAGCCGCGCTCGTTCATAAATCGGGGTGGAACCAAGGCGACTCTACGCGCATTATCATTAGTAGGCAGGCGGACGGACGAGACGAGAGAGGTCAGTATGCGCGGTCCCCCGTCAGCTCGATGCAAAAGACCCGAAGAGGAATAATTAACCCGCGAAGTTTGAGCGAGGTAACTTAGGAGAAGGCAAGGAGAAAAGAAGTACACGCATACAAATTTCTTATCATGTTCGAATAGGTTCGCTCGCAGGCGAAGGATTTACAATAGAAGGAGGAGCTACGAAGGGGGCTGCTTCTCTTTGCCCTTTGCTTCGCCGGCTAGCCCTGTCTTAGTCGTGGCCCTTGAAGTGTCCATCGCCGCCCGGGCCCGGCGCACCGACTCCCCCGCCGCCACCTCACCGTGCTGACTCCAAAAGTCTGAGATAAAGCGAGAGGCCAAGTGGGTCACGGAGGGAGAGGGTCTTCCTACCGAAGCAAGGTCAGAAAACCCAGGTTGGCTTGCAGTAGCGGAAAGTGGCGCCGAAATACTCCCGGACATGCCCGCAACCCTTCGCCTCGAGGAGTTGGGCCGTCTTCAAAGAACCCAGCCGGGCACAATGGCTGCCGAAGGCCACGGCGGAGCTCCCTAACAACCCGGCGGAATTCTGGAGGAACTTGATGGACTCCATGCCTGGAGCAGGGGTGCGGCTCGAGGCATCAATCCCAAGTCGTGGGAGTTACTGAAGGAAAGCGTCGGTCGCCCCTTGGATACCAGTAGTAAGGGTGTCCACAAGTTTCTGGGCAGACTCGCAGCGCTCCTCCGCTCGCCGGGCGCTGATAAGGTGCATTTGAGCTTCACCCTTCGCCGTGGCAAGCTGACGAGGGTGCTCCTCCGTGGCTTTTTTGAGCATCTCCTTAGCGAGCTCCGCCACCCTTAGGAGGTCCTTCAGCTCCCCGATCCGACCGTCCTTCTTCTGCTCGTTTCGCTCCGCCACAGCGCGAGCCTGCTCCGCGATCGCGAGGCTAGCCTTCAGTGAAGACATGAGGTCCTCCAGCTCGGCATTCCTGGCCGCCAAGCCCCGACTCTGGCTCAGCTCCTCCTGAACCTTCGCCAAGGTCTCGGTGGAGGTGCGCAAGGCCCCTTCCAGGCGAGCCCTCTCCGCATCGAGTTCCTCCACACGTTTTAAGGCCTGGGCGAGCTCCCGGTTTGATTGAGCATAGTCGCGGGTTTGCGCCCGAACCCGCTTGGCCACCTCCACGGCCACAAAGGCCCCCTGCGACGGATAACAGCACGGGTGAAGTGGGGTGAAAATAAAGACCCGCGGGAAGGTACGCAGTAGAAGTTAAAGAAATGAGCACCTTTCATAAAGAGATCCGTGGAGGCGTCGCTCAGCGCGAAGCTGTCGAGACCCCCGAAAAGACGCCTGGACTCCGACTCGGAGTGGAAAGCTCTGCGCATCTTCTCAGAGCCGAGGCCGTCGTGGCCCAGCTATGGAAGTCCAGGGACGAGAGCCCCGAAGTATCGAGTCAGGGGGCAGACCCTTGGTACCCCTGGGCTCCCCCAGAACCCAGGACCGAAGCCGACAGGGAAGGGCCGAGAGGTGCTGACGCCAAGGGAGGAGGCAGCAGAGCCGGATAAACCCCAATGACCCCGGGTCGGCGACTGGAGGAAGAAATCCTCGCCCGTGTCGAGAAGGACCACGACCATGAGGCGATCGCCGGCGGCAATAGCGAGGCTCAAGACTTCGACCGACCTAGCGGGGGCTGGTGGTCCGACCGCCGGCTCGGTGGACGGCGGTTCAGTAGGCATCGCCACGTCCGTCATCTCCGCGTTATTTCCCCCTGCGTGCACCTCCTGATCAAGCTCAGAAAGGTCGATGCCACCTAGAGAGCTCATAGGGAAGGTTTCGGGAGTCAGACCTTCGGCGCCAGGGGAGTGTCGGGAACGGACGCACCCACACGGAAACTGCGTGCGTCTCCCACAGGTGAGTTGCTCACTCCTTGGGCGTGGACGCGCGCCCCCTCCTGTGAAGGGCTGCCTGCCCTTTTGGAGGGCGCGCGCGCTACCTCCAGTTGGGGGCTGCTTGCCTCCGCGTCGTTGTCCAGGTCCACAAGCTCCATACCCAGAATATTCAGGAAGGAGAGTCTAGGGGAACGCGCTCTAGACGGGCCGGCGCCGAGGGAAGGACCGCTGGCGCGCGATGGGGCTGACGACATCGCGGCGGCGGAGGCTGAGGAATCCCGTCCCTCCTCCTTCTCGTCGTCCGTGTCAAAGTTGTCGTCATCACCCTCGCTTGCGTCCCTGCTCCCGTCCGAAGGGGGCACGGCCTGCAGCAGGCGAGTGGAAGTCACCCTGGCCCTCTTTGCTGGACGGGGGGAGTCGCCGGTGCCCCTGGGCTAAGGGACCACGCGGGGCCCCCAATCGGCGAGACAGGCGTCGCGCACGGCCCCAATCGCTTCCATTGCGGCCTCGTACTCTGCAGGCTTGCAGGGCCCGAGGAGCCCGCGCGCCCGTCTCTCCGCCGCACCACACCCGAGGCTGCGAACCCCCGGCAGCCGATAGATGGGCAACGTCCCATTCGCGGACCACTCCAAGGTAGCAAGGGGATCCCTCGCTAGGGGCTCAATGCGGCTGAGGTAGAACTCCTCCGCCAAATCGCGCATTGTGCTCTGGTGGTGGAGGGCCTTCAGGTATGTAAGGAGCTCCTCTTCCTCGGTCGTCGCCGTCAGGTTGGGCGACCGGATGGCCTGCATAGGACCCATGGAGGTGCGAAGCAGGGAATCCTGGTGGTCGAGCGCCTGGTAATACCAGCGCTGCATCCATCTAGCCTCCCACTTCCCCTTAGCAGCGGCAACGGGAATCTCTTTCACAAGCGGTCGCTTCGTTTGAAAATTCAGCGAGCCAAAGCACGACCGCTAGCCCCCCTCACCAGTTTTCTGTTGCTTCGGCTGACAGAAGGCATCCTCGATAAGTGAGAATAGACGTCCGGTCAGCACGTGCTAGGCGGGACGAAACGCCCAGTTCAATATCGCCATGCGAACTATGGCGTTGGGCGTAAGTTGCGAGAGCTCGCCTAAGAATCGCAAAATGTCCACCACCGGTGGCGGGAGGCTCGAGTCCGCCTCGAAGGCGGCAAACACCACCGCCTCGTTGGGCTGCGGTTGGGGCGTCTCCTCCCTGCCCGGGGCACGCATGGTGGAACGGGCCACGGCGAACTCGGCCGCCAGCGCGTCGAGGTCGGCAGGACAAGAGAGCGCCCGGGGCGGGGACAACGCGGCGTCTTCCTCGCAAAGATCAGCTTCACTGGGCGTGAGGGAGCCATGAGTGAGGAGGAGAGCAGGAAGACAAGGCGTGAGCGCGGCGGAAGGAGAAAGACCGAACAACAGGAGCAAAAAGCAAAAGCCGGACAGCGCAGCAAGGTGTGAAGGTGAAGGATGGGTGAAGCCCCCTGCTCTATGGGTAACATGGTTATAAAAGGATGGCGCGGTGAAGCCCAACGTTGGATACAGACACGTGGTGCCAATCGCGCGGAAAGGGGGGAGACGTGCGCGACGTGGGCAGGTGGGCGACTGGCAATGGCCCGGAACCCTAAATGTCATAATAAGTGGCTGCAGACGGGCGAGAAGACAAGGCGGCGTGGCTTGAAGGGGAGCCAATAAGAGTGTGCCATGGCAAGAGGAGCGATTCAGGACCTCGGGAAGCGTAACCGGCGCGCCATCGGGCGCAGAGGAACCCGCGGGGAAAGCCTCGCTCCGCGCGCCCAAGGGGCTACAAGGACTCAGGCCTCATTGTGACATGGCCCAGGGGCCCGGCGGAGCAAACCCCTAGCCATGAGGGGCTCCTGTTGTAGGCCTAAGATAGGTACCCCTTTGACTTTGGAACGAGGGCAAGACCCTGCCCTTTTTTGCACCTCCGCGTCGTTTTCCTGTTTCTTAGGCCACGCAGGAGAAGCCCAGCGAGGGGAGCGTGGAGGCCGAACGTAAAAGAGCGGAGCACATGTTGAGCTCCGGCGGAGCAAAAGGCGGAGCAACGAAGGGCGAAGGCGAAGCGTGGGGCGGACGCAAAGCCCAGATGCGAAGCCCAACGGAGCAAGGGGGGAGCAGGGCGAGGCACGAGCACGGGACAAGAAGCACACGTGGGACCAAGCGGAGGCAGAGTGCAGCAAACGGGGGGACGGGGCGAAGCAGCTTGGAGGACGACGGAGGGGGTACCCCCGCCGGTCACGGAGCCATGCAGACAGGCCGTACAACCAGGCCTGCCACTTCGCCAGAGCACTCGAGTAGACGCCAGACAGGGACAAGCCGGCTTGTAACCGTCGTGTATGTGTAATTCCCCGCGTGACCCCGGGTAAGGAGTCAAATGGAAGGGCAAAACGGTAAAGGGCGTGGTTAACAATCCGCGAAATGACTACCGAGTCCTCAGCTCGGGAGCAGGTGAAGGGCAAGACATATAAAACGGCAGGTATGTGGCTGGCAGCCCGCGGTCAGGACCGGTCGGGAAAGGAGCCGCCATTGCATGATCCTGTACAATCCCTCCCCTATAAAAAGGGAAGGGGGTGTCAATGAAAAGCAGACTCTTTCCTCTCAGGTGTTGTGTTCTTTCCATCCACGAGTACAACCAGCGAGAGCGTGAGTTCCATCGATCTATCCCGGGTGCGCGGATTGCTTTGTAAGCGATCTCCCGCACCGGGGATAGCCCTGCTTTCTGTTCGTGGGATCGTTCCCACAATAGATACCCCAGTGGATGATGCTTGAGAGTGGGTCTCTTTACTTATGGGTCATTGAACGTGTCGTCATGGGCCCCGAAGAGGTGCATCTGGATGGTCAGCCCAGTGCTCTTGTTGTCCCGAGAATTCTTCCACGTCTAGACTCCGAAGCCTTTCGGATAAGGATGTTTCTTAGAACGCAAGTTAGTATGTTTTTAGGATATACCTGTAATTATGGTAGGATTTATAATTATCATAAGCGCTTTCCTGTTCGTATAGAACCAGGATTGCGTGTACCTTGTACTACAAAATACCTTCCTCATGGAAGGGGGCAATTCCACAACCTCATCACAATAACACAAATGCATCCGTGCCACTAGAGTGGGGTTGTTATCTCCTTCCGAGAAGTTTAACCTAGGATAAATCTCTGTGTTTGATCTACTCTTCATCTCGGCGAATCCGTACATCTACGACGAAAACCCTTCAACAGGAAAGGGTTGTTTGGTCCCTCAATTAACAAGTAAACTCAACGGGGAATCGATTTCCCAATCGTCGACACCTTGCATGGTAGTTAACATGTTCGTTATTTACTCATTGCATGTAGGAATGATTTAGCTATTAGTGCGGTTAGAGCATGTACAGTGGTGTAGAGCAATGCCTACATGTCAGTGACGGTGCAGTCGACTGCACAACTGTAGACTATCTGGATCTGTAGAGCAATTGTCTTTATCTTTATCCACATCTTCTATAGTTATATGTATAGATGGCTTGTACAGTGGGTTGTCTCTTCATTTATCTCTACAGACAACACAATTCCACTTATATTTAATGCATTTTTATTTATTCTCGTGCTAGAGTTGACTACATGCATAGAGACAACATCTTGCTATCTCTTTGCTTTCTCTCATCCATGTCATCAAAAAGCTGACACGGTAACATCTATAGACATCTAAGATATACCGATATACATGATCTCAATGGAGCCTCTGCAACGCAATGAGGCTGGCGTGAGTCTAGGAACAACACTAGCTACTGCTTGTTTATAGAGTAACATTATCTCTTTATATTTAACTACTTACGTACTGTTCGTTTTCATTAGTTGAGTTGCATATAATAGAAAAATGATGTGGCACGCTAGTTGCCGGCATCAAATTTCGTTATTTATTCCTAGGGTAACTTACTAGTAAGCTGATTACTTTGAATGGTAAGCTGAATTTCGAGTGCTTCTCCAAGCAGCTACTCCTACCTATTATTCTTTTTCGTTAGTTGAGTTAATCTAACAAAAAAAAAGGGCATGGCAGGGTGACGACAATGTGCAAGAAGAGCTCACTAATGCTGCATGCCGGAGGTGCTCAACAGCAACGAGTCCACATGGGAGGAGCTCGTCGCCTTCCCGACGACCGAATCAAGGTGGGAGGTGCCGGGCGAAGGGCTGGACAGGGCTCAACGACGAGTAGACGTACCAGCGGGGAGGCCATTGAGGGTTTGAGACACATCGGCGACATGTGGGGCCGTGCTCGGGAAGAGAGAGATGCGCCGTCGATGCATCAAGAATGGCAATGTCTCACGGGGAAAGGGCGCAGTGGTGCATGGGAAAGTCGCCGTGATGCTCGTGGAGGCCTAGAGACGTGGGGCAGTCCAAGGCAGCGCAAACGTAGGCGAAGCGGTGCGGGGTAGGCTGGGGTGGAGCACCGAGATGCTCGGATGCACGTGGCCGGGCCAACACGAAGCACTAGGATGCGCGGAGATGCAAAACGCGGGGCAAGTCGATGTTGAGGCTCGTTGCAGGCAGTTTGCCTGCACAGAGCACATGAAGAAGCGGGGGTGGGCCGGTGCGGTGGTGCAGTGCACGGGGTCGCCGACGATGAGGCACAAAACAAGAGGATGGCCGACGCGGTGGCGCGACGACACATGGCGGGCTAGCGTAACCAGAGATGCATCGACAATAGGAAGGGCACGAGCGCGGCTGACGACGTGGTGATCATGGCTAGTAAGACCTTCAGCTTCAAGCTATTCGACAAAATGCTCCGGGTCTTGCTCAATCCTAACATGGGCAACCAATCACGTGCTCGCACAACCCAGACTCAAGTGTTAAAAAAACCAATCGCCATAACTTGTATTGACTCAACCTGACTCCCATCTCGCCCTTCTTGGGTTCTTCCAGTCCAGATCCTGAGCGTTGCCTCGCTTCTCTGCCAGGGCGGCATAGTGTGTGGCCGGTTAACTTCATCCGAGCTCAATCTCTGCCTGGCCTGCTCACAAACAGGCCCAGCTTGAATTGGGCTCGTAATAAGTCCGATTTTTATATTTAATTTAAATCTGAAATAAAAAATTAATATACCGTTTGAAATAATTAAATAACTAACCGTCCGCCACACAACAGTCGGGTGGGAAATAAATCCCGCTCATCTGCGGGCGGTTTTTATATATCTCACCCATTGGATGGGCGGCTGCTCTGCTAGGGAGAATCCTGCCCGTTGCTTAGACGAGATTAAATTCCGTCCGTCCGTCGGGCAGGATCTATTTTTCATAAAAAAAAAAAAAGGAGAGCCGGACAGGGCTCGAACCCGTGACCGCTGGCGATCGAGCGCGTCTAGCTCAACTCTTTTAACCAGTGTGTCCTTGAGACTTTCTCATCCCTGAGAGACGTTGGTTGTTTTTATTATCTTAAACCTTGTTCGGCAGAATTCTTGTTAGCAGACGCCCATCCAACGGACGAGATATATAAAAAAACCATCCGACGGACGGGGATTTATCTTCCGACAGACTGTTGGGCGGCGGGTGGATAATTATTTAATTTTTTTCAAATGGCCTATTAATTTTTTTATTTCGGAATAAAAATAAATATAAAAAATAAAAATTTCAATAAGTCCCTAGTACTAGGGTTTATTCGCCGGTTTTGCTCACGGGCCTCTCCCACCGTCCCCTCGCCCTGCGGTCCGCCGGCACGGCATCCTCGTCGGGCGGGAGCGGGGGAGGTGACCGTCCAGTTCTAGGCCCGTCTCTGTCTTCGGCGAGCGCTATACGAGGCGAAAGAGGGGAGATGTTGGGCGCGGCGAGCAAAGAAGGCGGCGGCGGCGGCAACGGGGACGGTGGCGAGCCACGCGGGGATTTTCGGGCGGAGGAGGCTGTCGCCGGCAACCGCAGGGGCCTCAAGGCTCTCCGGGAGCTCTTGGTGTATCCTTCCCTCTACGCCCGCGAGTCCCGCGTGCTCGGGCTCAAGGTGTTACCGTCTGCTATCCCCATTTCATTCTCCCATAGCCGCATCAAGTAATGCGCCTTCGTTTAATCGTGCCCCCTCATGTTATGCGAGCTTGCAGTGGCCTAGAGGATTGCTGCTGTACGGACCTCCTGGCACAGGAAAGGTACTGCATTTGCAATGCCATATTGCCATGTCTTAATCCTAGCGCAAATCTTCACCGAATGTGTTGGTTAAATTAGATTCATATAGAGTTGGCTGCAATCTGCTGTTCACTGTACTTCGTCAATTAGCAATCTGCAAGTACTGATCGTGTTAGTGCTTGTTGCTTTCTCAGACAAGCCTGGTCCAAGCTATGGTTCGAGAATGCAATGCCCACCTGACAATGATCAAGTACTGACTGAACTCGATAGCAGAAAGATGTGAAATTTCAATACAGTTTGGACTTGACCCTTATGCACTTTTTAATGTGCCTATATTGTCAGTACATATTCTGTGCATAAAGCCCATGCTGGAGAGGGTGAAAAGTTCCTGCGTGAAGCTTTCTCTGAAGCATATAATCAGGCATCACAGGGCAGACCAGCTGTGATTTTCATCGATGAACTAGATGCCATATGTCCACGTCGTGACAGTAGGTAAGTTTATTTTGCCTTTTATGTTTGTCACAAATTGCTTTCTTAATGCACCACTTCCCCCAGGAGAGAGCAAGAGTCCCGCATTGTTGCCCAGCTGCTGACACTGATGGATGGAAACAAGAAACTGTCAAAGACACTCCCTCACATAGTTGTTGTTGCATCAACTAACAGGTCAGGAAATGCCAGTTGTATGGATTGTAATTTCTGTTTTAGTCGCCATGTTTAAGAGCCTCTCCTGTGGGGGTGTGGAACGTGATTATAGTTTATCTCTCATGGAAAGTAGTTTTTATTGAAACAATAGTTCATTTCATAAAGTGTAGGGTGGATGCCATTGATCCAGCATTGAGAAGGCCGGGACGTTTTGACTCAGAGATAGAGGTCAATGTTCCTACGGTAGAAGAACGGTTGCAGATTCTTAAGGTAGCTTAAATTACTATTTGATGTCAATCGTTTTGTTTTTCTTCGATGAATTTTTTGTTGTATAGTTCTTCTTAGTTACTATCCAGTTGTATGGTTAATTCTGCAAAGAACTATTTTTCATGCATGGCTTAGAATCTCTGTAGATAACTGCATTTTATGGTTTTGTTCACTTGTTACCGCTTGATATTATGTGTATTGAGCCTAAAATGTTTGTAACAAAACGTTCATTTTTTAATACTTTAGCTGATGCAATGATTTCTTTTACATAAGGTGTAATCTTATGGACCTTAATCTTTTTAGCTGTACTCCAAGAATCTACATGTTGATGAAAGTGTCGATCTTCAAAATATTGCTGCATCCTGCAATGGTTATGTTGGATCTGATTTGGAAGCTCTATGTCGAGAAGCTGCCAGACTTGCTTATCGTAGGTTTTTAAACTCATCAGAGGGTGAGAAGGTGCTTATACTAACCATGGGGGATTGGGAGTCTGCTAGATCTCAGGTCAAACCAAGCATGACAAGAGGGGTAACCAAAGAAGTTCCAACTGTTTCATGGGACAATATAGGAGGTTTAAAAGATCTAAAGGTGATATATGTCCCATTTTTGTCTTCCTTTAATTGAAACCAGTTATGATGGTGATTATTCCTATGCTTCAGAAAAAGCTTCAGCAAGCTGTTGAGTGGCCCATCAAGCATGCTGATGCATTTGCTAGACTTGGGATATCACCAGTTCGTGGTGTGCTTTTGCATGGTCCTCCAGGGTGCTCAAAGACCACCCTTGCAAAGGCTGCAGCACATGCTGCCCAAGCTTCTTTCTTTTCACTGAGGTTCGTCATAAAACAGTTACTGTGTCCATATTTTGAATCAAATCATAGCTCACTATTGCATGATGTGAAAGTTTATAAATTTTATTTATATCAGTTGTGCTGTTTATGTTTTAGTTTTTTTAAATGCTATTTATTCAATTGAAGCCTAGTTAATCCCAGAAGTAGTGACATATTTGTCAACGGAAAAGATTATGGAGTTTTTTTTTTTCTTAATTATCATATTATTTAGATCAAGCTGCCATGAAATGATTTTTTGTTGGTTCAGTTAGTATCTGGTATATTGAAGTCCACATAAGCTTGAACTAATGAGCGGAACACCTTAGCTTAACCACCATCAATTCAGGATGCATATCTTATCGAACCTCAGCATCACCTAGGTTTTTGAAATATATTTCTAATCAGTGGTGCAGAATTGTACTCGAAGTATGTTGGAGAAGGTGAAGCTTTGTTGAGAAGAACATTCCAGATGGCACGACTTGCTGCTCCAAGCATTATATTTTTTGATGAGGCTGATGCAATTGCCCCTAAAAGGTATGCACTGAGATCCTTGTGTCTTGCGATGTAGAACATAAATACTTGGGATTTGTAAATAGTAATGTGTATTTTTAGTAAAACTGAACTTAATAGATCCATCATGAGAATGGATATGGCATTTTGGCCTTCATTAACAGCTATTTAATCATGAAACTTGCATTTGGCATGGTGCATATCAATGTTGAGACTTGAACTTGAACATGTATTATGCTTGTTAGCATATTTTCCCAGAACTGGTTTCTGAATTATTTTTTTATATCAGGATTATAATCGGTTTATGGGAGTTTTTCTTGTGCACTTGTGAATCTTATCATCGTTATTAACTTCTGAGAATGCCAATTTTGCAATGAGATAACTTAGATTGGGGCTTGTATGACCTTGCAGAACTGGTCCTGGTAAGAATTCCAGTGGCAATACCACAGTTGGAGAAAGACTCTTATCAACTTTGTTGACTGAAATGGATGGTTTAGAGATGGCTACGGTACTTCTTAGCTTGCTGATATTTTCTAACACGATTCTCCTGAACATATCTCTGTTCATGAAAAGGGTCTTGCTCTTTTTTATTGCAGGGAATTATTGTATTGGCTGCTACTAATCGTCCCAACTCAATTGATGCAGCTCTTATGCGTCCAGGGCGTTTTGATATGGTCTTTCTCGCTCGCACCCTCATCCTGTGTGTGTGAAATGCACATATACAAATGCTTACCATAACTTTCTATTGAGCTGCAGGTGTTGTATGTTCCACCACCAGATGTGGAAGGTCGGCATGAGATATTACACATCCATACAAGTAAAATGAAGTTGGGGGAGGATGTGGATCTTTGGAAGTTAGCGGAGTGTACCGAGATGTTCACTGGTGCTGATCTCGAAGGCCTGTGCAGGGAAGCAGGAATGGCAGCATTGAGGGAAGATCTGTCAGCTAGTTCGATAGATGACAGACACTTCCAGGCCGCACGAAGTTCATTGAGTCCATCTCTTACAAAAACAGTAATTGACGAGTACTCAACTGCTGCCATCAATGAATCAATACGGAGGATACATTGAAGTATATGTGCGTGTGTGTGTGGTCTTTGAAGACTTTGTATCACATAGTGCTATATCAGTCCATCCTAGGATAATGCAATTGTTGTGTGTTTCAGTAATATAATCAATCAGTTATTTTCCTGAAGGCATGGTCGTTGGCCCATTGGTAATACGAAATTCTGTTGGCTGCATTGTAGTGCAATCTCTGGAGAAACCTCATTTTTGCACTGCATTGAGTTGTTTCAGACGAGTTGTGTTTTTTTTACATGAGAGTTGCGTACCTGAGTAATGTACCTAGATTCTTGTCCGTGGATTAACAAAATGTACAAGATCAATAAGAAATTAGCTTGTGTTTGCTCATTACTAATTTTCTATACTACTGTCTGCATACTACGTCCACGGTTTCATACGTTGATTAACATACTGATTACATCTACTACTTCGACTCTTGACAATAATGTCCGTTAAACATGTATGAATATGGCAATAGCGTGAACATCTGACTCAGAATGTTCCTTAAAAGAATATTGTGGTAGGCCCTGGGAAGATAGTACTACTGGTGAGGATGACAAGCAAAAGTGTCATTACAAACAGAACCACACCTGACTGTCAGCCTGAGTACTAGCAGAGAAGAATGTGCCTGTTATTATCTGAATATCCCTCAGGTATACAGCAAGACAATTTTTACAATGCCAAGGCATGCTTCTGCTATGGGACAAGCGATGTAGCATCTCTTATACATCTTCTTCCCTGTAGACTAAGAATGCATTGGTCTTGCAGTAGCTGGATGCCAGCGCCTTCCCGAAAGAGGTTGGCGGTGAGAAAGCGCATTGAGATATCCCTAAGGTCTCGCCTTCGCGGAAGCTTTTCCTGCAGGAGACGGATGGATGGTAGGGGCAATATCAGGAGAGAAAAAATCAAGTCTTTCAAACAGCTCGCAGACAAACAAAGAGAGAATAATCAGAAAAAAAACAGACAAATAAACTAGGGACCTTTGGAATGTGATGTCAGTCACAAATAGTATAGCAATGTCTTGTACAATCTGCTAGTAAACTTTGTCTTTGTGAAAATGACCTTGTGTTCTATATTGCCATCACATTTCGTTGCGGGGAGAAGAGGGCATGCTTGAACTAATGTGATACCGAGGTACGTGTGATGATTGACAAATGCAGAACATCAAAATGTGGGAACAAGCTTAGAGAGCATACCTTGCAGCATCCATTAGCTGTGACCCTATTCGCTTTCTCCTGCGTGATGGCACAACCCAGATGGCTCGAAATCCACAAAGCGCAGGAACAGCATCCTCTTCACAGATTATAGCACCAGGATCCCGGTACTCTTCTTTGTTCTTGTCAGAATGATTATGCCGTCTTAAAACTTCCCTGTTAAAACTGATTCTCCCAAACTCTAATGTATGGTTTATTTTCCCTGATTCAATTTTATTCACAGGCAAATCACTGCAGTTCTCCTTTGTGGAGATCGGGATAACTCTATGTGCTGTTCTTATTGGTTCAGTGACAAGGCATCCTACAATCCTCTGACAAGATATGAAGAGATAAACCTATACAACAAAGAGGATCTTATTACCCAGTAAGACAAATACAGTGCATCAATGCTGTCATATGGGAAGTGTCCCAGTTACCTTGCAGTGCTTATGAAGGAGCTGACCTCCCCCAAATCCAAGCTCCTTCTCCACCACTTTGATCACCTCTTGGACCTGCCATATTGACATGTCATTACATTGTTTGTACCATAAATCCATAAAATTTGCATCTGCGTTTCTAATGTAAATGTGGATTGGCTGTGAAATGGCACAGGCTTTTTAGCAATTAGTGCAGACGCATACGGACTACTAGCAAACTACTGTTCACAGTTGCATTTCTTCAGGAAGTCATATATCAGAACATAACAGAGAGGGTTTGGCAAGATACCTTGTTGTTCCGTGCACAAGAATTTTCACCTGTTGCAAGAAGTATCCGATCCCCACCCTCAGATCTTGCAACTACGGTTTCATTGCGCCAACCCTGCGACTCGTGGTGTTAGGAACTCTTCACAGAGACACAAGAAGCAAGAACAAGAAGAACAGAAGATTGCAAATCACAAAACAACCGGGAGTATAAACCTTGAACGGGACACCCTCGAAGTAATTCTTGTGGTATGATTTGTGAACTTTCTCGTCTTCGTCGTTGCCGCGGGCGTACATCATGCCGCAGACCGAGCACATGTGGAGCAGGAAATCGGACTGCCCCAGCTCAAGGTGGAACTGCGCATAGTTCCTCTTCTTGTTGAGGACCTTGCCGTCCACCGCGCAGCTCTTGGTCCCCTTCGCCTCCGTCGCGCCACTTCCTTCCCTGCGCGCCTCGTCGCCACTATCCAAATCAAGAAACGGTGGATCTGTCAGTTTACAAAGGTGAATCTGCAGCACGCCCATTCCGGGCAGAACGGTTCAAGATTTAGTCTGCAGAGCTATTGGAATCGCCAACCCCCATCTGAACACTTGAAATGGATGAGAATGAAACCGCAAACCAATTTTTTTCGAATTGGAGGGCGCTAGTGCGTTTGTTCTTATCGTTCTTAACGAAGTCGTGTAGCAATTCAACACCAGGATCAAAGCCGGCAAGATTCCATGCCAAGCACAATCAGTTTCGAGAGGAGAAGAACAAGAACCTGTTCGAATCGGGCCCGGGGGCCTGCCGCTTGAAGAAGGCGCTGATCTTGGGCTGCATCGCCTCGCCTTCTCTCTAATTCTCGTCCTCCTCTCCCTCCTTACGCCGCCTGGAGGAACGATGGGGGAACCCGATGCCGCTTGGCGGGTTTGGAAGGCGGGGACGGATGGACGGTGGAGATGAGGCCACGAGGCCGCGGGCGGATGAGATCGGACGGGTAAGGATCGAGAAGGCCGTCGCGCGGGTTTTCTGAAATGAGGACGTGGGATTCGAGCGCCAAAACAACCGCCGAAAATGAGAGGCGTAGATGATTCAGATAAGGGAAGAACAGATGCTGATCCAAATATGCGAGGGAAAAAACTAAACATACGTATTCCAAGTGATTAGCTTTAGGAGTGTTCTTTTGACCTTACGAGCTCTGACTTATCTGTCTTATCTCCAACTTCGAGAATTTCTCGAGATGGACTCGAGAGTCGGATGGCCTTGAAATTTATGATTTAGGGAGCTTTTAGACTCGCCTACGAGATAAAAATAAAACGGATTCAAAAAGTAATAAAAAAAGTCAGATGAGTCAATATTAATCAGATAAGTCACGAAAAATTTGTGAACTGACCGGGTTAGAGATAAGGCAAATAAGTCAGATTAGATAAGTCCAAAAGAATAGGGTCTAAATATGATCGGGTTTGGCAGCTTGGGCAGCAAAATGGAAGGAAAAAGAAAAGGAAAGGAAAAAAATGAAGAAAGACCACGGTAAAAGTGGTGCCTATGTTATATACATTAATAAATCATTGTGGCTTTATTGTATAGTACCATACATTTCGGACTTTTTGTTGGTAGCATTTTTACTAATAAAATACTATTTCCATTTGATAAAGAATAGAGAGAGTGGGTAAAAAGATTGTTTTGCCCTTCTACTCTCACAATTCAAAAAATTGGAAAAACTAGGGGAAAATTTGAGGTGTCAAATACACCTGAATTAAGCATCTCAAATGTAAATTCCACGATTCAACATTTGAAATATAAATTTCAAACAAAATTCTGAGATCACGAATACTGTTTGAGTTTTCCATTTTTAAATATGGAATTGTGGAATTAGGAAATTCGATGTGCCAATTCATGTGCTCTCAACCAGGGTTCACAAAACCGGTAAAAACCGGCGGTTTCTCACCAAACCATTGGGGCGGTTTGAGAAACCGCCGGTTTTTACCCAGCCGGTTTTAAAATTTTAAATTTGAATTTAATATTTTGAAAAAATTCAAAAAAATCTTATAAAAAACTAGAAGGTTTTTAGAACATTCTGTACGAAGCAAAATTTTAAATTGAGATTATTATCATGGTATTTTATGCGAAGAAAGTTGTACAAAATTGAAAAACCGTTTTTTGAAAAATTGGACTGTTTCTAGAAGGGCTGGTCTGTACATTTGCTAATTGATTGCTCTGCTTGTTTTTCCTTTTGTCACCACCACCACACCGAACTCACTGATTGATGCAAGTTTTGCTACCGTGAATTATGGGTTTCGGGTCACCAAACAGTTTTCAAAACCTTGATATGTCTATTATATGACTTAGTGTTGATATGTCTATCATCATATGCAATGCAATATATGCATGTATGCAATTCACTTAGTGTTAATATGTTTCAACTCTCAAATATTTAGCAAAGGTCATGCCAAATTTTTTTCCTCGTTCAAATATATGTTTTTGTTGAAAACTACCATGCATATCACAAACTATGGCAAAAAATGTGTCAAAACAAGTGTCATGGCTCTATAAGATTAAAGGAACATATAGCATCAATGAAGGAGCAAAACATGTACAAATTTCATTTCATTGAATTGATGTACCTAATGTCAGATTATTTACTTGATATTGATATGTTCTAGATGTCATATATTTATCAAAAGTTCTTCTAAATTTTTTCCATGATTAAACAAATTACCAACACATATATCTCACACATTTATGATTTTCCCAATTTTTTAAAATTTTTTCAGACATCTTTTCATTATTTTTTTATTTTCCACGTTTCCCTAATTTTCCTACCGGTTTCTTGCCAAAAACCGCTCCAAAAACCGTCCCGCCCATCAGCTGCTTCCCGACGGTTTGAATTTGAATTTGAGCGGTTTTTCACCGGTTTTTGGCGAAAAACCGGCCCGCCCAAATGGCGGTTTCGGATCCTGAAACGGGTTTGTGAACCCTGCTCTCAACATCTAAAAAACATTTCTTTGAAATTTTAAAAACTGTTTAGATTTGATATTTGAAATGTTGAATTGTGGAATTTGACATTTGAGGTACTAACGTCACGAATACTCGGCACATCGATTTTGTTCTAATTTTTAGGTTTATTGATTTTTTTTAAGGAAGGGCAAGACGTTGTTTTACCTGCTCTCTCTCTACTATTTGGTAGAAATATTTTTTTATTAACAAGAATGCTACACAAGAAAGTGCATCAAATCTATAATGCTATATAACAAAAGATATTGTCTTGAATATTTGACGCTAAGGTTGAGACAATCCACTACCTTTTTACCTCCGAAGTGCTAAAATTTTCATTTGGTTCAGGGCCTAATGAGTGGGTTTTAGGTCTAACCTCCTGAACACCGCTGGGCGCTGGGCTAAGATTAAATTAATCTGATCAAAGTCATTTAACTAGCCAACCTAGGATTAGCTAACCCCAACAAATGGGTGTGATAAATATCCCTATATACTAACCCATTAACATAATCAAATTAACTCGATTGGTACCAGACACAAAACTTCGATTAGGATAATACATTAGGTTAAGATTAGCTAACCCAACTAATCTACCCTCAACCAAACCAAACGATGCAACACTATACACATATTAGTCTATCCTAACTCAACAACAAAAACGAATTAAAACCAGTCCGTCAGCCCACCTAGCACTCATCTCATTGTCACATCTTTGCCCTAATTGCTTCCACATCCTACCACTCTGCCATCACTTTATTAGTCCACCTCCTAGCTAAAAACAACAACAAAAATAACGTAGGGGAATAATAAAGGGGGGAGGGAGGGAGACACTAATGGGCAACTGTAGCGAGCCACCACTCACCTCTAGCCATCAACTAATCTGCCCTGTCCTGAGTCGCTGTCTTCTCCTCCTCAATCATCACCATCCAAAAGGTCTCAAGCTCATATTCAATGGTGACAACCTCAAATGCAGTGGAGGCAGACCAGATGTAGTGGTTGCGACCTCGTATCAAACCACAACAATAATCATGGCAAGGACCTCCCTCTCTTCCCTCTTCTCTAGCAAGGCGTTGTTGTTGCATCCCCCTCCAACATCCTTACTGTTAAAAATGACGATTAGGCATCGTTTGAACTATGTCTTAGCAACCTTATTTGACGATTACTAAAATCTAACTCTGACTACTAATTTCAATTGTAATATATCTATAAAATCCGATAAAACTATAATGTTACAAAAGTTTTTAGACAAGTCTAGTTGTATAATTTTCATATATTTAACCTGAATATTTTAAAAGATATCAATAGACAAATTTCAGAAAGTTTAACTAGGTGCACGTTAATCACTAACCTGTCTCAATAATAAGGTAGTTGGAGTGTTTTAGCTTAAAGTACCCGACCTTATGGCTACAAGCCAATTTTTTGGGGCTGGCCAACTTTCTCGTGTACGTTAGTCGTTAGGTCACCTAGTTGAGCTGAATTTGATCTGATATAGTGATTGACTGTAAATGATGGAGAGTACTAGGTAAGAACAAAGAACGGTTTTACGTACAATGTCCAGTAAAAGAAAAGACGAGCGTGTGAACCACACCTATTTTCATGATTTTCTCTACTAATAAAAAGAAACTGGTGGTGGTCGATGAGTAATAAATGATACATTCTAATTTTCTTGCTAAATAAAAATATAAACTAACCTGTGCCTAAAAAAATCCCATCTTATCCTCTTTTATCTCAAATAAGTACAGCTTAAACAGTTGTTTTCCACCTCTCCGTCCGTGCAGGCATAACAACCTAATCGTTGGCCAGAGGAAGCATCGGGAGATCATCTAGCTAGCATATGGTGATTAATGTTGAGCAACCACGCTACCGGGTGTAGTCCGAGGTTGCTGATTCGTATACGCGACGTAGAACGACAGATGCACAAAGTAGATGAACACAGATGTAGGAAGAGAACGGATTCTTTATTACTTTCAGGTGTGTTTACAATAGACGGATCCCTCTCCTATTTATAGTGCTGCTTCATAGAGTTTGGCAGGTCCACAGATAGACCTATTCGGATACGGCTTCGCTAGCCCGTAACCGAATAGGTTTCCTAATACTCCCCCTTGGACCTTGCCGCGTAATGCATATGTCTCATTAAAACTCCATAAAAACTCAGTGAGAAAAATTCTTGGAGAAAGAGTACATAGCATACGCTTGCTGTGCGCACGGACATGCCTCGTTAAAAACCTTATGTGAGAAACTTCTTTGAAAACTCACTTAAGGGAAAAAGAGTACAAATCCACCCAACATTGCTTTATTACTTCAATGTAATAGTTGGGTACTTGAACTTCTGGTTCAAGATTTAATTCAAAATATGTGAAGTTTCTCCCCAGATTCTCGTGACTTTCTAAGTCTCATCATTCCTATGCCTTTAATACATCTTTCAAAGGTAGATGTAGGTAGGGACTTAGTGAACAAATCTGCGAGATTCTCGCACGACTTAGTGTACTGAATATTGATTTCATTCATCTTATGCATCTCATGTGCATAAAAATACTTGGGATTTATATGCTTAGTGAGGTTGCTCTTCACATATCCAAATCTGCACTGCATGCGACACATCTTGCATTATCTTCATAAATGATAGTAGGGGTTTGTTCTATTTGCAATCCACATGACTGGAGAATGTGAAATGTCATTCTTCAAAGCCATGCACATTCACGTGATGCCTCATATAATGCAATGATTTCTGAATGGTTAGTCGATGTTGACACAAGTGTCTGCTTTGACGACTTCCATGATACTGCGGTCCCTCCACACAGGAAGACATATCCTGTCTGAGACTTATCGGTGTGCGGATCTGAAAGATAACCCGCATCTGCATATCCGACCAAAGTCATATCTTGGTTCCTTCTATAAAATAGTCCAAGATCAACTGTTCCCCGTAGGTAGCGGAAGATGTCCTTTACCCCTTTCCAATGCCTTTTCGTTGGCTCTACACTATACCTTACTAATAAGTTTACGGCAAACGCAATGTCAGGCCGTGTACTGTTTGCTAGGTACATGAGCGCTCCTATGGCACTTAAGTATGGGAATTCCGATCCCAGGACTTCCTCCCCCTCTTCTCTAGGTCGATATGGGTCTTGGTCTGCTTGTAATGACCTTCCGACCATCGGGGTTCTTGATGCGTACGCCTTCTCAAAACTAAACCTCTCCAACACCTTTTGGGTGTAGGCGGCTTGGTGTACGAGTATTCCATCTGGCATATGCTCAAGCTGAAGGCCTAAGCAAAATTTGGTTTTACCCAAATCTTTCATTTCAAATTCAGATTTCAAATATGAGCTTGCTTCTTCAATTTCATCATTGGTGCCAATGATGTTCAAATCATCCACGTAAACCGAAATTATACAAAAACCATCTTGTGATCGTTGTATAAAACGCATGGACGATCTTCATTATTCAGTATAGCCTTTCTTGCTCAAGAACTCGCTCAGCGATTATACCACATTCTTCTGTTGCTTTAATCCATATAAGAATTTCGCAATTTTACACAATATAATTCTTTTTTCTCTTTATTCGGGGTTGGCATGCCGTCAGGTACTTTCATGTACAATTCAGAATCCAGGTTACCGTAAAGATAAGCTGTGACCACATCCATCAATTTCAATCTTAAGTTCATATTTACTGCCATTGAGATGAGATATCTAAAGGTTATACCACCCATGACCGGGAATAGGTTTCTTCATAATCAACGCTTTGGTATTGAGTGAAACCTTGAGCTACCAAATTTTGCTTTGTACCGCACCACTTCATTATTTTCATTTCTCTTAGAACAAAAACCCATTTATAGCCCACAGGCGTATATGGGAGGTGTAAGGCACACAGTCCAAACACTTCTCTTTTGTTCGGTGAGATTAGTTCATGGTGATTGCCTTCTTCCATTCCGCCTAACTGGTCGGTGCTTACACTCAGAAGAGATGCCTCTAGATCGGGATCTATTCGCAAGCAATCATTTTAGCAAAGTATATGTCAACATTGGTCGTTGCTCTATTCATCATTTCCCCTGATTCTGCAAAGTTTATGGCCATTTCGTCATGGGGTGCTTCGTGCATTTCCACTTGCTCTTCACCGCTATTTCCCATCACGGGAGCAAGTTCCTTTAGCTTATTATTGCCGATATGCGCACACGTATTTCTATCGGCTTCTTCTTCTATTACGGTATATTCAAATCTGGAGCTCCTCGCTAGCGTGTCGCTTCTCACCGAGTTGCTGTGTCTCAACGGCTCCCTTCTTTTTCTTTCGGGCGCTTTTGTGATTGGTTGTGATGAGCTCTCATTCCCTTTTTATCGAGACGTCTCCGGATACTAGGGGCCGAGAAACCAGATCTCTGTCCTTTTCTTTGAGGCCTCACGAACAGGTTGAGGGTGCTCATAGTTTTCTTTGGCACTTCTACCCTCTCGGTGCATTGCTTGCAGCGAGCACATGCGACTTAATCACACCCTTCAAATCGCAAAAGTGATCAGGCGGTTCATTTGCTAATTTCGTAAAATCGAGGATTTTACGGACCTCTTCGTTTGCTTCTCTAGCACGGGATCATGTGCGGGAATGCGGTGGCTTGCCGATGATTTCACGGCATTTTTTCATTAAGGGTTCTTTATCTCCTCCTAATGACGGAAATTATCCTCGTCAAAGATGCAATCAATGAAAGCAGGCGGTATGCAAATTACGGTCGAGGGTTCTAAATACTTGATTATGGACAACGTCTCATAACCAACGTATATCCACGGCCTCCGGAGAGGGCCCATAGTCGTCATTGTGGTGGTGGTATTGGTACATACACCATGCATCCAAATTTTCTTAAATGGGAAATTTTCGGTGTGATCCCCTGAACTAGTTGCATTGGTGAGTGGATGTTGTACGCTGACGGTCTATAGTTCAATAATGCTGCTGCGTGTAGGACGGCGTGGCCCCAATACGTGTTCGGTAAATTACAACCCTGCAAGAGCGGCTTTGCTATGAATTTGATCCTTTTAATTAGTGCTTCTGCTAGTCCATTCTGAGTGTGGACATGTGGCACTGAGTGCTCTACATTGATTCCCAATGTCATACAGTAATCATCAAATGCCTTTGAAGTAAATTCGCCGGCATTGTCCAAGCGAATGGATTTCACGTGATGATCCGGGAATGCATTCTTAATTCTTATGATCTGAGAGATCAGCTTTGCGAATGCGTGGTTTCTTGTCGAGAGTAAACTCACGTTTGACCACTTCAAGGAAGCATCAATGAGCACCATGAAATACCTAAAAGGACCTGATAGGGGTTGAATGGGGCCGCAAATATCCCCTTGGATGCGCTCAAGGAACGCGGGGATTTCATCTTGCACCTTCATGGTCGAGGGTCTAGTGATCATTTTCCCAGTGGCGCATGCCTGACATATGAAGTCTTCTTGATTAGAGAAATTCTTTACACTAATTCCATGGCCCTGAGAGTTGGTAATTACATTTCTCATCATCCGTAAGCCTGGATGACCAAGTCTACTATGCCAAAGAGAGAAGAGTTCAGCACTCTTAAAAGAAGTTTTAAGGGAAGTGTATTTGTCAGGTGCTTTAATTCTTGTGTGGTATAGCCCAGTTCTAAATGAAGGAAATTTTTTTAAGATTCTTTTTCCACATCCGTCGTGCTTCACAATGCACAGGAATTCTTTGCCATTTTCTTCAGTGGTCTCAACGTGGAAACCGTTGGCACGGATGTCTTTAAAGCTTAAGAGAGACCTAGTGGATTCGGGGTACAGCAAGGCTTCATTAATTTTCGGTGGAGTACCCATAGGCAGTATGATTGTGGCTTGACCAGAGCCTACTACACATGAACCACTTCTGCAATTGTGGTTATACTGCCGGTTTTCTTCTTAATAGTTTCAAAATATTTAGTCTCTCTTAAAATGCTATTAGTTGTTCCACTATCAACTATGCATATCTCCTCCATACGGGCGCTACATAAATACATATAATTTCAATTAGGCTATCATTCATATTGCAAGCATTCATAGAATATACTGAAAATAAAGTGCATTATGACGACAAGAATTCATAAAGATCACAAATGTCTGCTAAAGTAACTACACAAATCCAAAATAACTAATGCTGCTAAACAATGCACTAGATAGACTCAGTGAAACATGCTTCTATATTTGCAGCTACCTCTTCTTCAATGTCATCGTCAGCTATTGCTACTTTACTGGTAGTAGCTTCTTTGTCTTCAGTAGACTTCTCGGAGACCCTTAGTTCTTTAAGTTCCTCCCCTAGGAGGTCATTTTCATCATTGTTCATGATGGCGAGGTGCGTCTCTGTCTTTTCTTTCTTCCTTTTGGCTTGGTATTCAACGATCGCCTTCTTTGATTCACGGCAGTTCTTTGACCAATGCCCCCAGATGCCACACTTAAAGCATACTTGGTCTTGTTGACCGTATGGTTTCGGTGGTGGCCTCTCCTTGCTTTGGGATTCAGACTTTTTCTTTCTTTTCGGGCGAGCCTTCTCCCTTTCACCCTTTCCCTTTCTTTTACGGTTGGGTTTCTCGGCACGGTACTTGCTTGCATTGACTTCAATGCTTTGACCAGTGCTGTGAGATGAAGTTCTTCTTTAAGACTTCATCCCGAGATTCCGTGACTTGCATGACGTCAATTAACTCACCTTATGTCGGTGAAATTATCTTGACGGTAGTTCGGGCACTCTGAATGGCATTGGTGGAAGGTGGAGAGGGTTTTTCTATTTTCTCCTCTTCGATATCTCGCTACCACGAGAGTGAGGTTCGTGACAATCCTGTAAGACGAATTGTATTCGCCATGGTTTTATAATCTGCAAACCTCAGCGTGCCCGATCTGTTGTGCTTGTGGCGATATAGTGTATTTGAGCTTTTGAACCGCTTCTTAAGTGCGGTCCAAAGTTCAACAAACACTTTCAATGACCATATATTCATTCTTTAAGTCTTGGACGGTGGTGCACGATAAAGTGCGGTCTTGATCATTTTGTCTTTGAGAAGTAGGGCCCGCTTTATGCCAATGGCGGTCGCGGAGATTCTTACCTCAAGCACAATTTTCACGTCCGGCCCAAGTAAGGTAATTTCGGCCATGGGGCTAATTCCTCAAATTCACGGTGACGATGCGGACATCTGCATAGCATGAGATTACCGTGTCGGTGTGTGTTGCGTGACATGGATCTATACATAAATCCTCGGTATTTCCAGTATAATGATGCTAATTTGATTATAGAAGTAATTAACAGCAGTAAATAATCACTCCTATGGCAAAACAGGAATAAAACAATAATTCCCGAAAGTATAAATAGCGAATATTCAATTTCATATTTTAGTAAATTCCAGGGGTTTCATAAAATTCGTTATTCGGAAAATTCTTAGGTAATTCCCGAAAGATTAGGGTTCAAGTTGCAAATTTCGCGGCCCAATCCTTTCTTCCACCGGCCCAGCCTTCTTCCCTCCCCCTTTTCCTTTTCTTTCCTTGGCGCGGCTGCAAAAGGTGGCAGCTCGACCGATCGGCTCCTTCTCATTGCCTTCTGCGGCTCGGCCGGCCGGCCCTTCTCTCTCTTTTTTTTCGCCTACTACGACCGTTTCCATCCGCGTGGCCCAGCTCCTCCCCGCGTGGCCTATGGCTAGCATCGGCCCAAATCAGGGACGACTAGGGTTTCCCTAACCACCGCCACTGGGTGACGCGGGTTCGGCCGACAAGCCGCACGGGGCAGCGATGGGGTTCACGTGGGGCATGCGGCAGCGTGGGAGGAGGCAGCCGGCGTGGCCTTCGGCGTGTACATGGCACCGGCACGACGGCGGCGGCTTTGGCCGGAGGCGGCCGCGAAGACGGCCTTCTTCGGCGTAGCGTGCACCATAAAGTGCGGTCTTTGGGCATTGGCAGCGGCGCCTGGCGTGGAGGCCACTTCACGGTGTGGCTCCGTGGTTGGCCGACTAAGCGGCGTGGCTAACGAGTCGCGGGCCCGTGCCCGTCTTGCCGTGGCGCGACGGGCGTGGTCAAAAACGGCGGGGTTGGTGGAGCACGCCGTTCTTGATCGCATGAGGTGGGACGCGCGGCACCAGACCATGGGCGGCGGTGCTTTGAAAACTTCTGCGGTGGCCACGGAACGATGTCCAAGGCGGCGACAGGCGGCGCCGCGGGTGGTGGCGCGACGGCGACACCTTTCGATCTTATGATCTACTTGTTCAAAATAGATCTAAACTACTTGTTCAAAATTTGATTCGATGCAATACCTTTTGATCTCGTGATCAACTTTACGGAATTCCGTGAGATCGTCACAGAGGTCGCGATCGCGTGGGGACTTTTCGGCTATCCGAGTGGAAGCCGGCGTGAGAATTGGCTCGATGCGGATCGTTCGTCGTCTTCTTCTCCTCGCGGATCGTTCTTCGAGAGCGTTTGTCGCGATAACGTGTTGAGCAACCACGCTACCGGGTGTAGTCCGAGATTGCTGATTCGTATGCGCGACGTAGAACGACAGATGCACAAAGTAGATGAACACAGATGTAGGGAGAGAACGGATTCTTTATTGCTTTCAGGTGTGTTTACAATAGACGGATCCCTCTCCTATTTATAGTGCTGCTTCATAGAGTTTGGCAGGTCCACGGATAGATCTATCCGGATACGGCTTCGCTAGCCCGTAACCGAATAGGTTTCCTAATAATTAAATCTCGTCTCTCCATCTATTAGACCATCGAGCTCGCATACAGTAATTAAATAATTGTCTATGCGTCTCTCTAGATCTCTTCCGACAGCATACCCATTGATCGAAAATATGTATTATGGTCTATTTAGAATTCCTAGCAATGCATGGACTCTCGGTTAGTAAATTATAATAAAACTAGTATAGGATTTAATGGTGCAATAACATATTATTTCTTATATTTGTGATACATTATGTTTGTATTATAATCCTATTTCCTTTTGAGAATATAGTTGTATTTGCTATACAATTATAGCAGTTGTAATTTTTTTTCTCTTGAGATTGTAATAGTTGTAATATGTGAATGATTAAAAATGTGTATTGTTGCAATCTATTCCCCATAATAAATGGTGGATATTTTCTTCTTTTTGATTAAGTAGATATTTCTATAGTTCTCTTTATGATTTATGGACTATTGTGGGATTACCCTATTCACGTTGTTCGTTGATACATAGATCAACCCAAATTGACAAACAATTTTTTTCTATCAATTTTTTTGAAGGCTAAAGACTGCAGGGACTTCCTCAGTCATATATTACTGAAAAAAAAATATGTCGGATGCCTAAGCCCAATCAAAGAAAAGAAAAAAAAGAAAAAAAGAAGAAGATTAATTTCCTGTTGCTCGTCTTTCCGTTGTCTGTCTTATTCTATCAATTATCAAATTGCCAAGGAAAACGGTAGGCTACCTGTAACATACACCAGCGATGAGCGATCCCCGGCTTTATTGCCTTCTTTAAAAACGGCTTTATTGCCAGCACAGGAAATGTGTGTCACTGTCAGCACAACAAACGCTGTCAGCACAACCAACGGGAGTAATCCTCTAGCTAAGAAGTAAGAATGTGACAGCATATGTTGCGAGTGATTGCTTGCGTATCAGTATCAGTTACTGTTACCAAAGATGAATCGAGAAGAATAACCATCCATTGATTCTCTTCATCTGCATATCCTATTATCTGATGAAATGAAACTTCTCGGATAAATTCAACCCCCTCCCCCCTCCCCTCCAATAAATAAATAAATAAATCCGATTTTTATGTTTGCTGAGACGCTGATCACCTGGAATTATCCAGACAGGGGGTAAAACAAGTCGGGTTGAAGTCAGACATCGACCTCGGAATCTCGGTGAGCCATCGAACACTTCGCCTTCGTGCTCTGCTCACCAAGAAGTTGTATGCATCTCGTCAACCTCTCCCAGAGAGCAATCCCCGCGACTGGCATTCTTGCTGTGCGAATTCCGGCGGCTTCTCCGTAGATCCCAACAAAACCCAGAAGAAATTGCTCTTCACGCGCTGCTCAAATGGATCCCCAAGAGGACGGGGCACTTGAAGAAGCCGGCGCCGGCAGTCATCGGAACGACGGCAGCGGTGGCGGCAATGGAGAGTTCGGGATCGCCTCCCCCTGCGGCTGGCTGCAGCGGCTGTCTCGCGAGCTGCACTGGAGCTTCGTGCTCGCCGTCGTCGCCGTCTACGGCACCTGCCAGGGCGTTGGCAACGCCGTCGAAGGAGTCGCCGCCGGGTACTACTGGAAGGACGTGCAGCGCGTGCAGCCGTCCGCGGCCCAGTTCTACCAGGGGATCACCGACGCGCCTTGGGTCGTCAAGCCCCTCTGGGGCCTGCTCACCGACGTCGTCCCCGTCGCCGGCTACCGCCGCCGCCCGTACTTCGTCCTTGCTGGTAAAAGATTTGGGCTTTCTTGATTTCTACCATATAAGTAAGGCGCCTTCATGATTGTTATGGTCAGTATCGTGATACATCTCGGTTTTGAGATAATGTAGGTGTGATTGGCGTGTCATCTATGCTTGTGCTTTCTCTCCATCAGAAATTGGGGATCATCCCGGCAACTTTGGCGCTGACGGCGCAGAGCGCAGGTGCGGCGATAGCCGATGTGACAGTGGACGCCCTGGTTGCACAGAACAGCATAACACACCCGCCCCTTGCTTCCGACATGCAAAGCCTGTGTGGGTTTAGCTCCTCTGTTGGGGCGTTGCTTGGATTCTCCATCAGTGGCCTTCTTGTTCACTCAATGGGCTCTCAGGTTCGGTTTCCTGATAGACTATGGTGTCAGTACTGGTTTCTCTTCTCACAGAGCGCAATATGTGAATTTGAATGTTCTTGCCAAATGACAAGTCTTGCTTTTGTTGTTCAAAGAGGGCTCTTGGCCTGTTAAGTGTCCCCTCTGCACTGGTGTTGTCAGCTGGGGTTCTGCTCAAGGAGAGCCATGCTACAGATTTCGATTACAAGCAGGTCAGATAAAACACTTTGGGTTAAATCATTGAATGCAGCACAGTTATGCAACTTAAGGGATTTGCTGAATTCAGGTTCATAAGAAGTTCTACAAAGCAATTCAATCCATGGGGTCAACCATAAAGTGCCCCGAAGTCTGGCGGCCGTGTGTTTATATGTATGTTTCTCTCAATCTAAGTCTGGATATTCAAGCAGGAATGTTCTATTGGTACACAGACCGACTCGCTGGACCAAGATTTTCAGAGGTATGCACATATTCTAGATACATCAGTTCATACATGGGGATTTATTCCTGCATACATAGACCAGAAGCCGGGAAAATATATGCCATTATTTACTAATTCCTTATTGGCAAGTGGTGTCTCAAACAAATCCATTACACTGCAATCTTAAGCATCTGATGCCACCCTGAATATGTAGTAAAACCCTCAGACAGAAAAACAGCCAGATGCTACTTTGATGCAAGTTAATTTTGTAGTTTTTTTTTTAAGTAGATGAACATGAGATTTTTCTACTATCTGATTATACCTAGAGCACTATACATTCAAATTTGACGAATGAGCTCGTCAAAATGGCCTAGGAATTTGCTCAAATGTTCCAAGATAACAGTTTTGACCTGATCTTTACCCTTTATCATGTATTCTCAATGTGCTTATATGTGGTACATTTCTGCGTGGGTGTGCTTTATAGGTTATTCTGAGATTCATTATTTTCTTTTACCGACTTCATTAAGGCTTTCTTGTCAAAACCCAAAAGAACTTACAGAACATTTGCATCGTACAGGAACTTATTGGTCTCATTTATTCAATTGGTTCAGTTGGTTCACTACTTGGAGTTTTACTATACCAGAGTGCTTTGAAGGACTATAATTTCCGTAGCATGCTTTTATGGAGTCAAGTGCTGTCAAGTCTGGCAGGATTTCTCGACCTCGTGCTAGTGACCAGACTAAACACGAAAATTGGCATACCAGATTACATCTTTGCAGTGGTCGATAACAGTGTTTCCCAAATGGTTGGTAGACTCAAATGGCTGCCACTTCTCGTCCTTTGCTCCAAGCTTTGCCCTCCGGGCATTGAAGGAACTTTTTACGCACTGTTCATGTCTATACAAAATGCTGGGTTGCTTATGTCCGCTTGGTGGGGTGGCCTGCTACTGCACGTGCTGCATGTGACAAGAACAGAGTTCAGCAACCTTTGGGTTGCTGTCTTGATTAGAAACATATCAAGGCTACTTCCATTGATGTTATTATTTCTTGTTCCTCAGAGCGATCAGAATTCAACACTCCTTCCTGCTGAGATGCTTCAAGATTGTGAATCTATAAAAGCTGTGAAGGGAGGATCAGATAGTGTTGAATTCACCATCCTTGTTGCAGATAAATCTAGCTGTCATAATTCCAATCTGGTCGTTGAAGACGAGAGAATCAGTGTGTTTGATTATGTAGTGGATGATATAGAGCTGATCCCACTCATGAACAAGACCACAGAGACATGAGTTGACTGACCAGCTCAAGAACAAGAAGCTGATTCATGATTTATTTAATGCCATCGATATTCTCATCATACTCTTCTTCGGTAGCTGACTGACAAGATGATGTTTGTTAGTTTGTACTGTTTTGGCCGTTATGTACCTGTATTTTCTAAGCCAACAGGAGCTGAGCAGTAGGTGAAACAACAAAAAGTAGGTGAAGCAACATTTTCCCTTTTTTTTTCCCTCTCTTTTATAGAGAGAGCAACGCAACATCATTTGATTTGTATGAACAGTAATGTCACATTGAGGAGTTCATTTTCTTAATTCATTGTTTTTTTTCCTCGTGAGGTCTTATACGGTGTTCCCCAGTAATCCATAAAAAAAAAAAAAACTTGCCTCATAAGAGGTAATAGATCAGGGTTATTGAATCAAAACATGTGTGGTACAGATGTATGTATTCCTCTGTTCTACGGTTCTACGGGGTCATTGATCGTTGGATAAATAAAATAAATGGAAAAAATAGTTTGGGCGTATGCGTATCTTAAAAATCCTTTCTACCCATTCTTTTCCATATCTTAAAAATCCTTTCTGCCCATTCTTTTCCATAGTCACAGCAGTTGTCTCGTTTCCTTTTGTAATAAAAGAACTCTCCCTTAAAAAAAAGGAACTCTCCCAGATTAAGCATACCATTTTCCTTCAGCTTTCGCAGAGATTATGCTTGATCACGCTTGCATTTTGAGGAGAAATATGCTTTGTTGGATTGAAGTACTAGCTGTAGTAGCCTAGTATTGCATGTTTACAGTGCACTTTTTTTATGCCAAGTTTTCAGTGCACTTGATGGCGTTTGAAGCTTGAACCAGTACACGATCTGTTCCTGTCTACAGATCAGCTGTATCCCCCGTGGCGCACCATTTTTAAAATAGACTAATGAAGTCAAACTTTAAGCTCAGCGAAGGAAACCCATCGAGCACTTCTCCAATTTGCCAAGAAATTCTTGCATCTGTGCATCCTTTCTCAGCGAGCAATGGCTAGAACCTTCATTCGTTCTGTGTAAATTCATGATGGATTCCCAAGAAGCCCGACGAGGAACCATCACTCTTGAAGCTTTTGTTCAAATGGAGCCCCAAGAAGGACCGCATCGAGATCACGAGGCCTCCCCAGATCCCAGGAGCGGCGGCTCCGACGGCGATGGAGAGCGCGGCATTGCCCCCTCCCCCTGTGGCTGGCTCTCGAGGCTGTCCCGGGAGCTGCACTGGAGCTTCGTGGTCGCCGTCGTCTCCGTCTACGGCGCTTGCCAGGGCGTTGGCAGCTCTTTCGCCGGCATCGCCACCGGATACTACTGGAAGGACGCGCAGCGCGTTCAGCCGTCCGCGTCGCAGTTCTACCAGGGCGTCGTCAACGTGCCGTGGATCGTCAAGCCCCTCTGGGGCCTCCTCACCGACGTCGTCCCCGTCGCCGGCTACCACCGCCGCCCGTACCTCGTCCTCGCAGGTAAAGATTGGAACTTTCTTGATTTCATGAAAGCGCTTCAACCAATCCTTGCTATGGTCAACGTCGCCGAGAATCTCTGAACCTTCTTTCTCTGGCTTCACCTCACCGTAGGTGTGATGGGCGTGTCGTCTATGCTCACGCTTGCTCTGCGCCGCACGACGGCGGTCGTGCCGGCTTTGGTGGCGCTCACGACGCAGACCGCGGGCGCCGCCATTGCCGACGTAGCGGTGGACGCCATGGTCGCGCAGAACAGCATAACCCACCCTCCTCTCGCCGCCGACATGCAGAGCCTCTGCGGGTTCAGCTCCTCCGTCGGGGCATTGCTGGGCTTCTCCATCAGCGGCCTTCTTGTCCACGCCATGGGCTCTCAGGTCTGAAAATTTCCTTGGAGAAGATGGCACCAGCTTCGTTAATCATCCAGTTCATCCAGTGCATAAACTCCATTGTTCTTGGCACATGACATGTCTCTCTTCTGATCTTCCCAATGCTTCAAGGCGGCTCTCGGCTTGCTAAGCATCCCTTCCGCGCTCGTGTTTTCAGCCGGGATCCTTCTGAAGGAGGACCCTGCCATCGATTTCCAGTACAAGCAGGTTAGCTACATCGATCGGTTTTTTTAAGCTTGGTTGGATACAATGATTGACAGGAACCACTCTCATCAAGGTCATTGCCAACTTTAGGTTCACAGCAAGTTCTGCAGAACAATTGAATCTATGTGGACATCGCTGAAGTGCCCGGAAGTATGGCGGCCGTGCGTGTATATGTTCGTCAGCCTCGCGGTAAGCCTGGATGTTCAAGGAGGAATGTTTTACTGGTACACGGATCAGAGCACCGGGCTTGCATTTTCAGAGGTATTTATGCTATTAATACATTATAAAAAATACATCCATCATACATGTCTGCAGTCTGCACATACAAAAATGTTTGAGATAGTAGTAGCGCAGAGACCAAAAACATATGCAAAGTGAAGTAGTGAACCCATCGGAGGTGCTACTTCAGGCTAATTCGTTATGTTCATCTTCCATTGAATTTTCTTAAGTCATGAAGTTTTTGAGCTCTTCGACGGTACATTACGAAGAGCTCAGTTAGGAGGAGAATTGCGGTCTGAAACCATTGGACAGAGAGAAATAAACAGCTCACATCGAGTTTAATGTACCGTAGAAGAGCAAGCCTTTAATCCTCGCCCAACTCACCGAAAAAAAGCTGACGACAACACTACTCGGTGCAGGGATTCATCGGCCTCATCTACTCGATCGGTTCGATCGGCTCGCTGCTTGGCGTTCTGCTCTACCAAAACTCGCTCAAGGACTACCCGTTCCGGAGCCTGCTCCTGTGGAGCCAGCTGCTGGTGAGCCTGGCCGGGATGCTCGACCTCGCGCTGGTCACGAGGCAGAACCTCAGGATCGGCGTCCCGGACTACGCCTTCGCGGTGGCCGACAACAGCGTGTCCCAGCTGGTCGCGCAGCTCAAGTGGCTGCCGCTGCTCGTGCTCTGCTCCAAGCTCTGCCCCCCCGGCATCGAGGGCACCTTCTTCGCCTTGCTCATGTCCATCCAGAACCTCGCGACGCTCATGTCCGCCTGGGGGGGCAGCCTGCTGCTGCACACGCTGGGCGTGACGCGGACGGAGTTCGGCAACCTCTGGGCCGCCGTGCTGGTCAGGAACGCCATGAGGCTGCTCCCGCTGGCGTTCCTGTCCCTGATCCCTCGGAGCGACCAGAGCTCGGCGCTGCTCCCCGCGGAGATGCTCGACGATGTTGCGGGAGATGCGGTGGAGACCGTGGAAGAAGGGCCAGGCTCAGGAGGCGGTGGGTTCTCTGCCGTTGCTGGAGATGGGAAGGTTGGAGTTCTTGGCCCCGGAACACCACATGTGGAGCTGATCCCACTCATGGACAAGGTCTGAGTGTGAACAGAGCAATTAGCGATCAGCGGTTAAGCAGTTCAAGATGGGGAAGCCGATTGTACGACGATCGGGCCAAAGCAAAGCGGTGAGACTGATGTGCAAGGGTTGCTTGCTGATACATGCAAGAGGCACTTGAGTTCCTTCTTTTTTGACCATACGTAAAAGCTAGTTAGGGTTTCTTTCTGTTTTTTTAATAATGTAACTTGGTAGGGAAACAAAATCTATTCTTTGGAAATGACACAGTTCATTGCTCCTAAGAGCAAGTATAATAAGGTGATGTAAGCGAAATTTTAAAGAGTTCTTGCGTCGTATTTTTCTTTGTCGAAAAAGAAGAAGAGAGAGAAGCGGGCTCTTGTTCAATAAATTTCATTATAACACAGATTTCAAAGGGGATGAGAGGATGGATGGGTGGGCCATTTATTAATGTATAGATTGTTTCTACAGCTAACTTGTTGGGGAAAGTACGTGGCCCACGAAAGTTCGGCCCGCTTATTTACCCGTGTATAGGAGAGGCAAGCTCGGGCCAAGAAGCTCGCGCCGAAGCTTAGTAGCTCGAGCTTCGAGCTTCCCGCTTTGGAAGCTCGGGCCTCTTGCTTACTCGGGATTCTAAGGTGCAAAAGAACGAACGCGAGTCAAATCGTCTTGCGCCATGACAGGATACGCTTCGGGTCCCTAGAGTCGCCGAGAATTAAATCTTGCGACTATACCAAGGCGCTGGCGGCGATTCTGGCGGGTTGGCGGCCGGTCCGTCACCGCCCGCATGGACAAAGACACGTCTTGGCCGTGGCGGTCCCAAGACGCGATGCCGGAGGATTGCACTCGATTACGGAGGATTTGGTGCGCTACCAAGCATGGCAAAAACAACGACTAATTCAGCGGACGGCGCAAGCTACTGATGGCGGGCGCCTATAAAAGGGCATCTGAGCCATAACAACGAGGACCGGCTTCACTTCCACATACACACAACTCACTTGGAGAATAGCTCTTGTAGAACAGAACACTTGCACTCGTAGGAGCTCTAGTTCGGCGATAGTTCTCGCATTGAGATAAGCTGTAGGAACACACGGTGCCTTGAACACTTATTGTATTGAGGCCCGAGCTTCCCAAAGCCGGACTTCGCCCTTGTACTCGTTTAAACTTCGGCATTAAGCGAAGGCGGGCGTAAAACATTATCCTGATGGAGGTCATCGGGATAAAACACTCGTGTCATACATCCCTGCGATCCGGTCTTGGCGCTTCCGGCCGGGTCGGGACTAGGTCTTTTTCTTGGCGGCGCCGGCCGGCGGCCGAGCCTCGTCCGAGGGAGGGGCCGCCAGACCTCGCACCCTTCCTTGCTTATTTGGCGGCGGGCTCGCCTCCCGGTCGCCGACAGTGGCGCCCGTGGGGCCCGATTGCGGTCTTCTCTCCTCGTCGAGTCGAGGATGGCCTTATTGTCTTCTGACGACATTGATCTGTGGACCTCAACTTCTGACGATCGCGGCGATCTTGGCGGCGTCGGCGAGTCGATGAGGAGTGGCAAGTTGGTATCTCTCCGGAGCCAATCCGGCGAGATGGGCGGAATAAACACCCGCCTCGGGAGTAGCCGTTCGCTCCCGGCTTTGCGACGACGGCCGACTCACGTCGAAACCCTCATGGAGGAGTGGAGGCACCGCCACCAAGATGCAAGATCCGGACGGACCGCATGCATTAGCGGTCATGTCGAAGAGGAAGATCCTGCGACGCGAATCTGGCGCCCGACCCATCAAGGCGGCGGCGGACGGCGTGAGCCCATGGTAGTGGAGGTGCGATGGCACCGCCTCCGTGGGTGACAAACCGTCTCGCCTTCGCAGAGCACGCCTCGCGTCATGTATTTGCGGTGTCGGTAGGCGACCCGCGACCGACCACGTCTTGACCAGCGGAGAGCACCGCGGCGTGAAATTCGCTCGAGCCTCTTTCTTTGGGTCGGTCGGGCGAGCCAGCGGATATCCGTTGCGAACGCTGGCGGCGTCGCCCGCGCGTTACACGCGCGCACTCACCGACCACTACCGTCACCAACCTGGTGCTGCGTAGTTAGCAAAGGGTTAAGACAATTGCCCAGATCATGCGTGACCTGGAGAAGGACCCGCGAGGTTCACCATAGCCGACCTAGGCGCGCTGATCGTGACGGCCTAGAAGGAGCTCATTTGGGGATCTCGGCGAGCACCTCGAGCCCGATCACACCGTGGCTCCTCGGCGGCGCGGCGAGCGTTGGTCGCGCCAAGCGAGCATCCACGTCCGGCGGACGGCGCTCCTCAGCGCACCCCCGGCGGAGTTTTTTCCCGCCTCGGGCCACTTCCGGGCGGCAGACCCCCCGTTGGAAACAACGGTGCCGCCCCTGGATGCTCGGCCTTCTCCCGAGCTTTGCGCGAGGCCCCATGGCCTCGCAAGTTCAAGCCCGGGAGCATCGAGAAGTTCGATGGGAGTAAAAACCCCGACAAATATCTCGCTGTTTATACTACCGCCTTCCTGGCCGCAGGCGGTAACAAGGCCGTAATGGTCAACTACTTCCCTCTAGTCTTGGAGGAATGGTCATTTCATTTGTTCAACCGCGTCGGGGTTCGATCTGTGGTTGGAACAATTGCGAGAAGCGCTTCCGGATAAACTTCGGGCGACTACGGCATACTGGAAAGCCAGGACCTCAAGCTTGTGGTCCAAAGGGCGGAGAGAACTGCAGGACTACGTCCATGAGTTCATCAGCGCATAACACCATTCCGTCGATCTCCGACGAGACCATCATTGAGGCCTTCAAGGAGGAGTCGCGGAATACCCGTTTCACCGAGGACCTTGAGCTCCATCCGGCCCACACCGCATGACCGATTTATTTCGTCTTTGCGAAAGGATCATCAACGCCTCAGGTGGTGGGGCGCAAGAGAGGGAGGACGGAGGAGAAGGCGGCGTCCTGACCGCACGAATGCCAAGAAGGGTGGCCGAGAGGAAAAATAAGAAGAAGAAGAAGAAGAAGGAGCTGCCGCCCCGCCTCGTCGCAGCCAGTAGAGGCGAGAGGCCCGCTCCTCTGGCGTCCGCCTCCTCGGCCAGCCGCCTGCAGTGGAGGAACGGCGGGCGCGGAGACGAGGGGCGAGCTCCCGGCCTCGACCTCGGCAAGCCCGAGGCTAACCCTCCGAACAACGATTCACGCCTTCTCCATCGGAAGATCGGCGGGACTGCGTAACCGCAGGACATGGGCCGCAGTTGGAGAGACTTCGTCGGCGCGGGCCCATGCTCGAGCTCCCGATCCACGGGTCTGCCGGACGGCCAGGCGCCTCGGGGCACCCCGGCGGCGCCTTCCGGAGGCTCGCGCGCGTCGCCGTGATCTTGGCGCTTACCGCCTATAACTGCGGCGAGCTTAAAGGTCTTGCTTTCGGGAGGTTTACCACCTGGAGAAGGGTAAACCCGGAGACGCACCCCTGCGGTGGTCTCACCAGTCGATCACTTTCTCCGGGGATGATTGTCCCCCCGGAATGACCAGGCCCCAGCGCTTACCGTGGTGCTCTGTCCCACCATCAGCAACACGCGAGCCGATCGCGTGTTGGTAGATGGAAGGAGCTCCCTGGACATCGTCACTGCTCAGGTTCTTGAGCAAATGCAGGTCCCGCGGTCCAAGATCAAGGACATAGCTATCCCTTCCACGGCATTGTCCTGGGTCATCCCTCTGACCCGTCAGACCGTCGTATTGCGTGGCGTTTGAGACTCCCGGAACATCCGGACGAGTCGTCACCTTCAAGGTGGTGGACTCGAGCTCATCTAACGCCATCCTTGGAAGCCCGCGCTGCTGAAGATCGAAGATGCCCCTCACGGGTCATCACGATCAAGGGCGCCACAAGGCGCGATGGCTGTGTGAGCGCCTTGGCCATGGTCGAAAGCTTCGGCGTGGCGGCGCAAGGCCGAACGGCCGACAGTCCGTCCCAAGGTGGTCTGCTGCGGTAGGAGCCCACTAAAGCGATCCCCTCTCCGAGGGCGACCCGGCCAAGGTCGCCCACGTGAGGGTCAACCTCGAGTCAAATAGGAACTCGAGCTCGTTATCTTCCTCCGCTAACGCAGGCGTGTTAGCGTGGGAACCGTCCGACATGTCCGGAGTCCCAAGGAGGTCATCGAGCATAGGCTAGGCTATTGACGACAAAAAGCTGTCGACAGGCCTACGACGCTTCCCAAAGTGGAAGGCCGACATCATCCAGGAGCAACTTGGCAAGCTCCTCCAAGCCGGCTTCATCCGAGAAGTCGAGCATTCCGACTGGCTAGCCAATCCGAATCCGGTCGTTGTCAAGAAGAAGGGCGGGAAATGACGAATGTGTCGACCATCGCGACCTCAACGCCGCCTACCCCAAGGACAATTTCCCTCCACCGCGCAAAGACCAACTGGTCGACGCAATGGTGGACTCGGCGCTCATGAGCTTCCTGGACGCCTACTCCGGCTATCACCAGATCGCGCTGGCAAGGGAAGACGAAGAGAAGAGTGCCTTCATAACACCTTTTGGTACCTTACGCTACGACCATGTCGCCGGTCTAAAGAACGTAGGAGCCACGTTCCAGCGACTAATGCAGAAGACGGTCCCTGATCAGATAGGGCGCAACGTAGAGGTTTACGTGGACGATGTTATTGTAAAAAGTAAAGTCCCACGGGACCATGTGACCGACCTTCAGAAAACTTTTGCTAATATTAGAAAGCATCAAGTTAAATTGAATCCTAAAAAATGTGTCTTTGGTGTCCGATCTGGGATGTTGCTTGACTATGTGATAGGAAAGGCGAGCATCGGGACAAACCCCGAGAAAATCGAGGCCATCGAGAATATGAGGTCGCCAACCTGCACCAAGGAGGTGCAAGCCCTCACCGGGCGGATGGCGGCTCTCAGCAGATTCATATCTCGTCTCGACGAGCGCAGTGCACCTTTTTGTAGGATTCTGCGTAAGTACGATGGTTTCGAATGGACGGAAGAAACCGAAGCCACTTTCAGCGAGCTAAAGCGTTACCTGTCCACGTCTCCCGTCCTAGCCACGCCAAAGCTCGGGGAAGCTCTACTCCTCTATTTGGCGGTTGCCCCAGTCGTAAGTCTTTGTACTAGCGATCGAGCGAAGGCAAGCAACAACCCGTCTACTACGTGGCGAGGTACTTCACGGGCCTAAGAGTGGTACCACGAGGTTGAAGCTCTTATCGCCTTGCTTATGGCCGCGAAAGTTCGTCACTATTTTCAAGCCCATCAATTACGGTCCCAACGAGTTTCCGTTAAAGGACATCATTGAACCAGACATGAGCAGGAGGGTGCATAAAGTGGGCGATCGAGCATGGTGAATTTGACATCAAGTTAGTTCCCGAGCAGCGATCAAATCCCAAGTCGTGGTGACTTCTTGGTATTGGACCAGCCAGCCGACCCTTCGGAGGCTCGCCCGCTTCATAAGCCAAGAAGCGACTGGACCATGTTTTTCGATGGGTCGCGCCAATTGAGCGATCAGTGCGGTTTTGTTCTCATCTCCTCCAAGGAGAACAAATTCAGCATATAGTCTGACTCTATTTTCCAAGAACGAACAATCTTTGCGGAGTATGAAGGCCTCTAGCCGACCTACGAGCATGCTGCTGCGCTCGATATCGCGACTAACGGCGAAAGGGGATTCGAAGTTGGTCGCGTCGCCAAGTAAATAAGGAGTTTGATGTTCTGACGACTCAATGGTGCGATACTTGGCGAAGTGAGAAAGTCGAGAAGCACTTCACGAACTTCAAAGTGTGTTACGTTCCCGGTGGCTAATAGCTTTGGCCGATAAGCTCATGAGCTTGGCTCTCACAAGAAACCGCCCGTGGTGCTCGTCTTGACACCTACTAAAGCCCTCTATTCCTCCGGAGAAGATGCCCCAGAAGGCGGTTGCCTCGACCCAAGCGGCCGTACCGTTTAGTTCCTAGAGCGCAGCGACACACTGGATAACGCCATTCGTCCGATTCTTGGCGCATGGGACAACGCCACAAGACACACCGAGAAATCCGGCTCCAAAGACAAGCCCGACCTTCTTGATTACTCGGGGCTTGTTATCGAAGGGTTCTAACGGCGTACTTGCAAGTCGTGACGGGAGGAAGGCAAATTTATCCTCCAAGACATCCACGACGGGATCTGCGGGGCCCATGCCTCTTTCAGAACCCTAGTGGGAAAAAGCCTTTCGCATGGGGTACTACTGGCCCACTGCGTTGACCGACGCAAGAGAGCTAGTAAAGCGCTGCCCAACCTGCCAATATCATGCCCGGGTATCCCACCAGCCCGCATATGAAAGTGCAGACTATCCGCTAACTGGCCGTTCTCAACATGGGGAATGGACATACTTGGTCCGTTCCTAGAGGCCTAAAGGGTCATTGACGCGACTGTTAAATCGCCATCGACACTTTCACTAAATGGATCGAGGCGAACTAGTGTCGAGCATATCCGTCCAAACGGCCAAGAGGTTCCTTAGGAACAATATCGTGACCAGGTTTGGCGTCGTGACCAGGTTTGGTGTCCCAAGTAAGCTGATCGCTGATAATGAGACACAGTTCACAAGCGAGCTATTCCAGGACTACTACGAAGAGCTCGGTATGAAGGTCGCCCTAGCCCGTAGCTTCGCCTGAGTAATGGTGTAGCCGAGCGCGAATAATTTGATCATGCGAGCGTCAAGCACCGAGTGTACGACGCTCTTGCCGAGCAACGTCACAACTGGGTAGAAGAACTACCCTCCGTGCTTTGGGCAGCCTGGACAACCTCTAATCGGTCTACTGGCGAAACCCCATTCAGGCTCGTATACGGCTCAAAAGCGGTCTTACCCTCCGAGCTAAGACTTAGTTCAGTTCGTGTTGATTTTGCAGG